>CM077879.1:25491344-26104915 GCA_039720435.1 Amazona ochrocephala
ATTTTAAAAGTTTCCATTAAAAAAAATTCCCAATGAGCCCTAAAAAATTGGTAGTGTTAAAGGGAGGGACCAAAAAGTCCTTCACAGTCTGAATCAGGTCTTCCAACTTTACCTTGCATTTAACCCTGAGCATATGAGCCAGACACATGAAGGAGCAGAAAGAAGTTAACGTAAGAAAATCATATCTTCCTCCAGTCTCTCTCCTGAGCCAGTCTGCATGTCAGTCAAGCAAGATCTGAAAAGAAAACCCTTGAAACAAACCCAAAAGTAACATTCTATATCAAAGGGGAGAAGGCATTTCTGTTGGCTTCCATAGGCAGCGACTGTGATCATGGGATTAACACCATGTAACTGTAGTGCAAACAAACAGCGATTCGAAGAATCTCTTTCCATCCCTCTTAGGCATGCTTACCTATTAGATATGCAGGAACTTGCAGGTCCCTGAGACATGCAAAGACGTGTCAATACACTCTTCAGAACTGGTAGACTCAATAATTTTGGTTGCATTTTGAAGGAGGGGAGACAGGTTTCTTCTTCCAGCTCTTCCTGTGACTGCTCAGACTAATCATGAGCTCTGCCTGTGCTGTTTTTGCTTGCCATCTTCATCCAAGCAATCCCCAAGTGCTTATTGCAGTTAGACCATAAATTTATAGTTCAAAACTAATGTTCTGGGAGAAGGTAGAGACCTGATGATCTTGCAAGGCTCGTGTAGCTTTTGGGATACTCAACAAATCTTGTTGATGAGAACTAAAAATGTGTCTACAGTGGAAGGTTTGAGCATAGTGGAAGTTTCTGTTTCCTAGCCTGTTTTGGTATCAGGCTCCAAATTAGCACTTAAGAAACGCTCTGTTTTGATGAGGAATGCTTACTTTTTCTTTCAAAATGTCCTTTCATTTGTAGATTCAGTCATATTTAGCAGCACTTGATGGAGAGCAGTTGGAGACTGTGAAAACTGATTTAATTGCTATAAAAGAGATTTTTGTTCCAAAGGAATCAGATGATGAAGTGGTGCAGGCACAGAAAGGTAATTAGAAATACAGAGACTTAACCACATGAATAATTGTTACTTCTGTATATAGTAATTTAAAATGCTACAATCCAAAATATAATTTCTGATGCCTAATGCTCTTCATAAGGTAGTCACTAAAATTAATATACCAGAAGTTCTGGAAGTTAATCAATGCTTCATTTTGAATTCATATGGTAATTGAAGCATGAGATGTAGAAAATATAACATGAGGAAGTATTATGTTACTTTGCTTTGTTGTCAGTGAAAGCAAAACAAACATAAGAAGGGAAAATAATAACCTTTTGGATAACTGAGTTTTTCTTACAGAATCTGTTTATGAAACTGTGTAATCTGAAAGTTTTGAAGTTTTAAACAGGTCAGGAATGTTGGCATTCCCCAGAACAGAAGGATAAAAAGTTAGCCTAAAGTCACCATAGTTCACATCTACAGGCCTGTGAGATCCATACCAAACCTCTTCTAGCTGACAGGAACAACCCCTTTGATCTGATTGAGGACTGGCTTATGGCATTGAACACTATATTGTTGTGTTTCAGAAACAAAAAGGTATCTCTTCCGCATCTTCTTGATCTTCTCAGGGGTCCTTTGCCCGTAAAACCTACATTTTGCAAGATGGTGAGGTGTGGTTTCTCTAGCCTTCAGAAAAGTTAGAAAAGATGGAGATTAACAAACTGTGTTTGAAAATGTTAAATCTTATTTAGCCACTGAGCAGTATTTGAAAACAAGTTAATTTCCACTTATTGCTAATTTATTAGCACTTTCTCATCACCCAAGTAATGTTATTTGTATGGTGTCAATTGCCAGTGCTATACATATTCAGCTGGGAAGAAGATCGGTACTTTTGCATTCCCGTGTTTGGAAAGGGTACCCTAGACTCTCCGAATCTCATTCAGAGATGGTAGTGCTGCTTTTAGTTGCTACTCTAAACTTTTTCAGTCCTACAGAAGGAGAAATAACTGCAGCAATCTTTAGAGGAGTGTTTTGTGAAAGGATTTGGGCTGGCTCTTGGCAACCTTGAAACTGGAATTTTGAGGGTTCTTTTCCTTTTGCGTCTTTGCTTAACAGTCAGACACGTACTAAATCAATATAAGACAGAAAGGACAAGACATTTTCTGACACAAGTAGGAGAAAGCCGAATGCATACCCTTCTCTCTAATGTTTCCTCTTTGATTATGCAACCCTTCCATGTATTTTTCACTGCAGCTTCTTTTCCTTTCAGTTGTTTATGAAATAACAAGTGGAAAATATCTGAAAAAGTAGCTTTCCTACACACTGAAAGCCATTAATACCAAAAATTTCATATGTGAGGTTAAGGGAGATGGGAACCAAAGTGAGTATTAAATTGAATATGCCAGTTATCAAAACTTTGGGTAAGTTTACATTGGTCCAGTGAACTGCTTACCAGTTTTCAGCACGCTGCAGTTTATAAAATGATTTGGCATTGCTTTAAGAACAAGTGAATTCAATGTATCCAAGAGGTGCTGTGTTGCAAAACCTGGAAAATCATGTCTCCAAAATTTACTGATAAGGGCAGCAATGAAACAAACTTTGTGCTTCTCTTTGGCCTGCGAGAATACAATCTTCTTGGCCTGTTCCCCTGTTGTTAAGAGGAAAGCTCAATCTCCTCGTCATTGCAGGTGAGCAGTTCTTCATGCTAAGTACTAATTTATTTTCTAGCACCAAAGATGTCCCTGCCCATGGCAGGGGGGGTGGAACTAGATGATCTTAAGGTCCTTTCCAACCCTAACCATTTTGTGATTCTATAGGCACTCTCTTTACAAGTAAGGGTGAGATGTCGGAGCAATGCCAGGCACAGCTAAAGATTGGGCGGGGAGGAGATTCAGAGCAGCCCTGCGGAGAAGGACTTGGGGGTGTGGGTTGATGAAAAAATGAACATGAGCCGGCAGTGTGCGCTTGCAGCCCAGAAGGCCAACCGTATCCTGGGCTGCATCAAAAGGAGCGTGACCAGCAGGTCGAGGGAGGTGCTCCTGCCCCTTTACTCTGCTCTCGTGAGACCTCACTTGGAGTATTGTGTGCAGTTCTGGTGTCCTCAACATAAAAAGGACATGGAACTGTTAGAACAAGTGCAGAGGAGGGCCACGAGGATGATCAGGGGACTGGAGCACCTCTCGTATGAAGATAGGCTGAGAAAATTGGGGCTGTTCAGCCTGGAGAAGAGAAGGCTGTGTGGAGACCTCATAGCAGCCTTCCAATACCTGAAGGGGCCTATAGGGATGCTGGGGAGGGACTCTTCATGAGGGGCTGTGGTGAGAGGACAAGGGGTAATGGGTTTAAACTTAAACAGGGGAGGTTTAGATTGGATGTGAGGAAGAAATTCTTTACTGTGAGGGTGGTGGGGCCCTGGAATGGGTTGCCCAGGGAGGTTGTGGATGCTTCATCCCTGGCGGCGTTCAAGGTGGGGTTGGATATAGCCTTGAATGGCATGGTTTAGTGGGAGGTGTCCCTGCCCATGGCAGGGGGGTTGGAACCCGATGATCTTGAGGTCCTTTCCAACCCTTACTGTTTTATGATTCTATGATTCTATGTCCTTTGTTCTAACAGAGTATTATCTGAGCATTAGGTTCCACCACCTTTCCATGTGTTGCAAAGTATTGTGGACTGTAGACAGTTCTACCAAAATCCCTAAACTACTTGGAGAGTAATGGCCTTCGACTTTTAAGCCCAATACTGATGATTCGCATAAATCAAATCAAATTTGCATGCCAGTTGGAAAAACTGGCCCTACCTAATAAATAAACAAAAAATAGTCAGAAAATGGCAAGACATTAAATTAATTTTTGAAATAGCTAGACTTTTATGAGGCTCAGTATGGGGACTTTGACCTTTTAGTGTCATCCGGCTGAAAAAATGGATTTTATGTATTCCTTCAGGAAATGCTAATTAAGAATCCAAACTCAGTAAGTGCAGGTGAACAGAACCAACTAAAATCCCAATTTTTAGGAACTTTGAGTGTGTTGAAATATGGCAACTGCAAGTAGTCAAAGAGATATGTATAATAATGATGAAATTCAAATACAAATGATATTTATCTTTGCTCAAAAATCTTGTGAAATATAAGTGCAGATACTTTAAGGCTCATTACTCCAAAGTAGAACAGAAAACATTCTTCACTGAAGCAAATCTCAATCTTAAAATATAAAGAAAAGACATCTCTTGGTGTGTTTTGCAGACAGAGCAATAGAGGAAGTGGTTTCCAGTATGTTTCATCTGAAACTTACTTGTATCTGGCTCTGCTGCAGTTTTATTCCTTAGTTTGAAGGAGTAGGTTAGTGTCTTCTGTTATTTTGTCGGTCATGTATTGTCAGATAACTAGGGATCATGCAGCTTCTCCTCCTCTTACCTGTTTTTGTGAAACTTAGTGGAATTTAGAATGGGGTAGAAAGAGTAGTGGAAGAGTAGGAAGAGAGTCGAAGAGTAGTGGAAGATCATGCAGCTTCTTCTCCTCTTACCTGTTTTTGTGAAACTTAGTGGAATTTAGAATGGGGTAGAAAGAGTAGTGGAAGAGCCAGGCTAGCATATCAGGTTTTGCAGGTATCTCTCTTGTTTGTTCTCTTCTTTGTTTGAGCATACGCGCGCACACACACACACACACACACACACACACGCATCCCTTTCTTTCACCACAGTCACTGTTTTTCAAGTGCCAGAGTGCCTGGGGAAAATATTCGATTTGATATATTTGATTGTGTAAAATATTATAGTGATAACACCCTAACAGAAATTGTCTTGTTTTTTCTTGCAGCAGATATGGGAGAAGAGTTTGTCAGCATGCTCACTGAACTGCTCTTTGAATTGCACGTTGCTGCTACTCCTGACAAACTCAATAAGGTTAGCACCTGCTAAGTGAGCTGCCCTCTGTTTCTTCAACAAAGAGAGAAGGCTTTCTTCTCAAATCTGATGCAGAACACTACCTAACTCAGTGCAGACAGTTCAGAAAGAAAAGTATAGGAGGGTGGAACTAAAATGATGAATACAGAAAAGCTTTCAGAGGAGAAGAGAGATTAGTAAGGCAATATAGTCACAGTGGCTAGCTAGCACAATGGGCCCTGTTAGAAAGCCTTGACCTAGGGATGTCTCAGCAGAACAGAGTTCATGAGCACAGCAGGTTTGGTCTTACATACTGGGAACAAAGGTCACGTTCAGAATTATTTTTCTTGCTCATCGTGCTTATTCTTCTGAGGGACTTCTCCAGACCTTCTTAGCCAGAAGCAAAGTCTTAGCTTTATACCATCTAGCTTCAATCACCTGAAAGGTAGACAGCTAGAAGCTAGTCACATCTGTAGTCACATTTGTACTATGAGGCCCCTTTAAAGGTGATTCACCTGCTTATCTTAGGCTCAGATGAATCTTTATCTCTCTAGCTGCATATATAGACTGTGGATAACTAGCTTAGGCTTAAGGCATATCATATTTTAATTTAACTTCCTGTTAAAAAAGAGACATCATAAATATCCTACTAACCTTAACAGTAGCCTGAAGTCGTGTAGAACTTCAAGGCTTTTCCACTTTGATCTACTTTCATGGCTGGCAAGGCAGCTGAAGATACAGTGGTTTTCTATTTCTTTTTCCTTTAAGAATTTAGGACATCTCTCTTACCTCTCCAGTATCTTTTTTTTTTCTTTTTTTATACACCTTCTTATTTTCATCATTTTGGAAAATCATTCCTATGTAAATTCCTTTGAAAGATACCTCCTAAAGCTGAAATATTAGTAACTTTGTTTTTAGTGCCAGCTCTATGTGCTGGTTAGGAGTATCATAGCTGTAGAGGGCTTACCCCTGACTGATCCATCTTTAAACAGTCAGAAATGCTTCTCCCCACAGTTTCTTAAATATACACTTAACTGAATTCCACACAGAGGCTTGATATGTTTAAACTTCTAAATGTAAAAAGGCAGCATTAAATATATTGTAAATTAATGTTCAGGACCATAATTTGATATTCCATATTTGAACTGAACTTTGGGGTTGGGTTTTTTGCTTGGCAGGCTAGGAAAAAAGCTCATGAGTGGCTAGAAGAAGCCACTTTTTCCACACCAGTAGACATAGAAGAGAAGCTAAAAGAAAAACCTGGAGAACCTGGTGAAGAAAGCACTGAAAAAGAAGAAAAAACTGACAGTGATAAACCAGAAATAAATAAAAACAAAACTGTGGAGGTAATTAGCTTTTAGAGGATAAGTTTCATTAAGCAAATTGTTATACTTTGATAAGATTATTTATTTATCTTTGTGTGTCAGTGTTATGTGTTGTCCTTATTTTTTAAACTCATGGAAGTATTAAGAAATATTAACATATAACTACCCACTGTAAACCCAATACGAAACTGACTTACATTAGTATTTTTACTAATATAATAACAGTCTGTTCCTATAAGAAAATATCAAATCAGCAGGTCGTCTGCTTAATGCATTGGTTTTATTTTTTCATATCTGTTTTCGTGTGTATACATGTGTATGCACAACATACAGCACAGCAAGCTGAGAGATCTGTGGTGTAATGATGATAGCATATTGCATTCTTTGGCATCGCTTTGTCCCAGTGACAGTACATGGAAGAAGTTCTCCAACTGTTTAAACTCTTGAGCAGTTTAAATAACAAACAGACAAACCAGAAATATTCTTTAGGCAGCTCACAAGTGTTCATTCTTTTTAGGAAAGATAATTCTTAAGGCTAAAAGCATTGTGTCCATTTAGGTAACCCCTCTTGTTGATAAGGTTGATTTTGATTGAATATTTTACACCAAGTTACAGCAATATTAAATGTCATTGGTATCTCTGTCAAGAATTTTTTTGAATGAATTCTAATGAAGAAATTATCTGTTATGTTTTCTTACAAAAAAGGCCCAAAGAAGGGGACAGAGTTACACTGTATATATTACTGATTTTTACGTGATTGCAAATTTCCAGCCGGTATCATCTTGTGAAAAGTGTAGTGCTATAGTGCTGGGTAGAATTTTCATCATTGAGGAAAAAAGCCACTTTTTTACTGGGAATATTATGCATTTCTACCTTGGAGAGTGATATGAAGGATGACTCACTACTTTTCGCTCCAGATGAAATTATGACTTATTCTAGACTTAAGGGATCTTTGTATTTGTTAGGACTAAGTTTAAAAGTGTTATGTTAGAAAATCTGAGAGTCTGTCCTAGTTCCCATCCAAATAAATGGTAGACTTCTTCTTCCTAGTTTTTCAGGATGAGTATAAGGTCTGTGTTTTATAACACGTGGATATTTAATTTTCCAGTGTTGTTTGTGAAGATGACATTATAGCTGATATTACTTTACTGTGTTTGTGGCAGCATTTCCAATTGGGGCAGGGAGGGCTCCCATGTTTCAAATTCTTTCCTAGTTATATATCTATACATACAATTATCAGTGTTGTTATTATTGGTTATATTAATTCCTGGTTTTAATTTAAGGAAATCTACATGCTGTCCATTGAAAGTCTGGCTGAGGTGACTGCTCGTTGTATTGAACAGCTTCATAAAGTAGCAGAATTAATTCTGCATGGGCAGGAAGTAGAAAAAACAGCTCAAGATCAAGCAAAAGTACTGACAAAGTGAGTAATACAAACATTTGCTTAAAACTCATGAAGGTCTGCTCAGTTTTTAGCACCTGAGGCACACTAAGTTCATGGATCAAGAAACAGCACTGGCTATAGGGGTCCTGGTGGTACATTTTCTCATGTAATCAAATTATGTAGGCCACCTATCATTTTCTGACATGGTCAACATATGTGTGTTTACAAAAACATGTCTTGTTCACAGTCTGAAAGTTGTTTCTGCTCCAGCAAGTTAAAGTACATGCTAATTTGTGTTGCATTTCCTATTCTCTGTGCTAGCATACAGTTTGCTTTTAGAGTGTACAATGCAGTCATTTTGTTTGCCAATAGAGTTTCATTATCTAAGGTTTATTTGCCAAAAAATACAGAAAAGTCAGTCTGCAGTTCCAATCAAGACCACATTTGTCAGCAACTTTGCAGTAAACCATGACAAAACATACGTAAATCGAAGAAGCCGATTTATCTAGTGGGACTCAAAATTCAGATCTCAAGCTCTCTGTAGTAATCAATGTGACTGATTTCAGTGGGTTTTGACATTAAGATGTGGTAAGCACTTGAGCCTAATAATTTACTTTAAGTAAGTAAATTATTTAAGCAAGGGTTTATCCTCTGGAATGCTAGTAACAATAGCAAAGGCCGTAAAAAAACACTTCAGTTTAGAACAATGTACTTGAGCAAGTATTTTTCCAAATTAGAGCTAAGGTATAGTGCACTTTGCAGGATGAGGTTCTAGGTGATGCATTTTGTGACTGTTTAACAAAACAGTGAAAGGTCTAGGAATAGAACTAGATCACCTTGTTTGCTTATATTTTAACCACAAGGGTACTTTCTTTTTAGTACATTTAGAGTAGATATTTTATTGCTTAGATAGGAAACTTCTCACTGCTCTCATTAAAGTTTGATTTATTTCCAGTAGAATTTCCAGGAGTTGTATTGCTGCAATCATCAGGAATACAATAGTTAAACTAGAAGTTTGGAATTTAACAAATGGAAACATTGCCCTATCAAAAAAACCAGCGTTTGAGCCAACATGACATCAGTTTGCTGCTGTAGTCAGACATGGATTTTTCAGTGGAGGAATATAAAAACTATGTCATGACAAAGTCTACCCCAAAATATTTAAAAACTTAGTAGAAGCAAAATTGCCCTAACATTCTTGGCTTCTAAGATGAAGTGTGTGCCTGGGACAGTCATAGGGGTTTTATCCATTGACAGGACAAGGATGTATTTTTATGTTTGTCTCTCTTTTTTAAACCAGCTTAACAAATGCCATGTGCAATGAAGTTTCATCTTTATCCAAGAAGTTTTCCGATTCTGTAACAGCGGCTGGGGTAAGATAAAAGCAATTTTTTTGTAGCATTTGGACTTTTTTAGCATAGCTCACTTCTTGAAACAGAAATTATTACCTGGATCTGGTGGCTTTACCTGAGGTACCAGCAAAATGGTCACTTCTTTCCTCAGATCGAGAACACAGAGCGTTGTTACAGCAAATTCCCAGTTGCAGAGAGTTTATAAGCCTCGATAGACCGCAGTGTGTCCCCTGCCTTCTAAAAACTCTCTCATTTTTCCCAATTAGCACTCAGAAACTCTTACCTTCTTGTACTGAAAGGGCCTCAAATTTGAAGTCCCACAGCTTGATGATATTTTCTTCTCCTACTCAGCCTATCCCTTTTGAATACATTTGTGTAAAAGTCATTAACAGATTCCAGCACCTTAAGATGGCTTCATTAGCCTTTGCTAATTCCCCTGTGCTAGGGCCACTTGTTTTCGAATCGTTTAAGAGATTAGAAAATCTATTTGGGTGCCCATCTTAAAAAAACAAAACCAAAACCAAACCACTCCATCTTATATCTCAAGATACTTCGTTTAAGAACATCCATTTATCTGTGAACAGCTTTGCTAGAAATAATATCCTGCTTTTCAAGACATTTCAAAGATGAGTGACGCATATCTGAGAATTTTAGCAGGATCCAGAGGGAAAAACTGTGCTGTTGCTGAAATTGTTCTGTAAACATCAGAGAGAAACAAACTCTGGCTCTTCTGATTACTCCATGAAAATGTGAAAGTACATCAAAGGAAATTTTCCCAGTTCTCCTATAAACTCTTCCAGCACATCTCTGAGCATTTTTGTCAGAGTTATTTGTGGAGAATATGATTTATTGGGTTGCTTTTATTCTGAATAATTTACATTCCTTCCCATTACTCTGGAAGAAACTGCTTATTTTGCATTTTAGGATTGTATTTTAGCATATCTTTGTGTGACAGTTGCTATAAGTACATGCACAGACATATAAAAATAAATTGCTCATGAAATATTAAGCTGGCCTAGCTCAGAAAATTGGAACCTAAAGCTTTTGCTAGCATTGCATTGGGATTTGTTCTTGTCAACTCTGTACTGAATTTTCAGTTTTAGGGACAGATTGGTTTTGTGGACATTTGTGTGGGCACATGAAAGATTGAGCACAAAGACATTTTCCACTGCTAAAATACTCTCTAGAAGATACTTTCAGTCTGGTGATCTTCATGTGCTGTCCCATCCCTGTAAAATTTTGGAGGAAGATGTGGGCCTTCTGCTCATCAGGATCAGTAGGAAAGCAAGGAGCACCTATCACACTGTAGAACTGTAGAAAACCCACATCTTCCTGCATGTCCCAGTGTTTCAACTTCCTCCTTAGCCTGCCAACAGCACCCAGGTTTACAAACACATTCCAGTGTCCTGCAAAGTGCAGTGACTCATGGGAAACTGAGAAATGGCTTAGAATGGGAAGTGCTGTTTTTTAAAACATAATGCCATCCTTATGGCTGTGTAATAGAGGCAGTAGCTGTAGTGGTGGTTGTACACATAATCTATAATGTTGGAAATATTGCTGAGTGAGTAGTAATGCCGAAGTACGAAATAACAGCTTTGCTTGCTACACAAGATTTCTTTCAAACTTCAACTTGTTGATTCATACAAACAGTAGTATTTAATTGATGCTGCTCTCTGTTTCAGTTTATTGGCAGTCAACTGAACAGTGCACTTCGTAATGGATTTTCTAATAACTGACAGTAGAAGTGCTCTTCTTTTCTCTGTCTTCCCTTTGATTCTGCAATCTTTCTCCAAGCAAAAATTGAAGTGTTTCATGTTTCTTTAAATCTGTAATATGAAACCTACAAGGTTGTAAGGAAATCCTTCAGTTAAATAGTATTGTGTTTCCTTTGCTCTAATAAAGCCCACTGTTTGGTATTGAAAGACAGCAGATCTTGCTGGAGCTGGAGGTTACTGTCTTTCTAAAAAAAAACAAAACAGTGGAAATAAAGAGAAGAACAAACTTTTGCCATTTTAAAAAGCTGAGAAGTTGATGAATCCTGGTTTCCTAGCCTCTAATAGTGTCACTGCTCATTCTACATGCATTGTACATACCTTACAGGCAGGCGTCAAGAGGAATGGGGCCAGACTCTATTCTATGGTTCGCAGCGACAGGATAAGGGGCAACAGGCACAACCTGAAACACAGGAAGTTCCATCTGAATATAAGGAAAACCTTCTTTATGTTGAGGGTGGCGTACCACTGGAACAGGCTGCCCAGAGAGGTTGTAGGATCTCCTCTGTAGATATTCACATCCCTCCTGAGCGAGATCCTGTGTAATCTGCTTTAGCAGGGGGTTGGACTAGATGATCTTCAGAGGTCCCTTGCAGCCCCAACCATTCTGTGGTTCTGTGTACCCATTGTTATTCCTATCTGGTGGTTGAGAAAAATGCTATGTTTACTGGCCAGCCTGCATTGTCCAGCTCAACATACACTGCTTCCAGTTTGGGAATCTGAGTTCCACCTGGTTTTCCTCCTGTAAGGGAGCTGCTCTGGGCCATTCATTTCCTCGTAACCACAGATATTTGTGAAACTCCTAAAAACTTCATTTTCCTCCTGACCTGTATTTTTCCTTTCTATTTCCTTGAAAATGAAAAACTTTTGGGAGAGTTGAAAAGGGCACTGACAGACCCACGGACAGATAATGTCACATAAGTCTCACATCCATAGGAAACCAGGCAATTTCAAACTCCATGAATTAATAAAAAAGTAAACCCCTCAGCCTGTTTTAGTTCATTGTACTCAGTGATAGAAATATGCAGGGTCTACTGAAGTGTGTATGAAATGTAGATGTGGTTGTCAGGAATACTGTGATAAACAGCATGAATAAGAATCAAGGTGAAGCAAGACCTTTATAGAATTCATAAAACCACTTCTCAGATATCAGTATATTTCTGTTAAATGTATTTTGTGTCCTGGCATTTTAT
This sequence comes from Amazona ochrocephala, assembly GCA_039720435.1. NCBI lineage: Eukaryota > Metazoa > Chordata > Aves > Psittaciformes > Psittacidae > Amazona > Amazona ochrocephala. The sequence continues at coordinate 25,503,226 of CM077879.1, forward strand.
TCTATTTTCCGGTTTACAGAGCAGTATGAAGGCAGAGGCTCTTAACCCCATCATCAACGGTGTGCTATTAGAGGTAAGCCTTCACTTTTTTCATGTTAGGAAATGTTCTAGTAAAATGATTTTGAAATGAAACAGTCACATTTGTGTCTGAAGAAAAAACTATATAAACAGCAATGACAATATAATTCTGGCTGTTCAGTCCTAGCTCATACACCTCTTGATTTTGTATTTGGCCCCTCCCACAAATACTATAGTAGTAATATTGGAATATTTCATTTAGGAACACCATTTTAGTGAGGATTCTAAAGAACTGTATGACTAAAGTGAGACTGGCCAGCTCTGAAATTCTGCTGCTGTCAGAGTTCAGCAGACACTTTGTGATGTGCTGTTTAGCCCTTTTCTAACCTATTCACAAGTTGCCTGGAATTGGTCTGTTCTTACTGTTCTATTGCCTATTTCAAGTATACCAAAGTATTGCTGATTCACAGATAGTTTCAGGCTGTTCTTTTGTTTAAAATTTGTGTTGCACATGTGCTACAGTGCTCCCCATCCACGAGAATTTAGATTTCTACAAAGAGTCACAATCTAGCAGTAGAGCAGACTTTGGTCAGCACAGGGATAACCATGTGCCAGTCATCACCACAAAGTTCATGAGTGATTTAGTTTCTTAGATGCCATGATCGATGAGTGACCTCTTTTATTAGACCCATCAGAAAAGCACAGTGAGTAAAATGTGCCTCACTTTTACTGAGAGGTCAAGAGAGAGTAATATGCTCATGAAGTACTAAAATGAGTATTATCTGCAACACAAATTCTTTTAACTCTGCTAATTAGATCACACTTCTCTTCAAACATAAATAAACCCTGAAGGAGCTGGCGAATGAAGTTGCTAAGCCACTGTCCATTATATTTGAAAAATCATGGCAGTCAGATGAAGTTCCTGATGACTGGAAAAAGGGAAATATAACCCCCATTTTCAAGAAGGGGAAGATGGATGACCCAGGGAATTACAGACCAGTCAGTCTCACCTCTGTGCCTGGCAAAATCATGGAGCATATTCTCCTGGAAGGCATGCTGAGGTGCATGAAAACCAATAAGGTGCTTGGTGACAGCCAGCATGGCTTCAGTAAGGGGAAATCCTGCCTGACCAATCTGGTGGCCTTCTATGATGGGGCTACGGAGCTGATGGACAGGGGCAGAGCAGTTGATGTCACCTACCTGGACTTGTGCAAAGCGTTTGACACTGTCCCACATGACATCCTTGTCTCTAAATTGGAGAGATATCAATTTGATAGGTGGACCACTCAGTGGATAAAGAACTGGCTGGATGGCCGCATGTGAAAAGTAGTGCTCAATGGCTCAGTGTCCAGCTGGAGACCAGTAACGAGTGGTGTCCCCCAGGGAGGGGTGTTGGGACCGGTCTTGTTCAACATCTTTGTGGGTGACATGGACAGTGGGATTGAGTGCGCCCTCAGCAAGTTTGCCGATGACACCAAGCTGTGTGGTTCAGTTGATACACTGAAGGGAAGGGATGCCATCCAGAGGGACCTTGATGCACTTGTGAGGTGGGCTGATGGCAACCTGATGAAGTTTAACCATGCCAAGTGCAAGGTCCTACAGCTGGGTCGGAGCAATCCCAGGCACAGCTACAGGTTGGGCAGGGAAGAGATTCAGAGCAGCCCTGCGGAGAAGGACTTGGGGGTGTTGGTCGATGAGAAAATGAACATGAGCCGTCAGTGTGCGCTTGCAGCCCAGAAAGCCAACCGTATCCTGGGCTGCATCAAAAGGAGCGTGACCAGCAGGTCGAGGGAGATGATCCTGCCCCTCTCCTCTGCTCTCGTGAGACCTCACTTGGAGTATTGTGTGCAGTTCTGGTGTCCTCAACACAAAAAAGGACACGGAACTGTTGAAACAAGTCCAGAGGAGGTCCACGAGGATGATCAGGGGACTGGAGCACCTCCTGTATGAAGATAGGCTGAGAAAGTTGGGGCTGTTCAGCCTGCAGAAGAGAAGGCTGCATGGAGACCTCATAGCAGCCTTCCAGTACCTGAAGGGGGCCTATAGGGATGCTGGGGAGGGACTCTTCATTAGGGACTGTAGTGATAGGACAAGGGGTAATGGGTTCAAACTTAAACAGGGGAAGTTTAGATTGGCTATAAGGAGGAAGTTCTTTACTGTAAGGGTGGTGAGGCACTGGAATGGGTTGCCCAGGGAAGTTGTGAATGCTCCATCCCTGGGGGTGTTGAAGGCCGGGTTGGACAGGGCCTTGTATGGCATGGTTTAATGGGAAGTGTCCCTGCCCATGGCAGGGGGGTTGGGACTAGATGATCTTCAGGTCCTTTCCAACTCTAACTATTCTATGATTCTGTGATGTACTGACTACAGATTGTCATTCTGTATGTAATAGCTTTGTTCCCTTAACAATGAGGAAAAGATAGTTTTACAATAAGCAATTTTGCATTGAATTAACAGTAACTTTAAGGAAAAACATGGAAAGCTGAATAGAGCTGTTGCAAAGATTACTATGTGGTTCTTCTTGTTATAGGGTAAATTTGCTGTTGCAGCTAACATATCTTTCCATGCCTCAGGAACTGCAAAAACTGGGAGTGTCCAGAATTGTGGGATATGATGTTTTGTACTTCTTACATCTCGTCTTTGTATACAAATAAATAATAGTACAGCCTAGGGTCATGGGAAATTACAAACTGCTAAACTGCTATGCTCAGTAGTAGAAATGCCAAAAATTGCACTACATGTTTAAACCAGTACAATAATTCAAACTTAATTTTAGGGATACTTCTTCCACGTACTTCAAATTCAAACTTAGTTCTGTTGATGGAGAGACTAACTGGTTTGTATTTGAAAAATCAAATCTATTACTGAGCACTGGCAATTTATTCTACTCACATTACAAACAAAACTGCCCAAGAGTTCAAACTGAGGGGAAATCAGATTTTGTGTAGTGATTCAGGCTATCCTTTTTAGCTGTAAATTGTTGTAATTTATCATTTCTGTTATCTACAGAGTCGAAAATCTTGTGTGAATCCATATGCTAATGTAGCGTGATGCTGATGTAAAACAAAAAGTAATGTAATTTAAAATGTGGTTCCTGAAATACATGACAGCTCTACTGATGAACCACGTTTTCTCTCCCCATTAGGGTTGCAACAGTACTACTTATATTCAGGATGCTTTCCAGCTATTGCTTCCAGTTCTGCAAATTTCCCATATCCAGACAAGTTGTTTGAAAGCACAAGAGTGACAGTTTCCCAGCAGCTGTCACCATCGGGCTTAACAGAAACCACCGACCTGATGTCTTTTAATGTATGCAGGTAGAAGAGATGGTACGAGAGATGTCTGGCTGCTTGGAGTCCTTTGAAGACACTAAACGCAGTTTTGCACATACAATATTGAACAACATTTTAAAACTCTTTTCAGACTTTCAGACTTTAGAAGTACTTAGTAAAGTGAGTAATTACTTTTCCATTAGAGTATATCCTTTGCAAGATTTTAAAATGAAGTTTATTGGAGACCTCATAGCAGCCTTCCAATACCTGAAGGGGGCCTATAGGGATGCTGGGGAGGGACTCTTCATTAGGGACTGTGGTGAGAGGACAAGGGGTAATGGGTTTAAACTTAAACAGGGGAAGTTTAGGTTGGATATGAGGAAGAAATTCTTTACTGTGAGGGTGGTGAGGCCCTGGAATGGGTTGCCCAGGGAGGTTGTGGATGCTTCATCCCTGGCGGCGTTCAAGGTGGGGTTGGACATAGCCTTGGATGGCATGGTTTAGTGGGAGGTGTCCCTGCCCGTGGCAGGGGGGTTGGAACCGGATGATCTTGAGGTCCTTTCCAACCCTCACTATTCTATGATTCTATGATTCTATGATATTAGCATTGACATAAACACATTTTCTAAAAGTTGACCCTTTCAGTTGTATTCCATGTATGAATCGTAATGTAACCTTGTTTAAAACATTTCAGCCCAAATGGCCATTTCTTTTGTTTGCATCCTGTCAGTTAAAAATGTATATTTCAAAAGTTGGTTTCATTATTTAATTTGAGGCAACATGAATAAATTATCATAGTGCTGTGCTCATTAAATATTGCTTACAGTAGCAAACAGTAACATCATAATAATATGTACCACCTACATAGCACTTTGTGTTGAAAGAGTTGTACAGTAATAGGTATGAACTTTGCTAAATGAAAATTATGGAGATTCTGCATAAAGAATTATACTGAAAAGAAATGTTCTGAGCCAGTTAGGAGTGCTAAACTCTATATTTGCTGACCCATAATTTTATGTTTATTTATGTCTGTTTCTTCATTCCAACAGCTGAACAACATTGCAGTCTTAAGTCATCTTTTTAATATGCAAGGGATAGAAAATATCCCTTTTTCTTGGCAATTGAAACACCCCCAAAATAATCTCCTCTCAGATGCATCACCAGGTTAGCACTTTGGGATTTAATTTAGGTTGTAAACATTGTGAACCTTTTATCAAATTGAGTTACTGATACCAACAATTCAGCTGTACAGGTTTGGGGCACAGAAAAGAAGTTGTGAAAACAAGTTAAGAGGGAATTGCTTTGGGCGGGGAGGTCATAAGTCACCTTTTCTCTGGGGTAGTAGTTACACAGAGCATAAATGAGCAGCAAGAATGATGTTTCATGGTAACACCAGTAACCGTGATAATTTGTTTATATCCTTAGCTTAAAACCCTGAGCTAGGAACCTCAGAATTTGTTCAGGTTAGTTTACCTCACAGACAGGAAGAACATTCCAGTATTTTATGTAGCCTCTTCTCCTGGATTGTCAGTGTTTATTATGATTCTTTCAGCTATTTTGTATTTTTTCCACTTGATACACTCATGGGTTGTATTTAAATGCTATTTTGTTGTAGTTAACATCTGAATATTTTTTGCTATAGAAGCAAGTTCATACATCATAAAGATAATGAAATGGAGAATAAGGAAATACTATGCTGGTTTTTAGGAGAGAGAAACCATGTTTCTGCTTTGCGCATGATAACTTTTTTGAGACCAAATACGAGAGGACAGGAAGGCCTCTGTGTGTCTTACACTATTGTGGTTCCTGTTCTGCTGTCACACACATTGTGACTTTTCCATCTTTTGTTACTTAGAGGTGAAATTTTCACTATCCCTGAAGTAAGGTTTGTTACATACAATCTATTTTCTGCCACCCTGTAACTGAACAGATTTGAGATATCTTTCTGGGTAAGTAGAAGGGGTGCAGACTTCAAATCCACTTGCACAAAATGTAAAAAAACACCTTACAGCAATGTGAACAAAAATAAGAAAAAGCCCCTTGGCAGATGCAAAGGCAGACAAAGCTTGACATTCATTGGTATTTATGCCATTCTGAACAGCTAACATTACCTTAACATGGGAGGAAGCGGGACACAGGACAATGCAACCAGTCGGCAGACTCACTAGCCCAGAGGTAGGATTCAGCTCCCACCAACCATCACGCCCACCACACTTCTATCTGGCATCGCATTATTTCTGAAAGCATCACTTCAAAAGTGTGTTACAAAATAATGTTTAGTTGGTACAAAACATTTCACCTCTGGCTTCTACACTTCCAGGGGAATAAGCAGACTCTTCTCTAGTCGTCCTGCTTGGCAGCTGGCAGATACACGCACCTGTGCTTGCTTGGCCAGAGGTCATTCTTGTGTACACACTGTGACCCAGGAGAACAGCCCCTCAGTGCTGTTAGTGAGGTTATTGTCTATGGAGCGGTATACATTGCTTCATATACAGGATCATGAGCAGTTTCCAGTTTTAAAGATCTGGACACCAGTGAAAGCATTCAGTAGCTCGTAAAAGGGCCTTGTTGCTTAAGGTGTGTGTTTCTGCTGTTCTGTACAGGCAAGCAGAATATAATGCCTGGTTAAAGCTTGTTTATTTTTCAAAGACAGTAAAGAAAACTCTAATGTTTTCACCTACCAATCATTACAACCTAGATTTATTTTTACTCTAATTTGATCATTATTTTTCATCAAGAATCCTTTCTGTTCACTTTGGAGAACTGCTGTGCATTAGGTATCTGTAAAGATCATATTACTGCCTAATGAGTCACAGAACATGGCACTAGCTATTCCATATCAGTCCCAATATAAGTTATTGTTTTCTGACATAAATTGATTTAGTTACTTTTTATATGGATCTTTTTTTTTTCTCTGAACTGCAGTGCAGAATATATAGTGTCAAACCTGTCAGAAAAACGTGTTGACTAATGGTAGTGCCTTTTAGCAGAGCCTGAATAATACAGCATTAGAAGCCTCAGGGGATAATGTTTGCAATGATTGAGGGGCATTCATAAGACAAAGATTGCTTGTCTGAGATACTGCTTACTAGTGGTTTCACTGTCTTGCTTAAATTATGTATGTATTGAATAAAGTACCTCACCCTGAAGTAAAAGAAGCCATAAAAAAAAAAACAAACAACATGGAGACTTAAAGTATTTACATCCTTACAGTGCAGAAAGGAAAATAGGGCAGAATATGAACATAGGATTATTCCATCTGATCTCTGATCTTGCCTTAAGAAAACTGAATGTTGTCTCATTACATCAATTTTAGGTAAATAACATTTCAGTAGAAAAGTACTATGTGGATGTAACCAGAATTTTTTGTTTACACAGATTTATATTTTTCCATCAGTCAAATAAATGACTTTAGAGACTGAACTGAGACAGTATACCAAAAAAAGAATGTTCTGAAGAATAATGTGGCGGAAGGATGCACTCAGTGAAGTCTTTCACTTTGTGATTTACCTTTGGAATGATGAGTGATTTCCCTGAGAGTCTGGCAAAACCAGATGTTGCTTTTGAGGGACAGTGTTCTTTCTTTCATCACCACCTTTTCCCAGGTCAGTGTGCTGAGTGTGCCTTGGCACTTGTCATACTATGAGGTTTTAGATACTTATTTACGAAATAACCTAGACTGTGAAGATCACCTGTTCTTTTGAGCAGCTCTGGGGTTTGTGGCATTCCGTTCACTTTTGAGTACACCTTTTGATGCAGAGACAAAGGAAGCAGGCTTTTGCACTCACTAAGCTGAGAAATTCATCAAGATGAAACTTAAACCAGTGTCTGCAGACCTACAGCCTTGCAGATGACCCAGTGTTATAGTCATCACTGAAAGATGACCTAGAAGTAAACTATTAGACAAGTAATTTGCTCTATTCATATATCAGAGGTATTTGCTATTTTTTTTTTTTAGGCAGACAAGATAAAGCAAGCTGTAAGTTGTTTGCTGCTTTTTAGGGTATGGTCTATTCATGTGTAAACATCTCTTCCCCATGATTTGCTCCTCCACCCCAGCATCCATTGCTTGTGACAGCTAAACAAAAGAGCTGTCTCTTCCACTTTTTTCATGCTGCTTAGCTCATCCACTGAAGCCGTTAATATCTTCCTGTAAAATGTGTCTCAATCTTGTAGTACAACATCACAATCATTACAAGCTGAGATGCTTTTTAATGATGTTTCCAGAGTCACCCACCAATCAGGATTCATAAATACTTTAATGATGCTGAAATGCTGCAGTGTTTGGAGTGATAAATACAGATTTCCACCATTTCTCTGATTCACGGAAGTATTTTTATCATGCAGGCAGTCACCCAGTGCATAGGATTATCTTTGAGACATTGCAGTTCTATTTCAAATGACAGCCCTGTCCTTACTGTTAGTCTCAAAAGAATGTAGACAGTAGAAAAGGACTTTCCTAAGATCTTTATAAAACCTCTCAGAACAAGGCTTAGCATAACACCATCAGCCCCTCTGACCTACTTTGGAATTCTTACAGCCTGACTGGAAAACCCCTTAGACATTAAACACTCTTTTTCTGTCTCTGGTCAACCTTTGTTGCTGAAGCTGTTTTTAGTGTGTGACCTGTATATTTTCCATGCTCTGACTCTTACTTCAGCATTCAGTATTGACAATGGTGTGCAGTTATAGAATTAAAAAAAAGGAAATAAAATGTCAAAACGGAGCTGTTAAAAAGTTGGGGCAAGGAAAATGATTTTCAAAGGAAAAAAAGAAGAAAGGATGTGCTTCCTGGAAATAGAAACAGTTTTCAAGGTTGGGTTAGAGAAAAGGCTCTCTCACAGAATTTTTCAGCATTGTTCATGATAAACAAGAGATAGTACCTGATTAGTTGCAGGGCACTTCTGCAGTAAAATGAAAATCTGCATGAACTCGAAGGAAATAAGTCAAAGATCAGGACATTCAGAGAGAAAGAACTCAAAGGAAAGGTGATGGCTAATTGGATCACTGTGGACCTACAGTGTCCATTCTTCTGCTTCCTACACCCCTGCAGTCCCTGGACACACATCTGCTAAGAACTCCCATCAGTCTCTTTCTCTTTGCATTCTTTTTGGGGAGGAGCTGTGCATTCTGCCTTCTGAACATTTTACCCAAAGAGTGAAAGAATATTTCTTATGTAACACAGTAACATGCAAAAACACTGCAGTGAGGACTACTCATCATTCTTAGTGAACTGAATTTGCTGCTGCTGTAAAGAGGAAGACGTGAGGATGTTGCTCACACAAATGTGTGCTATTTCTCTCCTGCACTCAGGTGGAGGCTGAAAGGCATTTGACAAGAGGGCGCAGTTCTGGAGTCAGACTGTGTCACCTAAATGAAAGCCAAAACACAGTGTTAACATTTTAAACACCTTCAGAAGCCTCTCAACCCATTTGCCAGGCTTGGAAACATACCCTTGCTTATCCCAGACACTGTCAGCACCTGATATGATGTTGGCCTGTAAGATCATAGAATCATAGAATCATAGAATTATAGAATAGTTTGGTTGGAAAGGACCTTAAGATAATCTAGTTCCAACCCCCCTGCCATGGGCAGGGACAATTCACACTAAACCATGCCATCCAAGGCTCTGTCCAACATAGCCTTGAACACCGCCAGCAATGGAGCATTCACAACTTCCCTGGGCAACCCATTCCAGTGCCTCACCACCCTTACAGTAAAGAATTTCTTCCTCACATCCAATCTAAACTTCCCCTGTTTAAGTTTGAACCCATTGCCCCTTGTCCTATCAGTACAGTCCTTAATGAAGAGTCCCTCCCCAGCATCCCAGCACCGATTCCTGAGGGACACCACTCGTTACTGGTCTCCAGCTGGACATTGAGCCATTGAGCACTACTCTTTGCGTGCGGCCATCCAGCCAGTTCTTTATCCACCGAGTGGTCCACCTATCAAATTGATGTCTCTCCAACTTAGAGACAAGGATGTCATGTGGGACAGTGTCGAACGCTTTGCACAAGTCCAGGTAGATGACATCAACTGCTCTACCCCTGTCCATCAGTTCCGTAGCCCCATCATAGAGGGCCACCAAATTGGTCAGGCAGGATTTCCCCTTAGTGAAGCCATGCTGGCTGTCACCAAACACCTTGTTGTTTTTCATGCACCTTAGCATGCCTTCCAGGAGAATCTGCTCCATGATTTTGCCAGGCACAGAGGTGAGGCTGACTGATCTGTAGTTCCCCGGCTCATTCATTTTCCCCTTCTTGAAAATGGGGGTTATATTTCCCTTTTTCCAGTGGTCGGGAACTTCACCTGACTGCCATGATTTTTCAAATGTGATGGACAGTGGCTTAGCTCTTGCCTTTACTCCAGCCCCATTACCAGTTCTGCCCCACAGCTGTGTTGCATGTTTACAGAGACCACCAGTTTTGCCTTTCTCAACAGTTTTGTTCACCCCACTCTCGTCCACCTTCATGTCTACTTGCTGCTGGCTTCTGAGGTTCTTCCCTCGTGCCTGTCCATCATCTTGTGCTTGAGAGGCTGCACCAGGACATCCTTTCTCTCACATCTTCAGTTTTGAACAGGCCTGAGATGTAGACAAGCAGCTAAGACTACATGGGAAGAGAGAAACCAGCTGAATCTCAGGAGAAAATGGGAAGACACTACACTGGTTGCTTTTTTAACCCTCTCCTTCCTTCTCCAGTGTAAGAAGGTTGGACTAGAGACTGTCCAAGGTCCACTTCAACCTGAATTACCTTAGGATTACATTTTCTTCTCACCATTCTTGCCAATGTATCCCCATTCTCCCACTGCTTCCTGTAGTTCTGGTCATACTTGCAAGACAGAGTGAGTTCTATTCAACAGAGATTAAAAGCTTGTAGAAGTGTTTTGGGTTTACTTCTTCTTGGTGTTTTTAAAGGTAACTTGGAAGATGGAACCCGCCAGGGTAGTAAAACCAAACACTTAGAGAACTGCAGGGTAACTGAGGGTAATACTCTAGTAAGTCTGGTTGAGGTTAAGTGGTTAAGACCACTAGTTGGTGGCCTTCTATGATGGGGCTATGGAGCTGATGGACAGGGGTAGAGCAGTTGATGTCATCTACCTGGACTTGTGCAAAGCATTTGACACTGTCCCACACAACATCCTTGTCTCTAAATGGGAGAAACATCAATTTGATAAGTGGACCACTCAGTGGATAAAGAACTGGCTGGATGGCTGCACTCAAAGAGTAGTGTTCAATGGCTCAATGTCCAGCTGGAGACCAGTAACGAGTGGTGTCCCTCACGGATCAGTGTTGGGACCGGTCTTGTTCAACATCTTCGTTGGTGACATGGACAGTGGGATTGAGTGCGCCCTCAGCAAGTTTGCTGATGACACCAAGCTGTGTGGTTCAGTTGACACGCTGGAGGGAAGGAATGCCATCCAGAGGGACCTTGATGCACTTGTGAGGTGGGCTGATGGCAACCTGATGAAGTTCAATCATGCCAAGTGCAAGGTCCTCCACCTGGGTGGGAGCAATCCCAGGCACAGCTACAGGTTGGGCAGGGAAGAGATTCAGAGCAGCCCTGTGGAGAAGGACTTGGGGGTGTTGGTCGATGAGAAAATGAACATGAGCCGTCAGTGTGCGCTTGCAGCCCAGAAAGCCAACCATATCCTGGGCTGCATCAAAAGGAGCGTGACCAGCAGGTCGAGGGAGTGATCCTGCCCCTCTACTCTGCTCTCGTGAGACCTCACTTGGAGTATTGTGTGCAGTTCTGGTGTCGTCAACATAAAAAGGACACAGAACTGTTGAAACAAGTCCAGAGGAGGTCCACGAGGATGATCAGGGGACTGGAGCACCTCCTGTATGAAAACAGGCTGAGGAAGTTGGGGCTGTTCAGCCTGCAGAAGAGAAGCTGCTTGGAGATTTCATAGCAGCCTTCCAGTATCTGAAGCGGGGTTATAAGGATGCCCAAAAGAGGCTCTTCACTGGGGACTGTAGTGATAGGACAAGGGGTAACGGGTTCAAATGTAAACAGGGGAAGTTTAGATTGGGTATAAGGAAGAAATTCTTTACTGTAAGGGTGGCGAGGCACTGGAATGGGTTGGCCAGGGAAGTTGTGAATGCTCCATCCCTGGGGGTGTTGAAGGCCAGGTTGGACAGAGCCTTGAGTGACATGATTTAGTGTGAGGTGTCCCTGCCCATGGCAGGGGGGGTGGAACTAGATGATCTTAAGGTCCTTTCCAACCCTAACTATTCTATGATTCTAAGATTCCAAGTCACAGTTTAGTTACCCAAGGAAAAGGATAGAGAGAGGTTATAGTCACCAAGAATAATAAAGTTAAATTATAGGAGAAAGGGAATTAAATTGGGGTCACGAGAGCAGGTCTGTCTCTGTCAACAAGATCTCTGGGTTACCAAAGGGGAAAACTGATAGATAGTGCCATGCTTTGACATATTCACACACCAACTAAAGTGGCCTTAGCAGTTCTGCAGTGTTCTGATGTAGATATGTCTCTTCATCTCTAAACTGCTGTTTCATAGTTAGAAAGGAAGAAAAAAAAACAAGAAAAAACCCACCAGAAACAAATTGTGAGGTTTGTTTTATAAACTGTATTAAAAAATCCATTTCTGAAAAGGTTTAAGTTATCACCACATATAAGCAATAAATCCTCAAAAGCCCCCAAATCAAAGGAGGCAGTATTTTTCTCTGATTTTTTTTATGAGATGGTAACAAACAATAGAAATGAATGCTTCAGACTTATCCAACCAAATGGAAAAAATTCCATATGGCCTCAAATCACTCAGAAGCTAATGTTCACAACTATTCCTATTAAAACAGAGCTGTTTGGTGTGGTACATTGACGGAAGAAGCAATTTCAGAAAGCTTCAGGAGGGAAAAAGCTATATAAATGTAAGGGATGGAGGTTATGAAGTATTAACATAGTGCTAAATTGCTGCATATCATATTTGGAATGGGCAGTTTACAATCTGTTCATCCTGATGGATTTAGCTCAGGGGAGTCTCAAATCCTGGCTCTGCAATTTCTGTCTCTGCCTTGTAATTGATGTACCCACAAATTGTACCCACAAATAAGGTGTGTGTGTGTGAGCACCAAATGAGTCTGGACCCCACGTAGCCCAAACAGATCTGTCGCACTCAGAGGAGCAGGAATAAATGGAAAGGAAGGAAAAGTTCCAGGAGATAATGAGTCTGAATACCGATCACCTCAGCCAGTACAAAAGACAGAAATGCAATTTATCAAAAAGTACAAAACCCATTTGTGTCTTAATGTGTTATTAAAAACAATAATAACAGTTTTGTGGTTTGAAGCCACATCTCTGTTTTTCTGCATTTATTTCTTTATCACCTAAGATGTTGCAGAATTTCCAAAGGTCTCCTTATTTACAGGAGAAATTAAAATGTAGCGCTCAATACCCTCCTGTCATCTTTCAGCCACCTTCCTCAACAGCCAGAAACTGTATCTTTTAATCATGTTAATCATCTAGAGTATTGGTTATGCTGAAAACTGTGCTTGTTTCATTAAAGTAGAGGATAATTTCTGTCTTTAAACAGACTTTCTTATCCTATGGAGAATATAAAATATTCTTCTCTGATAGAAAATGAAATAATGGCAAGGTTTCTATCACAGCTGTATGATTAAGTATAAATGCTGAATGAACTGAAAACAGATGCAAAATCTATACTCTCCTACTGAAGTTGTTTCTACAGCAAAACATGTTTGTCCCTCGTATTTTTTTAACACCGAATAGTTTTGGCGATGGATAAAATGGAGCTTCTCAAGTAAAGTGCACAGTTGGCATTCTCATGAAAAGGCAGGTAACAGCTCCCCAAACTGGAAATAGAGATGCTTTCCTCTGTGGTGCGTGTATGATGTGTCTTCTTTCATCACACAGTAATGATACTTCACATGATATCTGAAGCTAAAGAAAACAGTACCAGAAAAAAAAGAGGATGTTAGTCAGGTCTTTCCTAATTTATCCTAAATGTAATTCTTTTGACTTTCACAGCAATGAATTCCCCTCTTTCTTAATAAGCAAAACAACATTGTAACTAAGAGGCAGACAGAATAGATGATACACATCAGATTGGAGCAGAAGACCAAGGAATGATACCTGCCAGCGGAACAGTGGGTTAGGTACCCGCCCCAGGAGAGCATAATAGTGGAATCAGAGTGAGAAGCACTGGATTATACTCACTTCCAGGGAAGTGTGGCAATGGAGGAGTGGCAGAGCCAAAAGCTGCCCTAGAGAGCACCCATCCCATCCACCTGGTTGAAGTGCTCCAGAAGGATGTCTGTCCCTCAGGTATCTCAGGCTGGCTTTCTGCAGCACATCCCCATCTACACAGAGCTCAGTCTGGAACTGTCTTTTAAAGGTAGGTGATGACTGATCTCATTCCTTCAAATAACTGAGCAGGCTTCACTCTTTTCCTCCCTCCAGGCAGCTAGATGAGGGGAGAAGTTTTGTGTGAAATCTGCCTCCACTCCCAAATTTCTTGCTCTGTGTCAACTCCTGGGCATCTCTTCACGAGCTGCTCCTCCTGCAGCTGAGTGTCCAGAAGTGAATCTGGGATATTAACAAGATCTACTGCATCTGATCCAAAATAAGCTAAACTGTCCTAATGAGAGAAAATGAAAATAGACAAATGCAAATCACCAGCTGGACGAAAGAACTTGCAAACCTGTGCCCAGCTCCATTTCCCATATTATGCTTGCATACAGTGGGACAACTTTGGAAATAATGAAATAAGAGCAACTTTCTCCACATTCCTAAGTGGAAAATACTCCTCAGTAATCATCAATGAGACTTGGGAAATTTAGACCACAGCTCCCATAGTAACATGTAATGAGGAACCTTGACATATGAAAATGTGCAGATCCCAGTCAAGCTCACCTTGGTTTTTAAGGAATTATGCAATGCCAGGCAGTGTGGGGAGAAGTGCAGGATTTCATTACTTCTTACTCTCACACTGACTGAAAAAGCAGATGCAGCTTGTCACCCATTCTGGTAGTTCGTGTAGCTGCAAGCCCAATAACAACATGTCTCCCTTTTCCTTTACATCATAAGAACTGGGATAAGAAGGGTTCCTTGGCTGTAAAATCATACTGGAGGCAGCAGCTGCTGAAGTGAGCTAGAAAATGACAAGCGTAGGCAGGATACAATGCATCAAAAATTGATGCTGGCTGATGGAACAGTGGGTTTAAACAGCCTGCACAGTGCCCATTACAGCCCAGTTGTGAGAGCAAGACAGAGTGCTTCCCTTCAAAAACCTCCCAGTGTCTGTTCTGGAGAGAAACATAAACTAGCGTGCGTTTCATGCAGAGCCCAACAACTGTGCCAACTGCCCTGGAATGCGCTAGGCAGTCTGATTCTGTGAGCTTTTGTGTACTGAGAGGAGTTTTCATTTTAGTGCCTGCTTCAGACTTGGATCTCTAATGGAAGCAGAAACAGAGGAGGAAGTATCTTTCATAGCATTAAAAAAATAAACATGTAATTGAATGACTGCATACAGTCCTGAAAACAATTTAAAGCTGCATATGGACATAAATCTTTTTTTCATAGTTCTCTACAGGAATTCATGAAAGCATAAAAAATGATGTCTGACTGTAATGGCCAACTGGCAAACCCAGTACGTCAGTACTAGCAGGATCTTCTGCCTGCAGCTGCATCCCTCCACCTCCTTTTCCTGATGATTTTAACCACAGTACTATCACTTCTGAGCACTGAACTGATGCTCTTCAGAAGAAGTGTCAAAAGCATAATTGGAAGGGTCCCAGCAATTTCAAAGAACACCTACTGTTCTTCACAAATCCATGCATGATTTATAAACACAGCTTAACTGTAATCTTTCTCTTGCTCCTGAATACACTTGGCATGTGCCTCTGCTAGAATGTTTTGAACTGTGAGTTCCGCTGTTTCCCTTGCACAATTTGTTTCTTCTGCTGTTTCTGTGGGCGTCTTGCTTGAAGACAGATGAGAGAGGGATTATTTTAAATACAAAAACATTTTTGAAAGCCACACTCACACAAGGAAAAGCAGGCAGAGGATATTTCTAATTGCCTTTTCTGTTTGTGCTACTAAGTTCTGCAATGATGGCATCTAAAGATCTCTGCAGGAAGGCCACAGGGCCTGAGTCAAAGCCCAGACAATACTCCAGGTGGACCTGCACTGAATTTTCATGGAGTCATAGAACAGTATGGGTTGGAAGGGACCTAAAAGATCATCTAGTTCCAACCCCCTGCCACACAGAGGGATACCTTCCCCTAGACCAGGTTGCTCAAAGCCCCATCCAGCCTGGCCTCGAACACTGCCAGGAGTGGGGCAGCTGCAACTTCCTTGGGCAGCCTGTTACAGTGTCTCACCACCTTAACCCGGAACAACTTCTTCCTAATGCCTAATCTGAATCTACCCTTCTCTAGTTTAAAACCATTCTCCCTTGTCCTATCACTACATGTCCTTGTAAAAAATCCCTCTCCAGATTTCTTGGAGTCTCCCTTCAGATACTGGAACCTGCTTTAAGGTCTCCCCTGAGCCTTCTCCAGGCTGAACAAGCCTAGCTCTCTCAGCCTGTCTTCATAGGAGAGCTGCTGCAGACCTCTGATCATCAATTTTCCTGGTATTAGACTGGCATCTGGGCAATTGAATTTCTAAATTCTAGGGGAGGGTATCCTCAGAAAATGACAGCAGTGATGTCCCTCTGTGAATGTAGCTGGAAATTAATCAGCCCCTCATACACTTACTGACGTCTTGTGTCAACTGCCACACATAGGACATTTTGTGTCCATGGGCTTTTAGGTTGTAAGAGAGGAAAGGGACTCATCAACTTCTTTTATTTGACAATTTCTGTGAAAGAGGTTTTCACGTTTTTAGCCATACACATGCTTCCCCTGTGCATCATCCCTGTCAGTTACCTGTCATATACCTTATGTTCCAATTTTGTAATCCATTTCACCTGAAGGTAAGATTGTGCCTTAAATTCTGTATTCAATGGGAGATTAACTTATCTAACTATGCCACTACACTGTCATTCAGGAAGAAATGCAGAGATGTGAAGCACCTTACATGTTCAAGGATCTCAAAGCTCGTCACAAAGAGAAGGAAGTGATGATGGCGAAAGGCAGTGTGCTAAAAATCATTGTCAGTTGCTGATGTGGAACTTTCATTAGCTTTTATGCAGCCCTTGACACATTCACCAGTTTTATTAAGAGAATTAATGGGAGGCAGGACACTAAGATTTTGTCATCTTCTCCTTGGGGCATTCACTGTCAAAGAGACTGATGCAGTAAATAAAGTGTTCAGGCTAATAGAGAGCAATTTGTGTGAATTTGATCCAGCAACAGCTCAGAGCAATTTCTCCATCTGGCTCAGTAGAAACAGTGATGGCGGCAGGAATGGTCCTTGCTTTTCCGTTTCCTCCTCTCTACAGCTGCTGTTAGACATGCCACACCTGCTGCATAGTGAGCCTCCTCACCAGAAATC
The DNA here is from genome assembly GCA_039720435.1 of Amazona ochrocephala. Taxonomy (NCBI): domain Eukaryota; kingdom Metazoa; phylum Chordata; class Aves; order Psittaciformes; family Psittacidae; genus Amazona; species Amazona ochrocephala. Next base: position 25,519,992 of record CM077879.1, read on the forward strand.
AAATAAACACTCTGTGCTGCGGTTAATGCTTTCTTTGAGTGCAGCTTCAGCTAGCTGGAAATAAGAAAAACATAACTCAAAAGTGGCTTGCCTGTCCCTGTCTTGCCTGTTTGATGCAGGGAGGCACTGAGGTAACTCTTACCAATGAGTTTGAAGCCAGATTTGCAGCAGAGAAGGGCAGATATTAGCACTATCTGTGGTGGAGCACTCCCAGGTTTCTAACTCTGTCTCCAGCCCTTCCTTGTTTGAAGCTTTTGTCTGTGATCTGAAAGGCTTGTGCTTCAGGGGAGCAACTGGTAGTGTGATACAAACATGATGATTTTGATCAAGAAGATCCTGATACACACTTCTTATCTACATCCCACCTCCTTCTTGGGTAAAAAACCCCAGGTTTTATCAAGTTGATGTAGTCTGCAACTGTCATTGTCAGTTCTGGGAATTTAATCATCGTAGTGGTTTTCAGTCTCAGTACTAAGCTGTCCACATATGCCACTTCTCGCACAGCCAGCTCCTCCCTGCTGAGCAAGCTAGTCTTTAGTTGCACTCTAGAGATTTCATAGCGACAGCCTTAGCATTTGTGAGAAAAGTAGACTACAGTCTCCTCCCACAGCCTTAGTAACCAAAAGGACTTGTAGTTAGCAAGTTTTCTTGTAACTGCAGTGTCAGTTGCAGTGTTAGCCACAGAGCCACCCACGAACACCCGTAATAATGAGTTGAATCCGACCTTAGCAGACAGAGGGGGAAGTGTTTATTTGCAGGAAGTGAAGCAAAACTAAAGCAGAAAGTGCTTTTGTTATTTTTACACTGTAGCTTTGAGACATTATTCCTTTGAGAAATGTTATTCAAGATCTAATATGCTGAAAAGCAGGATCTAGGTCTAAGTTCCTGCCTCTCCAGACACATCTTCTGACAATCTATCACAATGTCACACAATATTACAATTTCAGGCATTCAGCATTAACCCCATGTATTACATCCAGTTTTCACCTCATTGCTGACAGTCATTCTGGAAGGAAGACTGTGTTATTGACCTGGAAAGCAAGCCTGCTACTATACAGTTCAGCACAGGAACAAAGTGTTTGGGGGTTCTCAAGATACCTAATCTTCTTTCAGTCACTGACCCAGAGATAAAGGAAATGGAGAACACCAGCCCAAAGTGTCCTGGATCTCATGTTTTGTCTCACAGAGCAACTAAAGAATCTGCAAAGCTGTTCCATCTCTTCTTTCCACTCTTTAGTACATAACACTTAAGATAATAGAACCAACAGGAGTGCTGGCAGGCTGATCCCAATGGATACTCCCACCTCCAGGAACACAAAAGTCAAATTTTCATGGGAATGGGCCATGACTTTTTTTTCCTTCTTCTAAAAGATCACTTTGTTGAATCCAGCATCCAGGAAGAACAAAGCATGATAGTGATCAGCCATAATACTGTACAAATGAAAGCAGTGGATACTAATGAGGATCCCCTTGCAACACATCCCATTACAACCTTAGAAATATCTTGCTTTTAACCCCTGGGTAAATGTTCTCAAAGGAAACAATGAAGGTGGGCAGGTATGTGGCAGACAGGGGGGAGGCTCGGCGACTACGAGCTTCACCTCGGAGCAGCAACTTGCCCTGAGGGAGCTTCAAGTCCTCGACAAGGCCTGCCCGGGAGCCTGCAGCTCCGCGGAGGCGAGCGGCTGACTCAGAGGGGGCGGCATCAGGAGGACCCGCGGCAGACCTGACTGGTTAAAAACCTGCCCCAGGGAGCGCGAGCGACCCAGAGCGCGGCGAACAGGGTGGGCTCGAGGCAGTTTGCGCGGCAGTTCGCGCTGGCAGGCAAGCGGGGTGGTGAGCGGGATGGTGAACACTCGCCGTACGGGCAAGGCTCGGTCTGGGAGCTCTGCTCTGGCTGCGCCGGTGGTGGCCAGCGTAGGCACCCAGACAGAGCCGATGGGAAGGGAGGCTGTAGTGCAGAGCTCGGGGTATCCTAAGGGAAGGGTGAGCAATGGGCAGGGCTGCACTCTGCGTTCCCTGGTGGAGGTCCTCCTGCAGCAGGTGGCTGAACTGCAGGAAGCTGTTACCAGGATGAAAGGTGTCAGGGAAGCTGAGGGGGAGCAGCACTGCTTGCTCCGGGACGAAACTGTTCTGGGGCCTCGAGTGTCTACTGTTGCCCCTGCAGGAAAGGAGGCTGCTAACCCAGGAAGCTGGGAAAAGGTAACAGAAAAAAACAACAAAAAAAGGAGGAAGAGGGCAATTAAAAGCAAGGGGCTTCCTCCTGCATCTGTTGTCCCCACCCAGAACCGCTTTGCTGTCCTGCAGGGGGCTGATGAGCAACAGCGCTCCCACCAGGCGCAACCAGCTGGTGCACTGGTAAAGAAGGTCACTACTGGTGCTGCCAGGAAAAAGCGGCGGGCCGTAGTAGTCGGGGACTCTAATCTGAAAGGCACAGAGGCACCCATCTGCCGGCCTGACCCAGCCTCAAGGGAGGTGTGTTGCCTACCAGGGGCTCGGATCAGGGATGTGGCCGAGAAGCTGCCTGCTCTAGTCGGTCCCACTGACTATTACCCACTCCTGGTAATACATGTGGGTGCTACTGATATAGATAGCAGTAGCCCGGAGACTATAAAGAAGGACTACAGGGCTCTGGGAGAGGTGGTTAGGGGCTCTGGAGCTCAGATTGTCTTTTCGTCAATTCTCCAGGATACAGGGCAGGACCTTGAAAAGGCTAGGAGGATTGGGCAGGTTAATAAATGGTTAGAAGGGTGGTGCTATAGTCAGGGGTTTGGGTACCTTGAACATGGGACTCAATTTAGTAGGCCAGGTCTACTGGGGGCTGGTGGAGCTGGTCTGACAAAGAAGGGGAAGAGTGGATTTGGTAGGAGGCTTGCCAGGCTGGTCAAGGATGCTTTAAACTAGATGTGTTGGGGGAGGGGGGCATCATTCCATCCCAACACACCCAGTCGGTTGGTAGCACCTATAGTAAACGTTCGGAGCAATGTAGAGATATTCCAGCTGCTCCAGCCAATGAGCCGGCTTCAATTGGATCTCGGCTCAAATGCCTCTACACAAATGCCCATAGTATGGGGAACAAACAAGAGGAATTAGAGATGTGTGCACATCTACGGGGGTATGATATCATAGGCATCACAGAAACATGGTGGGATGGCTCCTATGACTGGTGTGTTGGAATGGAAGGTTACCGGCTCTTTAGGAAAGACAGGCCCAGCAGACGGGGAGGGGGAGTTGCTATTTATGTTAGGGATAGGCTAGAGAGTATGGAACTCTGTCTGGGGACAGGTGAGCAGTCGACAGAGAGTTTGTGGGTCAGGGTTAAAGGTAGAACAGTGATGGGTGACATTTTTGTGGGGATCTGTTACAGACCGCCTGACCAAGGGGACTTGCTGGACGAAGCGCTCCATAGGCAGTTAGGAGCAGCCTCACGCTTGCAGGCCCTTGTTCTCATGGGAGACTTCAACCACCCTGATATCTGTTGGAGGGATGGTACGGCCCAGCACAAGCAATCCAGAAGGTTCCTCCATTGTGTGGAAGACAACTTCCTTCTGCAAGTAATTGAGGAGCCGACAAGGAGAGGTGCCATGCTTGACCTCGTCCTGACCAACAGGGAAGGGCTGGTTGGGAATGTGACGCTCCAGGGCAGCCTTGATTGCCGCGATCATGAGATGGTTGAGTTTGAGATCCTCAGGACAGTGAGAAGAGCGTGCAGCAAGCTCACTGCCCTGGACTTCAAGAGAGCAGACTTTGGCCTCTTCAGGAACCTGCTCAGTAAGGTTCCATGGGATACAGCCCTAGAGGGCAGGGGGGCCCAAGACTGTTGGTTGATATTCAAGGATCACCTGCTGCAAGCTCAGGAGCGATGCATCCCAACTAGAAGGAAGTTCAGCAGGAGGGCCAGGAGACCTCCTTGGATGGATAAGGAGCTGCTGAGCAAAATTCGAAGGAAAAAAGAGGCTTATAAAAGGTGGAAGCAAGGTCAGGCGGCCTGGGAAGAATATAGGGATGTTCTCCGGGAAGCTAGGGACCAGGTTAGGAAAGCTAAGGCCCACTTAGAATTAAACTTGGCTAGGGATCTTAAGGATAACAGGAATGGATTTTATAGGTACATTGCCAATAAGAGACAGGTTAGGGACACCGTGGGCCCTCTCCAGAAGCTATCGGGAGAACTGGCTACCCTGGATTTGGAGAAGGCTGAGGTTCTTAATGACTTCTTTGCCTCAGTCTTTACCGGCAAATGCTCTGACCACACCACCCAAGTCTTGGAAGGCAGACGCAGGGACGGTGAGGGTGGGGACCCTGGGCCCACTGTGGGGGAGGATCTTGTTCGGGACCACCTTAGGAACCTGAATGTATACAAGTCAATGGGACCGGATGAAATCCATCCGTGGGTCCTGAAGGAGCTGGCAAATGAAGTTGCTAAGCCACTGTCCCTCATATTTGAAAAATCATGGCAGTCAGGTGAAGTTCCCAACAACTGGAAAAAGGGAAATATAACCCCCATTTTTAAGAAGGGAAAAATGGATGAGCCAGGGAATTACAGACCAGTCAGTCTCACCTCTGTGCCTGGCAAAATCTTGGAGCAGATTATCCTGGAAGGCATGCTAAGGCACATGAAAACCAGCAAGGTGCTTGGTGACAGCCAGCATGGCTTCACTAAGGGGAAATCCTGCCTGACCAATTTGGTGACCTCCTATGAAGGGGCTACGGAACTGATGGACAGGGGCAGAGCAGTTGATGTCATCTACCTGGACTTGTGTAAAGCCTTTGACACTGTCTCACATGACATCCTTCTCTCTAAGGTGGAGAGACATCAATTTGATAGGTGGACCACTCGGTGGATAAAGAACTGGCTGGATGGCCACACGCAAAGAGTAGTGCTCAGTGGCTCAGTGTCCAGCTGGAGACCAGTAACGAGTGGTGTCCCCCAGGGATCAGTGTTGGGACCGGTCTTGTTCAACATCTTTGTGGGTGACATGGACAGTGGGATTGAGTGCGCCCTCAGCAAGTTTGCCGATGACACCAAGCTGTGTGGTTCGGTTGATACATTGGAGGGAAGGAATGCCATCCAGAGGGACCTTGACACGCTTGTGAGGTGGGCTGATGCCAACCTGATGAAGTTCAACCATGCCAAGTGCAAAGTCCTCCACCTGGGTCGGAGCAATGCCAGGCACAGCTACAGATTGGGCTGGGAGGAGATTGAGAGCAGCCCTGCGGAGAAGGACTTGGGGGTGTGGGTTGATGAAAAAATGAACATGAGCTGGCAGTGTGCGCTTGCAGCCCAGAAGGCCAACCGTATTCTGGGCTGCATCAAAAGGAGCGTGACCAGCAGGTGGAGGGAGGTGCTCCAGCCCCTTTACTCTGCTCTCATGAGACCTCACTTGGAGTATTGTGTGCAGTTCTGGTGTCCTCAACATAAAAAGGACATGGAACTGTTAGAACAAGTGCAGAGGAGGGCCACGAGGATGATGAGGGGACTGGAGCACCTCTCGTATGAAGATAGGCTGAGAAAATTGGGTCTGTTGATCCTGGAGTAGAGAAGGCTGCATGGAGACCTCCTAGCAGCCTTCCAGTATCTGAAGGTGGCCTATAGGGATGCTGGGGAGGGACTCTTCATTAGGGACTGTGGTGAGAGGACAAGGGGTAATGGGTTTAAACTTAAACAGGGGAGGTTTGATTGGATCTGAGGAAGAAATTCTTTACTGTGAGGGTGGTGGGGCCCTGGAATGGGTTGCCCAGGGAAGTTGTGAATGCTTCATCCCTGGCGGCGTTCAAGGTGGGGTTGGACATAGTCTTGGATGGCATGGTTTAGTGGGAGGTGTCCCTGCCCATGGCGGGGGGGTTGGAACTCGATGATCTTGAGGTCCTTTCCAACCCTTACTATTCTATGATTCTATGATTCTATGATTCTATGATATGGGAAGATAAAGGTTTGCCTGAGAGACAGTGGACATTGAGTTTGATATTGAGTTTCCAATAAAACTCCATTTGATTTAAACAGATGTAAAGAAGGAGCTTCTTAAGCTTTTAACCTAAAAATTTCCCATTAACAGTAATATAATCTGAGCAAAGAGTCATAAGCTTGCCTATGCAATTGATATATTAGTCTCTATTATTTATTCAAGTAGCATCTGTTCGTTTCTAGGCATTACAAACATTGCCAGGAAGCGCTATCACTTACTGCACATTACTTTTCAGACTTGTTTCATTACATCTGGACTTCCTGAAACAATTACTGGAATAAAAGGGCTGGAGAAACTTAGAGTTGGGAGACTAGTTTTAGTTCCAAGCTGAAACCAAGTTCTTGTCAATCCTTCTGACTGGTATAAAAACAACGTAGCGATAGATGTCTTTTGTCTGGGGAATTTGATCGGCAAACTATTCATTTAAAACATGTTTTCCTTCAGAGATTGTTTGCAAATTGCTTATTTCCTCTGCACTTGTCAGAAACAAATGTCAACGTAATGCTGAAGTCCAGGAAACAATATTCTACACCAGGAAAATAATGTCAGAATTTGCACTGGGGCCTTCAGGGACACAGGTTTAAAAGGCTAACAGATTAGAATATAGATGACCCTTGGTACCAGAATGAAAATTGATTTTGCTTCCCTGCCTCCTAGCTCTCACAAATCACATTTTCCAGTTTGTCATCTAGCATACGTGGCTAGAGTAGAAGAAGTAGTAAGCAGATATTGCGTACTACTAATTCTGAAAATACAAGGGAAAACAGAGTAATTGGAATTGTAAGGTATTTACTTACCTCCTACAGTCGATGCAGCCACATGACAGTGCTCTCTTTCAGGAATTATGGGCAGTATCTTTGTGGTCTGTGCAGTCAATGGAATTTGTTGTTTGCTGGGTTTCACTGTTGAAAGTTGAAATAATTTTTAGACATAATATTAAACAGCAAATACATCAGCAGAGTGTTAAACACTGAATCTACAACTCTGAAAATAACCAAGACCTATATGGACAAGAGGCAGAGCCAGGTTTTCAGTGGGATTTCAGTGCCTAGAGATGCAGATGCATGACTTTTGGGAACTCCCAAAGGCCCTAACTGTGTTTCGTATTTATAGTGGGACGACACCATGCTGATCTCAAGTCTCCCTGGGAAGCAGCTTGAAGTAATTTGCTCTTGGAAATTTTACTGGTAGTGAAAATACAAAAACATGCAAATTTGGATTTATATAAGTGTATCCCAAAATATGAAACCTTACAGGTGGCCAGTTAAGCAGAAGCAACTAGAATTTAGAGTGTGAACTTTCAGATTCATTTTCACATAAGGGCAGCATAGATTGCTGCTCAGAAACACATGATTTAACTTTGTGACCCTAACCCTAACGTGTCATACATGCAGGGAGAGCTACTGGGTGTCATCCGGTTGCTAACAAAGATGACAGCAAGCATCTTAGAAGCAGGGAAAGGTGGAGTGATGCCTTTAGCATGCTGGCAATACAGATCCTGATATGATAACTTACTGGGATGCAGATAAAGAAATGAAGAAATAGCATTGTTGGGCAAATGAACTCAGAGCTGTTGATCAATGCATTTTTCGAAGAACTACTGTAGAACACACATAATGTTTTAACTCCACTCTGTCCATCCTGTCCCTGACCATCCATAACTTCTGTAAACCTACAAATGGGTTTCTACTGAGTTTGTAACAAGAGGATGATCTGTGCCACTTGTATTTAGCTGCCTCCCTTCTCCATTGACTTTATCATTTGAGCTTCTCCATTTATAAATGCAATTAAAAAGTGGAGTTTGGATCTTGGTAATTCAACCAACAGAATATGAAAAACAAAGTTAAAATAAAACGGGTAGTTTTAAAAATAGCAGTGGGTCTTCTTTTACCCTCAGGATGAACCTGGAGAGAGTGAAAATGTAGGCTGATAGTCCCTTCAGAGCCTGTGTGCAGCACTGTTCTGCGCTCATGCAAACTGAGCAGAGAAAAGGCCCCTTGTGCATCAGTGCTCTATGGAAAGCTTGCAGGGACTATAAGAGCTCCTTGAAATTACCTGCATCCTATAGATTTTATGCTCCCATCTGAAAAATAAAAAAAGCCCCAAAGCCTTATTAGCTTCACATTTTTCTCTGGAAACACTGCATCTCAGAAACACATAAATCTGTGTTAAATACTGAATATTATGACAAGAGCTGCTTTTCCCAGCATTTTTCATCTAAGTTGCAGAGGAAGAGACAATTACTCATCTATGTCAGGAACTGAGAAGGATCAGAATCAAGCATGTGATGCTTCTCTTGGCCAAGATTAAACACATTTCTCCTTTCTTGGCTTTGCATCTATTTGCTGCTGTAAAAGCAAGGAGCAGTGAATCTGGACTCACTGGGATGCCAGCCCTGACACTACTGAGCCAGTGTTTGCTTCTGTTTTTAACTTGCCAAATAACCTGAAGCTGTAGGAACACATCAGAGAGCTGGCAGAATTTTGTCTATTTCCTCTAATCTTATAGGAGAGGAACTATTATTTTAATAGGATAGCACAGAAAACAATACAGAAATTCAAATGACTGGGAGGAAATTTGTCTTATTGTTTCTTATGTGCAGATTACAGCTATCAAGCCCACTTAGATCAAATTCTATGAATGTCCCAAATTCTGAACAGTCCAGAAAACAACCGCAGGCCAGAATCCCTGAGGTTTTATTCTCTGAGTCCTGGTTGTCACCATGATCCTGCAATGTCCTTCTTTCAGGATGAGTTATAAAATTACCATCCATCAGAATTAAATTTGCATTACTGTGATCCAGATAAATGATTCAAGGAATCCTGTATGTGTATCCTAAAATGTAATGAACCAAACTGCGAGCCCTTGAGCTTAAAAATGAGAATATTATTCTACTTGAGCAACATAGAATGAGGCATTGGGTTTGAACTAAGATTGCCCACACAGACTGTAAATAACGGTATGAATAAATAAATAATATAATTTCCTGTCTGCACAGTCCCATTCTAACATAAGAATGGGAACAGGCTTTTTTTCTAATATACCTTATGCTGCTTTCAAAATAGGATAAATATAAACAAGGCATGTCATTCTTATGATGGAAAAAGAAGGGCTAAATGGGCGTTTATAGTGACAGACTTCTAGTAATATAAATTCACACTTAAGTATAACCCATAGAATTATATGAATGAAGCTTCCAGTATGAAAAGGTCCTGCTAGACAGATTCAGTCTAGGTATTAAAACACCCTGATTTATGCAATGCTTCCTGTGCAAATTCTCTTGGGTATTTTTTCACAGTTCATACACGCTGACCTGATGCCAACAAGTAATTCTGCACCATTTTTTCAGGTTACAGCTATATGAGAATAGCTGTTATCACTTACTAGTAGTGGAAAAGGTACTACAGTGGTTCAAGAAAAGTGGGCTAAGGAAAAGGCATAACAATAGGGTAAGTATAGCTGCCTTCCCTTTCTCTGGAACTTGAGGCTGATTTAAGCAGTAAGCTGTGCATGACAGTTTAGCAGCTTCTGAGTTCTTTTAAAACATTGTGGGGAATACTGTCTAGTCCTTATAATTGCTAATATTAATTTATTAAGTTGTTCCAAAACCTATTCTACTGCCTCTTCAATTTTAGAAAGCTCCTCATGGAAGTTCTTGCCAGAAAGTCTCCTATGTAGGAATCTCTCTCTAAGAGGCTCTGTCACGAACATGAAGCAAAGAACTGACTTTTCTTCATGGATTATTTTTCCATGTGCTGCTACTGCCACGTTCTATTTGGTATGAAAATGCTCTGTGTCTGGAAATACAGATCAGTCACTTAAAAAATACTTACTTCTTGGGCTGAAGAAAAAGCACCCTCTGCTCTTTCCTTTCTCTTGTGGCTGCATTTAAGAGAAACTGTGTTTTGTCAGTTCATACAATTCAAGGGACTGATTTACACAAATCCAATGACAGAACCAGATCCGAAGTCTAGAGAATATGCTCTGTACAGCCCACGCTGCCATGCATACTTTTTTGGATTTATAGCACAAACAATGTTTAGTCAAATTGTGTGCAGTTCTGGTGTCCTCAACATAAAAAAGGACATGGAACTGTTAGAACAAGTGCAGAGGAGGGCCACGAGGATGATCAGGGGACTGGAGCACCTCCTGTATGAAGATAGGCTGAGAAAATTGGGGCTGTTCAGCCTGCAGATGATGAGGCTGCGTGGAGACCTCATAGCAGCCTTCCAATATCTGAAGGGGGCCTATAGGGATGCTGGGGAGGGACTCTTCATTAGGGACTGTGGTGAGAGGACAAGGGGTAATGGGTTCAAATTTAAACAGGGGAAGTTTAGATTTGATATGAGGAAGAAATTCTTTACTGTAAGGGTGGTGAGGCACTGGAATGAGTTGTCCAGGGAAGTTGTGAATGCTTCATCCCTGGCGGCGTTCAAGGTGGGGTTGGACATAGCCTTGTATGGCATGGTTTAATGGGAGGTGCCCCTGCCCATGGCAGGGGGGTTGTAACTAGATGATCTTAAGGTCCTTTCCAACCCTAACTATTCTATGATTCTATGAAATTCATTATCACAATGCTTCCAAGCTCCCCTACCCTCACTGTATGTGCATAATCCTTTGTAGTACCATAAATTCAGAAGGCTGAAACTTTAAGCCTACCTTAGAAAATATACTATAGTTTTCCTCCTTCCACTGGTCATCAGACTTAATGGTTATGATTCATGGCCATAGAGCCACTAACAGTTTCACAATACTTGCATCCATGCTGCAAATTACCTTTTTGTAGGACCACAGTGATATTAAGACGTTAATTTCCTGAGCCTACCTTGGAAATCATTCTCATTCTCAAAGTATGGGCTTCCTTCTTTTATTTCCCTTAGCCATCTTGAACTCCGAATAACCTTTTAGTAGTATCTATACATCTTTTCCTCTATGTGATACATTGTCACATCCTCTCAGATACATAGTTATTTAGTCTCATCATGGTGTTTCCAGGGTACAATCTTCAGTGGATCTCAATGTTTCATTTCAAGATTCCAAGCTATGCACTAGTGATAGTGAAAATACTATCAAAGGCTGTCAAAGAAGTCATCTATGGCTATTTATAATCCATTATAACAGTAGTAAATCTTGAATTTAGCAACTGTGAACAGCATAAACTCTTTTCATATGGTCTTGATTCCACTTTAAATTATACTGGTATAAACTGGGAAATTGACTGGATTGACTGGAATTATGGTGCGTGAAATCAAGGAATTTAATATTAAAATAAACCCCATTATAGCAGTTCATACAACTAAGCATCTACCTGGGTTAAATGGATAAATTTAAGTGAGAGGCACATAGAAGTAAGAATGACAGACCAGTAAGGGATTCCTATCTTTTCAGTCAGATCTATTAAAAATGGATTTGAGTTTTCATAAAACTTCATAATGAAAAATGCCTTTGGATATACAACATTAAAAATCCCATCGTGAACATGCTGATAAAACAGATACGGTACCAGTGAAGCTACCTAAGATAAAAGATGTCAGAAAGATAATTCTTTTCCTGCAGGATAAAAATAATGAGCTCATAAATATATCTTAGAGGTAGCCAGTGCCATAAGAGCGAGAGGCATAAACTGTACTCACAAGAGAATTCAGACGAAGAGCTATTCACTCTTTTCTAGGTGAAATTGAAACGCCATGAGTTATTGAGTTGTAGAGAGAAATTATTGAGTCTCTTCTTTCTCCTCAAGAACTAACAAGACAAACAGCAAAGTACCCAAGCCTAACCAAATTCAAAACATGTTTTCATCTGCTGTCTTGGTGTTTGTTTTTGTTTAGAGCAGGGTTGGTTTGTTATTCAGAGCTATAATTCTATAGGTTCATGGTAATCTTTTTAAAGATAGAGCTGTCTTTATGAAGCCAGAATCCACGGAATTTATTCAAGCATATGACTCTCTGAGCAATGTCAGTAACACTCAGAGCTACAGCTGTTAATTTCCTCTCACCCAGAGACTTGCCACCAAACCATAATTTCTGGAACCACAACTTTGAGTTTAGCCATGCCATTTAATTTACCTGTGCGAAACGTACTACATTCTTAGAAGACCACATTTTAATTCCTATCTGAAACTAGAAAATTGTAGTTTGGGGGTATTTTTCCCTAGAAATAGGCTACATAGTGCCAGCAGAGCCATGCTCTGAGTCCTCCCACAGCCACCCATTCCATCCTTTGGTAGCATATTTTATCAAGAGTCATAAATCCACAGCACACACATACATGTATGTGTCTATACTTCTCATACAAACACAAAGCACTCAGCTGCCAAACCTCAAATGTGGCACACAGTAGGACCTAAAATTAAAAGGCAGTAAAAACCCCGAAGTCTTTAATGCAAGATATTCAAGACTGGGAGAAGCATTCCCACATGATATACGTAAGTCTTCTTACAGTTTTATTGTTGGAATTATTTCTTTATCTTATGTGTAGGATCAAGGTTACCCTGAAACAAACCTGAAGCATTCATTTTCAGGAAAGACTTAAAAGGTCTTTCTTGACTTTCTTATGCCTCAAGATTTGTTAGGGTTTTATTTTACTTTTATATCACTTACCAAGAAAAAGATGAATTCTAGTAGCAGATATGGTTCTTCTTGCATGTCTGGAACCATTTCTTCTTAGTATAGTAGAAACTGATGCTGTTACTCTGTGTTTACAATCTGTTTTAAACAAAATGTGTTAGCTATAGAATTACATTCAGCTCTGACTGGAAGAAAAGCTGGTAAAGTCCTTGTTCTCAAACAGCTGAACACCTTCCATGAAGAAGCAGGAAGGTTTTGAAATTAGGTGATGACGAAAAGTAAGGGCCAGATGGTTTATATTTTTCTGAATGAAATTTTCTGGAAATTCCATTCATGTTTGCCCCTTTCAAATTATTCTTTCCCAAATTGTACTGTGTACCTTGGAGAATTTTGGAAGTTTATAAAAACGTACATGTTCCAGCACAGGTTCGGACTCACACTGTTGATGGTGGAATAGCAAGGATGGAGAGCACTGGCATCCTAGTAAGCTGATTGATTCCTTTTAAGTGTGGGGTGTTCATCTTAGGAAACATGGTTTGAGAGCAAGCTCTATAGCACTCAGAAAGATAGAGCTGAGTTGAGCAGGTCTGATTTGTCCTCAGCACCAAGTTATGGTTAACCCTGTTCTACCGTGGCAGCAGTTCGGGGCTCAGCAAGCTTCCTTTGACATGCTCACTGCAGTTCTACAGAATTGATGTTAATCTTTTTCTTTTGTGAACACCGGAATGCTTCAGCTTTAAGAAATTCATTAAATTAGCATTATTTAGGTCATGATTTTTTTATGAATAGCCACTGGAGATCTAATGCGCTGAAGCCCAAAGCATGCACCATAACAATTAATGTCAAAGGAAGCTCTGGAAATGGTAGTAAGATGAATAGAAGAGAAAAAGCAAAAAAACTGCTTCTAATTTAGCTCTTCTGCCATGGATTAGTTGCAATCTCCACCAAGTTTATTTGGCTATTTCATTTTATCCCCTCATGGAAACAATGTTTCAGAGAGTCTCAGAGCCTGCCTCGCGGCATGTTTTGCAAGGTCTCAAGGTCTTGCATATTTCTTAATGGCTTTCAGTGGTGCTTGGAAAAGAGGTAAAATACTAATTGAATTATAACTGGAAAAAATCTTAGCAGCTGTTTTAGACACATAGTAATATTCTGCTGTGTTCTGTGGACACCACTGAAAAAAGCCGTGTGTAGACTTGCAATTAAAAGTGGCACCAAAACATATACATAAGAGGAATACAACCCTTAAATCTGCTTGGCTTTTTATCGGTAAGAATTTGATGTTGTTTATAATGTCATATATGATAAATTCAACCAATAAAACCACACTATTCTTCTATCAGCAGAAAATGTGTTCTAGAAACAAGTCAGTGATTAGAAGCCTCAAAAGGGCATCTTTCCTCCCTGCTTGTGTCCATGACGATTCTGAAAAGCCTGCATTTAATAGAACACTGATGTTTAAGATTAAAGGCCGTAAATCATTAATCATCACTACTAATAGTTCTGCATTTAAAGTAGGATGTTATAACTCAAAGAACAGAAAATCATATTCATGACATTTATAGGTAGCTTTCAAATTACAGACAAAAGTCCTTTAAACTGAAGCATTCAATAGCCCACTTATAGAGACCTAATTTATGCTTTATGGGAATTTATATACATAAAAGAGGTCTCAGAATTTGGTTCTAGCAATAAGTAAAAGACGATGTATTTTAACTGAGGTAATCTGGTAAGGCATTTCTTTAACAATTTGGGGGGGTGTAGCAGGGGGGCTCACAGATCTGCCATTTTAAGCAACTGTTTTGCTTATTCCTTTAAAATATATGCATAAAATATTTACATTATGCTAAAATAATCACAGAAACATTTTGTGTGTGGGTACCATTCTTCCTTCTGTTATGATTAAATCTAGGCTCCTATTGCTCTTTCATGACAAAACTGCCTGTCACTACAGGGAGGATGATCAGGGGACTGGATATGGCTTATCATTTTGTTGTTACCACTGAAACCAAGGTCTCCATTCAGCAGCTCTGGACTACAAGGGAAATGGACATCTGCCTGGTAATAGCGACTAAATGCTGGCTGTCTAGAGGTATTATGTGCACTCAGGGTTGACACAGCCCAGAAAGTCTCTGGAAAGTGCTATGAAGGGCATCGAAGAGCTGTTATCTCAGGTACCAGGTTAAGTAACACTATTTTCACACTGATGAAAGGAAGCATGCTCCCTGTGCCACCTAGCTCTGATTTGGGATGAAAACCAAAGACCAGCAACTGACAAGCTTTCCATTTTCTGCGCTGTTTTTGTGCAGAAGACTTTCCTTGGATTGCTCTGAAGTCTCATGTTCAGAGTACTGCAACACTTTTATTCTTGCTTTCTTCAATGTATATTGCTAGCAGAAATACTCTAAATCTGGTTTCGGCCTGTAACCCATGTGAATTGCATAGGAAGAGCCTGTCTTGCTTGCTGAAAACATTACAGAATGAAACAGTTGCTTTAGTCTCTGAACTAACAACAAGTTCTTTTGTAGGAAAGTTTTAATCACTTGGAATAGCCAATATGGCTGATTCAGAAATCACAGCACAATAATTCCTTTGCTGAAATAATAGCAAAGATAAGAAATGCTATCTGGGCTTAATTCAGCTCTGGGGATAAGAAGGCACAATTTGGTTCACCTGCATGGGATTACACCACTGCTGAATTTAGACAATCAGTTTTTAGGACAATTGAGTGCATATCACCTCATACCTAGTTTTTCTTGGCTGTGACTTAGATGAATCATCTTCAGGAAGGAAAGGGTATTCCCATCTGCTTATATTTGCCATCGGCGTTTCTGCTTAAGACCTTCAAAAAGGTTCAACTGTAATTGTTTTACCTACTGGAATCAGGCTGAAATCAGAAGTTCATATCACTAAGGATCAGAGGCCACCAAGTGTCTGTCAAAACCCCTATATTTTATTAACCATCAATAAGCTTGAGCTTGCATCCACAGTTCAGAGGTGAGAGGTGGTAGTACCAATCATCAGAGTATTTCAGTCCCCCTATAAGAAGCTTTTACTATATTGCAATTCAAATATTGGTGTCTGAGGATCATTAGTAATCAACACTTTTGTTATTGTAAATTAACACATTTTCATCGCATAGGAATTTAAATTCATGCAGATTAACTTTCTTTACTTACAGTTTTGTTCATTTTCTTGGACTATTTTGTAGATGACAATTGAAACAGTAAACACAAGAACTACTGCAATCATAGTGAGCCAGATGATCTTCGTCATACACATTGGATCTGTCCATAAAGTGTAAAAGAGACAAAATGAAGAAACAAATCACTGGCAAAAAAAGCAGAACATTCATTCTTGGTAGGTTTTTGGACCATGCCTGTCCCCACAAATAAAGCTTTAAAAAGATAAAATTATGCTTTTTTTTTTTTTTTTTTTTTTTTCCCCCTGCCTACTTTGTTATTTGACATTAAGTTTCCCATCCGGAATTTAGCTTAATTTTCACATCTATCTATCTCCCCATGTCTAAACTAGTTACAGGTAACTAAGTGAATGAAAACCTTTCCTATTTGTATAAAATATTATATGAAACTCAGCCAGGAAAGAAAATGCTTCAAAGATCAACATTTATACATAAGGTAGGTCAAGGGTAATACATATCCCCTATTTGTTTGGATGGAGCAAAGAAGGAACTGGTGCACTGTTCAACACTGGCCTTCACTGGCATTCGCAACCTCCTGGTCCCTCTTCATATATGAGAGAAGGTAAGACTCTCCATATAGAAATTTTCTTACCAGGAAGTGAGGAAATGCCACTAACAGGACCCCTCTGGGAAGTTTTTTAACTAAGGCTACCTTAAGGGAAAATCAGCATGGGACTGGATGTAGGAGGTAGGCTGCTCTTTTGGACAACAGCTGCTGCAGAATGCACCCACATTCCATGGGTAATTAGCTCAGTAACTAGTGTAAACCAGGACTATATACCACAGAGAAAGGATGTAGGGAACTTTCCTCCCTGGTGATTCAAAAGGCCTTTCAAAGTTCTTTGGCAGCTGCATGTTAATGCATACCTTTGCACTGTCAAATAACTATTAGAAAAAACCAACTATGTTACTATGACTCATACACAATTAAATTACAGACTATAGCCAAACCGCTGTTTTCCTTTCCTTGACTTAGAATAGCATAATTAGACCTACATCAACTTCCCCTGTGTATCTTCTCCATTGAGAAGTCATGAGGTAACTGCCAATAACCCCATGGCCTCTGGAGATAAGCACAGCTCTTTCCTCCTAATTCAGAACTAAAAATATCTTTTATATTGTCCTCCAGGCTCCTTTCAAACAGAGTACTCTACCCTGTCTTGCAGCGGCTTGCAATGACTTGAATGTCAGCCTTGCTTAGCAAAAGCCATGAGCACCTCTTTAGCTTTGTTTTAAAGTAAATAGAAAAGAGATGTGCTGTTAATTTTTATTGTTACTTTGAGTTAACCACTTCCCAGAAAAACACCATTAGCAAAGGGTGGTTAGCTTACAGTTTTAACACAAGTTTCAAACTATACTCCTCTTGGAGCTACACCTACATATCTTTTTAAAAAGCAACTAAGCTGCCCTCTCTTTTCTAAGATTTTACCTGATTTTATGTAACACAGGTTTAGTCAACTCCAAAACATGTATTTTTTTCCAGCAAAAGTACAGTATAAAATGCATTTGCCATACAAAACAAAATGAATGTAGTAATTCATCAATTCCCAGGTGGCAAGTGTTGCATACAGACAGGCTGGAAGCCACAGTCAGGGAATCTGCCAAAAAACTCCTGCAGCACAAAGAGAAATTTAAAAAGCTACAGGCTGTCCTCCAGGAAAACTAAGTCTAGTTCAGCTGAAGGTTTGTCTTGTAAGTGTGCTGTAGTAAGGCCTTACTAAGTATACTATGGGAGGATATTGCAGTGCAATGGTAAGAAAAGTTAAAACCATCTCCTGGTTCTTCTGCCATGGAAGTTGACAGGAACTTTTCCATTTACCTCCAGGACAACAGGGTTATGCCATTATCAGGGAGAGGTGAGGAAAAAATGCAATTCCAGGTTTTGTGATACATGCAATTTGTGAGTCTGTCACCACTGAGCAAAAAACTGTACAGACACTTCCTTTGCTGTGCTGCTTCTAGGGGAAAAAAACCAACAACACAACAAAAAACCCACAGCTAAACCCACTTTCAATGAATATAGAAACCTTCAGTTGGCTACTAAAGATGATCTTTTACTAAGGGATGATCAAAATTGTATTATCTTCTTGTGAAATACCTAAATACTTTCGAAGAGTTGCTGAAAGCAGAGAACTACCTACTGCAGATTTTTTGCAAGAGTGGTATTGTTTCTGGTTTGATTTCCATTGTGACTCTCCTTTGTAACTTACATTCCACATAAGTCTTCAGTTGCATTGAAATATTTATACAGTCGTTTTGGTCTTCCATCATTGCCACCAGACAGGAATGATTTAGGTATTCTTCGGCTGCATTTCCTCCTCCGACTGTAGA
This sequence comes from Amazona ochrocephala, assembly GCA_039720435.1. NCBI lineage: Eukaryota > Metazoa > Chordata > Aves > Psittaciformes > Psittacidae > Amazona > Amazona ochrocephala. Next base: position 25,538,054 of record CM077879.1, read on the forward strand.
ATTGTTAATGTGGATTTCCAGCAGGTAGTAACTATGATGCTCTACTTCTTTCTCAGAAACCATAGTGAAATTAAAATATTTATGCAAATAAAAAACATCTTCTGTTTTCACCTCGAGTGAACCTTTTGCTTTTGGAAATAAAAATTACAACTGTTATGTAGCATGTGGTAGACAAAGAGACAGCTCTCAGAAAGAACAATAAACTGTGTTCTCTGTCTCATCTGCAAAACATACAGTAGGCTTTTACATTACTGATTTTGCTAAAATGGACAAAAGGATACCATGTAAAGTTAGTCTGAACAAATCAGCAAAGTATTGTTTATCTATACAAAGTATGTTTCCCCTACAAATTATAGCCCCTTTTTTGCTTTACTACCAGCTTCTGAGCTTTTCATTTTTGCATTGTTGTCACAGGTAGCAGACAAAAATCAGGCTATGAAAAAAATAAAAACCAAATAAAAGCCATATGATGATAGAGTTTTGAAGTGTACATCTAGTCCATCTGCTACCAGTTGCAGAACGTCCTTGTTTCATTTCACACAGGCTGTGAGACTTGCAGAATGTTAAAGAGATGCATAGGTAGGGGAGACACTGTCAGAAGTCGTAAAGTTGTATAGGTACGACTGAGAACAGAGTTTGTCCACACATTTTGTTTTGCAATTTTCCATACTTGCTAAGACAGCTATTTTGTAACAAGAAAATGAACTGCATATCTTCAATTCAGGACTTGGCCAACAATGTTAGGAAAGCAAAATTCAGACGTACTCTCTTCCCCAAAAGCTTCCAGATACTTTGCAAGTATCTGTATATGGCACAGAAGGAACACGCTGCTGCTGAAAAGAATGTGGTTGTTGCTGAACTCTTCCCTGTATTGCTGTGCCAGCCCTTATTCAGTGCTGCCCTCTTTGAAACATGCAAGGCCATTTCTGATACCACACAGTTGTGGACTATCATAGACTGCAAGCAAAAAAAATGGTTATTTCTTGTACGGCTGCCATATGAATAGTTGCCATCTTTGAATTAGTTCTTCAGACACTTGCTCACAACCTATCTTCATATGAGGTCTAGTGTGAGGTGTCCCTGCCCATGGCAGGGGTTTGGAACTAAATGATCTTTAGGGTCCCTTCCAACCCAAACCCTTCTATGATTTTATGATTCTGTTATAATATCAGCATGTATAATAAGATCTACATGTAGCGTTCCACAGTGCCATTTAAAAGCAAATTCAGTGTGAAAACTGATCAGAAACTACAATTCCTTAAAAAGAAATTAAACATTTTAGAAAATTTAGCAAGTTTAAAAGAATAAAGATGGGACTATCAGAGCATTCGTAAAAGCCAGATGGCAGAGGTCACATTTACAACAGAAATATTCCAGGTGGTTGTGATTTTATACAAGATCCTCCAAGACAATAAATCAGCATTTTGCTATTGGCATGTTTCAGTGACAGCGAGGAATGAATACCACTGAGAATTTGATGTAAAACATGCATCTTCTAGCCATGCAAAGTCAAGCTAAAAACCCCCATTGTTCATAGGTGTGCAAAGACCATAGAGAACCAATGGCATATGAAATTGTTTTTTTAACTACCAAATAAACCCATGTCTTTTATGTTGTAATTAGCTACTGCAAAATTAAGTACTTCTCTTCCCCTACTTACTTTTTTCAGCTACTAACCCTGATCCTTGATTATCAACATTCACGTCTCCCCTGGATTCACACTCTATGTGTTTAGTATGGAACTGTTCCGTCCTGGAATACTGGCAAATACATGGAATATTTTGGAAATTGGAATGATTTACAATGGCCTTCAGTAAAATAGTCTTGTTTTCTCTTCTCTGTTGCATTGATGCTTTGCAAGTATTGTTAAATGTACAAAGTGGAAAAGTGGTTTTATTTGATGAGCAGGTGTCCATGCATGACACAATTACAGTGTTAGCTGTGGAAAAAAAAAAGAGCACTGTATTAGAAAGACAGTCACATAGGACACATGAACAAATATGTGCATGGAAGCATCATGTAACAGATCTTTTAACCATTTAATGATGTAATGTGCTTTTTTTTTTGAGGGTAATGGCAGCACGTTGAATGCATCAAGTGAGAGAAAGCAAGCACAGTGTTCCAAAACCAAGATACTGTATTTCATTGCTGAATTGTATAAAATCTCTTGTAATACTAACTTGAATTGGTGGTGGTATCTAGTCACATTCTTGTTTCAAAGCTGTCACAATTTGATTGTACTTGAAAAGAAGATGAAAGCATTCATGTTTGGAGGGGGGACATAGTCTTTGAACTGTGCAGCTGCAATGCACCAGTGTGATTATGTTGTAAAATAGCTATAATCAGAACAAAAACTTTCTTTCCAGTGATATTGAAACCACACAGTGAAAATACAGAGAAATGCTGTTGAATCCTCCAACCACATCCTTCATGTTCTCTTACATTCAGTCAACAAGCACGAATCTTAATTAGGACCATTGGGTTTGTAGTCATAGTTAAATTTCAGTATCAAAAGTACATTAATGCAGTTTTGGTAAGTAGCAAAAACCACATAGATTTAATTATTGAGCGTTATTTTAGCTCTCTTCCACATTAAAGTAGGGCTTTATTGTACAAATCTAGCATTTTTACTTGAGTTAATGTTGAACTGTTTTTTTCAGTATGAAAAAACCTCTAAGAACAAAAAACTTCTGGGACCCCAACATGGATGACGTGTTTATGAATAGAAATAACCACATCCTGGAGTTGGCGCAGCACTAACCTACAGTTTTGTAGCTGAGCTTTCACTTCCAGTAGCGTGCTTGCATCTCTATGAAGAGAAAATTTTCCATCTAACTCCTATTATGAGTAATTGGATGAGTATGTTTCTAAATCCTTACATATATAGAGAAATACACAGCCTTTATTTGTGGCAGTGCTGAGCAGCAATCTGACAGCTTCAACAGACCACCTGTACTCACATAGCAGCAGGCTGACCTAAGAAACCATTCAGAGAAGGGTTTCAAAGAGGATGCACAAAAGAAATCCAAAATCCAATGCCAAAATCAATCATCTTCACTAACACTATATCAGAGAGTCATAAACTCTATATAAAACATAATAAATTGAAATGCAAAATACACATCCTATGCAGGCAAAAAAATAATTCATTTGAATACAAAAGGAAAACTGTCAGACAAAACTTAGGGCTTGATCTTTCCCTGAGGCAAGACACAACATTTTCTCTAAACACTTATGATCTGACCCATGCAACCTGAAGTGGAGCAGGCTCCTGAGGCCAAATTCTTCCAGCTGAAGGAGGCATTTTGTGTAGAGCTTCTCTCTGGAGATGAGTCAGGAGCAGGAGCTGAATGCTTACTCTGCTCCCACAGCAAGGCGTGTGTGCATCAGTCTAAAGGCACTGCTACAGCTTTCAAGGTCTGCTAATGGTAATTCACTATCATACCCCTTCACCATGGCATTTGCAAGCAGACTTGGGAATCCACTCGCTGTGCTGTGACAGTAGTCTATCTTCAGCACTATGAAGTCAATTTTAGACTTCACACTACACCTAATCAGGCTCCGAAACTGCCTGTGAGCTGTGTTATAGATAGGTAAATGCATGTTATCTGGATGAGAAAAGTTTTGGAAAAGGATTGCTGTCCTGCTAGGGAGGGTGCTTACCTCCTGATCCTCTTGAAAGATCTCTACTGAGAAAGCCAACCAAATTACAACCAAGCATCAGCATTTACATTCTTCCAACTCACAAGATTATGGACTTTCTAAGAAGTGATATATATTATCAATAAAGACTGTAAGCAGGGCCAAAAGACTAGAATTTCCCAGTGGATCACATGGCAGACGGGTTGCTGTACCCACAAGAGGCTTCCCCTTACTTCAGGACTGGAGAGCACCTTCCCAAACGTAAACATCACTACAAATGTGGAAGGGGTCTTGTGAAATCTGAACACAGACAACCAGAAGAGTTAAGAGGATCAGTGAGATGAAACCATGCAAAGTATCTCTAGGAAACTGCTTTGTATTCAAAGATCTGTAACCTGCATGCCTAATATTAAGAAGTTCTGTGATTATGAAATTATTTTAGTAAGCATCATTTTACAAGGTGTTCTTCCATAGAAAATCCAATTCCATTTAAAGGAAATTATTCACAGGGAAGATATGAATTTGTAAAAAACTTGCTTCCCATTAAAATGAAAATCACAAATATTTCATTTTGGATTGACTTGACTCTTTTTTTTTCATTTGATCTATGATATTCTTTTTGAATCAATTCGGCAGTATATGAAATTGTCATTTTTATCACCTCTTTATGGAAATTATTGTCAACGCATAATACTGTAGAGATACAAGGCCTACAGTACAAGTTGGTGAAAACACAACTGATAGATTTAAGGAGATACACTCCATCAAGTAGTTGGACCCAGAGGACAGGACTGGAATTGAGAGCACCAGACTTCAGAACTAAAACCTCCTGCTCTAAAGCAATCTAGTTTAAAGTTTCAATACCTTGTATCTAAACAAGTGTGTTGCTTTACAAATATAAAGGAAACATTTCACTTTTGGCAATGCTGAACTGTATTCTTTTGATAAATTTTTAAAGGTTTAGTATTTTTGTAAATTGATCTCTCCTACGTTTCTGTTTAATAAGAAATTTCCATTCTTATTCCCTCTGCAGAATAAAAGTAAATGCTGGAGCATCCCCTGGGATAAAACCTCCAAGTTTCACTTCTATCCGTGGCCTTTGCCTGCCTGTAATTTCATAGGTTATATTAAAAAACTGAAGTACACACATCGTTAATGTGACCCTGGAGAAGCCTGTGGAAATACGAGGCCTCTGAAACTCATTTAGAAACCCTTCACAGAGGAAGATACAGTGACTACGTTTCACACCTCAAAGATGTCCAACAACAGCTCTGTGTGGTGAAGCCTCATAGGGTAAACAGCAATTTGAAACATCTAGAATAACTTCTGTACATTTTGTGTTTGCCACAAATCTGACATAAAAACCAGTTTGCAACAGAAGGTTTTCAATGAAACAGAGAACCAAGTTCCTTGGAATTTTCAATATGAATAGTTCAATATATTTACTTTCTCACGCAATTCAGACGTTGTTATACCATCTGTTATATAGTCATATAGCTTTTAGAACATTCAAAATATGACAATGATTCTAATTTTCCAGACATAATTCTGTGCTGTATTCTGCCCATATACTTCACAATCTTAATTTAGACACTCTGTGATTAGGATCACATGCAGATATCATAATTGCAGCAATCATGATATTGCAGCATAAAGCATCTCCAATAAGAGCAATCTAGGAAAGCAATCATGGAAAAAAGCAATAATTCTTTGATGTTTGACAGTAGGGTCAATGTTTTTTTCTGGTAATAGTCATGTCATTGTTTAATTGCATCGTCTGTGTTAGCAAATACTTTTGATTACTTCTGCGTGGAGATAGAACATTAATTATTTCAGTATCTGAAACTGACTCATCAATTTTATATTTGAAACTTCTGACAGCTTACCGAGTTTATTCATTTATGAACTATAAAAATCTATTAAAATATTCTAGTTACTGTCATGTTTATCCTTTGTGGTTAATAGAGATATAAATGTAAATAGAAATAACCCAAACTGGACTTCTTTTTTTTTCCAGAAAATTATGCTTCATAAATAATTACTTGCACGATGCCTGGGAACACATGCCATTTGTCAAGGGGATGCTTTTTATTATAACATTTATGTATTCAAAACCTTAATTGAGGATGGATGCGACAGAACTATTTCAATATTAATTTATTTATGGATTTTTAAGAAGGCACTGAATGTAAAACTTATGCACGTGTATTTTGCATCCATCCTAAATCCAGGATTGACCTTTAAGATCACCGAGATGCAGCTAGCATTTATGTTATATGATTTGCTTCACTCAGTTACACTTACGCCACTCTACTTTTTGTCAGGTCAGCACTGCATGCCTCTTTCACAGACAGCAGCTCATAGCAGACAGAAATTGTACAATGTATTGTAAGCATTTAAGTGTAGGAACTTAAAAAACAGTTATTTTTTAAGACATGAGTGCCTGCTATAAAAGAACGTATGAGCTTTAACTGCTCTCTTCATGAGGAAGATAGTAAAGGTACAGTTGCATGGAACTAGTTACCAAGAATTTTGCAGTGTAGATAAATGAATTACAGACTCCTTTCAAATTGCCACAAATAATTAACACTCTTGGTTAAAAATCTAACAAAAAGACAATCTATATGCTTTGCATATGAGCATAGCATTCTGACGGTAGCTTTTAGGAAAGCATGTACCAACTTTTCAATTGCAATCAGAGTTTCGAATAAAGAAAAAGCTATTTTAGAAGCTGCTCACTCACCTTCATGGATTTTGAAAAATTCAGGTAAACATAAAATGAACATGGTAATTATTCCTAGGACTAATCTGAAGAGTTCTGGTTTTCCCAAAAGCAAGCACATGTCACTGAAGCACTCCCATCTAGCATAGTGGTGGTAACTTCCTTCCTGGTTTAGCTTTTAACTCAGTGCAGACTTTATGCAAAATAGCGTCTATTCATTTCCTTTTCCCAATATGAGCTTTCTTTTTACTTCTGGTGACATTAAGGTGTAGAAAGCCAAGTTTTGTTCTTACAATGACACAGATGAGGATGACTCAAATGACTACACTGAAGATAAAACTCATGTACCAGGATGAAAATAGAAGAAAAACCAAACATAGGAACTATTTTATTCATTTGGGGTAGTTTTGTTTTAGGAACGTCACCCCCTAATGGCTACTTTCATATACCTTCTAAACAGTGAATGAATCATATCTGTGAAGGAATTTTGTACTCATTCGGCTAAGCAGGTTTTAAAAAAATTACTCAGAACCTCGTTATAAAAATGAGTCAGAACCACATGAGTAAGATATGGAGATTTTATTCCTTTATTTATATACATATGCGTTGGGGCTAGGGGAAAGATAATTTTATCTAATACAGAATCTTCAAGACTTTAATAGACTATGAATTTGTCCATTATGACCTAAAGTTTCTGATGTGGCAAATAAGTGATGTACTAAGTACAATGAGATGTTCATACTATCATTGCTGCTGTATTCTTAAAAGATAGCAGATGTTTTGCCAATCTGTATAGTGTCTTCGGTGTGTGTATTACCATCCTTTCCACCAAAGACTGCATAGAGCCACTGCTATTTCTATACATTGTAGTCCCAATTATTCAGCTAAACTTCCTAGTTAAACGAGTGAAGTCTTTCATTCTGACAACCACCATATTCCATGAATTCTTCTTACAGATAAGATTGCAAAGAACATTTCCGAAATGTTCCAAATGAAAGTACTCTGAATAATGCATATGTAAAAGCAAATCATTTGACTCAAATATAGAATATATGCAGTATGAAAGATCTGATTAATTCAGAAAGCTCTCTTCTGATGTAGCATTTTTCACACAATGCATTAAATATTAAGTACTACCAAAATGAAGCAATGCTGTTGAAGTTAAAGAAGAAATGCCCTATAGACCTGAAATGCTCTTCTTGTCATCTAATTATCTCAGAAGATCACTAAGCCAGGTGGAAGCAAATACAGCATTCATCCTGTAGAAAGACTCTTTATGGAGCTGTAGTGGATGTAAAATTGTTAATATATTTTAAATGTAGCAGGCTTATGCAATGAAAGCAATGAACCCAAAGCAAAAACAAATGATTTTTTTTTTTGACAACATGGTACAACGGCAGTAATAGGGTACAAAATAATCACAAGTATGAATTTTTAAAGTAAAATACAGAGCAATTTATATTTGTCATGTCAGCAAATTAGCTCTTCTTTGTGAGAGACTGTATTGCCCCTTAAGTATCTTCTGTGTCATTTCTTTGTATTTTTCTGTTTTCAAGGTTATATGGTGCTCACCCATCCTTTCTGCCCTTTGGGAATGGAGAAAATGCTGGAAAATAACTGGAGGACTTTGCCGAGCAGTATGTGCATCTATCCCTTTCTGGTACATTCAGACTTTCATCACTGTTGGGAGTGCCCAAGGTCAGACTAGAAATTGGCTATAGGATCACGCCCAAGTTCAGCCTTGTACAATAATAGCCTGTGGAATACGCTGAGTTTGATATCCTACAGAAGATTTTCATGAACTCTGCAGAAAGCAGATGGGGAATATCTATTTTAGGGCTATTGTGGTGGCACATTTTAGTTTAGTTCCTGAGTTCAGGAGGCACGCATATGATCTGTCCACTCATTCCCCAGGGACACCCTTAAGCTTCAGACACAATTACCCTCAAGCAGCTCTGTGTGTGTAACATAGCTGAATCATGTGCGCGTGTGTGGCTTCGCCCTTCAACTGACCTCAAAACCATGAGTTTTCCTTCCGGGGGACATGCTTCTCTCCACCTAGCTAATACTTTTTGCTCAGCTGGAAGAATTAGTACTTTTGAAAACCCTGTCCTTAGGTCAAATTTAGTTAAAGTCAGCTAAATTGTTCAAAGTCAGCCAGGATGAGGAACTGGTAGGTGAAGCGCACAGCATGTAGACCACATTTCCTTACAGAATTAGGCAAAGAAAGCACTGTATGCCTCATTACCACATTAAACTCACACCACCACGCCTCAGCAATGATCTTGTGTGCCCTTAAATCAGTTTGATCAGTTGGAGGCACAACTGAGTGTCACACAGTCTATTAATTCAAAAAATAATTCATTCGGTGCAAGGCAGAGGTCATCAGTAAGGTGCTGCATAACGAGGCCGGCAACGGCTGGTGCGTCTGTGCCTATTTGAAGGCAAGTTCAGGCTGCCTCAGCACCACACGGTGCCAGGGTCCGGAGGTGGGGGTGTCAACGCCTGCCTCGTGCGTCGCCGCGGACTGATTTCACCTCAGCGTGAAACCCGGGGCCCGGGCTTTACGGTTCCAGAAGGCCCACACGGGAGCCCGGGCCGCGACGAGGCCTTGGAACCCAGAGGACCCCACCCGAGGGATCGCCCTCCCCCCGCCGTTCCACTACCCCGCCGGCAGAGGGAGCGCGGCGCGGCCCCGCGCCCCTCCTGCCCTCGGGCGCGCGGAGGCCTCCGGTTGGCTGGCGGAGGCGGCGCGCGCCCCCCGCCCGGGGACAGGAGGCGGGGCCGGCGGCAGGGCGGGCAGGGGGCGTGTCCCCGCGCCCCTCCCCGCCCCTGGGGCCTTCCTCGCCCCGCCCCGCCAGCCCCGGAGGTGCCCGCGCGCAGGGGAGGGGCCGGGAGCGGGCCCCGGAGGGACCCGTTACCGCCCCAGTGCCCGCCGCCTCCCGCTGGGGAGCGGGAGCTCTGGCTGCCGCTGGGCTGGGGAGGGGTGGGGGGTGACGGAGTCTCCATCGCCTTTTTTCCCTTTCCCCGCCCTCTCCCAACCTCGCCCCCTTCCCGGACCTTGAGAGGTGAGAAGGGCGGTGGGGCCTCGGAAGCGAGAGGAGGGGGTCTGGGGCTGCCGGGAGGGGGAGGAGAAATACCGGGAGGAGGGCGAGGAGAGAGCTGGTGAGGGGCGGGCTCCCGCCCTGCTCTCCGTTCCGCCGGGCTCTCTCCTGCCGGCTGTCGCCCCGAGCAGCGCCCCGCGGCGGGGGAGGGGAGCGGTGCTAGCGCCCGCTGCTGTGGCAGCCCCGCCGGGCGGGGACGGGTTGGGAGCCCGGGGGAAGCGCGGGCAGCGGTGAGGGGGGAGCTGTCGTAGGGGGCTCCGTGTCCCGCCGCGTCGGGAGGCGCCTGTGGCCGGTTCGGGTCAGAGCGGAGACCCGGTAAAAGTGCGGTTAACACTGAGCTTTCAGGTGCTTGCATCTTAACCTTCGCGGCCAGAGTATGAAACAGTGGAAAACTACATTTTGTTGAATTTTAAGACTAGCCAGACAGAGCAGAGCAGCGATTGCCAAATCGGCATGATGGGGAGTGGTGTCGTTACAAGGGGAAGAAAAAAGTATAAGTGTTCAACATCAAACAACTGCTGTTTATACATGTTATTGGCTCATGGTTTTCCTTGAAGCCTTTTTGTGGCTTTGGGCTTTGAACTCCCTTGGCTCAGCGGTGTGAGCAGTGATGCAGCGTGGCAGTCCGGCTGCAGCCGAACCGTCCGCGGCTCATCGTCACGGTGGTTTAGCAGCAGTGCCTGTTTGTATCCGGTAACGCCACGGCGGGGAAAAGGGAACGCTCGGGCTTGTTCTTTGCTTTTACTTGAAACTCAATAATGAAATTATGCAAGCTAAGCTCCAAGTGCAGTCCTGTTTTCAAATAAAAGTACCACTCAAGCCTTCTTACTGGCATGAATAGGAATAAAACTTTGAACTCATGGTTGTATCAGTGTAGCTTTTGTATCTAGACAAACTGTGCATTGTGGGGATGGGTTCTTTTTAATAAAACGGGTCACAAGATGTTTTTCATGAGCAGTTCACCAGTTTTACCAGAAATGGTATCTGATCATTTCTCATGAAGGTGTTTTTGCGTGAGAATTTCCAGAGGCATATATGGAGGAATATCTACAAAAAAATAAAAAGCCTTGTTGTGAAACGTCGTAGGAGACTGTGTTCCCATCTTGTGTTTTTCCTGTTTTCCCCTTGCCGAACAATGGTAAGGAGCAGGATAGAACCAAAATAATAATGATAATAACAGTAACCCTAATCTGAGTCAGATAGTGTTTTCCTTTGCCCTGCGTCAGATTCACTGACCCGTCCCCCAGCATGTCCTCTGGGTGAGCAGGTCCGCTACGGAGCCAGCGTGTTTGCTCTGTGGCACTAGATTTTTACACATTGTGTTTCACAGAATTGCGGCGACTGCAGATTTGAAATAGAAAAGAATTTGCGCGAAGATGAAAGAAATCTTCCATTAGACCGTTACGGTCAAACAGTGATTGCAAGCTGTTGCAAACAGTGACAGTTCATATTGATGAACTTATTCCAGCTCTGGACTTTGTATCACGAGTACTTTTAAAAAGCTTGTTCTTTGGTTGTGTCAATCAATGTCTTGTGCTTTTCTTGGTGTAACTCAGTGTTTCATGATGTGATAAAGAAGGTTACCTAATTGGATGCAACGTGATCCATAATGAAAGTTTCTACGGCTCTGAGGAAACTGCAGTGTGATTTTACATTGCCCTTACAAAACTCTTACAATGGGAAAGCTTGCCTCAATTAAACTGCCTTTTATGATAGCAATCTTACCAAGTAGAATGCATTAATTACAAACCTAACTATCCACTGTTTGCTGTTTCTTCATAAGAAGAATATCTTTTATCCGAAGTCACCTACAAAGCAACTGCTGACCGTAAATACATATGTTAGTTGGTTGTATAGCCTTAAAAAAACAGTCATGTGGGAGAGATGAGGCTATGTGCTCCAGGTGCAAGAATGGGGTGATACCGCTATTCAGACAGCTAGAAGGTTCTTGCTGCTAGTAAAAAAGATCAGACCATAAGAGGTCAAATATTAGGTATTGTGTTATGCCTGCCGGTGTCCTATGAGGCTATGTTTTCTTTCACTTTAAAGTGAAAATAATCATTGCACTGAATGTAGTCCGTTTGTTTGGTGCTGAGTCCAAAGTAGACACATACTGTTTCAGCAGGCTAGAGGTTTTTGCGTAGAGGTCTTACTTAGGCTGGAGAGCTTACAGTGGCCTGTAAATAGGAAAGGGTTGAGAACCGTGGTAGCAGTAGGCATAAGTAATTTTTATAGAGCTGTTCCATTTATTGAAGCATGTTTAGTGGTGGTACTTAGCTTTGTTCAGTCAATGTTACTCTTTGGCAACAGTGTTCAGTTTAAGTGCTTGGTGTGGCAGAGCAGTTCAGCGCTGCTCATTCCTGCATGGAATTACGGCTAGCTGAAGATAGGGGTGAAACTTCACTGAGAGTCTGAAAAACTGACACTGCCTTGCAACCCAATATTCCTTGAGAGGTTATATATTCAAATTTCATACTAATTTTCCCTCTTTCTTTGGAGTCTTTGTTGATGTGTGTTAAGTTGTGGAAGGAACTAAGGTGACAATTGTGTAGTGACATGCTTGTATTGCATGCCTCAGAAAGTTTAGGAATCACAGGATGAGTGGAAGGAAGTTCTGTTTGAATAGAGTAAATCTGCTTTCAAGATTTATTCCCCACCCCCAAATGGCTTGTTCTTATTTGTTTGCACTGTTATTTTTCTGCTTCTAGATTTTTTTTCTGCTACCTCAAATTTTTGGAAAGAGGAAGACAAATGGAACTACGTGACTCTTGGAACACCAAGAAATCATTCTGGTTTTAAGGGTAATTATTGTATTTACTCAATTCTAACAGTAAGTTATGCTACAAGGAACATGATTTTAGCCCACAAAGGTACTAGGTCTTCCTTACACCCGAAATTTGATCTTTTTTGTGTTGTGTGTCTTGTGAGGGCTTCCTTCGGGTAAGGGTGAACAAGCAGGACTTGGTTTCGCATTTGTGGACTTCACATCCTAGTGTTTGGAATATTTCTATGTTACTTCATCACTTCTGCTCTTTATCACAGCATGCTTTATTGAAGACTGCCAGTAGTACTGTAAAGTTCAATTTTCATCTTATCAAAATGCATGAGAAACCTCTTAAGTTTGAATCTTTTAATCGTTATAGGAAAAGCAGGAAAAGTTGATACTGAATCTGTCAGAGAAAATAATTGCTTTAGAGAAGTGCTTATGAATAGAGGCCCACCAACTGCACAGTCAAATCTCATTGCCAGTAATACTGACTGACTTTCACTTTCTTTCTTTCTTTTTTCTTTAGGAGGAAAGTGGTAGGACTGTTCTAAGTTAAAGTAATTTTCAAAGGGAATAGCTTTGAGATTTACACAAAGCAAAGGGATAAAAGAATGTTGAAAACATGAATACATGCACAAATCTAGCTTTATGTGAACTCCTTGTAAAGTAAAATACTGCTGAAAAAACAGAGGTGAGGGTGAGAAAAGCAGTTAAATTAATTTAGGAATGCTAGGTTTTACCAAAATGAAAAAATCTGCTTTCTTAACTGTGAGATTGCTCTGCTTTGGGAATGTTGGTAAAGAAATGGCATTATTGTCTAGAATTTATTCATGTTGTGATACAAATATAGAAGAGAGATGGTCTTTGTGACTGTATCATCATCTGTTACATCACTGGAAAGTTACCATATATGTAACATTTTCAACAGTAGATGTTATTTTCCTGCATGACATCCTTGTCTCTAAACTGGAGAGGCATAAATTTGATGGATGGACCACTTGCTGGATAAAGAATTGGTTGGATGGCTGCATTCAAAGGGTTGAGGTCAACGGCTCGGTGTCCAGTTGGAGACCAATAACAAGTGGTGTCTCTCAGGCGTCAGTGTTGGGACCGCTCTTGTTCAACGTCTTTGTCGGTGACACGGACGGTGGGATTGAGTGTGCCCTCAGCAAGTTTGCCGATGACACCAAGCTGTATGGTTTGGTTGATGCGTTGGAGGGAAGGAATGCCATCCAGAGGGACCTTGACATGCTTGTGATGTGGGCCAGTGCCAACCTGATGAAGTTTAACCATGCCAAGTGCAAGGTCCTACACCTGGGTTGGGGCAATCCGAGGCATAGCTACAGGTTGGGCAGAGAAGAGATTCAGAGCAGCCCTGCGGAGAAGGACTTTGGGGTGTTGGTCAATGAGAAACTTAACATGATCCGACAGTGTGCGCTTGCAGCCCAGAAAGCCAACCGTCTCCTGGGCTGCATCAAAAGGAGTGTGACCTCTACTGCCTCTACTCTGCTCTTGTGAGACCCCACTTGGAGTACTATGTGCAGTTCTGGTGTCCTCAACATCAGAAGGACACGGAACTGTTGGAGCCGGTCCAGAGGAGGTCCACGAGGATGATCAGGGGACTGGAGCACCTCCTGTATAAAAACAGGCTGAGGAAGTTGGGGCTGTTCAGCCTGGAGAAAAGAAGCTGCTTGGAGACTTCATAGCAGCCTTCCAGTATCTGAAGCGGGGTTATAAGGATGCCCGAAAGAGGCTCTTCACTGGGGACTGTAGCAATAGGACAAGGGGTAATGGGTTTAAACTTAAACAGCAGAAGTTTAGCTTGGATATAAGGAGGAAGTTCTTTACTGTGAAGATGATGAGGCACTGGAACAGGTTGCCCAGGGAAGTGGTAAATGCTCCATCCCTGGCAGTGTTCAAGGCCAGGATGGACAGAGCCTTGGGTAATGTGGTCTAGTGTGAGACATCCCTGCCCATGGGAGGGGGGTTGAAACTAGATGATCTTAAGGTCCTTTCCAACCCAAACCATTCTGTTTTATAACTTGTTCTGTTTTGTATTTTTCCTACCTCTCTGGTTCTTGTTAAACTTACTGACATAGCGTATTATATAATAATATTCAGGGGGCTGTAACCTTTGACTAGCTTTCCAGTAGCACAAGTCTAGAGGAATGTTGTAGTTCTACATGCAGAAATAACAAGAAGCCTTTTTAAAATAAATTTAGCCCAGAGTAATAGCTGACCACCAGCAGCAGTGTCCTTGTAACTATCTGCTGGGATGGTTCTAGCCTGGAAGTACCGAACTCTTGAGACATAAGTTTCATTACAGATGATGGCAAAATACTTGAAAATTCTGTGTGTAGTTATTACAAGGTCTTACTTTCCTCTGGGCATTTTTGATGCATGGCCATCACATTCATGAGTTTGGGAAGTTCAGAGTTTGAGTCCATTGCTGTGCTCTCATTTCGTTGTGTTGCTCCTTATAAAACTGTCGGAAGAAATTTCAGTATTCTTATTTTATTTGTATAGATTATAAATTTCTTTTATATTTCAGCTATTTATTTCAACACCCCCCCTCCCCCCCCATGCATTTAGTTAATATAGTGAGGATTTGGGTTAAATGAAATTCATCCTTATAAGCTTCTTATACTTAGAAACAGATATGAAAATAGCACTTAGGTATTTTTATTTCTCTGGTCCTAAAAAATAACCTGGTCTAGTGGAGGGTGTCCCTGCTCATGGCATTGAGACTTGATTTTTAAGGTCCCTTCGAACCCAAACCATTCTATAAGGAAATGACTGTAGAACACCTAAGGAGCCTGTTCCAAGTTCATGATTGCTGAGGTGGTACAGACTTTGGCAGTCAAACCACTGCCACTAGCTATAGTAATCATCAGTACCAACAACAGGAAAATATTTCATGTTATATTAGTCCACTAATGTGGGTTTTCATTCAGTGTGGGCTTATCTAACACTAGAACCTGTTTCTCACTCTGCATTGCTCTCATCAATACCAGGTATTTTAGTATTGGATAGCAGAATGATGCATTTGGTACCTGATGCCGCAAGCTCAGTGCCTAGATGGAGGTTGGGAGACACCTGCTTACGCTTCATGTCGACTTCTGGCTTTACTCAAGTCTGATAAAAGCATAGGGTTATAAAGAACATAGGAATGGAACTCAAACAAGTGTCAGTTGGTCTTCCTTCAGGTTCCCTGAGATTCGTCTCTGCCAAGATGCTAGCACCATTTCATTTATTCTCTCACTTATCTGTTTAGAAGCCTTTCCCAACCAACGTGTTAGCCCAACAGCAATGATAATAAGAAAATTATTGTCACTGAGTCACATATGTATGACATCAAGCAATCAGGGAGAGCAGTCCTTTGTGACTGCCATATTTTTTAGGGAACAATAGGCTTTATTTAATTTCTGGTCATAAAGGATTGACCTCCGGTCAGGCTTTTTTTTTCCCCTTTCTGCCTGTTTTCCATTTCTTTCTCTCCTCAGTCAACCTATATCCTTGTTGGTACCTTCCACCATAGGTAACATCAGCACTTCTCTGAGCTTCAAAGATTATTAGAACTGCTAAGGTTCCCCAGAATTTGCTTTGAGAACAGACTTTTGGGTTTGGGTTTTTGGGGTTATTTTTCCATTATTTTGCAGTAGTTCAAAATGCATTAGCTCTACTTACCAAAGTAGCTGGCCTCTTCCAGATTGTCAGAGCTTTTCGGCTGGGCCTGCACCTTTTCCTCTAGTGGTCGTGGAAGTTAAAGGATTTGAATCAAATGTCAAATGTACGCTGGAGAGAAGGAACTGAAAAGGTCAATCACTGTGGGAGAAATCCTTATTCCTGTTGTACTGCAAGGTAAAATTGCTAATTACCAAGCAGAGCTGCTGATTAATAATTATGTCTTGTGGACTTATGCTGGCATTTTTCCAGAGGATGAATTTCTGTAAAGATGAGAGAGGTATAGATTTCAATCTGTTCAGAAGAATACTTTGCCAATTAATTACCTCAGTTCTAAGTGATGTTAAAAATCCTGATGTCATCCAGAACAACAGGATGTACTTGGAAGAATAGTTCTTAGTAATTTGGATACTTCCAAGAGCATCCATCAGATTGTCAGAATTAATGGAAAACTGTTTATAAAGTTGTAGAAGACTGTATTTGTAAAACAGTGAAATTTAAAGTAGAACACTGGCTTTATCTCTTTGAAAATGTGTCTGGATAGACTTGTCCCAGTGCCTTAGCTGATACTTTTGTCCATATAGTTGATATATGTTGTATAGACTCTGTTGCAAAGAACTGAACTTCATTTAAAAATTAGTAATACTTTAACCAACTTGCTTAAAATTTGCAATGCTTTCCAGTTTAAGAAATTGACCTTTAAATTGACATTCTACTGTGTTTTGTGAAAACTCCTATGGCCCTGTATTACACATTCTGTGGTGGAAGCAGTTTGTGAAAGACTGTACCAATTGTTCTAGGCATCCTTTTAGATATAGAATGTAAGTGCCTTTCCTACCTAAGGGATAAAGACCTTTTTGACTTTGAGAAATGTCACCCCTTACAGTTTCAAAAAGCCACAGCTTGCCCAAGTATTTTGCATAATTACAGCCTTTTAAGCCTTTGAAATATGTCTTGAAAATGTAAGGTGTTTCTCATGCCCACACTTAATGGATTTTATAGGGGGGAGAGGAGGAGCAGAATGTGTGTTACCTAAAAAGAATGAAAGCCTAAGTAACTAGCAAGAGTGCTGTGGATAATGTTCTTAGACCCGTTTCTAATAGTCTTTCCTTAATTATTTCTTGTGGGTTGCAACTGAAGACTTTCTGTTCAGCTAGATAGGCTGGCTGTCTCCAACAGCAAAGCAATTGTCACCTTGGCAAAGCATTACCCCAGTAGCATTGGAAAGGATGATATTAAATGAAAAAGCAATTCATTTTGTGAAAGGCTGGGTATTATGAGGCCAGAACAGTGATTATTATTTCTTTCATTGCTCTTTGTTTTGTGATTATTGTATTATGTGTTTGTTTAAAAAGGAATCCTTCCTCTCCAATCTCTGTTCTGGTAAGAATTTAGCTCTGTAAGAACAGCAGCTCTGCAGGAAATGCTTTCTTTACTAAATAGTACCCGAGGTACAACTTTATTCTGAAATGCCATATTAATAGCAATTACCAAAAAAGAAAATAAGAAAGACCATCTTTTGAAGATCTAAACACAGAACATAAGAAACAGGCTTTGTGGTTGTAAGTTTTCAGTTGAGTGAAATGTTTCTATTTTTAAACTATTTCTGCTGTATCTGCTTCAGACTAGTTTCCCAGAACTTCTCTCTTCTCACCTTTGGGTTGTTTTTTTTTAATCAGTTTAATTAATGGACAATATGATTTTAAAATATGGACTTAGATGGAGCAGAATGTATTTCTTATTCTTCCTTCCATGTTTCGCACATTTTTTTTCAGAACAAGTGAGAAAGTGTGGTAGTGTGATCTGCTTATGGGTTTGTAACCCTTTCATGCTCATTGTAGCTTATTGGTGTCCCTATTTGCAACTGCGGGAACTGTTTGCACATAACACTTCTGAATATTGACTTTAAATAGGAACATCTTGCAGCCTATCAAACTACAAGCAGTTTCACTTTCTAAGCACCCTTTTTCTTTCTGGCACTTTTGAATCTGTTTTCAGTATACATTGCTCATAAAAGGGAAAGAGCAATGAAGGAAGAGAGAGGAAAGAAGAGGGTCTTTATACCCTCCTGCTCTCAAAAATTTCTTTCAAAGTATACTAAGCCATTGTGCAGTCATAGCTATTCAGAATCAAAAGGAGAGAACTGCATGATCTCAAATGTCTTCTAGGGTTTTTTCTAAAATGACGGTTGTTTATCTGATGTGTCTTCCATCTCCTTTACCTCCCCTCCTTTCTCCAATATGCTACAAAGCTGTAAGAGGACACAGGTATCAAAAATTGCACATGCTATATAGACATGATGATATAATCTGTCTAGTACAGATCTGAGTTGATTTGTGTGGAAACAGTATCATTCATTATAAAAAAACCCACAGTTCACACCATTCTTATGCTTACCGTAGCCTCAATTTCACAGCCAAGAGAACTTGTCAAAATCAGGTTAAAGTATACTCATAGAACAGACTAAATACTCACAGCACCTGGCTATGTAGTATGGTGCATTTTCATAGTCTACCGTAAGACAAGAATCAAGTCCAGAGAAGTTTACTAACCTGAACTGTAAAGAATACAATTAGTAATATGGCTGAATTACCAAATTAATTTAACGTTTACATGCAGTGTGTATGTGGTGAGGAGACATGGGAGAAGCTCACAGGAAGATGAGGTTTTTATCAGTGGTTTTGGTGACTGGATTCTTTGCAAGCAAGTTCTTACTTGTTGCCAGAGCAGATGTTTTATGTTGACTTTTGCACAAATAAGCTATTAGCCTTACAGTTGCCTTCCAGATAAGTAAAGCATTCTGCATTGATTTTTCATTATATCCGTATGCATTTGTCTTGTAGATAATCTAAAATATTCTAATACTTTGAACAGAAGTGCTTTTGAATATTAAATGGTCACTTGGTCCTTGCCAAAGATGATATCAGAGTTTAAATCTTTCTCTTTTATATTCAGTAAGAGAAATGATATTTTGGATATAAATGTCATCACAGGCTTGTTCATCAACTGTAATTAAAGCATTAAGAAACTAGAGCATTTAATGATGTTATAACTTGATGAAGCTTAGCAAGATCTTCACCAAGAACCATAGCATTTTAAACTTGGAAGTGTATCCCAAGGAAATAAAAGTAATTGACTAAAAGTAGAAGTTTATAAACATGTGGGCAGATCAAGTGATAAGTAATAGAGCTTAACTTCCTTTGCACCTCCTCTCACTTATTGATAAATTCTTTTTTTCTTCAACCAATACAAATTTAAATTGCACCGTTGCATAGGAAATTGGCTGATGTTTTGACTGAAAAACAATTGTACTTAAAACAGATTATGGGATAGTTTCAGTAAATTTTCAAGCATTATTGAAGCTCAATGGATGATAAATACTTTTTATAAATATTGAAAGCTAAATTAGGAATTCTTCGAACTTTGAATGGGGAGGATAGGTGAGCAAATTATTGTAGACAGTCTAAATCTTGTGAGATCTGTATGCAGTAGTACAAGATTAGTTTTGTATTTCCCTGAAGATTTAGAGAGGAGAGATAGGAGAGAAATTCAAAAATAAAACAAAAATAAAACACAACAACAACAACAATCCCCACCTCAACAAACAAACAGGAAGACCAAACACAGGGGAAAAAGAACAGCAAATATAATGGTTATCAAATAATTAAAGTTATTTCTCAGTTATGCCTTCTGACACTTTAGCCATCTAAGATTGAGTTTTCTCTTTTTTGAGCACGGTATAGTGGACCTCATACCTCTTCGAGTGCCAACAGTTTGCATTACTATCCTGTGTTCCTTCTGGCAGTTTATTTATATTGCTGTTGTCTACTTCACTATCTACTGATTCGGAGAAAACTCCAGGAACAAACTTGCCAACAAAGTTTTCAAGTTGACAAGCAGGTATTCTTTATTGCGGTGCCGGGAGGCGCGGGGGATAGCTCCACCTAACGTGTGTCCCCTATTGCTACACAAGCCATCCTTATGTAGTCACTGGGCATGCGTACATATTCATGAGGCTACGCATGAATTACATCATTTTCCAGAAAGTTTCCCACATGCATACAAAAATGTGATGGTGGTCTCTGAGGGTCGTTTACTTTTTTCAGCAATCTTTATAACTTCTGTCAGTCTTTGAAGCACCAGGTTAATTAACATTACAGACACAGCAATCATCCTGTCCTTCTACTTATCAGTTAGTTTAACTGCTCCCATCCTGGACCTCTGCTAGTCCCGGATACTCCTCGTCCCCAGGTCCTGTTTTTCTACTCTGTTTTTCTTACATTTTTTGTGCTAAGGTGTAAGGACCTTAAACTATGTCAACTACCTTCGAGCACCTCCATTATTTTCCATTACAAAGCCATCAAACTTAACATTACTTAGAACTGATCACATTTTGTGCTTTTGTGCCTCCTTGTCTCACTATGCAGAACAAGAGACATTTTAGGATCCCTGTAAAACCAGGGGTGAGACAGTTAAGATGCAGATTAGTATGTCTCTGAGGATAGCTGAGCAGTTAACTCTGCAAGTTCTTTCGTGATTTAAAGGTTTAATAGGTAGTCTAGATTTCTGCCATTGTTGCCTTCTTTCTCGAGGGGTATAATATCATAGGCATCACAGAAACATGGTGGGATGGCTCCTATGGCTGGTGTGTTGGAATGGAAGGTTACCGGCTCTTTAGGAAAGACAGGCCCGGCAGATGGGGAGGGGGAGTTGCTATTTATGTTGGGGATAGGCTAGAGAGTATGGAACTCTGTCTGGGGACAAGTGAGCAGTCGACAGAGAGTTTGTGCGTCAGGGTTAAAGGGAGAACAGCGATGGGTGACGTTATTGTGGGGATCTGTTACAGACCGCCTGACCAAGGGGACTTGCTGGACGAAGCGCTCCATAGGCAGATAGGAGCAGCCTCACGCTTGCAGGCCCTTGTTCTCATGGGGGACTTCAACCACCCTGATATCTGTTGGAGGGATGGTACGGCCCGGCACAAGCAATCCAGAAGGTTCCCCAACTGTGTGGAAGACAACTTCCTTCTGCAAGTAATAGAGGAGCCGACAAGGAGAGGTGCCATGCTTGACCTCGTCCTGACCAACAGGGAAGGGCTGGTTGGGAATGTGACGCTCCAGGGCAGCCTTGATTGCCACGATGATGAGATGGTTGAGTTTGAGATCCTCAGGACAGTGAGAAGAGCATGCAGCAAGCTCACTGCCCTGGACTTCAAGAGAGCAGACTTTGGCCTCTTCAGGAACCTGCTCAGTAAGGTTCCATGGGATACAGCCCTAGAGGGCAGGGGGGCCCAAGACTGTTGGTTGATATTCAAGGCTCACCTGCTGCAGGCTTAGGAGCGATGCATTCCAACTAGAAGGAAGTTCAGCAGGAGGGCCAGGAGACCTCCTTGGATGGATAAGGAGCTGCTGAGGAAAATTCGAAGGAAAAAAGAGGCTTATAAAAGGTGGAAGCAAGGTCAGGCGGCCTGGGAAGAATACAGGGATGTTCTCCGGGAAGCTAGGGACCAGGTTAGGAAAGCTAAGGCCCACTTAGAATTAAACTTGGCTAGGGATGTTAAGGATAACAGGAAGGGATTCTACAGGTACATTGCCAATAAAAGACAGGTTAGGGACACCGTGGGCCCTCTCCAGAAGTTATCGGGAGAACTGGCTACCCTGGATTTGGAGAAGGCTGAGGTTCTTAATGACTTCTTTGCCTCAGTCTTCACCAGCAAATGCTCTGACCACACCACCCAAATATTGGAAGGCAGACGCAGGGACAGTGAGAATGAAGACCCTGGGCCCACTGTGGGGGAGGATCTGGTTCGAGACCATCTTAGGAACCTGAACGTATACAAGTCCATGGGACCTGATGAAATCCATCCGCGGGTCCTGAAGGAGCTGGCAAATGAAGTTGCTAAGCCACTGTCCATCATATTTGAAAAATCATGGCAGTCAGGTGAAGTTCCCAATGACTGGAAAAAGGGAAATATAACCCCCATTTTCAAGAAGGGGAAAATGGATGAGCCAGGGAATTACAGACCAGTCAGTCTCACCTCTGTGCCTGGCAAAATCTTGGAGCAGATTCTCCTGGAAGGCATGCTAAGGCACATGAAAAGCAACAAGGTGCTTGGTGACAGCCAGCATGGCTTCACTAAGGGGAAATCCTGCCTGACCAATTTGGTGACCTTCTATGAAGGGGCTACGGAACTGATGGACAGGGGCAGAGCAGTTGATGTCATCTACCTGGACTTGTGTAAAGCCTTTGACACTGTCTCCCATGACATCCTTCTCTCTAAGTTGGAGAGACATCAATTTGATAGGTGGACCACTCGGTGGATAAAGAACTGGCTGGATGGCGGCACGCAAAGAGTTGTGCTCAATGGCTCAATGTCCAGCTGGAGACCAGTAACGAGTGGTGTCCCCCAGGGATCAGTGTTGGGACCGGTCTTGTTCAACATCTTTGTGGGTGACATGGACAGTGGGATTGAGTGAGCCCTCAGCAAGTTTGCCGATGACACCAAGCTGTGTGGTTCGGTTGATACATTGGAGGGAAGGAATGCCATCCAGAGGGACCTTGATATGCATGTGAGGTGGGCTGATGCCAACCTAATGAAGTTTAATCATGCCAAATGCAAGGTCCTACACCTGGGTTGGAGCAATCTCAGGCACAGCTACAGGTTGGGCAGGGAAGAGATTGAGAGCAGCCCTGCGGAGAAGGACTTGGGGGTGTGGGTTGATGAAAAAATGAACATGAGCCAGCAGTGTGCGCTTGCAGCCCAGAAAGCCAACCGTATCGTGGACTGCATCTAAAGGAGTGTGACCAGCAGGTGGAGGGAGGTGCTCCTGCCCCTCTACCCTGCTCTTGTGAGACCTCACTTGGAGTATTGTGTGCAGTTCTGGTGTCCTCAACATAAAAAGGACATGGAACTGTTAGAACAAGTGCAGATGAGGGCCACGAGGATGATCAGGGGACTGGAGCACCTCCCGTATGAAGATGGGCTGAGAAAGTGGGGGCTGTTCAGCCTGGAGAAGAGAAGGCTGCATGGAGACCTCATAGCAGCCTTCCAATACCTGAAGGGGGCCTATAGGGATGCTGGGGAGGGACTCTTCATTAGGGACTGTGGTGAGAGGATAAGGGGTAATGGGTTTAAACTTGAACAGGGGAAGTTCAGATTGGATATGAGGAAGAAATTCTTTACTGTAAGGGTGGTGAGGCCCTGGAATGGGTTGCCCAGGGAAGTTGTGAATGCTTCATCCCTGGCGGCGTTCAGGGTGGGGTTGGACATAGCCTTGGATGGCATGGTTTAGTGGGAGGTGTCCCTGCCCATGGCAGGGGGATTGGAACTCAATGATCTTGAGGTCCTTTCCAGCCCTAACTATTCTATGATTCTATGGTTATATGATTTCAAGTTATACGCAGTTGTGGAAGGGTAGGAGCTCACAGTCACGTTTGAACAGTCAGATATTGTGATGATTTCTGTTCTACTTTGTTTCTAAATCCTGAGCTTAGGTGATACACAGCCACTCAAGCTAAGGCAGTTGTGCATACTAAGAAGCAAAAGATCGGCAGCGCGTGCGTCTGTAAGTTCTCCAGACAAGATTTATGTCTGTTGGTTTATCAGTTCCTCCCTAGTAGCATTTCTGTCTACTTGCCAATTTCAGTCAAGCTCTTGACAGAATGGAGCTTGTGTTTAAATTCCTGACAGGTTTTGAAAATATGGGTAGGTAGTGAAGGCCAAATAAGTAATACTGCTTGACCTGCCCACTGGTGAACCCATTGCTTCTGGGTCTGAATATGACAAAGGATTTGTTTACCCTGCCTATCCTCGTAGTTAGTAGGGATGGATATGTGTGAGTCTACGTTAGGGAGACTATAGAAGATGAAGCATGTAGGAGAACTGGAATTATTGTTAGAAGAGCTTTTGAAATAAGTAACAGTGGGGAACCTACATGAAACTGCAGAAATGGAATGGAGAACGTAAGAAACCAGTTTTCCGATTATATTTAGGGGTACAAGGTGACTTGATACGTAGTTTAATCTGAGATTTGATATTATCCAAATACAGGATTAAAGAATATTTTTCCTTATGTGCTTTGGATACATTTTATTTTAAGCAACATTGACCCAAAGCAGAAGAATAGTTTTCTTTTAGAGTGAAGGGGATAATTGAATGTACTGTGATTTGTTCTGCATGTTTTTTTCCTAATAATATCTCTTGAGCCAACTCACTGGTAAAATCAATGCAAACCTTTAATTAACATCTCTAATTAAATCATGTTGCTTCTAGAACTTTGCAAATCTTATTGTAACATGAAAAAAACTATCATCGGGATACAATGTCTGTAATTAAAGCAAGTAATACAAGGCATTTTATTGTGTATTTATAAACAAATATATGTGTAATCTAATTTAAACATTGCTGGGACTATTTGATTTTGAATACTGCTGTCTGGTACTGATCTCTCATTTCAGTGCTTAATTTCAGATTTAGAGTTAGTGATGCAAATATCAGTTGTCACGGAGAAATAAGATGAAAGAGTTGGGTTTCCTACTCTACAAGATAATAATTTCTAGTAATGTTTATCTGTCAGCTGCTAGTGTGTCTAATTATAAACAGGATTTTTAGTCGTGATTGGTGAGGAGTCATCTCACAGGTCCTTAATTGGAATATAAACCCTTAAATGTGCTTGTAAAAATCTTTTCTATAATTCATATATTTAATAAGTAATTGAAGTAATTTCTTTGTGTGGCATTGCTTACATAGTCACTGCTTCATCTGCGTTCAATGAGCTGTATAAGGAGCAATCATCACTGGCAAGCTGAACTGGAAAAATGCTCTTCTGTACCATACATATTAAAGTAAATAATATATATTTAGAGCTGGCATATAGAAAATCTTAATACTATACTGGAGGGGGAAGAACATGTGCACGTACACATTTTGACAGTGTTCTAACAACATGCTTCTAAAGTATTTCTTTAAAAAGTGAGGCACTTTTTCTTTCATCTTTTATATATGTGAAAACAAAAGTAATTTTCATTTAGCAGAGGGATGAGAATAACCTGTTATGAAGCAACATTTCCATTCAGTAGCATAGAACTCATGCACTGACTTCTTCACCTCCAGTATATCTAGTTACCATAGAGTCATAGAATAGTGAGTGTTGGAAAGGACCTTAAGATCATCTAGTTCCACCCCCCCTGCCATGGGCAGGGACACCTCCCACTAAACCATGCCATCCAAGGCTATGTCCAACCCCACCTTGAACGCCGCCAGGGATGAAGCATTCACAACCTCCCTGGGCAACCCATTCCAGGGCCTCACCACCCTCACAGTAAAGAACTTCTTCCTTATATCCAATCTAAACTTCCCCTGTTTAAGTTTGAACCTGTTACCCCTTGTCCTCTCACTACAGTCCCTAATGAAGAGTCCCTCCCCAGCATCCCTATAGGCCCACTGACTTCTTCACCTCCAGTATATCTAGTTAACATGCTTGGCAGTCACCAAGGTCCTTTTCTGCATAGCTGCTTTTCAGCTGGGTGACCAATAGTATGGTCTGGCACATGCGATTGTTTCTCCCCCAGGTGCAGGATTTTGTGCTTCCCTTTGTTGGACTTCATGAAGTTCTGCAGGCTGATCTTGCTATTAAGACGAAGTCAGAGAGCATTTGGTATCTCAGCCTTTTCCGTGTCCTTTGCTGCCAGAACCCTGCCCCATTCAGCAGCAGGCCCCCATTTCCCTTGTCTTCCTTTTGTGTACCTGTGCAAGTCATTTGTGTGATGTCCCTTGTGAGTTTCAACTCCAGGTGGAGTACAGTGGTAGAATTAATATTGCGAGGATTTGCTGAAGTCCTGTTTGACATCTGGGATGCTATGTACAATTGGGTTCCTAAAGTATTCTAAGTGTGTGTCATCTATAGATGCAACATTAATTTTTGAAACTAAATAAAAGTTCAATTTTTCATAGCAATGAGGCATTCATATGTTTCTTATAAACATTAATTTGATACTTATAAACATTGATATTATTCTTATAAGCATTCTTCCTTTTAGTGTGATGATTGTTGGTTTTATACTTTGATCTTTTGTGTTACCTTTCTATGAACCCTGCATTCTGCAACACTATTTTTGAGTTGCAGTGATCAATTACATACAAGGAATTCCAGATGAGGTCACACCATTTGTTTTATAAATATGTAATAAAATTATATCCTTATATGTTACCTCTTATGCAGCTGAAAATACCAATTGGGAGGTGGGGGGTGCTAGCTGAAGCTGCTAATTAAGCGGAGGTCCTCACTGAGAGAGAAATAATGAGTCTCTTGAGATGTCTTTTGGTGTTCAATCATGTAGTTAGAGTGCTCAAGCCTCTATCTTGAAATACGTTGCTTCAGTTGCTGTAGCATTACATAGTTTGACATTTAAATACAGTGTAAACTTTTCTCCCATGGAACTTGATGTATTTCTCTTAGATGTCTGCGTAGTCTGGCATGGAGCACTCTCTTGTATTACCTAATCCCTTGCAAGTCTGCTTCACTGTTTTTCTACAGTTTTGTAATCTGAGTTTTCTGTAAGGGCCTTATACAGAACTGAGTACTTGTAATTTTTTTATCAAATAAGCATCCACTCTGCTGTTGACAATGTTAGTAGTGTTTTCCTTTACCCATTTTTCTGTGGGTTTTTGGGACAAACTGAATGCCTCATGGTAAATAAAGCTGCTGCTGTCTTGGAAAAATGTAAAAATATCTCCTTCAGTTTGCCTGCAAATCTACCTACAAAGTTGTGTTTATATCATGTTGATAAAAGGAAACTATCTGCATGTTATTTTATTTGGATTTGCTGCAGTCCTTCTATCTCTGGTATATGGCGTTTTGTAGCTTTATTAGTCAATACCTTCCTAAACTGATTCTAAAACTTGCTTTTCTTTCAGCAAGACTACTTTAAATATCTGCAGAACAGTGGTTTTGTTACCACTCTTCCTTAACATTGACATTTCTTGAGCAGATTACTTGTGCTGGAGTATTACTATATTTCTAGATTGCATGACTTTACCTTGTTTTCGTTAGACTCAGCGGTACCAATATTTGAGTGTATGAACTGGGAAACTTTCACTTGTCTTAATTTTTGTGTGGCTACTTCAGCCTTTTGGTACCAAAACCTGGTTTTGTGATTCTGGGGACTGACTTATCACAGTGTTGTCCGTTTTGTAATATAAATGAGTTTTAATGGAAAAACCACAGCTGACCTTATGGACTCGGAGTGCAAAATTTTCCAGGGTGAATAAGCTTCGGGGGACTTATTGTTCTGTTTTCTCAGCCATAGCCCTGCATTGCAGTTTTACTTGTGGATGGTGCAATTCCTGATAATGCTTGGGTATTACTTGGATAGATAGAAATTCAGTATTAATGTTTTAATGTTAAAGAAGTGTAAATGTGTTGGATCACAACTGTTGGTCTGGGTGAACCAGTATGATGCTTGAGCCTAGGATCTGACAGTGTAGTCTTCTGTTATATATGGAAATCTTTCTCCCCTTCCCCCTCCTTATCTGAATAAAATAAACAGCAGGCCAGGCTGTTGCTTCATACAGCTCCTTTCATGCTACTGTTAAGCTGACTGCTCTGAAGTCTGTGTTTCTAAACATATGGCTTGCACCTCTCAAGAGAAATGTGCAATGCAAAGTGGCAGAAAGTTGTAAGGTAGTGCCAGTAGTTTTGCTGCAGCTCATTTCTGCTGGTCAGAACAATGAATTTAAGTTCATACAGTTAGTAACTGTAGGGTGTTTTCCTTTTTTTCGCCTGGATGAACTATGCTGTTGCTGCTGTAAGGGACTGTTTGTGTAACTATGAACCAGAAATGTTTGCACTTACAAAAAACTTTGGAATAGGAAATTATTATTGTTTTACAGAATCATAGAGCGTGACCATAGATATTTTCCTCAAGTCTTTGTTGTGGTTATTTCTGTAATCTTGAGGGTGGAACAAAGGAATAGGGAAGAAAAAAGAAAGTAAATATTTAACATTTCTTTTAACATAGGAATAGTTATAAGCAGAACTGCAGTTGGATTTTGACAATAACAGTTTTCTTTGAACAGTTATTTTAATGCCTCAAATTAATATTTTAAAAATGCATTTTTTAAAAAGTGTTAAATACTGAATGCCTTTTAATGCTGTAAGTGTGCATTTGATTAATTGATAAACATCTTGTGGTCAATGAACTTTTCTTATGCTTTAGAATACATATCTAGGATCACTGACGTTGACAATAATACATTACTTTATCACATCTTAATGAGTCTAGTTATGTCTAAAATACATCTTTTTGTATTTAACTTTTTTGCTAAGCAGTATTTTCTGAAGGGCGAAACGACTCTTGCTGTCCAGACACAGACTTCATCCAGTTATTTTGACGTTTTCATTGATAATTTGCACTTAAAGGATCATTAATATTATTTAAGGAATGATCCTTTATGTCCCTAGATCTTCAATTTAAAAATGGGTAATTTAAAATCCATTTGACTGAACTAATACCTTGAAAACATTGTATCTGAGTTTGCTTGAAGTTGAGTGGTGGTAGTTTTTTAAAGCCAAAACATAGCAGTGACAGTAAAAATGTTACCATGAAAAGTGGTGTTGAGTTTGAAATCTGTAAGTGCCTCAGAAAAGTAATCCATAAATGTTTGTTTATTTGAAAATTTACGTAACTTCTTAGTGGAAAAGGAAATGTCATCATGAATAAAACCCTTTAGATCTGATTATTTAAATTATTTTCCATATTTCCCAGTGATGTATCTAGTAATATTTAGTGTGTATCTTCCCTTAAAATAAACAGTAGAAGTATTTTAGGAGTAAAAATGTTGCCTAAATTTTAACTAGTTATTCTGGATTGCAATCTTCCTTTAACACTTGTGTGAATAAACATTATACGTAATATCAAAGAATGTCAGTGGAGTGAAGTTTGGCCAGTGAGAAAAAAAAAAGATTTTTGTATCTCTGTGGAGATAAATTGTTCTGAAGATCTTGAAGAGAGTAATTTACAAAGCTGCTATCTTATGTTCTTGGTGTTACCTATTTGCACAATTGCAGATTTGCAAAATCTTAAGCACACTTAAGGTGTGCATTTAAAGGTTTTCATTTTCTTCATAAAGCAGAATTTGGGAAACTGTGCCCCACTGCTAACTGCAGGAATTTATTACCTTGTGGGGCTGCTTGTATGAGAGAAGATTTGTATTTACATGTTCAGGTGCTCCACTCTTGGGGAATATCAATCTGATCAGTCAAAACCAGAGTGCTCAAAATTGTCTTGAGAGTAAGTTTACACAATCCTGTTAATGTGAACGGGATTATGTTCCCACAGAGGACAGTGTATCTATATTCAAAATGTTATGATTCACCACAAAATAGAAATTGTTACTCAGCTGCTGCAGTGACGAAAGTCAGAAAAAATGGGTATAAGCACTCTTATTTTTTCATTAAATGAAAACTTTTTCCTTAATAAATGAAAAACTTATTTTGGAATCCTTGCAAAGTCTGTGTGGGCTGCATTTGACTAAGATGGTGCTGTTCAGCGTATCTTTTTCACAGATTTCTCAGAAATATGTTGGTGCCTTTAACATATGATGGGAGGCCATAGACATGGGTAGGTGTTTGGATTTGTGAGCACCTATCACCAGACAAAATGTCAAAGATGAGGTTTGGGTGGTCTTAGTAAGTGGAAGTCCTCATAATTCATAATTTGAGATTTCAAAAGTCTGTTAATTCCCAGCAGAGGACCTGATAAAAGCTATTGCATTATTCATAGTAATAAAGATTGTCCAGGACAAGAAGAGGCCCTCAAGTAATTCCAAGCTGTGCTGTCAATATAAACTGAAGAGTTAAGTGATGCTTGTCTCATCTTGTCATTTGTAATACAAGCTTGTATCTAATTTATATGAAAAAGAAGTACTTTAGATATTTATGCGATCTGTCTTAGAGCTGTAATTTGGGGGAGTGCATGGAGGAGAAAAAGTTTGAGACATCTAGAAAAATTACAGAAAATAGAAAACAGTTTTATGTTATGGACTCTTAAAACTACAGTACATTTTGGTTTCTAACCTCTCTCGGAGCCCATAGCTTTACAGCTGAAGAAAAGTGGTAATTAGGCTGCATTTCCCAGTAAGTAACGAGGAAGTGCTGAAAAAGCACTAGAATTTGCAAATCTGCCACTCCCTTACTAGACTTGTTCTGGGACAGTTTGAATTTTAAATGAGTCTGTTATACAAGAAAGAGAATCCAGGTCAGTCCTCTGTGTAATGGATTTACTGTACCAGCAGAAATAAACATATTTTAAGTTTACTTTTATAGTTAAATGGGTAATTAATATATTGCTGCTGTGATGAATGTTAACAAATATGACAGTCACTCATACTGCTTCTCCACCGTTGATGACCACCTGACACCAGCACAGAATGTAAGGAGAGGATAAATAAAAGGATGCTGTTTTGATATTACTTTTTATGCTATACTGTCATTTCACCCAACTTGCAGTTAGACAAATCATGGTGTTTGAACACTGCAGTTAAGCTTTTAACAATTAGCTGTATGTCTACAAGATGAGTAGGGTCTGCATGTCATACCATTTTGCTGCAAAGCCCATGGTATATAGCTTTTGGTATGCCAGGATGCTGGCAAGGTATGTGTTCTGCAATGCAGCATCTCTGTAGAAAACAGCTGGAATGCTGTTTCTGTAGAAATTAGCTTTGCTAGCATTTGTGAGAAGCACTTTAATAAATAACTGTGTTCTCAGCAGTGATGAGTGAGCTTTCCAGGTTAAAACTAGTCTTTTCAGCGTGGCGGTTCCCAAGATAATAGCATGATTTACTCCTGGCACTGGGTGTGAAACAGAGTGTTTGTGGGTTTTGCTGGTAAAATTGTGCACTGCTTAAGTTTTCATATGGCCTCTGTATAGAACCTCTTTCAAGGAATACTACAGGTAATTAATTACACGATCACGTATGCTGTAGCTCATAATGTTCATCTGAGGGATAGTGACTTTCGCTTTTGATGAAAACTGTAGGTGGAAAAGAAGCACTTCTTTGTAAGTTTGTTGCCTATGTATCCTGGAGAGTTGAACAGACTAACTGAGCTGTGAAGACTGAAATGTGGATCTGTTTATGAAAGACTGATAAAATCCAGTGCCTTTTTGTTGTTCGGAAATTCTTATTACTATTTGCATGTGATTGGAATGAATCTCAGCATTTTATACCTAACTAGCTCCATATGTCATAGAGAAAAATAAGCTGGTTTTCATAGGAAATGTAAATAGGTCATTGTCTCTTTTGTCCTTTTGGGCTTTTCTTCTTCATTCAAATAAAAACTTTTATTGGATATTTTAATACATTACCTGTCTAGAGGGAATTCTGTCTCAAAAGGATGCATATCTCTCTTTCACTGTTCCATCACAGTACTTTTATACTGATGTGGAGCAGCTGATTGTATATGATTAGAAAGAAGCCATTTGAGAAGTTGTCTTTTGTTGTCTGTTTTGCAGGGGGTGTTTCTGATGTCTTGGAAAATGACCAGTTAGCTTTTTCTTGCTTTCACTTTTAGTGATATATAAGTGAATGGAAACCATTAGCTCATTTAAGATAAAATTTTCCGTTACTGCAGACCTAGATTTGAATCAGAGCGCATCAAGATGAAAGGCTTTATAACCCCAGTTCTAGTCCCTTGAGCCTTCCAGGCTGTTCTTGTCCTTTTTAAGTTAGTGCGTGTCCTGTAATGGGAAAAAAAATTTTTTGCAGTTTCTCCCCAGCATAATCAGTTATCTTTGGACTGGTTTTAAGTCTTTCCTGTCAATTTATTCTGCTGCACTGAAGGAAGAATTTAATTTGCTTTTTGTGGGATTTTTTCCCCTCTGAGTAGCAAGAGTTAACAGAATAAGAAGCAGTGGTTCTAAGATGCAGTACAGGAACTACTTCTCTGTCATTTGAGGTTTAAGAAAAGGGGGTGGTATTCAGCTCTTGAAAGGGCTTTAATGAATACTGTTTGTGGGTTTGAAAGCTAATGGTCAGAGGAGAGCAACAGAAACAGCCTTGGAGCTTTTAGGGTAAACCGATTAGCATTTTTCCTGATTGAGGTGATTGTTTCACCTCCTCTTTTCATCTGAGGATTTTTCACTATTGCCTTTTGTTGATATTCAAATTATATGCCATTAAAGAAGCCTTTTTTGTCTGAATGCAATGCTTTCTCCCCTCCTGTAGAAAATCTGCTTGCCACAGACAGGCAGAGCATGTGTTTCTCTTGTCTTGGTTGGGTGCACAAATCTTTTATGTGTGCTGCTTCTTACCCTGTTGCCTAGACGATCGCTAGCTTTCACTAAGGATGTCTGGCTCTCGTAAAGAGTTTGATGTGAAGCAGATTTTAAAAATCAGATGGAGGTGGTTCGGTCATCAGGCGTCAGCCCCTAACTCAGCAATTGAAAACCAGCAGGGAGACTTCTGGAATAGAGGACAAAATGTAACAACTGGTGGCACAAAGTTTTTAGATTCAGGTAACCTTCCTTTAACATCAGTTGGTTACAGAAGGTCCAGCCAACAGGATTTCCAGAATTCACCTCCTTGGCCAATGGCATCCACCTCAGAAATCTCTACATTTGAATTCTCAGCAGACGACTGTGGAGGTGCACGTTGGCTTGACAGACAAGAGACAGATGATAGAGCAAGTGAAGAAGAAAATGAATCGGACAGCAGTTCGTGCAGGTTAATTATTACTTTCCTATTATGAGAAATGTGATTTTATTTCATGTTTACAGATCGCATGCATATGTAGGCTAGCCTTTTTCTAGGTTAAAATGCTTCAGAAACCTAGCAGCTGCTGTGAATCAGAAACAGAAAATGATTTATTATCAGGCTTCTGAGTGTTTACTAGGACCTTTTTAAAGGACAGTTTAGTTAATGTGAATAAATAAAGCACAAATGTGGATGCACTCGTGTTTTACATAGCATACCAAGTACCTGCTGCTATGAACAAAGTACTGTTCGTTAATGTTCATCATGGTAATGTTATGGTTTTATTTCTAAATACTGAAGTGACACGAGTTATTCAGTTATGCTGAGAATTAGTCCTATGCCAGTGAAAACTATTAAAATGTAAGCTTCTTGTGTCTGTTACCTCGTGCTCCCACATATTTCTATAGATGAGGGAGATGAAACTGTAAAAAATTATTTAGACTATAAACCAAAGATTTTATTTTCCTTGTGTATATGCAACCTGAAGGAAAAATAATATTTAATCTATTGAAAGCCAACTAATTTGCGCTTTACAGTGATTGCAGTTATCTGTCCAGGTGTCTTAAACTGTGTACCTAGCTCAAAAAGAAAAAAATGGTTTTACTATGTCTATAAAGGTGTTTTGGTGGTGTTCTTACATATCAGTACTAAAGATGAAACTGTGAAATTCATTCTTAAATGAATGGTGTTTACCAGTTGTAAATTAGGCAAGTGAATAATCTTTCTTGTTAAGTATCAGTTTAATTCTTTTATTTCCTTTTATTGCATAAGTCAGACATTCACCTCACTAGGAGTGTTTTTCCTGGTTTATAGTGCATGTAGTGCGTGATAGTTAGCATACCATTTCAAGTAAATTTTATTGTTTGCTTTCTTACGTTTAAGATAACTTCGCAGTGATATGCATTTCAGGAAGTATGGCTATTTTAAAGGGTACACTGTTTCATAAAGCCTGCTAAGGACAGATCAATATAGTTACAGCAGTTTAGTGGTTTGCATTCCCTAGGAGAAGAATTCATTTAGTGTAAGAGCAAAATAGTCCATAATATAAGCACTAAGTAGTCATAGTTTATGTAACCTTTTAAAGATTCAGGGAAAGGAGGGAGGGTGAAAATGCTTGGTAGTCAACACAGTGTATTTCCTTTTATCACTGAATGGCAAAAGTACTAGAATTCCAGGGAAAGGAAATCCTGCATACAGATGCTTCATAACAGCAGTCTTACCGTGCTGTACCAACTCTGTAGCTATAAATAACTATTTTAAGTGACATTCAGGTATGAAATTTCAAATAGTTGTGCCACTGGATAATATATATAATATAAGCATAACATTGCTTTCCATTTCAGCAATGTCTACCTGTGAAATACTTATATACAACCTTACCACAAATAAGGTATTCTCCCTATAGCAAGGCAATCAATCAGTTTAGAAAAAACATGTAATTGTAAGAGAGAAATGCGTAGATTGAAATTATGAATTTGTTCTTAATTGTAGGAGAAGAATTTACACATGGCAGAACTAATGTATTACTTCATAGAACCGGAGAACTGCAGATATTTATTTAGGGGGTGTGAGGGGTCTGTATAGCATTGGTGGTGTTTGGGGCCTTTTTGTAGGCAGAGCTGTATACTACAGGAAGTGAGCATAGTATTTGAATTTTGTAAATTTGAAGTATCTTTTTAATTATGTGCTTAATCATATATAGTTATTTGTAATCCCTTTATTGTCTTGTAATTCTTACTAGTGTGTTAGTTTTGTGCTTTAAATATTTTAGATAAATTTTGAGTTCAGTGTTAGCACAATTTAATATGTGACTAATGATAATGTAAAAACTTGCTTTATATTGTTACCTGTATCTCTAATCTCATGGGGGGGCTGTACTTAAACTGTGTTTTGTTCACTCCCTTTGTTAAGAGTGGATAAGCTGTTGGGCAGACTGCATAAATCTGCCTGACAGCTGGTCTATTTCTGATGTTAAGAAGTTAATTAAACAGGGGGTTTTGTTAGTGTAAAATATAACTTCTTATCAACTGTGGGAGAGGGGAAATAAAACTACTTTTGTCTATGTAGTTTTCAAAGAGCTTTTCTCCCCCTATGTGAAAACCCTGTTACAACCACTAAAAACAAATTGTGTGTATGAAAAAAATCTATTTTATAAACTTCTTATAGAAGCTGTGGAGTTACCTTACTTCTTCACTCCTCTGTAACTTACTGTCCAGTTACAAGCCCTAAAAGCGTGAAGCGATGGAAACAGCTCTACTGTTTTGTGTGTATCAGTCATCCTTTCTCTTTTCCATATCAAATAGCACAGGTAGAAAAGCATTTTGATCAGGTCTTTGTCATTATGAAAGCTTTAGGTCATTACATGATTCATTTAGAGGAGAGCCATTGTAGAATTCATCTGTTACTAGTATGGAGCTTGATGGCATAAGGGGTACACAGATTCCAAGCTTAGTACCAGATCTTTCACCAAAGGCAGCATCTGAGATGCAAACGGATTATCTGGATTCAGGGATCAGAGCTAGTTGGCTATAATGCTGTTCACATCATACTCCTAGGAGTGTGGTGTTTGTAACCAGCATTAGCCTGAATGATTGTTTACTGGGCTGGTGAGGTTTGAATTCTTTTGCTGGTTTTTGTCTCCTCGATTTCCTCTACTGCTGCTGTTTAACTCTCCTGCATTCCTGAGACAATGGTCATCACTTTGGACTGGTGCACTCTTTAAAATTTTCCAATGGCTGTGCAGACTCTAGTATAGCAAATTTAAGCCTATTAGCAACAGCTTTGTTTTTCTTGACTTTTTGTGGGTGCCTTAGTAGCAGTCCACAGACC
The DNA here is from genome assembly GCA_039720435.1 of Amazona ochrocephala. Classification (NCBI taxonomy): domain Eukaryota; kingdom Metazoa; phylum Chordata; class Aves; order Psittaciformes; family Psittacidae; genus Amazona; species Amazona ochrocephala. The sequence goes on from CM077879.1 coordinate 25,573,552, forward strand.
TTGAAGGCACAGTGGATGTCAGGCTAAAAAATACCTAGAGCATACCTAGCATGCAGAATATTGCATCTGGTTCATTTCATCCAGGCATGGATTAAAATATTTAAATTAGTTTACTGCAGATTTAAGTATGGAAATTTATTCAAACAATAAATTTATACAAACAATTTATAAAAAAAAATTACACAAACAGTATTTCAGAATTCATCAGTTGTGTCCTAAGCTTGAATAGCTTAGTATGATATCTGTAATTGGTTTTAAGACAAGGTCTGAATGTACCATGTGGTAGCTACTCTGCAGTACTGCTCTGTATGAACAGCCTTGGAGTCAGTACTCTGTAAATTCCACCCTAAGTCTGTCCCTCCCCTACCCCTCCCCAACAATTTTCAATCTACAGAAAACTTTGATTATGTCTTTTTTTACTTTCACCTCGGTCTTACTGACCTCTGAGGCTGTAAGTTCTTTAGGACCCCCAATTGTGCTGTGTATTTTCTGTATATCTCCTATCACAACACAATGCAAACTGTAAATCAGGACAGTTCGTAGATTCCCTAATTGTGGCATGATAGTAGTATGATAAATGAGATTGGCTGAAAAAACTATAAAAGGACATTGTTGCTAGATGTAGGCACGAATTCGATGAAAATAAGAAACTTTGTTATTGAAAGAAAAGTTGTTTCATGGGAAAATCTCTAGCCTCTTGTTTTCTTCCATGCTGCTGCTAAAATTCTTTCATTTTCCTCAGTGCCTGTTACATCTTTGCTTGGGCTGTCAGGATGCATTTGAAAAGGGTTAGTGCAGCACAGTTACATAGCATAGGTCAGGCACATTTAGTATAGTAAGCTTGAACAGTACATGTAATGAAGAGGCTTCAGCATGGACTTTACAAAGTCACAGGGGATTCCAACTATTTGTTTGGAGTAGATGTTTTCCAGACAAAATGCGCAGTAGTGGTGACATTTGTATGGGTATACGAATTCATTGCACTAAATCCAAGACATCTCTTAGAAGTAAGTCAGGGAACATCAGTGCTATAATAAAAGATCTATCTGTGGTGAAACATGCCTATGTTGTTTCATATTAACAAGTAAAGATGAGGGAGTATTTGTTTAGCAGGCTGTACATGTCTTTGGGCTAGCATAGGTAACACTGGAGTCTGTGATCCAGCTTCTCGTGTCTGCTGTTACTCATGATAGATTAAGGCTAATGCAGAAACATTTGTGTTTGCTTGAACCTATGCCTTTTGATTGCAAGATTGTAGTTCTGGCAATTGCTATAATTCTTTTTGTCATAGAGTAAATCACTAGCCCTCAAATTCACAGGCATGTATACCCTTACTGTGCTCTTCTCTCTCTGCAGAGTTGCTTTTTTCCTCTTGCTATTGTCTTCCCTTTTCTTGAATTATGGTACATATTGGATTTTTAGCAGTCTCTGTTGTCACCTTCTGTGTCTTCCTCCTTATATTTATACTCTTCGCAGCCTTTGGAATAGTGTCCTGATTTTTACTCTTGTTTACTTTTTGCAAGAATCTTTTTGGCATGCTTCTTTTCAACAGACCTCATTCTCTGTAGCTGAGGTTCTTGTCTTATTAACTTTGAAGAAGGAAATATTTTACTCCTTACAAAATATAATATGAAATCATGGAAGCTGATGTATTATTATTTTAGCAAGTTTTGGTCTGGTCTTGGTGGGCAATAAAACATTGGCTGGCTTGAAGACAACAACGTGAACAACCAGATTGTTAAAAAGATAGATTTTAAACTATTTTGAAACATTGTATGTAAAAACTGCAGTGCAGGAAGCCATCTTAATGTAGCAAGGAATTTATCTTGCTACAATTTATCTTGATATGTAATTTGTTCAAGGAGAGATGCGCTCTATCTCCTCTGACTAGGCGATTGACTGCCCTAGCCTAAAGGTTTGAAATTGCAACAGATCTTCTAATCATATTATTAACAAAACAAAAAAAAAAAAAAAAAAAGAAAAAAAAAAAGAAAAATACCTTGAGATCTTGGGCGTATTATGCTGTCTAGCAAATGCAGTGTCCTGTCTCAGAGTAGACAATTAGCTTATCTTTCGGCTGCATAGGACTACTTTGGTTTTAATTAGAAAGTCCAGGTACTGGAGATTGGTCTGTTCTAGTAAAAGAACAAATGCTTTTACTGGTTTTGAATAATAGTGAAATTTACAGCTTACTGGTGATTCACTGGAGTAAATTCCATGTGCTTCATTTATGATTGCAGAGTTTTGATTTGCTCAAACGCTGGCTTTTGATTTCATTGGCGTTTTTCTTGGGTTTGCATTACACAAATGTGAGCAGGTGGATGGAGGGTACTATGCCTTATTTCTCTTCCTTTTATTGTCTTCTCTAAACACAAGGCAGTTGCACCTATTTTTCTGCACACAATCATTTTCATCACTTACATCTAGATTGTTTTTATTGTTTTAAACCTTTTTGAGGTGTGAATTAATGAAAAAAATAGTACTTTTGCCATTTTTCTTCATTGAAATTTTGGGATACTTACTTTTTTAATATCTATATGTCGAGATGTCTAAATTGCTTTATTGATTTTTCTTGGTATTGTCATATTTATAAACGTAATATTCTTTATTCATGCATTCAGATTTAAAATGCTGATGTCAGTTAACTTCATTTTCTGAGAAACAAAGTGGTGCTTGGTGAAACCATGGTAGTGAGGAGAAAACCGTGTCTTTGGTTTGTTTTTTTTCCCCATCTCTACAATTTTCCCAGTGTTTGCTACTTCTAATGTTTTCATCCACACTCAGTTTGTGTTAGAGAAACATGTGCAAAACAGAATTTAAGTCAGTTCTATGCGTAGGTTATTCTTGCTCAGTTCCTATTTTGCGCTGGTTTCAGTGCATCTGTGGAGGCCACTTGGGTTGGTGTGTAGTGCTGCCTGCAAATTTCAACAGTGTAGATAGAGCACTTGCTTTAGAAACCAAACTAAAAGGTACCATATTTATGCAGTTATGTTCTGCCTTACCTTTGCCATTTCCTTTGTACTTTTAAAACCTATGGGCTGTTTTCATCTTTTTGCGACTCTAGTAACCAGCTGCACTTTTGCATGTCTGGTCTGGTCTAGCAAAAGGTGTCTCTGCCCCTGGCCAAGGAGGTTGGAAGTAGGTGATCTTTAAGGTCCCTTCCAACCCAAACCATTCTATGGTTCTGTGTTGCTTCTGTCAAACAAAATCTGGTCTATTAATGAAAGGAAATAAGCTGTTACTTGCTGCAAGAGGTTAGAAAAGACAAAGTGATACTTGTGTACAAGTCCAGCATCTGTACTACATAGCCTTGATCTAACAGCATCGCTCTTATTGTGCAGTAAAACTACATTTTTGTAGATTCATAGGCTTTCAAATTATCTTGTGAAGTTGAGCTTTTTTAGAAATACAAATGAAGTTATAGCTAAATTAGGTGAACTGATTGTGACAGTAGAGCAGTGTTAAATACAAGCAAATTTATACAAAATTTTCAAAGAACTTTTTCAGACAGAATTTTACATTTATTTAAAACAATATAATTAATTTCAAATTTTGGATTTTGTTGCTCTTTGTTCCAAAATGAATAGCTTGAAATGTGTATTTGATTTTTTTTCTTACTCATAATGAAGTATTTATGGCTTCATTTTTATTTCAAAAACAAGCAGGGGACATTTGGCCTAGAAGATGCCACCCTAAAAAGAGTTTTAAATGCATAAAATGCTTGAAAAAAGATTTGCAACCTTTGTTATAGCAAAGTTAATACTTACTGGAATTCATAGGCTTTAACTAATAAGTAATTGCTGTAAAATAACCTTTGTAACTCCTCCTTTAGAATGACTATCAATGCTTTAAAATAAGTAAAATAACAAATCCTGTTAATAGAAACAGATTGTGTTTCTCCCCAGTAAAACTGGAAGAACACTAATGCCTCTTTTGAGAGAGTAAGTTTAGTAAAAGTGGGAGGAAAGAAGGCTTGTATATGTTGTAGTTTCGTTTATTTTATTATTTATAATCTATTTACCTATATATAAATATTATATATTTATTATCTATGATTCTATTTTTTTATTGAAAACTGTGCTGTGGCTTTAGGCTACAACAATGAACCCTGAAAAAACAGCAGGAGGAGAGGCCTGTATTCAGCTCTCCAATGGTTGTCATCATAAGTGCTTTAACTTTTGAAACTCCTTTCTGGCCACTTTACTAGCTCAGTTAATTGCCCCCTTGCTCTGCAATGAACTGTTAGATTAGGCAGAGCTCTTTATTCCCAACATTCTACATCAAGAAATAAAATCCTTTAGAAGTGAATGGTTTTACAGCATGGCTTATAATTTTGGTTTCAAAAGGCATACTCTTATATAAATTCTTAATTAGACAGAGCAGTTGAAGAAAGCTAACATCTTTACTATATGAACGTTTGTCACCAGGGTAGTAAAATGGGTAGCTAGCACAGAAAAGACCTTGTCCTTAGAGTAACTTTATTCTTTATTTTTACAATCAACCTGAAATTGTACCATACTTAATAAAAATTGGTCAGTGCTGCATGGGATCTTTTTGACATGAATAGGGAAAGAAAAGAAGGACTTAACAGAAGTGTGACTGAAGTTCTAGACTGCAGAAAGGAAACCCTACCAACTAATGTTCTAAGATATTCATAACAATATTTCCACTGAATGTGTTAAAAATACTCTCTTAAAGGAATCTGCAGAAAGGATTCTTTGATATATTTATCTTGTGTGCTGAGAACCTCAGTCTTTAATGTAATTTTCTTAGTACTATATGTGAGGTTCCCCTCTAGCCAGTGTGTAGGGGAAATTTATGCTACACTTAAATTTGAGTTGAGAGGCAAATCCAAAAGGAGCAGAGCTGCCTTGATATTCAGCACTGCAGGACCTCATGGCTGGCTGTTTTCTTGGCGCATGGGATTCACAGATCAGTGTTAGATACCCAGGTTTCCTCTCTCTGGGTGAAAGGGGTGTAGGCCAAGAATTTTGGAAGCCATTTCAGTACTACTACTACTACTGGGAGAGAGAAAATCGGGCCCTCCACTTTCTCTGTTCTTTCCTTGCTATGTGTTCTCCTGGGCTGCCATGGCTGTGGCTAAGTGGAACTGTGAAACAGTTTGTAATAGGTATAAATAGCCTTTGAAGCTCTGTCTTTCCGTTTTTGAAAGTACCTCAACTCTTGGACTCTTTCATGCTCTCTTTATGGACCACTCAAGCTTAAGCTTTCTTTCGTTTTTCATTCCTTGTGGAAAATGGTTTGTAAGTTAATGGCTGGAGGACAGGTATATAGGGTCAGACTTCTTCAGGTGACGAGAACTAACTCTCTTCTATATCCTGTGTGAGTGCTTTATGGTGGGTAGTGGAAAATAGACACCACTGCACTTATTTTTCCTTACTGAACAAGACCGGTGACTGCTGCTGAGTTCTGTGCAGAACGCCCATGTGCGCAGTCTCTGGCAATGGCTCTAGCAAACTGTTGGCTCGGGTTTTTCCTTCTGCATGCTAGTTTGTTGCTACTTCAGGTCTATCTGCTCAACTCTTGGTGAGATTGTGATGTAAATCAATCACCGATGCCATGTAAAATTCTTTTTATCATTAAGAATAGGGTTAATTTGAGGAATCTGGGTTAAAATGTGGTTCAACCAAAAAAAAAAAGCCAACAGAAACCAAAACCCCAACCGGATGTGATAAATTGTGATAGGGAACACAAATTTCCTAAGCATTTTCTTATTGACCGGTTCTTTCCACCTCTTTTTCTTTTGCAGGCCTGGTGGTTTAAGAGGTGCTTTCTCTGAGTACTTGTTGCTCATTCAATGTAAGAATGCCATCCGGTTTTGCCAATGCAATGTTTTTTGTGGTTACATGGTTACATTTTTCACATATATGAGTTCATTGATTCACTTTCCAAAACGGCCACAAAGAATACTTGTTCCAGTTTGTCAGAGAGCCAGTGGTAGAGCAGAGTGAGTGACTCACAGGGGCTGAGAAGAAATTGACACAGCTTAAATAAATGGCTGACCGCAACTTCAGAGCGCCTATGGAAGATAAAGTCCTCCGAGGGAAGTAGGCTCATGTCTGATCCCTCACTAGGTACAGGTTTAGATTCAGTACAGAATATTTTCTGCTGAAAGTTCAGACTTTGTTTTTGAGGAGCTATCTTGAAATTAATATCTTAGGCTACGGACTGTGCTATGTCTCTTGGTAGATTTAGCTCTGAGTTCGTGGCATTGTGAAAAATGTGCCTGCATTGTGAAAAATGTGCCTGCATTGTGGAAAAGTAAGTAGCAACGAGTTAAAGAGCTGTGAGCAAGAAGAGGTGCTTCCTACAGTGTACATAATTAGGATTCATTTCCTTTATGTCCTAGGCCCATGCATTGCTTTTGCATTGTCTCTGTTCCTCTTTTCTCCCAAGGTGCTGTGGGAATGGATCAGAATAACTTTATTTCCCATCCACCCTTGTTTTTCCTGTGTTGGCTTCTAACTGTGCAGGGTCTCATTTAGACACGAGGCTTCATGCAGTAGGAGTGGTGGTACACTGATGTGTTTCTTGATTATTTCTTCTCCCCCCCATGCCCATACACTCTTACTAGTGCCATATATGCTGAGTTTTGTTCTAACCACTTTATCCTAAGTGTGAAACAAGACTTTAACATACGTGTGAAGTAAGACTTCAACATGTGGCAGTGAGATGTTTGATTCCTTACTGCATAGTTCTGTTGCTTTTTTAGTTTGCAGGATCTTGGTAGATGTCTGTTCTTTCTTAACCACCTAACAATGCTGTAGGTACCATCACTGGACTGATCTTTCTGTGTCTGCTAGTTGAAGAGTACAACACTAAATGATTGTACCTGTTTCACAAGGATTTAGATTAGGTTTGAAGAGAGAAAGTATGAAAATGAAGAGAAATAAAATAGTAAGGGGATGTATATTAAATCATGTACGTAATTTTTGAAATCACATGTGATTTTTGTTTATCATCTGTAGACAGAATCACTGCGCCTCATTATTGTGTGAATTAAGGTTTCTGTTATTGTTTTCAACAGAACCTCCAACAGCAGCCATACCTTATCATCTTGTCAAACTATGGAGCCCTGTACCTCAGATGAATTTTTCCAGGCTCTCAACCACGCTGAACAGACTTTTAAAAAGATGGAGAATTATCTTAGACACAAACAGCTGTGTGATGTGGTGTTAGTTGCTGGTGATCGTAGAATTCCAGCTCACAGGTAAGCTTATTGTAATTTGAAACAAAATTCATATTTCTTTACAAATACACCTTCAAGGTGTGTCCTGTGTTTTGTTTAAAGAGTGTCAGAACATCCTAAACAGTTTAGAATACTTCAAACACACTTACGTTTAGCATTTTTTTGGGAAACTAAAAGTTAATGTTTTTTTATATGTGATACAGCATCAAAACAATTGTGATGTTTTCATGTTCTACTTTTTCTCTTCAAGCATATAGTAATATATTTGTGTAACAAAATAAAACCCCCAAAAGTCCCAAATGCATCCCCAGAGCATTCTAAGTAGTAGTGGTTTCTGTATCATAGAGTGATGTAAAAAAAAAAAAAAAACCCAAAACATTTTAGATTTAATTTTTTCTTTGTCCTAACCAATGAAGTTGTTGGAGTCATAATTAGCAAAAAGGACAGTCGTCTGTCCACGTAAAATTTATTTGCTCTTGTAGTAAGAAGAGTCCTTTGACAGTATACTACTGAACATTGACAGTAAGTGTTAGATGGCTAAATTAGAGCAAACATTGCCCTACCTCGTCTGTGCAATTAACAGATTGTATAGCATGCCACTAAACAGCTAGGAAAATTCCAAAAATTGTGAAACGAAAGTGTAAAGTGCTTCACTTACTTATTATATTTAATGCACAGTATTAATAGCTCTAATAGGACCCTAGGTATAAGTAAGCTGTCGTTTCACAAGAGGTCCGCAGCAGAAAAAGCAGCCTAAAGCATTCCTGTTTTCCATTGCTCATTCCTACCCCCACAGTGAAACTACAGCTTAATACTGCAATAGTAAAAAGATGGGAAGAGGTTGCTGGTTTGGGCTTGGTGTTTTTCTTAAAAAGCCAGATCACTGCTTTTATTCAGATATCATCCGCGCTGTTGTGCTGATAACTGAGGGATGGGAGCTGACTTGAGCATGGAGGCAGTTATACTGTAACTTGGTATTGCTCTCAAAGACCTCATTTTAGAAAACTTCATTTTTAAACCATCAAGACTATTCCTGATTTTTCCAAGTTGATTTAAGCAAATCTCACTGCAGTTACTGCTAAAATGTGCGGTCCTGCTCTCCTGCCCTCAACCCCTGGCCTGAATTTTTTTGTGAACGCTTAGAGCCACATAGTTGTGGATGATGATGAATCCTTTTTGGAGAGACACTATGGTGAGCAAGACGATTTGTCTTTCCCTGTGGCTACAGAGTTGCTTAAGATCGGTCTTCAGTTTGTTCAAGTTGGTTGCAAAACTGCGTTGTCCCTGTGGAGAGTGAATCAGATGAAAACGGGGAACGCACACACCCCTGGTGGATTTGCACCCACGGAAGTAATTTAGAAGTCAAAGAGCTTTGGAGCCCTGTAAACATGAGAAATAGTGATAAGGAATACAATATAATTATCTTATTAATATTATCAATTTGCTATGAAATAAGGACATAATTTCACTTTATGTGCCTGCGGTAGCACCTTTGCAGCATGCAGTTCTGTAGTATGGTTTATGTAACAGTTACAAAGTGCAGAAAGGGTGCAGGGGACAGCTGCAAATGTCTTGTAAGGACTGCAAGATACTTATTGTTTAACTAGATAAACTGAAAGACTACATACTAAAAAGTTCTATAACGTGGTTCATACCTGTTTCTTGTTTGCTTAGAGAACTGTCTTTGCTCCTCCAGTTTCCGTGGTTGTATCTATTTCTGTAGTGCTTTAGCCATATGCTACCACCTGTTGTTTGCTCTGGTCTTAGAAGGAAAAACATCTTGCTGTAGTTGGTATTTTGTGTTTTAAATATGCATGAAATTGAAGGCCAAAGAACCACACCTTGTGCTTTTCAGGAGGTAGAAGGCTTGTGATTGTCCTTAGTTCACTTCATAATGTTGAAGAAGCTTAGAAATAAGCTTTGCCTTTTGCACAGCAAGTTCTTTCCGTCGTTTTGCTTTCGCAGGAAAACATCAGTAACTACAGTCTTCATCTGAGTATGTCCAGAGTACCTCACTGAAAACTGAACTTTTCCGTAGTGGGAAAGATAAAGATGAAAATCCTAAATTTGGTTCAGCAATCATAGGAATTCAGTTAGAAGAATGACTTTGTATTTGTAGCCGATGTATAAGAAAAAAATTCTGTAGGCTTTTTTTTTTATTGCCTACATCCAAGTTCTGCCTTCTTCAGTATTGACTGCAGGCTGGAGCAGTCAGTGTATTTCAGAACACTGCTGATTATTTATCTTAAAATGTAATAATGAAAGATGTATTAAATACATGTTAGCTTAATAGCTTGGTGATCTAAGATGTGTAACAAAATAGAAAGTTAATTTACACTGGACAGCTTTTTCATTAATTTTTTTCTTTTTTTAAAGATAAAAGGGGTTTTCTTAATATGAGGTCACATAGAATTTTTAAGAAGGAACAGTTTTCATTATTATAAACCATGCTTAGCTATAGAGAGGAGTTTTCAGATTTTCGGGTTTGAACCTGATATTTTCTGTGTTCACTGCAATTTCAGATGTCTGAATCATTACATTGCTATTTACTATGTTCAGCTAACTGCTATATCTGTAGCAGAAGTTTGTTTTATTTTGTAACCTGCTGATCAGAACATTCACCATTAGAAAAGGGTCTGCGTAAATTCTTGGCTAGAGAGGTTTTAAAGCCTGCTCTGTAGCCATTAAGCAGCAGTCTGAAAATCTGTGCAGAGACAATTTCTTTCTTCCTGTTGCCACTGAAAGATGGAAGTACAAAAGCTATGGGACTGAAGGAAAGAAGGCAAATGGAAGCTTATGTGCGCTAGGGGTTAGAGAGCTTGTCTGGAAGAGCACAAATCCTGGTTTGCAGACTTTTTTTTATCTTGAGGCTTACTTATCTTTGTACTTCTTTACCACATGTTTTAATAATACTTCCTTTCTTTCAGAGCCTGTATTGCCTTACTTTGTAAACCTTCACCACAACATTTTTTTGTTTGGTTTAGCTACAAGTTTATAAAAGTTTAACACAAAGTGTCTTCCTAAAAAGTCAAAGTATATAAAAAAGCAGTTGTATGATTACGTTGTGTTAAAAAAGGTGCTACTGCTACTAACAGTGTGGTTTTGAAAAAATTCACAAAGGGTTTATTATAATCAGCAAATAGAAGCAGCAAATGAATTTTGAAACATATGATTTTTCTTGAAGAGCTGTAATTGGAAATCATTTTAACATAACCATACTGCGTGTATTTTTAGGTATTGCTTCCTTTTAAACAAATTTAATTTAAATAAATAGATATATATTAGTAGTGTGGGATAGTACCACTTTGGTATACTCTTTTTATTACTAACATGCTTTGTTATCAAGAATAGAAACTAGGTGAAACCACCAGTGTATGAGGTGCTTCATAATAGGATGCATAAACTATTCAGCATCACCTTACATCTTCAGTGAATGCTATTAATGAGTTCCCTGTTTTCAGGTGTTACACAGCCACAAACAAGATGTTGCCTAGGAAGTGTCCTATTTATCTTTAAGATGTTTAGAAGCTTCACTTCATTCTGTCAGGTGAATCTGGTTGGGAGATACTTAATTTGTAAATTTCCAGGTTTGACACCTATCAGCATTTTACGTAATAATTGCTTTGGAGACCTAGAAAACTGTCTAGATGATGCATCTTGTGGCAATTTCAGCAAGAAGTACAGTATAATTCAGGCTTGCCACCCTGCTTATATATATTTTACTAGCTTTCAGCAGAAAACTCTTCAAAATAAGTTAAGCTGTTATGGTAAGTCTTTCTATTTTTGGATCAGTACAAACCACTGAAATTAAAGACATCAGTGTCGTGGGTTCAGCAGTAGCAGTCATTTTTCTCCTTCTTTGTTGCTGGTGCAGTGCTGTGTTTTTGACTTTCAGCCTAGGAACAGCACTGATAACACTGATGTTTTTAGTTGCTGCTCAGTAATGCTTACTCTGACCAAGGACTTTCTGAGTCTCATGCTCTGCCAGGGAGAGGGGAAGCCGGGAGGAAGCAGAGACAGGACACCTGACCCAAACTAGCCAAAGAGGTATTCCATACCACAGCACGTCATGTCCAGTATACAAACTGGGGGCAGTTACCCAGAAGGGTTAGACCAGTACTTGGGTTGAGCTGGGTATCGGTCGGTGGGTGGTGAGCGGTTGTATTCTCTTCCGTTGTTGTTTCCCTTGTCATTATTATTATTGGTGGTAGTAGCAGTGGTTTGTGTTATACCTTAGTTACTGGACTGTTCTTATCTCAACCCATGGGAGTTACATTCTTTTGATTCTCCTCCCCATCCCTCCAGGAGCCGGGGGGAGGAAGGGGGAGAGTGAACAGGGGCTGCGTGACTGATTTACAGCTGGGCTTAAACCATGACAATCAGCAGCAATGGAACGTCATGTTAGAACAGGGACACAAACACCCAGATTTTGTCAGAGTTTAGCCCATAGCTGTTGAGTGTTTTTCCAGCGAAACTAATTGTTCAGGCATCTTATGGTCTCCCGGGTGAAAAAATCTGGTATCCATGTGTTCTTTTTTCTCTGATTTTTCCTTTGCACTGAAAAAGAGCAGCCAACCTTCTGCATATAATCCAGTAGCCAAATTCCTGTAATCTCTATGCAAAACTGAGTACTTGGCAGTAGCTGGTCATTAGGCAAGGAGAAGAGTCAGGGTAATTAGGTTCAACATCCACAGGCCACCAATACAATGCTAAGTGCATTAAGGCTTTCTTGCCTTTTTGGGTGTGGTTTTTTTTTTTTTTTTTGGTTTGGTTTGGTTTGGTTTGGTCTGGTTTGGTTTTTTATTGTGAAGAGGCTTCTGTAATGTCAGTGTATATAGATTTCAGAGGCATTTTAGTTTGGGCCAGTTATGGAAGAAATATCACTCTTAGATGGGGAAAAAAAAAGACCACAGACTCAGAATACAAAACCCTTCAGTTTCTAAACTGAGGAGAAGCACAATTTTGTAGCATCAGTAGTTCTCAGTGAACTCTTAATGTGGAGGAATATATTAATTTTAGTGATGAATAAATAACACAGAGATTATGTTAAATACTAACAGAGCCATGATGGCTCTATTTAACAAGGAGATGTAAATATAAGTGTAGTTTTTACAGCCATTGCACAGATTTTTCTTTTGAAAAATCGTATTTCTCACTTAGATCTTTTAGATCTTTTTTAGCAAAAAGGTCATGTATGGATGGGGAAAGTCTTCCGTGGATTCTTCAGTTACATGAAGGTTTTGGCTGCTTCATGCTGTATAATCTGTACGTAGGAATACAGTTTAATTTCAGACAATCCAAAAAAAGCTTGAAAGAAAAATTAGTTACTAGTTATGAGATTAAAAGATTAATGAACAAATGGGAGTCAAATATCGTGAGTAAATGTCCTGGGTTTAGGACATCGAGTTACCAGCTAGGCTTAAGCCACAACAGTAAAGTAGCAATTGATTTTTATTGACTAGTGGAAAAACATGGAACAAGAAAAGGCCAGTTGGCTGAAAGTCTGCCTTTGTTTTCTTTTATGCTAATTCTGTCACCTTGATACATTGTCAGTGTATCTTTCAATCCCCTTTCTTTCTTCAAAAGAACCTTTGTTTTAATTAGCTAAGAGAGAAGTGTGGATACCTGTTTTAAGCCTTTTCATTGTGAACATGCTTCTTGGCTGAAATTATTGCAAAATTGTTTTCATCATAATTTATGCTTTGGCATATTACTTGTGTCAGTCTACTCCTGGGCTGCACACCCTGTTTTGGCATATGCAAATCACCCTGGAAAGCAGTTAACACTGTGTAGCATGTATTCATTCTTGTGAATCCAAACACAAGCTTGCAAAAATAGAAAATGGTTTGCATTTTAAACTTCTAATCACTTCTTTTGGAAGACTTTGAGACTGGAAATTACCGGGAGACATTTGCTGATATCAAACAGTTGGTGAAAGATGCTTGAAGCCTCAGGTTATTGGCATTTCTTCAACAGTTTTTGCTAAGATATGTACAGTCCAGCTGTGTTCTAAATAATAGTGCAGCTACCTGAACCAGGTGCACTGTTGGGGGAAGGAAAAAATAACACCACCACCAAAAACCCCAGCTGTGGTAAGATCAGGTTTTAAGTTCTGTTTCCCTTCACAGAGACCTTTCTTTTTCAAGCTCTGTTCCTCATAGAAGTTAAAAGCTTGACTTCTTGCAATAGTGACTTGAATTTGTTTGGTTTGGTTTCTAAAAACAAATTCTGAACTGGACCTGCAGAGATATTTGTGTTATTTGGATCTGTCCATCTACGTACTTGCCCTATTTTGTACATACAAATCTGACCTTGTCATCTTACTCAAGCATCAAAAACAGCTGCAGAAACTGTCCCTTGATAATAACATGAATGCACTCTCTAATTTCACTAAAGTTGTACAGATCTCTGGGAGGTAGCATTTTCATGCAACTGCAGGTGTCATTAAACCTAAGGTTAAAATGCCTACAAGTGATGCCTGGGTGCTATATTGACAAAGTGTTCTAATATTTTTGAGTAAGCCAGCTACAAAATAAATCTCATATTTCAAGAACAATATGTTCTTTAAATGAACAGAACTTTTTTTCTCATTACAAAACTTCAATCATGTAAGGTGTTAAAGTAAAATTAATCTCTTCCCCATATGCTCTTAAACCAACTCTGTCGCCTCAGCAACTAGGAAAAAAGGATTACCCTACTGTAAGCCTGACCAAATGGTCAATGGTCAGAAAATCAGCAAGAAAAAAGTATTTCAAATTAGTTCATGATTTATTACTTTGCAGTTAATTAACTAAGAGACAGGTGTTTGTAACTCATTACTTTGTCTATGTACAAGCAAATCCTCCCCACTAATATGCAGTTAAACTTACTCCTAAGCACTGATGCTTACATTTTCAATTAATTTGTTTTCTGGTTCCTGACCTCTGTCATCTTAACAAGCCAATATAATGCTTCAGTATAGAATAAACTGACATTTTGTGAAGTATTAGATTAATTGAATGTATGCAGATGGACTCTGTAGGGTATTTGCAGTAGTCTTGATTCTTGGACTTGCTGTTTGCATAGCTTAGTACACGCACAGGTACATTTATATTTGAGAATCCCTTGTGAGCAAGGCAACAGCGAACTCCTGCAGCACAAAAGTTGACCCAAACCACAATAGCTATTCTGAAGCTCTGTTGGGGAAGAGACCAGCAGACCTCAGGAATAGTTATGGTAGGTTTCATATAATGGAACTGTGGGTTGAATATTCCTGTCCTACATTCATTTTCTTTCTCTTTCACCTTAGTCCAAGGCATCAAAATTCTTGCACATTTTGAGGAGTGGCATTATTATATGTACGCAGTGTTTTACTTTCAGATATCCAAAGAAATGTCTGTTGTGCACCAATGTGTTTATTTACTCAGTATCTTGAAATACTCAGAATTATTAGCAAAAGGCTAAATGCATACTTACAAAAGAGATTACTCTGTTTCATCTCCATGTTTACTACACCTAGTTCTGTTACAGTATTAGTAAATGAATATATGTGTAAAGCAGTTTAAAGCACTTTGAAAAGGACTAGTAAGTCATTCTTTCATGTTTAAAAAAGAAACTGACGTAATAGAATTGGAATGAAACTTTTTTTTTCTTTTTTTATTTCAAAAATGTATATTTGTATTCAGTTTCCAATTCATGTGTGTTTTGTGGATTGTTTCTGTGTTGGCTATTAAAAGTCATTGAGCTTTGAAAGGGTAATTCATTTACTTCAGCAGCGAATGTAGAATGTGCTTCATTATTCCTAGAGGGGAACTAGAGCATGGAGCAGTTTGCCAATTTTAAAATGTTTTCCTAATACAGTGTTTCTTCAAAGGGCAAAGTAATGAATCATAAATTAAGAAACATCAGGTTGACTAAGTTGTTTGTTTGTTTTTCTCTTTGTCTCCTTTTTCTCCTGCGCAATGTACTCAGATTGGTTCTCTCCTCTGTTTCGGACTATTTTGCGGCAATGTTCACTAATGATGTAAGGGAAGCAAGACAGGAAGAAATCAAGATGGAAGGTGTGGAGCCAAATGCATTGTGGGCTCTCGTTCAATATGCATATACAGGTAATTAGAATGGGAATGAGAATTTCATCTAATGAATTATCCTCCTGTGAGCATTATACTCCGTTACTAGATTTCACACACTCTTTAGAAATTATTATTTGCATTATTTAATGCCTTAGAAATAAAGAAATCACCATTGCAGTTACCTGAGGCAGCCTGGGAGGATATAGTTTCTCTGCTAATGCTATTGTTAGTTTAAAAATTATGTATCTTAAATGTATCGTGATTGACAAAAAATGAATCTTCCTGGGATTCCCTTTGCTTTCATCATCAAGTGTACTAATTTTGAAAAGCTGGTTATCTGTTGCTAAGGCTGATGTTTGCTAAGCCTTATGTTCTATCATATAATCTGTAAATAATTCTGTTGCCTCTGAGTTTTAGAGAATACAACAAAAAAGAGGAAGCTAATGTGATCTCCTTCTTAATGTCACTAGGTCGCCTTGAATTAAAAGAAGATAACATTGAGTGCCTGTTATCTACAGCTTGCCTTCTTCAGCTCTCTCAGGTTGTAGAAGCATGTTGCAAATTTCTAATGAAGCAGCTTCACCCGTCCAATTGCCTTGGAATCCGATCTTTTGCTGATGCGCAAGGTTGCACTGACTTGCACAAGGTGGCTCACAATTACACTATGGTATGTTGTTGTTTTAAGTATCATCCACTTTATTTAGTAAGGAAAATACAGAATGTTTGTCTGAATAAAATGCAAACCTTTTTTTCCTCCATTTCCCCATTTCTTGATCATCTTCCAAGAAATAATGCACATATGTTCACATGATGAGAAATGACAAAATAACTATGAAGTTGCTGGTTTAGAGTTGGAAGGAGATAGGCAAGCATTAACAGTTCCCTTTAACAGCAATGGGATCACATGATATGCATTTAATAAAATCATTCAAAAGCTTGGTCAGTCAAAACCTACGAACTCAACAATGGGCAAGCTGCCATCATTTAGTGCAAAATAACACATTACTAAAACTGTAGAATTCTAGTTTTGTAATAGCTGGAGTAATCAGGTTCCAAGTTATATTCATCAATATAGATTCTGCATTATCCTTAATTTATTAGTAATGGGATGTCAGGATGGCATCAAACAACTTAATCTTAGGCTAGGCAATATGTGACTAAATACAAATTTGCAATGATCTTTTCAGAATTAATTTATAGAAAGACTGACCTGACAACTTCTTCATCTTAATAGTCATTCTTTTATTTTCATGAAAAATGTTCTTCTTTCTTTTTCACGAGCATATTTGAGTAATGTTTTCAGTAGAATAAGGCAGGAGAATTATTTCTGAGGCAAGTCAGTTCATTTGTTGTTTTTTTTTTCAGTTTTGCAAGGCATTTTTCTCTCCTCATGATGAAATTTTTCCTATGTAAGCTTTTGGGACCTGAATGAAGACATGTAGATACCGCATAAGGGATGTGGGAATGAAGACAGTACTTAATTTGCTTGTGTGGTGTGGCATTGCATTGCCAGTAAGATATTGGCTTATACCCAAACCTGCAATTTCTGTGTGGCAATTGGTTTTAGAAATCTGTGGCTTTTTCTCTTGCACCTTAGTTTTTGCTGGTTTAAAAACTTTCTAAATTTTTTATTCTGGGCTTAAAATAACTTAGTTTAGTCTGTACAACAGTTTAAAATAGCTCTTTTTTTCTTCTTACTATATACATAATACAGTGTTCTTCCTCAGTGAGTGGATCTCTGTATTTAAAATCTTGTAAACACTGAAATTCACCAAAACAGGTCAATAAATAGTGTGCAGATTGTAACTTATGTTTTTATTCTTGATCTTCACTACTGCTCAAACAAAAATAAGGAGACTGCAATTGGGCAGACAGTCAGATGAAACAGCCAAGATAGATGTGGCTTATGCCTTGGAAGGATATCAGAAGTAATGTTGAGCAAGATAGCGATATAAAACGTATGCAAAAAGAGTCTGATCCATTTGTTCTTTTTAATAATAAGCATATATTTTGGTTTGTGGTGTTGTCATGTCCCTTATAAGTGGACTACCAAGATCAGAATGGTAGTACATGTTAGACTAATGCATCTTTGAAGGTGAATGTTAAGGGTTATAGTCTTAATACTTTGATTGGCAATTCAGACTTTAGGCAGAAAGAGGCTGTGAACTTTCTAAAAGCTGCTCTTTTACAGCATCTATCTTTTCTTTTTCTCAGACCACAGCAAAACGGTTGCATGCCTTTCTGCCGTTGTTCACTTCAGTGGCAAAGTTGTTGCTTTTCAGGCTTCACCATGGCTGAAATTTAAATTAGGTGGATTTTACAAATCCGTTTCCGAAACTAATTAGTTGTGGTAGATGGATTCTTCCCAAGGCCTCTCTTAATGTTGCTTAATTCCAACAGAGAGGCAAAATTGAATTTTAGTAATAATGAGTAATAGAGAAGCAGCTTCTTTAGTTTGAAATGAATGTTGCTATGGAAACTGCATAGAAATGTATAGTCCAATTGAATCTTCAATTAAAATAAATCCCCAGGTAATTTCATTTGTTTAGAAGCTGTTTGAAAAAAAAAGTTCAACAGTAGTAAGTGGCAGCCACTTGATGTGCTTTCCATTACGAAGCATTAGAGCAGAAGACTTAAGCACACCTGTAGTACCTGGAAATTCTGGTTGCTGAAACAATGAATTATTTTTTATGCTGCAGCATTGAACAGTGGGGGTTATACTGACTACAGTGTATATTTCTATCTTTCCCATGTAATTTTCATTCTTTTAAAGCACTTGAAATAGAAGGTAATGAATAATATAAAATACTTAGATTTTAATTCATATATGTTATTTTCTATGAGTTGTTCTTTCCCTTTGGCAGAAAAAAATCAGACTGCCGTATAACTGTTTTTCTGCAATTAAAATAACTCATCAGTTTTAAAGGGGTTTGACCCATGCTAGAATTTGATCATCATCATACCTGCTTCTTTAAAAAAGTTCCTTACATGAAGACTAGAAATTCAGATGAAAAGAGGATTTGGTTCAACTGAAGGACAATTGGACGGTTATCCCAGTAGGCCTACCTCTGTTAATAGACCTGCTCGAGCTGAATAATGTTAATTAGTGTCATTGGAAAGCATTACCATGATCTTATGGCATGATTTTAATTGCATAATACAGTGCGATTAAAAAAATTAATAAGGATTTGAATGCTGCACTTCATATGAAAGATACAGATCTTTGTTATGCTGAAAGGACCTAAGTGTTGCATTACTGCTTACTGTGTTGACAGTTGTTGATAAGTTGTTCATTCAGAGGAGAATAATTTTTAAGGTTATCATCAAAACAGCTCAATTTTTGACATTGCAAACTGAAGCTTGAAAAATCCTCAGGGTACATTAAATGAAACATGAAATCAACTGAAGTGAGAAGTAGTAGATTTAATGCTATATAAAGGGCAATTCTGATTTTTATGCATCAGGGTTTTAAAATACAGTTGACAGACATGACATGTATCTGAGTAAAGGTATCTTTTGTGCAAAGGTTAACCTGTTTTGCTGTAGTCTGTATCTTGTATTGGGGTCATACAATGATAAATTTAGGAATTTCATTAGGCTGGCCAGTAGTGTATCTATTCTCTTTAATTCATAAAGCCTTTTTGCTCAACATGCCTTCTGTGCATTTTTTTGCTGTCTTCACAAAGTCAAAAGAAACACCCTTTTTGTCATCTTGCTTGTTTGGAATAGTTGATAGTGTACCTTGAAGGAAAACCAATAGCTCTTCTTCCACAAAAAAGTCAACTGAAGGGAAGTTAACACTTTCAGATGAGTAAAAGCTAGCTTATGTTGTTTCCAGAGCATGAAATATCTATAGCAAGTAGTGAGGTGTTCTGAAGTAGTTTCTTCAGTGGCCAGATTTTAACTGTCTTTATAACTGGAAAAGAAAAAGCAGACATTCTAAACGTTATATGTGATAGTGCCTGAGACAATTCCAGTGCAGATAGCTTTGTGATCTTTGTTACTCAGCTTTCCATGCTTAAAGCAGAGTGAAAGCTTCTTTGATTTTCCTCAGAATTCTTCAGAAGCACGGGATTAGAGGTGATGTTACGAGATTCAGATAAAGCTAGTTTTGGAGTTTGCATGGTTTCTGAGCACAACCAGTGGCTGTTTGTAAGAAAAACTTGGAGGGCAGAGGAACAGATTGAGGCCACAAGCATAGAAGCTAGGAATTTTGCAGAATAGACCATATCATAGAATCATCGAATCAATTAGGTTGGAAAAGACCTTTAAAGTCATCAAATCCAAACTTTACAGTCTTTAAAGTCTAAACCTTTTAGGCTTACTTTCTCCTATAAAGCCAGGAGTTGTGTAACAAATATAGCAATATGGAATTTATGATTTGGGAGGAGGAATCAAAGGGGACAATTTGTTGTTTTTTCTTGCAACAGCCAGGACTGTTTGTTCTTTTTTTTTGGGGGGGGAGGGGGAACATGGAAAGGGGGGAAGTTTCAGTATTCTGTTGTCCACAGAGGACCAGAACCAAGGATTGTGTCAGTGCCTAAAACAAGGGTTTTTTTATTCCTGCAGTTGAAATGCAGTCCAAGCTATCCTTCCCAGTAATCGCCTGGCTTGGAAAATACTCACTGCCTTCTTTTCACTTGTGAAGACGCAAGATACTTCTGTTTTTCAGGTTCCCTAAATTCTGTCTAGCATAATAGATCAGTACTGTCTTGGCAAGACTAAATAGGTTTCTGCGTGCTGCCCAGCCTGTTTTGGAATCCAGAAACTATGCAGAAAGGAGTCAAGCTACAATAAGTGTACTCTAAACAAACCTTGGGCACAGCAAAAGCATTAGGTTGGTATATCACTGAACACAGCAGTCAAAGGTGACTAAAAGTAAAGTAGCTGCTATCTGACATTGATCTATTAATAGTTTACCAGGAGGTCAGAGAACTCAGTTCTTAGGAGTTCATACCTGTTGACCAGCTGACTGAAACAGCAGGTAGACAGAGTCACATTCGCTGTTTGTTCTCATTCAGATTCTGTGAGTCAAGTGCCTCTTGCTTTTTAGCTGCCCAGGTTCAAACAGTTTTGTGATTACAGCTGCCTATTGGGCCACTTCAGTATACTATCCTTAGCCTGCAGGTGTTCTTCATGCTCTCCAGGGTTCTAACCTTCTTACAATGTGTAGAGGGATCCCACCTCACCGAATCCCACTATGGGGATTAGGTGACACTTAGAAATGAGCATCGTAACACCTTATGTAGTGCTCATAATATTTTTCTCTGTATCAAGTCCAAGGGCAGACCTGTGGTTAAGAATATCACTATTATTCGCTTTGCAGTCGATGAAGGGGGACTTTAAGGTTATGATGTGAACAAGCAGTGCACGGCATTGAGCATATGGACTGTGTCCCTGTTTTAGTTATGACATAAGCCTCAGGCTACTCATTTGATAAAGTTTCCAAGCTCTTTGAGGAGCTGATTTTGGGGGTGGGAAACTTTTTTTTCCTTTCAGGACCAGAAAGCGAGGAACTGAAACTGCAGACTTTGTTCTCTGAAATATCCTGTTCTTCCACAGAGAGTTCCCATAAGAAGGAGGAAAGAAAAGGCTAATGCGGAGGTTCAAAATGGTAGGAGATACACTGGCTCCTCCTTCCTGTCTTCAGAATTTCTGTCTGTAGAGGAAGAGGAATTGTCAGATTTTGATTATAAAAAAAGCCAGACATAGGCCAAAGAGTGGCTGTATTCCCAGTGGAATGCTTTGATACTATGCGCAAAAGGAGAGTCTGCTTTAAAAATAGAATGGGAGCAAGAGGAAGTTGAACTTGTTCCCATCAGAAAGCAATTGTCTGCAAGCAACAAGAAGGAAAATCAGACTTTTTATCCGTAACAGCTGTTGAAGTGATGCAATCAAGTTGAAAAAAGCTTTCCAAAGAGGATCCCTGACTGACTTACTCAAGATCAATTTGTCATTGCCTTCAGAAACAAAGGAAACTTTCCATGCAGGTGCTTTCCCCTTCCTCTTCCTGAGATGCAGATAGACAATATGGAATGTTTAAGGTAGCAAGTGTTGGCTTTTCTCTTTGTCAGTTCTCACTGCCTGTTTATTCAGCAATACTAAAAACAGCTCCAGCTGCATGCTCTCTAGGGCAGAGAATCAGCAAAAAACAGCAGTGGAAAAAATGAACTCGGTGGAATCTGAATTTCTGTGAACTGCGTGTTTAAACTCTTGAAATAATTTTTATCACTTTTTCAGCTTCAGTGTTACTCCCAAGCATTAAAATAAAAACCAGGGCATGTGTAGTGCTACTGAATACTGATAGTCCTTTTACCGGTTTCAATTCCTGTATTTGTTCATTTTCTTGATTTCATGTTGTGATACAAAGTGTTACATGAATTAAAGAGGAAAAGACAATTCTCTCTCCCTTCTAATCTACTACAGTTTTCACTTGGAATCACTACTTTTGTGTAGCCCATTGGATCTCTCTAATAGGAAAGCTTTTCAGATACTAAATGTAAAATTTCCCTTTCCAAATCCTATCCAGGAACACAGTTTGTGCACAGATAACACTTTAAATTCTTTTCCTAATTTAAACTCCAGAGTTATCTATGGATTAGACTGACTTTCATCTTTCCCCTGAGAAATCCTGTAGCCGTGTTATGTATGTGTGTCTTTCATGTAAGGCAGACTGGTTTACTCCTTATTAGTTTTTTCCTCTTTGCTCAGCATTTTTTAGTTAATGCTTTTGGGTACTGAGGTACAGCTTTGAAATGATTAAACAATAAAAGGGAAGAAGTGTTACTTTTTCACTTTGTTGTCATGATGTCTTTTGCATGGGCAATGCCAAACTGTATTTTCTGGTTTTGTTGTCATTTTTGTATGCTAAATTCATACCTGTTTTGCAGCCCAGGTCCAGCTTCTGCTCCCAAGTTTCTCCCTGTTTTTTTTTACCTAAAATTCCTAATTTATTCCAACATGTATGTGCTTCTAATCCAGAGTTCTTCTCATTAGCGTGCAATTCTTTCAAAGTTGTTTAACAAGATACTAAATGAGGATGATGTTGATATTAGGTCTGGTTAGACTTTGCTGTCTGAGGATCAAATGCACTTTATCCTCCAAGTGGTTTGGAGGTGCATGTGATGGCAAAGCAAACCCAGCATTCCATTGACTAGCTAGCTAGCAATTAGAAGTGTGTTACTAAATTGATTGTAATACTGTTCTATTGCCACAAAGTTATTCTCAGTATGGAGTACAAGGTTAACTGGCTTTTAAGTTACCAAAGTAAAAGAATATACTGTGATTCATAGATTGCCTTTACTGTTCTTTCATTTGCTGCTGTGTAAAGGTGTATGGGGAAAGAGGATAGACCTGTTCTCACTGTTTTCTGTTACGTTGGGTTTCTCCCTTTAAGTTCGTAGTGCTAATTGTGTTTCTGTACACTTTCCTGCTCTTTCTGCCTAAATTCATGAGAATCTTTACAGAATATTCTGCAAGTCCTACTATTATGAAGTAATAGGATACAGTGTTGGAAGTGATACATATTGTCACCTTCCTATTTGGAGGCAAGGATTTGTTGCTGGAAATGACATGTTAGAAAATTGGATCTTATAAAAGTAAAAGTTAATAAAGCAAGGTGTGTACAGTATTGTGGTTTCTTCGTATGTTTTGCTCCTCAATCAGATTAGCTGTATAAAACCTACAAAATGGATTATTTTATTTCACTATTTTTAATCAACAATAAAATTGCGTTATTTCCTCTGAAAACTTAAGGCCATAGTTTAATCTAACTGTAATGAAAACAGTTGTGACCAGTAGTTGTGCTCTTTGCTTGTAGTCTATGTTCTATGTATCAAGAGGAACAAACTGCATCTTTTTCATCCTTTTTTTTTTTAATGAAAAGTAAATAACTTCAGAAAGTATTTCTTCAATTTGCAGTGCCGAGGTAGTGATAACTCCCACAACCCATTGCTTATTTCTGTACATACACTTCCCCCTCAGCTGTTTCAGCACATATGTCTGGGAATGAATGATAGAGTTGGGAAATGATCCGGGATCAATGTAACTTAGTCCTTTTTTATTTTACTCTTTTTGTTCTCCCAGGTCAGTTTTCCAAGTGGTATTTACTGGCATATGTGAGAGATGGCATGAAGCGAGGGAAAGCTGGGGAAGAATTCAAGAAAATGTCTTCAAAGTAGGATGTCACCTGTCTTAAAAATGCTTTTCTTTTTCAGGAAAACTTCATGGAAGTAATTAGAAACCAGGAGTTTCTATTATTGCCGGCCACTGAAATTGCAAAGCTTTTAGCAAGTGACGACATGAATATTCCTAATGAAGAAACCATACTGAATGCACTACTTACGTGGGTTCGACATGATTTGGAACAGAGAAGGAAAGATCTTAGCAAACTCCTGGCTTACATTAGACTGCCTCTGCTTGCTCCACAAGTAAATTGGTCAATTCCTTTCTAGTTTATACTATGTTACAGTGGGCATAATGTCTACAGCATCGATGTATTGATAGTGACAAATAGTAAATGCTTCAGCATTCTTAATGCTTTGGATTCTGCATAGAAGTTATAATGCTTTTGGAGCTGCATTTAAGAACTTAGCATGTTGTATAGACCTGATAATTTGTGTCTGTCTGAAGTACAGGATATTATGATCCTAACCTGAGGTCAGTCAGAATACAAGAAGGGGTGGAGCTGCTAGGAAAAAGTCACTTCTGTTGCCTAGAAAAATGATTATCATGGATATTTTTGTCACTAGAAGGTGTATCCTTTTTACATTTCTTTACGGAACTTGCACAGCTTGAGTCAGTAAGTTTTCTTCATATAGTTATAGCTGTCCTTGAGATACCTCAAGCTATCCTTGAGATTTAGGAAATACAATTTGAATTATTTACTTGGAGTGATTTTTTTGCTTTTAATTCTTGATAAACCATCCTTGGGTATTTTTGTTCTTACCAGTCAATACTTTTTCTCCTTCTTGGAAATTTTACACAATGTTGAGGAAGACTTGAGCTCAGTTTGTTTAAATAGTTGTGAATTACAGTTTTCCTAGTCCTCTAGGAATGACTACTGTCATTAGTGTCATGTGTAGCGTTGTATTTGTTGCCTGATAGAATGCATGTAAACTAAGTTTGATATTTTCAATTATTTATTCCCCTGCTTCTCTCTTCCCCTTTCTTCTGTTGTGCTAACCTTCCTTGCTGGACTTTCACTAGTGATATTTAACACCTACTGTAGAGTAAAGGATTTTGCTTTACTATTTTCAGTTTGTTTAGTTAGAATTCTCTATAAATTAAGAAAACAGGATTTTTTTATGGAATCTGATAACAAATAAAATTCATTAACATAACAAAAACTGAGTTTGATTCATTCATAGTGATAAATCACGTACTCAACATGTTGTGTATTACCTCTAACATGGTATCCTCTTGATGGATAGTAAGATTCACTAGCAAGCTTTTTAGTATTAACATTTTAATACTGATTGTTGTATATGCAATGGCAGGATTTTCTCAGTTGTGACCTTGGCTTTGTAATTCACTTTTTCTAGAAACATGATACAATGTAAGCCAGCTGACCTGGAGGAAATCATGCTTTCGTTGAGCATTTAATTAATTGATAACTAAGTAACTACTGCTGAATTCCTTTAGCTCAATTGACTGTAACTGAAACATCTTTAGAAACTGAAAGTACAGAATTTATCCCAGAAATAAGTACGGAAATCAAATTATGCCCACTCAGTAACTGATAAGGAAAATAGAAGAATGAAATACAAAAGCAATATCATATTTCATTTATTTTGTCTTTAATTCTTTATGTCTTCTCCAAATATGTACTTGTATTTCTAAAAATATTTTTATGTTGCCTTTCTATTACTTTAAAAAAATAAGGCATTAAAGCTGTGGTTTTAGTATGGCAACAATTAGTACATTGAGTAAATTGAAGTGCCCAAAACAGTCTTAACATTTTCAGAATCATGTTTTGCTTCATGATCACATGATCTTAGGCAATCTGACAGCAAGCATAATATAATGAAAAGGTTTCCAATTTTATGGTTGAAGAGTTAAAGCTATTTGAAAGAAATTAAATGGGAAAATTGAACAACCTGGTGAAATCAATAACATTGCGAGCAGAGATGCATAGAACATTAGATTGATACTTCAAAACATAAAATCTCTTGGGAAATACTGTGAAAGTGTAGCACTGGAAGCAAAAAATCATAATGAATTGTTAGTTTTATTGGTTGTGGGTTTATGCATCTCTTTGTACATAGCATTCTGTTACCTCTGGGTAATGCAAGCAGTGTCCTAAATATTTGTAACTGTCTTTTTGCTCTTATAAAGGCTAAGGATGAATGTTTGGCAGCTTCTTGTAATTATTCCATCTGTGCTAAACTGATTAAAAGATGATTAAGCAATTTCTGAGTTACAAGATAGATCAGCTTCCTTTTAGACATAAATTCTTAGTACTCAAGTATCTGCACTACCTTTCTCTTCATCAAGCTTCCAATTACTATAATTTCATGCTAACACATCATGCTTAGTTAGAAATGCTTTTAGACAAGGAGCCACGTAAGTAGTAAAACTTCGGAGAAAATTGCTTTCATTTAAGTAAGCCCGTTCCAAGTTCTTTGAAGAATATTTGCAGAAAATTGTAATGGAATAGGTTTTGTTTAAAGTGTCTACAGGGTTTTTCAGGGTACCAAAACAACCTTAGATTGCATCTCTTTTTAAACGAGATGAAGTTGCTATCAGATATTGAGACTCTGTGCTATGAGAAAACTTCTTCATAGGTTGGAGGAGTTTGAAACCAGAGAAAATGTCAGTTGCATTTTGTTGTTGCAAAACTCATATACACACGTAGCATTGCTTTAAATATTGAATGCTGCTTGTCTATCAGAAAAATATACTGGAGATCTGAATTGGTCATGTTGTGTACAAGCCTTAATTTTCGTGTGTGTAACTATGACAACATCCAATTTAAAAAAACTAGTAAATACAAGGATATTTGGGTTTGGCTTTATTTTTTTCAAGCCATGTGCACTTCTGTAGCATTGCATGCTGGCATTTAAAAGACAACTTTTAGTTTACCATTTTATAATCACAAAGTGTCCCTCTGAAGTGACACAAGTGCTCTCAGTGGTGCTTTGGGTCAAGAGAAGAAACAGTGGGAAGTGCTGAAAGTCAAGAATGAAAATCAAGTTCCCTCTGCTAATTTACATGAGAATGCTTTAATTTTTGGTATTTTAAATACAATCAGAACATCAGCCAATTAGAGAAACACTCAAAAGGCTCAGTTTTCTCAAGAGTCACTGGTAAAGGGCTTTGAAAGTTTTGGTTCTTCTCTGTGTATGTTAATTATGTTTTCTAATTGAGTTTCTGTTACAGAGATATTCAGGCTTAGCAGTCTGTACTTATCTGTGTCCCTTTTGGAGTCATGGATGTCATATTTGTCACCTTGCAGTTCTTAGGCAGCTTTAAGCCAGGGATACGTGCACCATATTATGCACAACTATTTGATAATGAGTCCCTTTACTACTCCTGATTACTAATTTCACAGAACTTGTGTACCTCTTACCAGTTGGCTGTCAACAGCTCAACAATGACTTCGTATCCTGGTTTGTGGATTACGTATTTCAAATGTTCACAAAGTCTTTGGATTTTGTGATGGCAGTTCAGAGGCATCTGCCTTTTCCTCATTGTTCTGACAGCTGCCCCAAGTCCCAATGGGGCACTTGCGTTTTTTCTCTGTTACTCAGGCCATGTCTTACAGCTCAAAAAAATGCCAGTTGTCTAGACTTCTAATAATTACAGTTGGGACACACAATCTACTAATATATTCTTCCTGCAGGCTGACAAACATGGAGTAAAGACTCCAGAATCTTTAAACTTAAAAGCTTTTATTAGTACTCCGTATTTAATTTGTCAGATTGAAAATTTAACAGTTATCAGATTTGCTCACATTCTTGACCATGTTAAAATTTTTAACAAAGGCTTGTATTAATTGATATACTGTGATCTGGGCCACTGTCAGAGTGAGGAATAGAATATAAATCAAAATATTTAACCTGTGCCTGAAGTGGCTTTTATGGACCTCAGGACTAAATGGATTCTGGAGTAAAAGCTGAGGTTAAACTGACTTGCATACATGGAGCCTGATTCCATTTTCTGAACATACCTATAGTGGCACTGGAACACAAGGAGATTTTGTTTTCTTTCTTTGGACCGTTAAGCTTAAATCATCCATTAAGATCAGGTGATGTTCCTTTTTTGTACTTACTGGCTTAGCTTAAAATGTGAATGTATGTTGTTTACAGTGATACAGCTTGTTTAATTTTCTTTCTTTTTCACAGTTTCTGGCAGATATGGAAAATAATGCACTCTTTAGGGATGACATTGAATGTCAAAAACTCATTATGGAAGCAATGAAGTACCATCTGTTGCCAGAGAGACGACCTATGTTGCAAAGTCCTCGCACCAAACCTAGAAAATCTACTGTGGGTGTGTTGTTTGCAGTTGGAGGAATGGATGCAACAAAAGGTATTTTCTTGTAAAATAATTTCATGAGCTGTTTTGGTTCTTTTTAAAATAAATGTTTGATAGATACTTCTACAACATGTTAATTCTAAAATTCAAAGATTCTGTAGTGTAGGACATGAAATGTCTTAAATGTACACTGCTTATTAGGTTATAAAAACCTGTGCAGCTTTGACAATACTGTAAACATTCTGGAAGCTAGGATTGTGATTGATTTGGAATCCTGAAGGGAATACTTCGTTTGAATAGTGAAATGTTGAATTGAGTGGAAGCTAATCCATATTTACTCAAGTGAGAAGTAATTTGGAAAAGGAAGAAAACGACAGGGCACAAAGGTGACCTGCACATGCATTAAGAAAAAATAAAGAAAAAATGCTTTTTGCCAGTTGTTAAATGGTTCTGTCACAGCTACTTAGATTTTCTTCTTTATACACACTTTCATACTGTTTGTTTAATGATAGAAGGAATCTGGCAGGTTAGAAAATTGCTTTTTTTTTTCTGGCAGAGGAAGTGATTTCTTTCACTTGTTGTAAAATTAGCACCTTTAGTAGATGTCACATAGCTTCAGATTTTATTTGTATTTCTATAGGCTTGATTCTGCGAAGCAGTTATAAATTCTGCTTTTTGTCTTGAAAAGCACTGAGAAAGTCTTCCTTCAGAATGGTGCAGTTAATTCCTGAGGAAGTCAGAAAAGACTATTTGCATACCTAGATTTAAGAACATGCTGCAGGATGTCATGGTGTCTTGTGAGATCAGCATATTACTGAAATAAAAGCTATCCTGATAATTCGGACCTTTTTAATAACTTGCATATGTTGTCATTCAGGAGCTACAAGCATTGAAAAGTATGAACTTCGTACCAACATGTGGACTCCTGTTGCAAACATGAATGGACGAAGACTACAGTTTGGAGTTGCTGTCTTAGATGATAAATTGTATGTTGTTGGTGGCAGAGATGGCCTGAAAACATTGAATACGGTAGAGTGTTACAACCCTAGAACAAAAACTTGGAGTGTAATGCCACCTATGTCCACTCATCGTCATGGTCTTGGTATGTAAAGTTCTTGATAAGGCTAAATGCCTATTTCTAAAAGGTTATCTGTTTTAAGATTAGTAGAAAAACACTCAGAAATTAAGTTGGGGGGGGGGGGGTAGAAGTATCATTTTAATGCCAGCTGCTTATCGAACATCATTTCTTCTTCAGATTATATCTAGCTTTGGCTACTAAAAGGAAATTTCTTTTTATTTGTTTCTAAATATTATGTGGTGCACACTGGACTGTCACTAGGAAAATGTACTTTTTTGCTCTTACCCAGAAGCAATTGGTGTTTGTATCTGTTTTTTTGTGTTTTTTAGGAGTAGCTGTATTGGAAGGTCCCATGTATGCTGTTGGAGGACATGATGGCTGGAGCTACCTGAATACAGTAGAAAGATGGGATCCACAGGCTCGTCAGTGGAACTTTGTAGCTAGTATGTCAACTCCAAGGAGCACTGTTGGTGTAGCAATATTAAATGGAAAGTATGTGAAGGCAACTTCTACTTTGTATCTCATTATTTTAATGTAATTACAGGACCATCCTAAATGACTATTAATAATTTCTCTTGATAGATATCTGTTGATAGCATTAAAGAACCAAGTTTCTTCATTCACAGAAAAGATACTGGATTGGGTCAAGCAAGCTTCCCCAGAGCATCACAGTGCCCCTCAGTATCACTTATGATACGCCATCTCTATGGGCTAATAAGTAGTTAATGTCTTCATATAGAAAGGAGCAAATGGTTCTTCCCTTTCACAGAGGCTCCAGTGATTTCCTCTTACTGTGATAGCTGGAATAATCAATTTCCAAAATTACTGTAAAATCATGGAGGACTACTACTGTTTTATTGCATTAACTCAGAACACTAAGCTTTGGCAGAATTAATCTAGTCTGGAGTGTTATCTGAAATTTCTACAGCTGTTTTTCAGTGGAAATTTGCCTAATTCCTAATACAAAGCATATTCAGACAACTAGGTCATTTTGTATTGCAGGCACAGAGTTGCAGCAGAGTTCCCTAATCAATTCTGCTAGCCAAAAGCTGAATCAATTATATCTAAAGCACTCATAGCCAGAGCGATTTTGTTGTTAACCTCCAGTGATAAAGTTGCCATACTTCCACATGCAACCTGCTTAACTGTTAATACGTCTGTGAAGTTCTTCCCATGTCAAATCTTAAAAACCTTTTGCTGAAATTTATTTTGTTTGTACTATCTAAAGTGAACATGGAAAATGCATCTTTTCTTTTGTATTTGAAACAGCTTTTTGTATCTAAAGACACAGGTTCCCTCAGTATTCTGTCATCAGGACTGAATAACTCCAGCTCCTTCAGTCTTTGTTTGTAGGGCAGGCTTCCCAGTGATTTTCACTGTCTTCCTTTTGACTAAGTGTAATTGCTGTATAGCATTCCAAAGTACAAGTGGTATTTGAATCAAGCTATTAAAGTGCATAAGTGATCAAAACACTGTTGTGTTTTGGGGAGAGGCAAGGTGGGGGACTTCATTTAAATGCTATGATATATAAAGGATTGATTTTTTTTTAGTTGCGAACTTCCTGGAACTGCAACAGGATTTTTCTGTGTCCTTCAGTACCTTCCTTACCTTGAACAAGTTGTGTTATTAAATATGGGAACTTCCATGGGAATGTGTTTGTTTGTTTTTAAAGGATATTAAAATTATTACTAAGAACTACTAGGTCAGCCATATTTACAAGAGTTTGTATTTACATTTTTTGATCAAAGTATATTTAAAAAACAAGCAATAGTGTTTCCCAAGCTGAGGGCATCTTGAATAGTGCTTCATAAAACCTGTTGTAAATTGATCACACTATCATCATCTGCAGTGTCTAATGTTTACTTAATTATTTAACAATCCTGTAATGTGCCATACACAATGAAAAGGTTTTATTAATATTTCAGGTGGTCCCTCAACCTGGAGTTTACTTCTGAAGCATTGCTTCTGTTTTAGAAGGGCTTCCATATTCCTACCTTTCCAAATAATAGTGCTGAGCATTTCTGCTGCTCAGCACAGATTCCTCATAAACTCTGTGCATGAACTCTTTGTCAAGTTTGATTATTTGATTAAAGGTTCGTCAGTGATGGAGTGCTCCTAAAGCCAATCTCTTCCTTCTAGCCTTTCCAAAAAGTTTAAATCCTTTGTTAATACCAAGTCTTAGAAGCCTTTTTGTTAGGTCTGAGCAAACCGGGCCACCTAGTGGGTTTGAAGGACTTCAATTAGCACTGTCATAAGCTAAAGCCCAGGTCTAGAAAACTCATAGAATCATAGAATAGTTAGGGTTGGAAAGGACCTTAAGATCATCTAGTTCTGCTAAATGCAAAGTCCTCCACCTGGGTCGGAGCAATGCCAGGCACAGCTACAGGTTGGGCGGGGAGGAGATTCAGAGCAGCCCTGTGGAGAAGGACTTGGGGGTGTGGGTTGATGAAAAAATGAACATGAGCCGGCAGTGTGCGCTTGCAGCCCAGAAAGCCAACCGTATCCTGGGCTGCATCAAAAGGAGTGTGACCAGCAGGTCGAGGGAGGTGCTCCTGCCCCTTTACTCTGCTCTTGTGAGACCTCACTTGGAGTATTGTGTACAGTTCTGGTGTCCTCAACATAAAAAGGACATGGAACTGTTAGAACAAGTGCAGAGGAGGGCCACGAGGATGATCAGGGGACTGGAGCACCTCTCATATGAAGATGGGCTGAGAAAATTGGGGCTGTTCAGCCTGGAGGAGAGAAGGCTGTGTGGAGACCTCATAGCAGCCTTCCAATACCTGAAGGGGGCCTATAGGGATGCTGGGGAGGGACTCTTCATTAGGGACTGTGGTGAGAGGACAAGGGGTAATGGGTTTAAACTTAAACAGGGGAAGTTTAGATTGGATGTGAGGAAGAAATTCTTTACTGTAAGGGTGGTGAGGCCCTGGAATGGGTTGCCCAAGGAAGTTGTGAATGCTTCATCCCTGGCGGCGTTCAAGGTGGGGTTGGACATAGCCTTGTAGGGCATGGTTTAGTGGGAGGTGTCCCTGCCCATGGCAGGGGGGTTGGAACTGGATGATCTTGAGGTCCTTTCCAACCGTAACTCTTCTATGATTCTATGATTCTACTTGAATGCCTAAGATAAGGCAGAGCAGAGTTGTTGCATGCACAGGTGCACTGCTGACTTTTGTCCCTCTGACCCTCCTAGAAATGGGCCTTTGTCTGTCATGTCACATAATTAATTTTGAACATGTAACTATATGCATAGGATGGAACATAAATGCTGTGTTAGAGATACCAATTTTCTGTAAATTGTTGCTATGCATTGATCATGACAATAAGAAGAGAATTAGTATAAATCCTACCTGAGTTTTTGCAACAGAACATCTATTGAAAGTTAATTCCCTTTTTAATAAACTTGAAAGTCCTTCATACATGACTAGAACCTTTATCTTGTTCAGACAATATTAACTTTATTATTATTATTTTGTAGGCTTTATGCAGTTGGTGGTCGAGATGGGAGTTCTTGTCTTAAGTCAGTAGAATGTTTTGATCCTCATACAAACAAATGGACCCTCTGTGCTCAGATGTCAAAAAGAAGAGGAGGTGTAGGTGTAACCACCTGGAATGGGTTCTTGTATGCAATAGGTGGTCATGATGCCCCGGCATCAAACTTGACATCTAGGCTGTCAGACTGCGTAGAAAGGTAATATCCTGATGAAGGTGTATTCTGCTAGTAATTCTAATAGTGCTCATCTATAAAGTATTTATGGGAAGAGCTGTAAGTAGAAACGACATAAAATAGCTGTGTTATTTTTAGCATGAGCAGAGGAAACTTACATATAAAAACATACTGTATAGCCATAATATAATTCAAATGGCAAGAAACTGGCTTTAGTACCACAATCAATTTCAACAGCTTGTGCTTTCGGATGTAGTAGTTATCACTTAAAGCAAGCACTTGCTCTGCTATGGTATAGCAGCAGAGCTGTTTCTTAAGTGGTACATTTAGACATAAAAGGAGAAATATAGTAAGAGCAGTTGTATGTATATATATATGTATTATTATATGGAAAGCAGAACAAAGTAGATACCTAGCTAGTACTGACTGTTACCAGATAACTAAAGAAACATTTTCAAAGAGAGTATTTGGGGAAAAAGTCTTTTGAAATTAACACCCAAATCTGTGCTGTTCTAATACATGCTTTCTACTACCTTGAGAGTATCGATTCCAGTGTGGTTTTCCTATTAAATTTTGGCAACAGTTTTGGAGTGTAACACAAACTGTCTTTTAGGTATGATCCAAAAACAGATGCGTGGACTGCTGTGGCCTCTATGAGCATTAGCAGAGATGCAGTGGGAGTATGTCTCCTTGGTGACAAGTTGTATGCTGTTGGAGGATATGATGGTCAAACATACCTTAATACAGTGGAGTCTTACGATCCCCAGACAAATGAATGGACACAGGTATAGTTTCTAATCAGACTGTACACTACTGTTTATCTTGTTATTTCAAGCGTGCCTCTTTTTACAAGGAGAATTCAAACACTTCTCTCTAAGAAGCATTTTCTTAACTAGTCTGGTTTAAGTCTTTTTTTATTTTGTCTACCATCCCAAAGTTGTTTATCTTGAACAGACAGTTGCCAACTTCTAATAAACTGATCTTCTTTATTTGGCAAGAGTGTAGCTATTTTCTTTGACAATCTCAGCTACTGTTAATAAAACGTATTGACATGTTCCCCAAACTGTCTTAAACAGTTCTGTTTGCATGATAGTTGATGTGAAAATGAACATGAGCTGGCTGTGTGTGCTTGGAGACCAGAAAGCCAACTGTATCCTGGGCTATATCAAAAGGAGCATGACCAGCAGGTCAAGGGAGGTGATCCTCCCCCTCTACTCTGCTCTTGTGAGACCTCACTTGGAGTATTGTGTACAGTTCTGGTGTCCTCAAGATAAAAAGGACATGGAACTGTTGCAACAAGTCCAAAGGAGGACCACGAGGATGATCAGGGGACTGGAGCACCTCCCGTATGAAGATAGGCTGAGAAAGTTGGGGCTGTTCAGCCTGGAGGAGAGAAGGCTGCGTGGAGACCTCATAGCAGCCTTCCAGTATCTGAAGGGGGCCTATAGGGATGCTGGGGAGGGACTCTTCATTAGGGACTGTAGTGAGAGGACAAGGGGTAATGGGTTCAAACTTAAACAGGGGAAGTTTAGATTGGATATGAGGAAGAAATTCTTTACTGTAAGGGTGATAAGGCACTGGAATGGGTTGCCCAAGGAAGTTGTGAATGTTCCATCCCTTGTGGTGTTCAAGGCCAGGCTGGACAGAGCCTTGGGTGACATGGTTTAGTGGGAGGTGTCCCTGCCCATGGCAGGGGGGTTGGAACTAGATGATCTTAAGGTCCTTTCCAACCCTAACTATTCTATGATTCTATGATTTCCTATTCTGAAGATACATTGTAAGCATAGACTACTTTTAACTCTAATGTGTCTCTCAGCAAGTTTATCAATTTCTTCAAGCTTTTGGTCATCTTTTCATAAATAATCCCTTCCAGCTGTGAATGCCATGTACAATGTGTGCAACTTTCAGGAAGCCTTTTCCCATTTCTCTTCACTCGGCTCAAAAAAAAAAAATAAAATCTTCAATTCATGATCAGAAACCATTGCAGTCAATTCAAATCTTGGTTACTTTTTTATCGTTCGAGGACCATGCAGCTCTGTGGGAAGAGCACACACATGGACATCCTGGGCAGGCTATCCTTTGTCATCTACTGCCATTTGAGATACCCTAAAGTTTACATCCAAAGCAGCTGTCAGATAGGGCACAGAATCTGTGGGAGACCAAGGCCCTTCTGCAGTTCAGTTGCAGGCCAGGCTGAATGTTCAAGCTCATCTAGAATAGCATTAGACACCAGTGTATAGGCAGCTGAATTCTATCCTGAATATCCTATTGCAGGTATAGCCCCAAACTGCAAATTTAAAACAAAGAACTGAACTGTTTTCTATCATCATCTTGTAATAACAGAAAACAAAGTTGTTTGTTTCCCCCCCCACACACTTCATACTGCAGCAATATTTTAAAACATAACTTATCTAGGAGGCTCATCAGAGCTTGGGACCTTCAGTGGCAATACTCAAGATAATCCATGGCATTATTTGTCCCGCTAAAGGGAAAAAAGTGTACCAGATGAGAGAGACAGTGCTTCTCACCACTGCATCTAAATGAATCTCACATGATGTCTGGGTGGTGACCATTTGTATGTACTTGTAGCTTTAGCCTTGACCCTTGTTATCTCACTGAATCCTGTGATCCTGGTATATAAGATAGTTTTGAACCCTTCGTAGAGGGATTTGGAAGTGCCCGTGTACCTTCTCTCTGATTATGTCAGCAGTCTGCCACCACTTCATCCACACACAATGCAAAAGAGGGTAGTGAAATTTTCTCAGCTGAAGTTTGTCAGAGCCACAGAGAACTCAGCATAAATCTGTTGTTCCTGGGACAGGAAAAAAAAAAAGAAACAGAGGAGTTGGCATAAACACCCTTTTTTGTCTTCAGGATAGTATGTGTAGCACTTTGTGTGCTATTCACACACACACACACACACACACAGAGTACTGTGACGTTTTAAAGGAGAAGCTAAGGTGACTTGCTGGACTTTCCAAGTCCAACAGAATCTCAGCAGAAAAAGGTCTTACCAGAAGTAACTTCTATTTACGAAGGAAGAGAGACCGAGAAAAATTATTTTGATTTCAAGAACTCATAACAGTATTTTATCAAATACTCAAGTACAAAGGCGAGGTTGCCCCTGTCATGTTTGGTGTTTTGCTATCCATTGCTCAGTTGTCAGACTGTAACTCACGTGTCCAGTTTGTACCATAACAAAGGATTCTTTTTCTTGTAATACCAAGTAACCAAAATTGTAAAAAATAATTGTTTGCTGGTTTTGGGGTTTGCTATTGCTTTCAAAGTGCTGTACTATATCACATGAAATATCTTCACCTTTTCTGTGGGTTTCTATCCAGGTTTTGGACCAATTTGCTATGATTCTTTTAAGTTACATTAACAGAGTGTGGGTGATACTGCCACTTTGCTGCAGCTATACAACTGTTATTGTGTTAACGAAATGCTGTCAGGTGTAGTGAAAAAAAAAGCTTACTACATTTATCTCATGGATTATTTGGATTTTTTGCTTACAGGTTGCACCACTGTGCTTAGGAAGAGCTGGAGCATGTGTTGTGACCGTAAAACTGTAAATTTTCTCTATGAAGGTGACGTTCTCCTCAAGCAAACCACAGTGCACCAATAAACAAACGCAAGGTGTAGGATATCTACCACAGCAAAATGTTTGGTCTCAAGCTAACATGTACATGTTGTTCTTACGGACCAATATTAAGCACTTTTTAAAAAATCGGTTTTGTTACCCATATGTTACAAGGATTCTATTTGTAAGAAAATCAGCTGCAACCAGACAGTTGCCAGCAGAAGACTTCTGTTTAGGAAGTGCTGAGAAATGAGTAAACTCATTAGTGAACTGACTATAATAATCAGATGTTACAGATCCAGGGCCTGGATCCCCCAACCATGCAGAGGAATGATGCTAGAAAGGGGTACACTTCCACTGATATAATTGAGTCTGTCTCTGGGTGGAACAAGTTACAGGATTGGATCATGTATATTTTGGCTGTGTTTGGCTGTAGGTATGTAAGCGATTACAATGCAGGCTGACAAACCAATGCAAACCACTATAAATACAGGCATAATGCCTGCCTTGGAGATGAAGTTACGTATTTGGTGAATCTTTTGCACTTTTATAATCATTCCTAGTTTAAGCAAACTTTTTATTTAACCAAAGCCTTATTTTAAATATTGTTTTATTATGCTAACAGAAATCTGCTATTTAATACTTTCTTCCAGATTTTTGCCATGCAGTGTACTTTTTTTATTTTTCAGAGTTTTTATGTGAGATGCAGAACATCGTACCTTTTTCTTTACTTTGATTCTTATATTTACTATTTTTAAGGAAAAATCTATAAGTATGACTTATCGGAAGAATTCTGAAGTGTGGTTAGAAGTTAACCAATTTAATATTTGCACTTTGGGATTTTTGAAGCATTCCATTACATCCAGAGTAATTACATTCTTACATGAGGCTTTGCACTAATTTGAGAAGTATAATTTTGTAAGATGAAACAATTGTCTATCTTTCCAGTAAGGTTACTTTAAAGGGCCCAGTCCTGCAAGGTGCTTACCTGCCACCATTGAAGCATGTTCTGCATCTTAACAGGGGAGCTATATGTGCCTCGCAGGACTGTATCAGATCAGTTACCTTATTTAACAGTTATCTGTTCTAATTTTTTTCAGGTGTTTTATAGTTTGCCTTTGTTGAGCCCTATGCTGTTACACAGAATTGCTTTGAACAGTCTGAATGTTCTCAGAAAGTCTTTTTGTATTTGCTTTTCTGTGCCTTGCTCCTTACGTTTCCGAAGCAGTAGATTAATACGTGTGACAAGGGGAAGATTTGAGCTCGTTGAATGTTTTTCAGAAGTGTCGGATACCCAAACTCTTTGTACATTTGTAATTTTAAATGTGTTAATGCTCTCGGTGAACTATTTATTGTTTTAAAAGAAATTCCTAAGCCGTGAACCTTTGTGATGAAACCTGCACTGTTTGCAACGGTATACAGCTGCACCTAACAGCGGCGCCCTGACTGGGCACCCGCGCTGGGTACCCGAAGGCGCACCGCGCCACCCCTCAGCGGGACGCGCTCCTTGTACCGCCCCTCTCGCGGCGGAGGGCGGGGCCTGGGGCGCACCTCCCCATTGGCTGTGGGCCGTCTCCGGGTGACGGTAACGCCATTGGGGCGGGGGGGGAGCTCGCGCATGCGCGGGAGGTGCTGCGGAGCGAGTGGTGGGCGCGATGAAGGTGAGGCTCTTCAGTCACCGTACGCGTGGGACAGGGGTTGTGTCGGGGAGCCTCGGCCCGGGGGAAAAGGGGAGCGGAGAGCGGCGGGATGAAGGCGGCTGGGGTCGTGGTTTTAACTCCTCACTGGGCCATCCGGGTCGGGGGCGTAGAGCGGGGCCCGCTGCGGGCGGGCGGTGCTTGCGGCCTGGGTGGGGAGGAGCGCGGCGGGAGCCTGCTCGCTCGTGCCGGCCTCCATCCAGCGGGAGACTGATGCGGTGGACCAGGCTTCCTCAGGCAACGTCTCTTCTGCTGCACGCCCGGACCCTGCACCGCGGGAACAGGTCGCAGGAGAGGCAGCCTGCGGCCCAGCTGCTCCTCACTGCCACGGGTGCCCGAAGCCGTTACCGCCGGGTGTCGGGTCTCCCGTTATGCCTTAATGCCCTGGCGAGGAACCCTCTTCGGGCAGCAGTTAAACAGGACGGGGCAAACAGGAAAGCTTCTTACTCAGACCCCTCGGGGCGGTTAGTTTATGAGATCTTGCCCACTAAGAGCATGAAGAGCTGGAGCTTGCCTGCACTGCCATCGTGATTTTCTTTATTGCTGGCTTATTACAGATTTTATTAATTTTTTTTCAAAAACATAATTGTCAGATGTTCTTTGTGCTTGTGGCGTGTGGTGCTCATAGCTTTACACTTCGTGTGAGTAAAATGCAAATTTAGTGTGGAGAATGCTTCAGTTTATGCCCGCCCAAAAGGATGGGAACCTTTGGCAGAGACTCAGCTAAGCCTGTGGCGTGTTTGGTGCACACCAGATGTCGGGGTTTGTCTGATGACGTGAGAAGGAAAAGGTCATCATAGCAAGCTGTGAAGTGAAACAAAGTTGTGGGCTTTATCTTACACCCAAGTTGCAGAAAAATCTGTGCAGGCAGTGTGAAAGGAAGTTGAGAAACTTTATTGGTTGAAAGTCGGAATCTTTATGGTTGAGTGGGTTTGAGATCTTAGCATGTAAGACACAACAATTCAGTGTAAGAATAGTTATATATCTTTCAAGGAGTCGATGTTGAGCTTACAGTGCACTGCACACTGAGGATGCTTTCTGGTCCCAGGCTTTTCCATGAAATTAGAGAACTAAACATTCTGGTCTTTGGACAGGAAGGGAGAGTCTGATGGGTTTTGGAATTTTTTTTATAACTGTAGGAGAAACTAAAAATGCTAGTTGTGATAGAGTCTCAGTAGTTCTCAGTGCAGGCTGGAGCCAGCACTAGAAATCTCAGTTTTCTAGCACAAACCAAAAGATTTTTGTGTGGAATTTTGCTACTCTGGTGCATTA
Source organism: Amazona ochrocephala (assembly GCA_039720435.1). Classification (NCBI taxonomy): domain Eukaryota; kingdom Metazoa; phylum Chordata; class Aves; order Psittaciformes; family Psittacidae; genus Amazona; species Amazona ochrocephala. Next base: position 25,612,581 of record CM077879.1, read on the forward strand.
CAGTCTCCTGGAAGTAGAGTTGTGTTTGGTTTTTTGTTGTGGTTTGTTTTGTTTTTTTTTTTTTTTTTTCCCTTTCACAGTACTCAGAGTTGCTAACATGTTAGGAACTATTGTTACAGGCTACAGGCTTACATTTGTAAGATGTGTAATTTCCCACTTCTTTTTGTCTCCCAGCAAGTATTCAGCCTATTAGAGAAAGCTTGGTCTGGTTCCCCTGTGCAATTTGCTTGGCAGAAAACTTTGGGAAATTTCCTTGCTGTAACAGGGTAAGATTACAAATATTTATTGCATTTCTCCATAGAAATCACTGATGAAGAAAGGGGATTATTCTCTATGTTTACCTTTTTTTAGAGGTGATCATGCTGTGAAAGTTTTTGATCGTCATGGTCAGAAGAGAAATGAAATCGGCTTACCAGGGTAGGTGCTAAGATGGGTTTAAATTATTTTCTTTGTTGTTTTCTTTAACAATGCTTCTTTTCTGGTGAGGTGTTCATACAATCTGAGAACTTTTTGGAAGAGGCGCTATCTGGTGAGCACACCTGGAAAAGAAGACAAACTGAGGAGCATGTATGAAATCAGAGACAGGAAAGGCTGAATTTCTAGTAAGCTATCGATAGTCAAAAAAACATATTCTTATACCCAAAGCACTCCTTATTAGTAATAAACTCAGTCTACTTCATTAAAATGTGACAAAAAGATCTGTTGTATTAAGAAAGAACATAATGAGGCTGTAAACAATATCTTCATGTCATGCTGATAGCAACTGCATTCTTGCTACTTTTGGTTTTCTAGTAATTTGTTATGACAGCCTTGCTGAGGAAAGATATCCTCTTGGTTTAGTGCTTTTGCTTATGTTACTGGCAAAATGTATGCTGTATATTGGCAATTTTGCTCTAGATCCAGACTGTACTTCTGAAGTGAACATCACTGTTCTTCCTGTTTATCATACTTTGGTTCACAACAGAGAGTGGTGTTGGGAGTGTATGAACTAGATTCCTTTCAGACGAAATGTAAAAGTCATGTGCTTTGGAAGATACAGCCTAGCTGCTAACAGACAATCAGTCCGTAGGAACAGGCTAGGTATGGCCTAGAGGAAACCTTCCTGGGTGCAAACACTGTGACATCAGGTCATCATACCATTTTGCTATATAAATCTACTTTTATTGGACACCATTACTACCTGATGTAGCAATAGTTTCATTTGTGTACTCCTCATTTCTTTTTAGTGTTTCACCTGCTCTTAGATTAAATCTTCATGCAAATTTTTGATAATTTTTTTTTTATTTCAAACAACCTGATTCTTTTTGGTTAAAGTGGAGCCCTTACTCATGGTAAAACTCCCACTAAGGCTTTAAATCTCAAGTCTCTAATCTAGAATTCTAACCTTCATTTCCAGAATGTCACTTACATATTTCCAGATCATTGGTAGATGCGAGCCGGAATCACTTAGCTCCCCAGGACCTCTCTAGAAATCTAGTTTTTGCAGTTCCTGGTAGTTACCACCTTGCAGGAAACCAACAGACACAGTTATTATTGTTAATACTGCCTTTACCAGACTTGCTTGTAGTTCCTGCATCATCTTGCTGTCCTGGTTAAGAGCCATTCATAATGTGGGCTGGCTATGTAGGTGTATTTTGCTTGGTAACACAGCCCACTTCATTCTTCACTGTATTTTGCGTAAGGTATGATAAATGCTGTTTCTCTCTAGCAAACTGCCAGAAGTGAGGAAAGCTGCATAGAGTAAGTAGGTGAACTCTGAGAAGAGCTTGTGTTGGATTGGGGATCCTCTACTGTCATGTGGGTTGGTGAGGAAGGTGGGGTCTGTCTTACTGGTAGACCCTTACAGCACTACCTATTGGTGGACAGGGTGACCCTTGTCTTCAGGGAAACGTATAACATCTAAACCAGTTTTAAGATAATGTGTTCTCATGGCAAGGCAGAGAACTTGTGTAATAAACACATACACGAAAGCTTATTGAAATAAGTAACATCTGCTTATGATAGTTTGAATCGCACTAACTTTTTGAGGCCCACCAGTAAATCTTCTGCCTAGATTAGGTGATTCTTTCATGTTCTTATTTCCGGCCTCTCTAATTTTCTAATTATTACTATTAGAATAAAATTTAATTTTTGCAATATACAGTTTAAAGAAATAAATGTGCTTATGTGGTTCTTCCCTCAGGCCAAACTTTGCTTCTTTATTTGTTGGTTAACTGTTAACTAACTGTAGTTTTTAACTGCTGCATCTCTCCTTATGAAAGAATGGAGTTCAGAATGTCAAATATTCTCTGCTATACTAGTTGATATTATAAGCATCTTCTTACCATTATGTTGATGGCATTTGTTTTCTTTTTTGTTTATCAATCTGTGGTTTTCCCAATTTTTTTCCTTTTCCATTTTTTTTCTTTTTTTGTATTTTTGTCCTTGTTATTCCTACTCTTGATGTTCTGATTGCCTGTGAAGTATTCATGGGTGCATTTTGGAAGTATGCCATACTTAATCTCTAGAGTAAACTATTGAGGTTTTGAAAAGATAGGAGAAACTGAAACTGAAAGCTTACCGAATTAGTTTACAGCAGTGTATGTTTCAGTAGGACACTTCTGAAGTTGCTTGCATTAGGAGTTTTCATTTGAGTGGTAATGAGAGTGACATTTTTCAGAGAGATAAGTTGACAGGTTAAAAAGTTATCTAGAGAGGAGTGGTGTCAGATGGCAAAGGTTCTTATACCACTGTGTATGGTGCTTTAAATATTTGTTGTAAACAGCGCTGTTTCCAATTCACTGGAGACTTGTGGGTAAGTCTGCCCTCCTCTTTATTCTGGCAACTATTTCCAAGTAGAGGTTTTTCCTGTTTCTGCATGGGTTTCTTGTCCAAGTTCATTATGCTTTTTGGACTGTGACAGAAATAATCCCAGCAACTGAATAGCCTCTAACAAAGTAGAACTTTACAAGAGATTTTCACTGTTTCTTGAAAATCAAGGTGGCAGTATTTCAAGTGTGGGTAGCAGTGTCTTCTCTGTAGCTTTCCTTTCACCCCTGTCACTTCAATGGCATTTGAGTAAGGATGTGGTTGTTATAACAGTACACTTTGCAGATAAATCTGCAATTTGTCATGGGTTTGCTTGGGAGGCAAATGGAAGGACAGGGACTTCAGCTAAATAATTCTAGCTGTTTCTGTGAACTTACAAACGTATTTTAACATCATTAGTGAAAGTTTTGTGGTTTTTTTTTTTCTTCAGTAACTGTGTTGCTATGGACTGGGACAAAGATGGAGATACTTTAGCAATAATCACAGACAAATCTAGTGCCATATTTCTGTGGGATGCAAACACAAACAAAACAAGCCAAGTAGACAGTGGAATGAGGTAAGATTTTATTTTTAAGGTGTGTATTTGAAGACTTGGATCACTGAGCCTTGTTGATGTGGAGGGTGTATTGCAAAAATCATCTTTTATTGGAGTCCTTGTAACACATATACTGTTAAACTAATATGCTACAGTTCACTGCTGAATTCTTTCTGATATGATTTGCTGGTAGGGTTTTGAGTCTGGTAGAGGTTTTGTTTCTTTTTTAATTGTCAGCAGTTCTGAAGTCCCTAGAGAGCTTCTCTTCGCTGTTTCTACTGTTCTTTCAATGTGGTAGCAACAAGGATGGGTATATTTTTTGTGTATTTGCAGTGATTACGTTTTCTCCAAAGTACTCACACAAGTAAAATGGAGCTTTAAAGTAAGGGAAGTGATTTTAGTGGTGCTAGGATTTTTTTCCCCTTGTATTTATAAGGTGGCTAAAATGCTATTCAAAAAGTAGATTGTTTAGGATGGGAGGAGATATCTAAGGTGATCCTACTGTAATGTTCAAATCCCTACCTTTCTGAACTTGGGCACAGACTTCAAACTGTTCCAAACCTTACATAACAGTCAAGCACTGAGTTAACAAATAAGCTGGATTTAATAATTAAACTTTTAGGTTCTTTGAATCTATTCCACTAAACTATTGCATTCCACATTAGCATTCTGCTTGTAGGAAATGAATGTCTCATGTTTGTTAGGCCACTCATCTGAGTAGGGAAACAGCTAATTTCGGATGCTGCTTCTATTTTATTTACATAAGTTGAAACAAGCATTCCTTCTGATTTAACCCTTCATTTCTAGATTTCCTTTGTGTGCGTTTTTTGGCTGAGTTTTGGTGCTTTTTTTTTTTTGTTTGCTTTTTTGTTTTGTTGTTGTTGGTTTTTTGAGGGGTGGTAGTCAAAGATACCAAAATTGCAGTGTTTTACCCATTAGATTAAGAAAAACCTTAATTGTAGATGGAAAATTTTGGAGGATGGAGGGATGTATGATGATTTCTATGAGGGTGGGGTTTTTTTTCTGGTTTTTAGGTTGGAAACTCCATATCTGGAATATGAAATTACTCCGTATTTCCATTGACATGTACACTTGTATTTTTTAAAGTTTATTTGAAATACTGGATATTTGATTATGGGATATTTCTGTATGTTACAGCCTGGTATCCTATATGTGTGTGTGGAAACTGAACTTGAACTGTACTGAAACAACAAATAACTTCTGTACAAGTTATTCCACTCCTGAAAAAGTGAAAGAATTGCCAATTTGCACAAAATACAATGGCTTATTAACCTATACATGATTTAATGAAGCTGTTTTGAAGATTGTTGGTAGGATTTTGAGTCACATGTTAGAAAACAGTTTCAAGATCAGCAAATGAGTGCACATACAAGTGAGACATTTAAGGTGATTACTTCTTCCTACTGTCTAATGAATTTTATGTAGCCTTATATGTGTATCTTGTTCAGGTATTTGTGGATTACTCATTAGCCATTACATATTTGTTATTGTTCATTAGTTATTACATTATCAAGAACACTCCTTATTAGCACAGATGTTGTAATGGTTATTGTTGATAACCTTCTTTTCTGGTGAAATATATCAATTTTGGCATTTTTTTTTTTTCCCAAGTTAGGGGGTTGGGGGTATATTTTTTTAATAAATCAGTTTTAAACTATAGCTATTAATATAATGAAAGCAATTTATAAAGATGTGTATATTAATTTTTTTGTGTGAAGGAACAGATCTTTTCATGTGTGAACAAATATTTTGTGGGGAAGAGTAACTTGCCAGTATGCAAGCAAAAAAGACCATAGAAGGTACTTACGAGAGTGGAGTATGCAGTTACTGCAGTTTCTTCATGATCTTTCTGTAAATTGCTTATTGGAGGCAGTCCTGCTAAAACAGGATTATATGTAAAATACAGTCTTCCTAAAACATCAACTGAAGTGTCTAACTAATCCTTTTGTCACAGTGTTACTGCTTAAGCAGAGTAAGCCCTAAGATGTATAAATGGTGTGATAATCGGACTTTTCTGGTGTCCTCTTTTTGAAATCAGAAAAGCACAAACAAAACCTCTCACCCACAAACCTAATATATACTGGAGGTCATTTCATGTGTCAGTTAATATCTGAAATTTGTTTCAAATTGCTATTGCATGCTTACAGTAAGTTTAAAAAGATGGGAGAGGCATCGACGGAAATAACTGCACTAATTAGGAAATTCTGAGTAAAATTGTTTTGCTTAAGAGGCTTTTTTTAAAAACATGATGTATGGTATTGTGATAAACACATAAATGTATTGGCTTTCACAAGTCACAGGAGTTGCTATGTGGATATAACTGTATGAGTTCTCAATAACAGAAACAAAGCTTGCTAAAGACATAAGGTTAGACAACAAGTTGAAAGTGGTAAATACTTTTCCAGAACTCCTGAGTAAAATGCAGTTATATAGCAAAAGAATTTGCAAAGGTAAAAGAAAAGAGGGGATTTGAAATGAGAAAAGCTAGTGCCTGGAAAATGTAGGGTTAAAGTACTTTTAGTTTAACTTGGGTTGAAGATAAAGAACAATGTTTGTGTTGTAACTCTGTGGTGCGATAACAGGATTTAGCGGCCCCATTAAGCATGAATGAGTTATTTCGCACCATCCTTCTACTTATCAGTTGGTTTAGAGACAGTGCCCCCCAAACATCTGCTAGCTTTGGATACTGCTTGTCTGCCCATCCTGCAGTACATTTCGCAGGAAGGTCACAGTGTTCTAAATCTTTGCCAGCTATAAGAAAAATCACAGATATGGCTGGTTTCAGCTAGTTTTATGATTACTGGGACATCCAACTGTGCCAAAGGTGAAAAGTGCACAGTGAGGAAGACTGCTTACTTCATCTTGAAGACCCTTGTCCGCATGAGGATGACTGCTTATTTCATCCTCAAGACCCCGGCCCACAATCACTAGCGAGCAGTGCACAGATGCCAAGAGGAGGAGACTCATGATAATAAGTTTCTGAAGCTAGTTATAATATTACCCTCCTATATGCAGGAATTATGAATATAGAATCATAGAATAGGGTTGGAAAGGGTCTTAAGATCATCTAGTTCCACCCCCCCTGCCATGGGCAGGGACTCCTAACACTAAACCATGCCATCCAAGGCTCTGTCCAGCCTGGCCTTGAACATCACCAGTGATGGAACATTCACAACTTCCCTGGGCAGCCCATTCCAGGGCCCCACCACCCTTACAGTAAAGAATTTCTTCCTCAGATCCAATCTAAACTTCCCCTGGTTAAGTTTGAACCCATTACCCCCTGTCCTATCACTACAGTCCCTCATGAAGAGTCCCTCCCCAGCATCTCTATAGGCTCCCTTCAGATGAGGTCTCCACACAGCCTTCTCTTCTCCAGGCTGAACAGCCCCTACTTTCTCAGCCCATCTTCATACGGGAGGTGCTCCAGTCCCCTGATCATCCTTGTGTCTCTCCTCTGGACTTGTTCTAACAGTTCCATGTCCTTTTTATATTGAGGACACCAGAACTGTACACAATACTCCAAGTGAGGTCTCACAAGAGCAGAGTAAAGGGGCAGGATCACCTCCCTTGACCTGCTGGTCATGCTCCTTTTGGTGCAGCCCAGGGTACGGTTGGCTTCCTGGGCTGCAAGCGCACACTGCTGGCTCATGTTCATTTTTTCATCGACCAACACCCTCAAGTCCTTCTCCACAGGGCTGCTCTGAATCTCTTCTCTGCCCAACCTGTAGCTGTGCCTGGCATTGCTCCAACCCAGGTGTAGGACCTTGCACTTGGCATGGTTAAACTTCATCAGGTTGGCATCAGCCCACCTCACATGCGTATCAGGGTCCCTCTGGATGGCATTCCTTCCCTCCAACATATCAACTGAACCACACAGCTTGGCGTCATCGGCAAACTTGCTGAAGGCACACTCAATCCCGCTGTCCATGTCACCAACAAAGATGTTGAACAAGACCGGTCCCAACACTGATCCCTGAGGGACACCACTCGTTACTGATCTCCAGCTGGACATAGAGCCATTGAGCACAACTCTTTGCGTGCTGCCATCCAGCCAGTTCTTTATCTACCGAGTGGTCCACCTATCAACTTAGAGAGAAGGATGTCATGTGAGACAGTGTCAAACACTTTGCACAAGTCCAGGTAGATGACATCAACTGCTCTACCCCTGTCCATCAGTTCTGTAGCCCCTTCATAGATGGCCACCAGATTGGTCAGGCAGGATTTCCCCTTAGTGAAGCCATGCTGGCTGTCACCAAGCACCTTGTTGGTTTTCATGCACCTTAGCATGCCTTTCAGGAGAATCCGCTCCAAGATTTTGCCAGGCACAGAGGTGAGACTGACTGGTCTGTAGTTCCCTGGCTCATCCATTTTCCCCTTCTTAAAAATGGGGGTTATATTTCCCTTTTTCCAGTTGTTGGGAACTTCACCTGACTGCCATGATTTTTCAAATATGAGGGACAGTGGCTTAGCAGCTTCGTTTGCCAGCTCCTTCAGGACCCGCGGATGTATTTCATCAGGTCCCATGGACTTGTATACGTTCAGGTTCCTAAGGTGGTCTCGAACCAGATCCTCTCCTACAGTGGGCCCAAGGTCTTCATTCTCACTGTCCCTGCGTCTGCCTTCCAATATTTGGGTGGTGTGGTCAGAGCATTTGCTGGTGAAGACTGAGGCAAAGAAGTCATTAAGAACCTCAGCCTTCTCCAAATCCAGGGTAGCCAGTTCTCCTGGTAGCTTCTGGAGGGGGCCCACGTTGTCCCTAGTCTGTCTTTTATTGGCAATGTACCTGTAGAATCCCTTCCTGTTACCCTTAACATCCCTAGCCAAGTTTAATTCTAAGTGGGCCTTAGCTTTCCTAACCTGGTCCCTAGCTTCCCGGACAATATCCCTGTATTCATCCCAGGCTGCCTGACCTTGCTTCCACCTTTTATAAGCCTCTTTTTTCCTTCGAATTTTCCTCAGCAGCTCCTTATCCATCCAAGGAGGTCTCCTGGCCCTCCTGCTGAACTTCCTTCTTGTTGGGATGCATCGCTCCTGAGCTTGCAGCAGGTGATCCTTGAATATCAACCAACAGTCTTGGGCCCCCCTGCCCTCTAGGGCTGTATCCCATGGAACCTTACTGAGCAGGTTCCTGAAGAGGCCAAAGTTTGCTCTCTTGAAGTCCAGGGCAGTGAGCTTGCTGCACGCTCTTCTCACTGTCCTGAGAATCTCAAACTCAACCATCTCATGATCGCTGCAATCAAGGCTGCCCTGGAGCGTCACATTCCCAACCAGCCCTTCCCTGTTGGTGAGGACGAGGTCAAGCATGGCACCTCTCCTTGTCGGCTCCATGTGTATGGCTAATGCAACAGTGAAAGTATATAAACGTGTAACAAACGCTAATCAGTGCGCCTCTGGCTATGGTCACTTGCCCAGTGCTGTTGCTTTTGCTTTATTGACTTTGTCCCTCAATACAACCTTGTTATCTCGATTAGAGGAGTGAGCTCATATTTCACAGTATCTTTAAGTATACCGTTAAGTATACTCCAGATAGGCCTTGCTGTATCTGAAGCTCAAAGTTCTGAAAGTGGCTCTTTCTGACTTTCTTATTACATTGACTAGAACTAGACCTATTCACTTGGAGTTGGCTGAATCCATAGGATTATTGAAGTACAAAAAAACCAATGCTGAAAGTGGAAAATTTCACGTACATTCATGGTGTCTCTGAGTGGTTTATAAAAACTGCATATGTGGCCAAATTACCCGAGATTCCATTCAAGACTGGTAATGTTTGCGGGAGCATTTCCATTTTTACAAGTCTTATTACATCGCCTCATATAACTTGTTATTACTTTCACAATTTTGTGTGCACTTAAATAATTCTAATACTTGTTATAGAGAACATTTGCTAAATTTAAAAATTCCGCTTGGTCTGTGTGATTTCATAAATATCAAACCAAATATGCAAATATTTTTATATGCAGGTACATGAGAGGGCTCTTTACTGTAGAAACTAATTTTTTTCTTTCTTTTAGGGATACAATGTCTTTCTTACTATGGTCTCGAGTTGGAACTTTACTTGCTGTTGGAACCTCAAAGGGAAACTTACTTATATATAACCGACAGACTTCTCGCAAGATTCCTGTTCTTGGTATGTGCTGGTTTGCAATTAAGCTTGCGTATGTGAAAGTGGAATTTTACTAATTTTACTAATAGACTTTGATTCCTTTTTAGTTCTGTGTATGAACATGCAAGTCACAAATGTATTCATATTCAACTCGCACCTTCTGTTCTGTTGTACTTACCAGAATTTTTTTATAGTATAGTAAGTTAAAAATGTATATACACACACCTGATACTGCCTCATAGGAAACTTGTGTTTTCTTTCTTGGAAAGAATTTGCATAGCTCTTCTTGTTGCTAAATTAGGTTTCCTTACCTGCTTTGAGTACCTCTGGGCAGAAAGATTAAGGATATAGCACAGTCCCCAGAAATTTACTGCAAGGAAATGGAAGAACAGGGGCTGTGCAAGTTCCTGTAAGGTCAAAAGCCTTACATCTGGGAGTAGAAGATTTAAAAAAAAAAAAAAAAAAAAAAACAAACAAACAAAAACAAACAACAAAAAACCCAAAACTCTTGATTTTATAATTGCTCCTCTAAGTTGTTCTGCATTCTCACAATCTGTGTTTGGGTGGCCAAATAGAGCTTATTTCCATCCCAGCCTTTCTTTATGGTTGTGTTCATTTGTGTTGTATAGGTTTCTTTCTTTTCCAGGTAAGCACACTAAGCGGATTACTTGTGGTTGCTGGAGTACTGAAAACCTTCTGGCTTTAGGTGGTGAAGACAAAGTGATTACTCTAAGCAATCAGGAAGGGGATACTATAAGACAGGTAGTGTTTATAAACCCCATTTGATTTTAAGCCATACATTAATACTCATGGTTTTTGAGAAAGCTGGGACCAGTGGGAGCTCATGCCTTTTCAATACTCCTACTTTCAAGGACAAGGAGCCTTTGGGAAACCTTGTGCAGGATGAAGGCATTTCTAAACATCTGAGCCTCTGTATTACGCAACTTGATTTATGATACTAGCATCTCTGCAATTCTGCTGTGGTCCTGCCTAACCACGCTTCTCTCCTCCCTAATGCTGTTCTGTATCTTACAAGAGGGTCATATGACTGTAGTCCTAGGTTGACTTCCCCAGTAGCAGCACTGGAGAGCTTTCACATGACTTATTGTAGAATCAGCTAGGTTGTGAAAGACCTTCAAGATCAAGTCCAGCCATTCCCCAGTATTGCCAAGGCTACAACTAAATCATGTCACTTACGGCCTCGTCTGTACAGTTTGTGAACACTTCCAGGGATGATGACTCCACCTGCCCTGGGCAGCCTGTTCCGATGCCTGACCACCCTTTGCGTGAGACACTGTTCTTAATCTCCAGTCTAAATCTCCCCTGGCACAGCTTGAGGCCGTTTCTTCTTGTCCTAACACTTGCTACTTGGGAGAAGAGACCAGCCACCTCCTGGCTCCATCCTCCTTTCAGGCAGTTGTAGAGAGCGATAAAGTCCCCCACTGAGCCTTCTCCAGATTAAAATCCCCCAGCTCCCTCATCTGTTCCTCATAAGACTTGTGCTCCAGGCCCTTCAACAGCTCCATTGCCCTTCTCTGGACCCACTCCAGCGCCTCAGTGTCTTCCTTGCAGTGTGGGGCCCAGACCTCATAATAGCATTTCATTATGATCCAAATAGAAGTTGTGTTTTCTCCAACTTTTTTCTTAGTTTTGATACTAAGTGCAGTGACAACTCTATCTTTAGTATGTACAGAATGCAGAAATAATGTAGTTATTTATCATGAGTATTTACTGCTTCAACCGTTGATTTCTCAACCTGAACTTCTTTCTTACAGACCTCAGTGAGCTCAGATCCCAGTGATATGCAGTTCTCAGTTATGAAGACTGATGAAAGAATGTCAACCAGGGAAAGCACAGTAAGAAGTCAATACAAAATACCACTAAAAGTGTTCATATGATGTTTCAGGGTTTCTGCTGGCAGCAGTGTGGGCCAGGAAGCAGTTTGTTCCTCCTCTATTTAAAATCTGGTGTTGGAAGATTTATTTTTTTTTTACCCTGAAACTTTCATTTAAAGTAAAGCCGTACGCTTTTGTTCATGAAGGATGTGTTCCTGAAAAGTGCAGTGGTTAGCAGTATGACAGGTAACAGGGCAGTTTTGTAGTCCTTGATTGGAGTAAACATTACTTAGCAACAACTAAAAATATGGATGTGTTATCACCATTGTTCTCAGACTGAAGTTGAAAACACAGCACTGCACCAGCTACTAAGAAGGAGAAAAATAATTGCTACAGCTGAACCCAGGACCAGTAGGTAACATAATAAATGAAGATGTGTGCAGGGAATTGAAGAAATACATACAATATCAATACAGAACAGTATATGAAACTTGGCCGGTGAAGATGGAGCAGGACTGTCAAAATTGCAGAGATGTTGCCTTTCAGAGGACTGATTATCAGCTGTCAGTTTTGGGAGCTGAACACTGCTCTCTAGGTTTTCATCTTATCCAACCGTCATCATCAGTTAGATTAGAAGCCCTGGTGTCAAGTCTTCTAGTGTGAACGTTTTCCTGCCTATGCCTAGACGGCTACAGTTTTATTGTCTCCATCATCTTTCTTGAATGATTCGAAGTCCATCAGGTCAGTCAGTGGGGAAGTACAGAAAAATGGGGTAATGACTGTTAGCAGAGCATGTTATTAAATGATCAGCAGTGAACTACCAAGACAAAACAGAAAATCGGTGGATAGAAAGGTGGTACTTTGTCCAGATCTGTGCACTTATACAACATATTAAATTCTCACAGATTTAATCTGTGGTGTATAGGTGTCAAAAAACCAATTTTTCCCATGTTTACTTTGACAGGACCTCTAGGAGTTTTTTGCTTCTTTGCATGGAGTGAAATGTTTTTTGCTTCCTAGGTAAATTTAATTGACAGATTGTTTTGAAAATGCAGGAACCAAGGACTTCAGTCTCGATTTCTTCTGCTACTTTCTGGAGCACATAGTAGCCTAGGCTTCGTAGGGCTTTTTATTACAGCTCCCAGGTTTGCTGTACAATGTTAGACAATATTCTGTGATTCTGTAGTTCTTGGTGTTTGTGCTTTGGTGGTCTGTCAGCAGCTCTAAACCACATGGCATTTATTATCTATCTAAGTATTGTCTATATGTAGGTATCTGTTATTTGATGGAGGGGGGCTTGGCTTAGTAACATTTACTTCCAGGCAGTTACTTATGACTTAAACCCAAAAAAAACAAACACAAAACAGCAAGTTGGATCAAAATAAGTAGCACTAGGCTTAACATCTTGCCCTGCAACAGAACATAATTCTTGTAATTTCATAGTATAATTTAAGAAATAATATCTCTTGAACACCCATTAAGCTGCAAGAGAATTATAAACAAGTTGTTTTCAAAGGCAGAAAATATACTTTCTATATTTGTGTAACTTTAGGAATTATAGGTCAGAATTTGAGTTTGTAATTCTGGATTAATGAATTTTAGGTTAACACATGCCTTTTTTCTCAGTTTAAAAATACCAGTGTTGTATTTCATTCTTCCAGCTCTTGTTTTAGGAATAAACCATTGTCTGTTTTTCAGACAAGGAAAGTTGTAACAGAAGGTAATGTAAAGTAAATTTATAAATAGTCCTTCAAAGCATCTTTGTCAAAGAATAAGGTGAAACAAGCTGCTCCTCCTTGCTCTAAAATAAATTCTAAAATAATCTAAAAAAACCCCAAAGGTCAATCTGTCTTCCACTATGACATTAAACATCTCAATGGAATTCTTTAAATAAAATGCAGTCACTTAGAATTATATCAAACTGTAAATACTGCATGTTTAATACACGCTGAACAGGCTGTTTCATTGGAATTGTCTTTCTGTCTTTGAAATCTCATCAAATTACTTGAGATACCAGTGTCGTGATAGTCTTCCCTTCAACCTCACAGATAAAAATTCTGTGGATCAAAAAACACATTCTAGTTCAAGTGAGAGTAGTCTAACAGGGTAACTCCATGTGAACTGATGCCTTTTCCTCTGAGCAAATGGAGTTGACTAATACTTCAGTAGGGAAAAGTCTTGAATTTGAGATGTGTACTGGGCTTGCATTTAGGTCTGTGAACCACTGGCTCACAAAGGGACTATCCTGAAAATCTCTTCCAGTGTTGAAAATGATTCAGAATTAAGATCCATGGGACTCTTAAGGATTATTAAAAGCCCTAAATTTTGTCTTTTAGTGAAGATATAGGGCTTTATTTTGAAGTGATGCCATTCTTATCAAGTTAATTTTTCTTTTCATTCATTGGCAGGTAAGTGTAGTGGTCGGCAAGAAGACTCTCTTTCTTTTTAATTTGAATGATCCTGATAACCCGATTGATCTGAAATTTCAGCAGGCTTATGGCAATATTGTATCCTACAGATGGTGAGCAGAACTAACTTAATGAGGCATGCTGGTGTTAAAAGCTGAAGGCTTTCCCCGTAGTTCTGATAAATGCTGGGTATCAAATCATATACACTGGATTTTGCTTGGATGTATTGTTGCCTTTTTAATAATTCTTTTCAAAACACAAGTCTGCATTTTGTAATTATTTTACCTGGCAATTCAATGGCTGTATAAAAGCAGTATTTTCAAATACAATTGCTGTTGGTATGCTCAGCTTTAGAACACTGATACTGTTGCTGTTTTGACAGTAGCTTAAACTGAGGGGGTTATAGGTTGTTTTTTCTTTGAAGGAGTAACTAACGAAAGAACTAGGGGTGGAGTTGTATCCTTCAGCCAGTTTGTTGGTTTACAAGATGTGCAAAGTTCTTGTAGCCTTCCTGCTATGTAATCCAACTGATAATTGTCCTTTGAAGAAATCCCAAGCTAAAAGTTCCAACTCTGCACTGAAAAATCAACTATGCTTTTTCTGTATCATTGAATCATGACACCTTGTCTTTTAATGCCAGTTCAGTTAATGTGTAATTGTCATTTATCCTTTTACACTACAACCATGTAAGAAAACCTGTAGCTATATGTGTCTTAGTTTATGGCCACATGTCTAACAAGGCATGCCTGGGCTGTTTCCCAGGCAATGATTTCTTTGCAACTAAGCTGATGAAATACTGTTTGAATTCATCCTTACACGCTCTAACTATTTCTGCCTTAACCTCATTATTTCTACTTGACACTATGAGAAAGTAAACAGACCACGTATTCACAAATGCAGATTGTAGCTTTGGTATGTCCGCTGTTTTTGCAGTAGTATGCCTTAAGTGCACAGTGACTGGTATTACTATTTTTAGCATAGCTTTCATGGGACTAAGTCAGCCAGAACTTTGAAATGAAAGTTTCTGTCTTATGATATGCTTATTCCAACAAAGATACTAGAGTTCTTTCTCCTGGCATAACTGCCATGTATGCAGCTGATGAAAGTGAAGTGGCATTACAGGATGTAGAAGGGTGAACTCTGGGCACAAGCATGATTTTTTCCCTTAAGAATCTTTGGTTGTTTTTTCCTTAATCTATTATATACTGTGATGTTTTACATTATATATATAAATAATTTTATTATTTTTCCAATTAAAGGGAGGCATTGACAGTTATCTCAGTAGTCTGAAAGAAAATGCATTTTGCATATTGCATAAATAGATCTCTTTTCCTAATTGTTGGGTTTTTTTATAACAGGTATGGTGATGGCTACATTATGATTGGTTTCTCACGAGGGTATTTTGTAGTAATCTCTACACACATTCGTGAGATAGGTCAAGAAATCTTTCAAGCTCATAATCATAAGGATAATCTAAGCAGCATTGCTATATCACAGTCATTAAACAAAGCTGCATCGTGTGGAGACAATTGGTAAGTGGTAGATTTATACATGAAGAATGGAATTCATCTCACTTAACTGTACCTGTTGGGCATTAAAGCTAGGCTCCCCAAGGCTTCCAAAGGCTTCAAGGCTCCTGAAGAAGTCAATGCAGAGGTGAGAGGAGCTGCTCCATGGAGCTACCTCTCTGCCTGAAGTTAGGAGAAGCTAATTTTTTGCCAGAATTTCTGCAATTGTAATTAACCACAACAGTAAAGGTTATTCCTTTTGATTCTTTCTTTTTCTGTTATGATACCTGGTTACAAAATTGTTGATTGGACATAAACCTCTGCTTAGCAATAGGAGAACAATTCATTTAAAACTGTACTGAGTATGTTGATATCCTCCTCCCTGGTGTTTGGTCTTACCTGCAGTCTAGACAAAAGTATAAATGTGTAAGCAATTAAGGAAAAAAATAGTGTGGAGTTTTCCCTAAATACGTTGTGCATATGATGGAGTATCATCTCATTTAGCTCCTTGTCTGCTACTCCTTGCTTCTGTGATACCTGAATTCTTTAGCAAAAACAGAGCTGAATGGTAGTAGGAGTCAGACTGTTCTGTCTGTCTGCAGTTCTGTTTATGACCCTTGCACATCAAGAGTGGTACAACTATGAGCAAAACATGGTGCAACTTCAAGCACTTCAGCTACTGTACTATAAGTGTTATTTCTTTAAGGAGTTCTTTAGCATATTGAGTAACATGACAGCATAAGTAAACTCTTATTCTGTACCTTTTTATGTGAGGCAGGATTGAAAGCTAGTTTTTTACATCTGTGTTTCAAGCAGTGTTTGTCCATCAGGAATGTCTTTCTAACCTCACCTGTATTGTAACAGGCCAAAAGGGACTAGTGTGTGTGTTTTCTGCTCCCAAGTTCTTTTAAATTGGATTTGTGCCTTTTCCTCCAATTTTGGTTCTCTGAGCAAATCTTTTTGTACAGTGGTAGTGATATACTGTTTAGAGTGATGGAGAATAATGAGTGTTGCTTTTCAAGAAACAGAAAGCATTTTGGATTTCTCTCTGTTTAGGCTGTCTTGATTGGGTTTCTTCCAATTCATGATGACTGAAATTTAAATTGGTGAGAATGACTGTTTATTTTTGTTCTAGCATTAAAATCCATGACCTGTCAGACCTGAGAGAAATGTACGCCATAATAAACTTGGATGATGAAAACAAAGGTATGTTAACAGTCTCTGTGAGGAGAGAAATTATTACAAATCAGGTAAAACAGAATTTTGATGGTGACTCTGTTTACATGGATGAAAGTACTGTTGTAGAAAAAACTGTAAGTATAGCACTTACCACAAATTCCTTCTTTCCCAGCTTGTATTTATTAGGTGACACATAGCAAAATGGGGATGTATTTTATCTGTTCAAAGTATAGAGAAGTACAGCTCTCAGAATGTTCAATTTGTTAATATTTTGGTTTTTTGAATCTGTAATACTGTATGTTTAGATTACTAAAGTAATTCCTTAACTGGTTTCTGTTTCTTTACAGGTTTTTTTTTGTGGTTAGGGGTTTCTTTTGTGCTTTTCAGCATCACTTGTACTGACATATAGACACTTAATCTGTTCTCATCCTGATACACAGGATTTGTGCCTGTGGCTTCCAGAACATTCGTACAAGATTCTGTTCTTCGGTAATGAGATACCACCATTATCTCCTCCGATAGTATCCATAAATACTTTAGTTCTTGCCAACTCTTCACTCTTCGGAAAATTCTCAATTAGTACATTGTGGGCTTGGTTTCAGTAATTCCAGTTGATCTTGAGTTCTGTTAATTGGTTATGTTTGAATACATTAGTACATATATTCCTAGATATGGATTCCTACTGCTTTCACATTTTAAAGCAAAATAATTGTTCCTTGGTTTCAGTAGTAAAAGGTTTCCTTTTTCTTTCTTTCTCTCCCCCCCCCCAAAACCTGTGCATGTTTTAGGTGTAGACAAGCTGGCTTGGACAGATGATGGACAGTTGTTGGCAGTATCTTCACGAAAAGGATCCCTCCATGTTTTCTTGACAAAGCTTCCAATCCTTGGAGATGCTTGCAATACACGGATTGCATACCTCACTTCCCTTCTTGAAGTTACTATAGCAAATCATGTGGAGAGAGTATGATAACTTTTTGCTTTTAAACTTAATTTAGATACAAGTAAAGTAAGTATTAGTAGTGGATGAAAATTTTGTTTTGTTTTCTTACAGGAGCTACCAGTCACAGTCTCTGTTGAAGTAGAGCCAAGTTTTGTGGCTATTGGTGTTTATCATTTGGCTGTAGGAATGAACAATCGGGCTTGGTTTTATGCACTTGGAGAGGATAGTAAGCATAAATTTAGTTCTTTTAAAATTACTGCATGATTATGTTTTATGAATTCAGTGTTGTGTTTAGGAGTTCTGAACATTACACATTGTACAATAACAACTTGAACTACCATATGGTCTTGTTAGGACCAGATAATGTTCTTCACAGGCTGAAGCAGTTATGACAAGACATTGTAAATAATAGAAATAAAACTTTAGGTTCAAGGTAGTGGCAATAAAATGTAGAATGTTTCTTTTTTCTTTTTTCAGATCATGTTGTTAACCAATGAAAGACTTTTAGGCTTTTGAGACATTATTGGACAGTGTCTTTAAATATGAAGTTTGGCAAAGTACCTGGGGACTATATGATTAAACCATATTATATATGATTTAAACTGGTAAATTGGTAGATGTTCATGTTGCTTGCATGGGGCAAAGTAGAATGGTTATGCTATGTCCAAACTTTAGACAGTGGATTTAAAGTTTTCTTGCCTCTTTATGCATCAACTTTCTTGACTAATACTACATTAATCAGAGCTGTAAGAATACTAGTCAGAGTTGCATAGGAAGAGAGTTTCTTGTGCTTTCTAACCAGTTTTCTGACTGCTAAGAAGAAAGTCTGTTTACATGTGACCCATCCCCTCTCTGCTTAGTTGTGAATTTTTCACACCTGGCTACTGAGCTGCAAATTTAGACAAGCGAAGACCTATACAACATAAAATATTTTTACCTTTTATTTTCTGTTTTAATTTGTTAGATGTAAAAAAGCTTAAAGATGTGGAGTACCTGGGGACTGTAGCAAGTATGCACCTTAATTCCGATTATGCGGCTGCTCTCTTTGAGGGTAAAGTCCAGTTGCATATGGTAAGAGCTCTGGCAATTTTGAGTGCTGAAGTAATGAGTTGATCTAAGCTGAACAAGTTAATGTTTTAATTAAAAAAAATGAGATAAAATTGAGTGATCTTCAGTTAATGGAGATAAAAAAATAAGAAGTCTTTAGAATTTTTGGTTGGCTAAATAAAATATAAAGGTGACTTCCTGTAGACTTTAGAAATACAGCCTAGTCTGAAAAAGGTGAAGAAAAAGTGTTTCCTTACGAGCTATTTAACAAGTTTTAATTAAAAAATCTCGGGGGGAATGTGACAGAAGCAGATGCTGGGATTCTGAGGGATGAACAGATTTGTATTAATCTCATTTCCTTACAGTTTTATACAGGCAAAACTATGACACTTCACTGTTGACAGTAGGGTTTTTCAGGTCATTCTATTCTGTATAATTAGATAGAAGGTGAAGGTTTGGATGCTCAAGAAGAAAGAGAAACTCGACTCTTCCCAGCAGATGATGATAAATACCGGATTTTGTGCCATGCTTTAACTAGTGACTTCCTCATATATGGTACAGATGTGAGTATTGCTTCTGTCTGAATCATTTGTATTATTACCTATACTTTTAGTAAAAAAAAAAAAAAAAATTGTTCTGAGAAGTTTGCAGTGGGTTATTTTCTGTGCAAGAACTTTATGCAAATATAGTCAAATTTGCATTCAAGTTCCTTTAGTGTTGCATTTATATGAGAAGCATTGTCATGAAGTTTAACTTTTGCTTTTACTAGTGTTTGTTGCAAAGCACTGATTTTAATAGCAAAATTTAATTCTGTTGCATTAGTGAAAGGGTTGGCAATCAAAATGTCTTCCAGATAAAAGAAAATACTTCACTTTTCTTGCAGATTTGTTTATTTAGGTGGTGATGTGATAGATGTAGACAAAAGGTACTGGGGTAAGCAAGTGTGATAGCATAAATGGAAGTCTTTACTTATTATAGAAGCCTTTGCCCAAAGAGAATTTTTTTTTTAGGTGATTCAACAAAGACGGGAATTAGGGCACTGAGGAAGGTTGTGAACATGCTTATGGATTTTTCTAGAGTTTTTCCTGTGCATGAGGAGTATTTTCTGGTACTGGGAATACAGGGCGCATTTGGCATTGTAGTATTGTGATCTTTGCGAGACAGACTGATGTATTGTCCTTAGAGGAAAGGCAGACTCACTATCTCTGGTGTTATCACTCTTTTGGTAACTTGAGTGGTTTTGAAGCAGCTGAGGGCTTTCCTACCTCCTCAGTACCTGAACTGTACTAATAAAGTTGAAGTACTAAATTCACAACTGATAAATTTGATGATGCAGATTTTACAATTGACATCAAAAGATGCTTTTAACTTTCTTTCTTTGTGTAACAGATTGAAATAAGCATAAATCACAAATCAGTTTGATTGCTTTTCTTCCCTGAATTAGGTACGTTTGTTCTTATAATGGTTCTCCCTTGGAGGCAAATTTTCCAGGTTTATGTGAAGGTTAAGCTTCTCCCAGCAAGGCAGGCATTTCCTCTCTTTAGAGAACTGCACAGGAAATACAGCTTGTCTCCACAAAGCAGTGAGATAAACAAATACAATAGAAAACCCCTCAAACCTCCAACTCCTTCCCCACCTCCCAAAAAGTCTCCAGTTTTCCTATCCTGCCCAAAACCAGCTGTGAATGAAGAAGGAAGCCAAAAAACCCCACCTGGAAGTATTTTTCTTTAAACCTAACTCTTTGTGCTCAGCACTCTTAAGATCAGAGAAACTACAGCTAAGTTAGTTATCTGCATGCCACTTACTGATATCATTATTAGATTTTTTTCTCTTATTTCTTGTTAGACTGGACTTATTAATTATTTCTACATTGAAGACTGGCAATATGTGAATGAATATCGGCATTCTGTCAGCGTGAGAAAGGTTTTTCCAGATCCCAATGGAACCAGATTGGCTTTCATAGATGACAAAAGTGATGGCTTTGTCTACTGCCCAGTAAGTTAGTGTGGGATACCTATACAATTATATTTACAAGCAGGCTCTTCAACTAGATGGTGTTTCAATAAACTTTTTGTCACTCCAGTGTGTATGCTGGTAGGAGAAATTGGCAAGAAGGCCTGAAGATAATGATACTGTAAGGAAGTAAAATCTGTCATGTGAGATCAGGACAATTTCATTATACTGAGTTCCTGATCAGTAGTTTCAGAAGTGTATGTGTCTGTGTATTCAAATACAGATATTTTAGCCCATTAACAAGTGCTGTCAATTTCACTGCCTGTCACTATACCTTTTTTCCAAGAAGAGTAATTAACATTTATATAATGTGCATTTTCTTCACTTACTTCGCTTCTGAATTGAACTATTATGTTATTCAGAGTCACTGCTTATAAGAAAACCTTTTCTTAATACAATTTTCATATTTGTGCACTGTTTATAGTCTTTATTTTTAATCATAACTGGGATGAATATTAGTTTGTCTCTTTAGCCACTTGCTAGTAATTTTATTATTGCATTGTTTGTAGGTAAATGATAGATTATATGAGATTCCAGACTTCTCACCAACTATTAAAGGAATCCTGTGGGAACACTGGCCAATGGATAAAGGTGTTTTTGTTGCTTTTGATGATGATAAAGCATACACCTATGTTTTTTATAAGGATGCCATTGAAGGTACTGTGAATGCTCTTAACAACTTATTCACTCTTTCAGTTAATAAAGTAAAACATGTTCTGAGTCTTCATTTGTCTTAAATATTTTTATAATGCATGTACAAATAAACAATAGTACAGAAGTTTTGTAGTACGGCTGGTAGGAAACTAGTTGCTTTGTAGGTTTCTCTGTAAATCTCCAGCAAAGCATTTTGGTCATAACTCCGTAAGCTTCTTGCTGTTGCAATCTTTCATCTGAAATTTACATTTTGTGCTTCAGAATTGTATTTTGGAATGTTAATGAGAAAATCTTAGGAGCCGGGTGACAAAACTTGCATTCACTTACAGTTAACCACAATCATAGCAATTTCTGTAATTTTACAGAGAAACATTAAGAAATCTACCTACAAATACTTGGCAAATGACCCTACTAGTTTAGAAGATTTATGTTATGTATGTATATTTACTTTACTGAAAAATACGTGCTGTGCAGTAGATGACGACTACCAGAATTAGACATCTTGAATTAATGTCCTGCAAGTCAACTTTATTTCAGCTGTGATTATTTGCTACACTTTTTACCATGTAGGGATATTTTAAATGGTGTCTTCTTTCCCTCCTGATCTTTGAATCTAGGGTCAAAGATTATTTTTGCAGGTAGCACAGAAGTCCCCTTTTCCCACAAACCTTTGTTGCTGTATAATGGAGAATTAACTTGTCAGACTCCGAGTGGGAAAACAAACAATATCTATCTGAGCACCCACAGGTTCCTTGGCAATTTGAAAGACTTTGGACCTAATGAGCTGACACAAATGCTTACTCAGACTTTAACATTGAAAAGGTACACCTGTGTTTTAATTATATTGTGTAAATCATTTTCTTCTGTGCGTATAGCTCAGTACAGCATATCCTGGTGATTTAAAAATGTCGTGATGAATATTGATGAATTAGATTGATCCATGTAGCTGTCTATACAGACCAAGTGGAATAATTGGCCTAGTGGTGCTTTATTTGTTTTTCCACTGTCACATAAAAGCTGAAGTAATTTTTTTCAGGACTGCTTCAGGGTTCTATGACAGTGTCTCTTCCAAAACTCCCTGAAAGTGCTTCTTATGTACTCCCTGCTGTAATGGAGCAATGTGAAATCATTATAATGGAAGGAATGCCAGAGTAGGGAAAGTAGATGGTTTTCTGAAAAAGTGTGGTAGAAACAGGAGAAACAGAACTGTTAAGTTATGCATTTGTATTTCTCCTTTCTTCCTGACACCTCTTGCTGTCCATGGCTTGGAATTAAATGCTTTTCATCTGTTCCCTACCCTAGTATTAGGAAAAAAGAGTCAAGAGGGAATTTTATGTTTGACTAATACCTAAAATTAAAATAGTTTTAAGAATGTGTTTTACCTTGTAAAGGTTTTCTGAGGCATGGGAGTTGTGCAGACTTCTGAATGACCAGTCTGGGTGGAATGAGCTGGCCAAAGCTTGCTTATATCATATGGAGGTGGATTTTGCAATACGTGTTTATCGGACATTTGGTAATGCTGGGATGGTGATGTCACTAGAACAAGTAAAGGTAAAATATAAAGTCCCCTTTAAATAGGAAACATGGTGATTTAATTCTTCTTTAAGAATTGCTGCTTTCTTATTTTCTGGGGATTTTGGTGTTTGGTTTTTGTGTTTTGTTTTTTTTTTTTTTTTTTTTTAAGTAGAAAGTGAATTATTTTCAAGGGAGTTAATAGTTACTGAGGAGAAAATGTCCAAACCATGTAGCTGTTGCTTGGTTTTCTCTTTGAGTGGTGGCAGTCTCTACTGGAATGTACAACATGCCTTTCTGCATTTGCTTGAGAGCAGCAGGAAATCATAGAATAGTTAGGGTTGGAAAGGACCTCAAGGTCATCTAGTTCCAGCCCTCCTGCCATGGGCAGGGACACCTCACACTAAACAATGCCCCTCAAGGCTCTGTCCAACCCAGCCTTGAACACCGCCAGGGATGGAGCATTCACAACTTCCTTGGGCAACCCATTCCAGTGTCTCATCGTCCTTACGGTCTCCACGCAGCCTTCTCTTCTCCGGGCTGAACAGCCCCAACTTTCTCAGCCTATCTTCATATGGGAGGTGCTCCAGTCCCTGATCATCCTCGTGGCCCTCCCCTGGGCTTGTTCCAACAGTTCCATGTCCTTTTTATGTTTCAGGCATTTGGAGGCTCTCTTTTGCTTTGTCATTTTTAAGAAAATGTTTAAGGCCACTATTATTAATTAAAAAAACAAAAGTTATATATCTAAAAGTGTGTGAAATAGTACCCTAAAAATATAGTTCTGCAAACTGCAGGGTTTGGACAGTGTTAGCTGTAGTGACTTTGAGCTACAGTAAGAAAGTGAGGGGTTTTTCTGGTTTGTAGAATCCTGTCAGCACACATAGTTGTAAAATACAAAAATGTTTTGTTTTACCACGCTTACTAGATTATTTTACTTACAACAATATTTATTTTTCTCTTGGACTACTTTTGCACCTATTATATCATTTTACAGGGAATAGAAGACCACAGCCTTTTAGCAGGACATCTTGCCATGTTTACTGGTGACTTTAATCTGGCTCAGGATTTGTATTTGGCATCCTCCTGTCCTGTTGCTGCACTTGAGGTATTTATTCAAGATGTATGAATGTTTTTCAGATATTTTCATGTCCACCTTAATGTTGGACCGTTTTACCTTCTGATAATTCTGCCCTTTTATGGCTTTGTTCTTGCCATTTTGTGACTGACAGATCTTCTTTTAGGATGAATTCAAATTACCTGAATCTTTCTAGAATACTAACTCTGTATTTAGAATAACATAAGTTTCAGAATTTAATACTTGCATCAGAAAATTTTACTGTTCTTTGTTAATAGATGCGAAAAGACTTGCAACACTGGGACAGTGCACTTCAGCTGGCTAAGCGTTTGGCTCCAGACCAAATCCCTTTCCTATCAAAGGAATATGCAGTGCACCTTGAATTCACGTAAGTTCTCCTGTAAAGTTGCAGCGTAAGATTAAACCAATACTCATGCTCCCTAGAAGAGTATAAATTGAAATATGATTGAGGTGCAAGGTCCTACACCTGGGTCAGAGCAATCCCAGGCACAGCTACAGGTTGGGCAGAGAAGAGATTCAGAGCAGCCCTGCGGAGAAGGACTTAGGAGTGTTGGTCGATGAGAAAAAGAAAATGAGCCGGCTTCAGTGAGTGCTCGCAGCCCAGAAAGCCAAGCGTATCCTGGGCTGCATCAAAAGGAGCGTGACCAGGAGGTCGAGGGGGGTGATCCTGCTCCTCTACTCTGCTCTCGTGAGACCTCGCTTGGAGTATTGTCTACAGTCCTGGTGTCCTCAACATAAAAAGGACATGGAACTGTTGGAACAAGTGCAGAGGAGGGCCACAAGGATGATCAGGGGACTGGAGCACCTCCTGTATGAAGATAGGCTGAGAAAGTTGGGGCTGTTCAGCCTGGAGAAGAGAAGGCTGCGTGGAGACCTCATAGCAGCCTTCCAATACCTGAAGGGGGCCTATAGGGATGCTGGAGAGGGACTCTTCATTAGGACTGTACTGATAGGAGAAGGGGTAACAGGTTCAAACTTAAACAGGGGAAGTTTAGACTGGCTATAAGGAGAAAGTTCTTTACTGTAAGGGTGGTGAAACACTGAAATGGGTTGCCCAGGGAAGTTGTGAATGCTCCATCCCTGGTGGTGTTCAAGGCCAGGTTGGACAGAGCCTTGGGTGATATGGTTTAGTGGGAGGTGTCCCTGCCCATGGCAGGGGGGGTGGAACTAGATGATCTTAAGGTCCTTTCCAACCCTAACTTTTCTATGGTTCTATGAGATTCTGTGATTCTGTGAGATACTTCAGCTAACTACATTACTGAGAGAGGATTCTGTGAGGTCTTGCAGCTATAGTGTGACAAAGAGTAGTTTTGTAAGGAATACTTCATGCTAGAGATGTGTTAGCAAGTAAGTTACTTTTTTGCTGCTGGAAGGTCCGCTTTATAGTACGATCATCTGCTGAATAAATACTTTCTTGCAAGAATGTGGGTGGAAAATAAAGTTCACACCATTTAACACTTCTTACATTGGACAAAAGCCTTGTCTTTTGCCTTTGTTTCAGTAAATACCCATTAGCCTTCATTTTCTTACTTATTTTAGGTAGATGATGTTAGATTTCAAGGCTGTCAGTCCCTGAAAGAGAGAAGGTGTTAACCATTTGCCATGATTTTAAGAAGATTTTATAGCTAATTCTTCCCAGATGAAAGCTGGTTTAAATGTCTAAACCAAGAGGAAAAACTCTCATCTATTAATAGGTGTTAGACAGCTCCATCTCCCTGGCACTGAGAGGGAACACTTATTAGTCACAGAAAGGAAGGAACAGAGGCATCTGAAGCAATGCAACCATCTGTAACTTAAGTTCTGAATATACTTGAGGAAAAAAATTACCTTTGTTTTTATGTTGTGAAAATTCAAGAATAATTCTAGAAGGTTAGTTGCATTTGTCTTACAGGAAAATGTAGAAGTAGGGATGAGATTACTGAGGTGTATTATGCAGATAGGTTATTTTCCTGTCTTTCGAGGGAGATTTATTGGTCTCACTATAATGAAACTGAGAGATGGATAACATCTTTGGCTAGTAGCTTGATAAAGTGCTAAGGAAGTGCCATGACTTACTGTGTGACTGTCCATCTTTTGCATACTTCACATCCTTGTATGGTCATTATGTCTAAAGCAGGACAGATACATGTATAATCTGTGGTAGGAAGGTAACCATCTCTTTCTAGTAAAACTATCATCTGTATAACTTCCAGTTTTCTTTTAGGGGTGATTATAGTAATGCTCTGTCACACTACGAGAAGGGAATCACTGGAAATAATAAGGTAATTCCTTTTTACTAATGATAGCATTTGTCTTATCATACGACATGTTAAGTTGTCATGTTTCAGACTCACTTGAGTTCAGTGGTTTTTTTTTTTTTATTCTGCTCTAAATCTGTATGAGTGTTTCATTTGGGATCATAGTCTTCGCGCTTCTGGTATTTTTAATACACAGAATGCTTTCTGTAGGTATAAAGCAGTATTAACATTATATTAACATGGCATAACTAGGTTTAGGTTTTATAGTTTGAGCAGTTTCATACTAGACATGCAAATATCAGAGAAAATACTGTTTGGATTTTCATTGTTATAACAAAGGTCCTAATCATTCCTTCTGTTATTCTTCATAGAATTGTTTTCTATATAAAGACAAGCAAGGACTGTGTTAGAAAATGAACATTGTAATCAGTAGATCCTTCCTTATTCTGGCATTATTTCCCCTAACATAATAATATGGATGGGGCTTTGCGCAACCTGTTGTAGTGAAAGGTGTCCCTGCCCATGGCAGAGGGGCTGGAAATAGATGAGCTTTAAGGTCTCTTGCAACCCAAACCATTCTATGATTCTATGATAATATTTGCATAATGTCTATTAAGTGACTTAAATGATAATTAGGGAACATAATTGGGGAAATAACAAGATTTCTGAAATCAAGCCATTTGGTCTTATGAAACATCAGTGGCCTTGCCACTTGAAAAAAAAAGTAATAAAGCAGATATCCTGCTTGCAGTTTTTTTTTTCTGTACTGTTGGGTTTAGAGGAAAAATGAGAGTAGTACTGAGCTGTCTGTAAAACGTATGTATGCTTGGTCTGGATAGATCTTGTAAGTAAAATGTAAAAATTAAAGCTTAAGGAAAGAACTAAACTGAGTTCTAAGTGACAGTTGCAGCTAGGCAAGAATTTTGAGACAAAAATTGACTTTGTGAAGTCCATGCAATGTTTTGTTAATTTGCTTCAGTGCTTGGTTACTATGGCTTTTGTGACCTGATATTTCTAGTGTATAATGTGTAGTTACTGCTTTTCATTTGATTGCCAGTACCAGGATCATGATGAAGCTTGCCTTGCTGGAGTGGCTCAAATGTCCATTCGAATGGGAGATATCCGTCGAGGGGTAAACCAGGCCATTAAGCATCCCAGTAGGTTACTAAAAAGAGACTGTGGAGCTATTCTGGAGAATATGAAGGTATTCAAAGAGTTCATAAACCTAAAGCTGAATAAGTGAAATCATTAAGCTATTTATTGATTATTTTTTTTGTAATCTTAATTTAGAAATGACGTTTTAATGATTTCCAATATTGTAGCAATTTTCAGAAGCTGCTCAGCTGTATGAAAAGGGACAATATTATGACAAGGCAGCATCAGTGTACATCCGATGTAAAAATTGGTAAGTGCTGTTTTCAGGGAAGTGGTGCATTTTGGAGGACTTGCTGTGGTACTTTTTGGAAAGGAAGGATTCTCTGAATAGCACAGGTGTCTCAGTGATCATGTTTCATTGATATTATTGTTCCGTCACCCAAGCTGGAATAAGAACAGTGTTCTCTCAGAAGCTTCTGTTGTTTTAAATACAGTCTTACTGTAAATGGGAGATAGTGTTCCTGTTTTCTTTCTACTGTGTTATGTTTAGTTACCTGCAGTTTCAAATCGTTAATTTGTATATGCACAGACACACACATGCAATGAATTCAGTAATTTTGTGTAGTTACTCTTTAATTCATTAAGTTCCTTCAGTTATAGAATACATTGCTGAGACTGAATACTCAGTTGGAAATTATTCTAAATTGCTGTTCAAGTGGAGTCTGTATCGTGAGTAGTTGAAATCACTGGCCTTATGTTCAATACATTTTTAATTTTTTTAAAGTGAATTTGATTTAACCATGCCAAGTGCCATGGCCTTACGTACACAATCATGAGAGTAATCACAGCTGCACCTGTACTGGTGGCCTTTTATACTCTTCACATTCTTTCAGATTACGGTTTTGATACTGTGCTGCTTGATCTACTGTAGATTAAGTAGGGAATATTGAATGTAAAAATGGTTGGTCTGGCACGTACACTTATACATCTCAAACTTAAAAAAAGAGAAGATACGGCCCTTCTTTAAGCCTGTACATTCATGAAGCAGTCTGTAATTTCCAGTTCTTTTATCTATAAAGTGCAGCTTTTGAGACTATTAAAGTGCCTTCAAAGCTTGTACATTATGTGCACTTAATTCTTTTTTAGCCTTCTTTTAGTGTTAGTATAAATATGCCTGTTTTACTGGAGAACATTTGAAACCAGATATATTTATTAAATAGCTATTATCTTTTCTTTCTAGGGCAAAGGTTGGTGAACTTCTTCCTCATGTTTCATCTCCAAAGATTCACCTACAATATGCAAAGGCCAAAGAAGCAGATGGCAGGTGAGTTTGAATCCTTACCTTTTTTATGAAACTTATAATTGTTTGTTGACATTATTGATGTTACTAGTATTATTCTTTTAAAAAACAAACTTAAAAAGGTTTAAATTTTGCACAAAACAGCCTTGTGAAAATGCATTCTGAAATATGTAAACTTAAGGTGTCATGTGAGGATTTTAAATGTAATCTAAGGACCTGCCATTAGTATCAAAGATGTGTTTCTAATGTACTGTTTTCCTGTCTAAATATTAATATATGTTTACCAAAAATCATTAAAATACACTCAATGTGTTCATCCACTTAGCAGAGTATTGAAGAGTTTGTTTTGTTTCTAATGACTCCTCACCTGTGATTTTTAAATGACTATCAATGCGAATAGTCATGAAAGAAATTTTTTTTCATTCTAGAACCTAATTACTTAATGGCTGCACTTGAAAAATATGGAATAATGTGAAATTATTAGCTGAAAGGAAAGCCCAAAATAGGTTATATGTAATCACAGAATGTAGGTTCTACTAGTCTGTACCTGTCAGTAAATGTGCTTCAGAATAATGATACTTTATAAACAGGACCAAAGCTAAATGTCTGCATTGATGCGACTAGAAAATATTTGTGTATTTGTGTCAGTTGTGTAGTGTGAGAATGAGAAATCTCTTGATCTTGTCAACAGAACAGAAATCTCATTTTTTACATTGTACAACTAGCTATCATCTCTTTGGGTTTTGTTATTTTCTCACTCCCAAGTGATTTCATACAGAACTAATGGAACAGATGGACTGCTTTTAAGATACACCGAAAGGGATGCTAGCAGAATAGGTCAAAAATAGTATCGTGGTAGACATTCTGTGCCTTTAATTCTCCCAAGAGAAAATTAAATAGAGCCAAAAAAAAGCATAACAATTGCAGAACAAGGTTATTATATGCAAACTGAAAGGAAGGTGTCACAGAGTAACCTCTCAGCAATAAAATACTTTCTTTCACACCTTATTGTAAAGAGTTATTTAAAAGTTAGAAAAACTGATGTGGAACCATCATTTTACAGGTACAGCGAAGCTGTGATAGCTTATGAGTACGCAAAACAATGGGACAGTGTAATTCGACTATATTTGGATCACCTTAATAATCCTGAGAAGGCTGTTAATATTGTGAGAGAAACACAGTCTCTTGATGGAGCAAAGATGGTGGCCAGGTGAGAGTCATACACTGCAGGCTAAAAAAATTGTGGAAGATGCCATACCTATTGGAAGCTGGTGAGGCTTGCTAACATACCGGACTCTGGTTATTGGTACTTGCCCAGTGACTATATTTCAGTTTATAGATTTGAGTTCTCTAAAATTTGGGCAGCTGAGCAGATGCTGATTTTTTTCCTTCTTTTTAACTTTCTGATTAAAATTGCATTAACCTGAAGTCTAAACAATGATAAAAGTTGCCTTACTGTATTATTTATGCTGTTAATTTTAGTAATCTATTTAAAATAATCAAGATATAAATGTATCATATTGGTGTGCCGCAAAATATACTACATTTCTAAAATATTTGATGTAATCATTATGCTCGTTAGTACTAAGGCATTAATTTGGCCATTCTTCTTAGATTCTTCCTCCAGCTTGGTGACTATGGTTCTGCCATCCAGTTCCTGGTCATGTCCAAGTGCAATAATGAAGCTTTCACGTTAGCTCAACAGCACAACAAGATGGAGATTTATGCTGATATCATCAGTGAGTATTTCAGGTTAATAGTTTGCTGTTCTTTTAATTGATTTAAACCAATTTCAAATCATAAGAAAAGGGGTGTGAAGTTTTGTTTCCCAGCCTTTCCATTTCCAGTCACCATGGACAGATTTGGCAAATCTGTGTCTGATTCAGGCCTACAAGCTAGGCTTTGCTTTCAGCTGAGGTATCTCCCTTGGTCTTCAGTCTAGGTTGGTTTTAGATCTTGTCTGTGCTGAAGATTTTTCTGTTTATCCATAGAGATGAAGTATTCGTCTAGACTATGCTGCTTGTGTTCATTGAGGGATCCGTTTCTTTGACCTTGATATATGTAGTACCGCTTTTCCAAAACTGACACTTTTGTTGGGACAGTTCTTGATTTTTATCCCCTCTTTTCATACTTCCAGCTCTTTTCTTACATATGTATGACACTTGCCTTTATTTATTTATTTATTTATTTATTTATTTATTTATTTATTTATTTTCTTTATAAGGCCCTTTGTAGCCCCCTCTTGTCTCAATGGGAGACAAAAAGGGGACCTGACTGAGAAGTTCACTTTTACCTCAGGCCATGTCCTGGGTTCAGCTGTAGCAGTTATTTTCTCCTTGTTAGTAGCTGGTGCAGTTCTGGTTTTGAATTTAGTCTGAGTCAGTGGCCAGCTTCTCAATTTGCAATAAATGTAGTAATTTTTCACCTGTGTCAGGCACCATTCTTTGGAAAGAGTTCCACATGCGTATCTACCAAATTATCTCATATTTTTAATCTCTTCCTTTAAGATTCATACTCTTGTTAAAAAGGTTTTAAAAACTTGGTAACAGCTAGCTTGGTGATCCATTATGGCAGCTGCTTGTCAAGGTGGCCGCTATTGTTCTACTGCTCTTTATGCTTTTTTCCTTTTCTCCTATGCAAAATACAGTGTCTCAAATTGTAATTTAAGTGGATGGAAAAATATCCTAAAACTTACTTTGGACTAGCGGCTGTCTTTGGTTTAGATGCGTACAGTAAAATCAAGCTTTGGTTAGAAGATGTTGTGTTCCCTGCTACCACATGGTCATGCTGATCCTCCTAGGCTTGCTTTGTGCAATACATACTTGCATATTCTTAAACTCTGAGAAATAATTAGGTGATAATCTCATAATCACTTGCGCTGTTTTATTTTTGCCAAGACATTATGGAAAAATTCATTAGTAGGTCATAGTAATGTAATTTTATTATGTCTGTTAAAGAACTGAAAACCTATGGAAACAAGTATTTTGCTGGGTTATTAGCTCCTAATGTCTGACATTTAGTCTGATTAAATAGGAAGAAATGTAGACATAATTTGAGCCTAGCTGGCTTTGGTTTTCTTTGAGTATCAGTAGGAAAACAAAACTTAGAATAGGAACTTGCTTCTTCAGTAGGGCCTTTATCTTACTTAGAACACTGCTGTCGTTGCTGTCTATCTATTGCAGGTTCTGAAAGCGCTACCAATGAAGATTATCAGAGCATCGCACTCTATTTTGAAGAAGAAAAGAAACATTTTCAGGCGGGAAAATTTTTCTTACTGTGTGGTCAATATGGACGGGTCAGTACTTAAAGGGTAAACCAGTGATAATTAAATGTTCATAGAAACTGTTCAAAATACAGTGCTTCAAAATCAGGGAAGTTCGTAGTAGACTTCAGCTGCCTTGACTGATTACATACTGGTGTTTAAAAGTGTAAAAAACATAATTAAACTACTTATGTTTACAGCTATCTACATTTATGTGCTGTGAATTACACACTGCCATGAGGGTCACTTTTTCACTGCAGCAGAGGCTCCAGGTGGATCATTGATATACTCTTCTCAATGAATCTCTGTCATGAACACAGAAGAAGAACTTAGTTGTATGTTACTAGCTTGATCAGTGATGATGACTTAGTGGCTCGCGTATTGATTTAATACTGTCGTATGCCCCAACTTAAAGCTTTTTTATTTTTTAAAGACAGAAAATACATTAACTGAACTGATGGACAGGGAACTGATGGACAGGGGCAGAGCAGTTGATGTCATCTACCTGGACTTGTGTAAAGCATTTGACACTGTCTCACATGACATCCTTCTCTCTAAGTTGGAGAGACATTAAATTGATAGGTGGACCACTCGGTGGATAAAGAACTGGCTGGATGGCCGCACGCAAAGAGTAGTGCTCAGTGGCTCAGTGTCCAGCTGGAGACCAGTAACGAGTGGTGTCCCCCAGGGATCGGTGTTGGGACCGGTCTTGTTCAACATCTTTGTGGGTGACATGGACAGTGAGATTGAGTGCGCCCTCAGCAAGTTTGCCGATGACACCAAGCTGTGTGGTTCGGTTGATACATTGGAGGGAAGGAATGCCATCCAGAGGGACCTTGACACACTTGTGAGGTGGGCTGATGCCAACCTAATGAAGTTTAACCATGCTAAGTGCAAAGTCCTACACCTGGGTTGGAGCAATGCCAGGCACAGCTACAGATTGGGCGGGGAGGAGATTCAGAGCAGCCCTGAGGAGAAGGACTTGGGGGTGTGGGTTGATGAAAAAATGAACATGAGCCAGCAGTGTGCGCTTGCAGCCCAGAAAGCCAACTGTATCCTGGGCTGCATCAAAAGGAGTGTGACCAGCAGGTGGAGGGAGGTGCTCCTGCCCCTTTACTCTGCTCTCGTGAGACCTCACTTGGAGTATTGTGTGCAGTTCTGGTGTCCTCAACATAAAAAGGACATGGAAGTGTTAGAACAAGTGCAGAGGAGGCCATGAGGATGATCAGGGGACTGGAGCACCTCCCGTATGAAGATAGGCTGACAAAATTGGGGCTGTTCAGCCTGGAGAAGAGAAGGCTGTGTGGAGACCTCATAGCAGCCTTCCAATACCTGAAGGGGGCCTATAGGGATGCTGGGGAGGGACTCTTCATTAGGGACTGTGGTGAGAGGACAAAGGGTAATGGGTTTAAACTTAAACAGGGGAAGTTTAGATTGGATGTGAGGAAGAAATTCTTTACTGTGAGGGTGGTGGGGCCCTGGAATGGGTTGCCCAGGGAGGTTGTGGATGCTTCATCCCTGGCGGCGTTCAGGGTGGGGTTGGACATAGCCTTGGATGGCATGGTTTAGTGGGAGGTGTCCCTGCCCATGGCAGGGGGGTTGGAACTCGATGATCTTGAGGTCCTTTCCAACCCTTACTATTCTATGATTCTATGTCACACACTTCTTTTTGGTCAGTTATACATTGAGGAACTGATGCTTATTATAGGTTTGACTTCTGTATACTGAACACATATCAAAAAATATTACCGATTTTTGCAAATTACAGCCATTGTGGTTGGCTCCTCCTTTAGCTGGGATGTAGGGGGGATCCAGTAGCACATTAATTGTTAATTTCTTCTCACCATGTTGCTGCAAACATCTGTCACGGTTAGATGAAGGTATACATCAGAATTTGGCAAAGACTCAATTCTTATTTCTTGCAGGAGTATCTGCACAAGCAGCTCCTACCTCTGTAGTGTATATGGTTATCTATACGGCTGTAAAATACCATCAAGATAAGCATTCAGCATGCCATTTGAATGTCAAAATGCAGAGAGAAATAACTTGGTAAAAAATAGGAAAATGTTAATTTCATGTGTTTGAGTTCTAACTCTTCTTCTGTATCATTTTAGGCATTAAAACACTTTATGAAAAGTCCAAGCACAGAAGATAACTTGGCTATAGAAATGGCAATTGAAACAGTAAGTAATATGGATAAACAAAAATTTCTTCATTTTCTCAGGGAGTTTACCTTCAGTATTTTGACAGTTTCCAAGCATCCAAAATTCCCTGACATAACATGTTAGAAAATAAGTATGAGCTACTGCCTGTCAAAGCTGATGAACCGAGTAATCATCTGATTTGAACACACAGAACTGAAAAAACCCCAGTGTTTTTGTGGAAACCTCCTTATGAACAAGTATTTTCCTTTCCCTTTCATATCATAATTTCTTCTATGTTTATTTAAAAGGTGGGACGGGCAAAAGATGAAGCCCTAACAAATCAGCTGATAGACTATCTTATGGGAGAGAGTGATGGCATGCCCAAGGTATTGTATTTTATCACTGCTATTGTGTCAGCGTTTTACTGCCTCTTTCAGCAGAGCTTGAATGTGAGCTGAGCAGTGCTGCACCCATGGTTTTGTGCTGTGAAAGCCAGACCTCAGGTGCAGACATTGCAGTCTACAATTAATTCCTTTGCCAAGGAATCTAAGGTCTCATACAAACTCACAGTAAATACAGTCAGGTACAAAATGATATGTGTGGAAGAGGAAGACTGAGGTGAGTCAGATTTGGTAATGATGAAGATGACATGGTCTTGATGCAGTAAGTTTATTTCACCCTTAGTATAGCTGTTGGTTATGATTCTCTTGGGAGGTTAGACATTCCGGCTTTTTCCTCTTTGTATGGTGCCTAGAGATTAAGGGGTTGGTATTTTAGACTTTTACAGACACTGGACAGCTGATGGCCAAGCCAACTTTGCTTTTATAAAATTAAAAAAACCCTAAACAACTCTATTACTTACCTCTTATTTACCTGTAATTTGAAATGCAAACATTAATAAAATTATAAGGGAAGCAAAATGTGGAACAAATAAAATTCAAGTGCAATAGAACAGTAGAGAATGCAACTGTTGGAGGCATTGAATGAAAAAATCTATGTAAGCAAAAGTAATTTCTTTCTTATGCTGAAAGTTGGGTGGACCAAAACTGTAGCATCCGATCTCATTTATAAGAGCAGCATCCTCGCCATCTGGTTGAAAGAAGTGCATGGGACTGGATAAGGAAAGTGAGCTACAGCATGATCCCCAGAGTGAAGAGGTTCTAAAGATTTTAGAAAACAGGAATTTTATGAATGCTGTAATTGCCATATTTAACATTGTTTTGAACTTCAATGTAGAGCTTTCCTTTCCTTGTTTAAAAAGCTCTCTCTTGTTCTTCTGAATGCTTTAACCCAATCTGCCATAGTCTGTCTCAGTGAGTAACAAAATTTTACTTTATCAAATCATATATAGTTGTGTTAAAAATCTATTTAAGAAACAATTCATCTTTATCCCTATTATGCTATGGAGGCTGGTTTTTAAATCATTAAGTAAATGGGGTTGGTTGTAGACAATAGCAGCTTTTATGTGGTGGTATTTTTTGTAAAGCTGAAAGAGTAAACTTAAAATAGCCATGTAGCAGAAACTTGCTAGTCCTTTCAAGCATCGATATTCAAACCAGACCATTGCTTACAGCAGCCTGGTTCCTTCAAATCTGATAAGGCTTTTTAATGAAGTACCACATAATCAAAATTATTATGCTCATCAAAATTTTGTTGTCTGATTACAAACTGTTTCTTAAATGTGTTATTATGCCAACTATTAAATTTGACATGTAAAGAATCTTAATTTGTCACGTGTGCTCTTATGTAATTTTGTCAGGGAGCATTAACTGGCAAGGTTCTGCTGTTTTCTATGTGTGTATTTTCTAAGTACAGGTGTTGCAAAAAGCAAAACTAAATTAAAATCATGACTATCTAATACTAAGATCAATCAGATTGCAATAATAACTTGATACAAAGACCATAGGAAATGTGTTGTCAATTGAAAATTCCTTCCTGCAACTTTTGCTTTCAAAATAACTGACTCTAAAGGTAAGAACATGAAAGTAAAACATGAGGCTAAATTTTCTTAAATGCCTTCTACTTTTATATTTTCTCCACATATGGCTGCCATGTAAGTCAATTAAATATATTACTTATGTCAGATATCATTAGGGGCATGGCAGATATCATACAAGACCACTGGTCCGTGCTGGCACAGGATCCTTTTCCTGCTGCAGCAGGAGAAAAGGGAGAAGTGGTCGTCAGTAGAACGGTCAATTGTGGGCATTAGTAGGTGTCAGAAGTTATGAAGAATTACATCCTAACCTACCATTCATAATAATTTTTGGTTTACCCCACTCAGGGAATAGCAATTTTCCTTTTTAAGGCAGTTTTCAGTGGATAAATATAATCCTCTAGGAAGTAGTTGTGGTTACTTTATTATCCAGGTAACTTTTACTGGTTTTAAATTATGGTTGTCAGGATGTTCAACTTTTTGATCATAGACGCATAGAATAGTTAGGGTTGGAAAGGACCTTAAGATCATCTAGTTCCAACCCCCCTGCCATGGGCAGGGACACCTCCCACTAAACCATGCCATCCAAGGCTATGTCCAACCCGGCCTTGAACACCGCCAGGGATGGAGCATTCACAACTTCCCTGGCCAGCCCATTCCAGTGCCTCGCCACCCTTACAGTAAAGAAATTTCTCCTTATATCCAATCTAAACTTCCCCTGTTTAAGTTTAAACCCATAACCCCTTGTCCTGTCACTACAGTCCCTAATGAAGAGTCCCTCCCCAGCATCCCTGTAGGCCCCCTTCAGATACTGGAAGGCTGCTATGAGGTCTCCACACAGCGTTCTCTTCTCCAGGCTGAACAGCCCCAACTTTCTATGCCTCTCTTCATACAGGAGGTGCTCCAGTCCCCTGATCATCCTCATGGCCTCCTCTGCACTTGTTCTAACACTTCCATGTCCTTTTTATGTTGAGGACACCAGAACTGCACACAATACTCCAAGTGAGGTCTCACGAGAGCAGAGTAGAGGGGCAGGATCACCTCCCTCGACCTGCTGGTCACACTCCTTTTGGTGCAGCCCAGGATCCGTTTGGCTTCCTGGGCTGCAATCGCACACTGAAGCCCGGTCATGGTCATTTTCTCATTGACCAACACCCCCAAGTCCTTCTCCTCAGGGCTGCTCTGAATCTCTTCTCTGCCCAACCTGTAGCTGTGCCTGGGATTGCTCCGACCCAGGTGGAGGACCTTGCACTTGGCTTGGTTGATCATGTGTTGCTTAAAATTCTGCTCCATCATCAGTTTAAAAGTAATTATTTTTGGTCACTTAATATTTTCCTTGATACTGTGAGTTAAAAAGAACAATTTGATTTGCCTTTTTCCTTTCTGTATGCCAGGCTTTCTCTCTTGCTTTTATTTCTGTGGGGTTTTTCATCCTTTTTTCCCTTGGCTCTCAAGTAGAGAGTTAATCTTTGCAGTCGTTGTCTTCATAAGGAAATGTCTTTATAGCTTTCATATTTCGGTTCCTCTATATTTCTGCTTCTTTTGCTGTGAGTTTGAGGTTTGCATACAAAATCCACACAGCATTCCAGAAAACAGGACAACATTGTTTAATACAAATCTTTTTAAAGCCATTTTTTCTACTGCTTTAACATAGCATACACATGGTAAATGATTGAGTTTACTACTAATATTGCAGAATTAGTTGGTATTGGTTTTTGCTAAGCTGTCTGTAAAGCTACCAGTGCCTTTTTGTTTTTTTTTGTTTCCTGTTTTACATATTTAAGTTAGAACCATACCATTATATACAGTATTTCAGCTGAATTTCACCTGGACTTACTAATTCAGTTATTATCATGTACAGACTTTACTTTCTTTATTGATCCCATTTTAGACATCGTTGCTAAAGATACACAATAGTGACACTGGTGACACTCGCCCAGTTTTGGGGTTTTTTTATTTAATAGTTCCTTTTCATCATAAGCAAGGTGATTTAATTCTGTATTTTTGCTGTATCTTCAGGAATTACCTAAAATTAGCCAATTCTCCCCTTAATTTTCAGATTTTTAGCTGCCTTGGATGTCTTACCATCTGGTCTCAGAACAGTACACTTTTTAATGGCCAGATTTTGTCATCCTTATTCACACTAAGCAATGTTTGCACCTAGATCTGGAACACAATTTGAACTTTTCTAGCAAGATTGTAACTTCTAAGCAGTCCTTTGGTTCTTTTCTGACACCATGAATGCCTACACATCTGAAGTTGTTGGGATTCCACCTGGGCAACTCTGTATGTGCCTAATGGTCTGCAGCTTTCTGTATCTGTATTCGCAGTTTGGCAACTAACTGCCACAGCTCGATCAGGGTCCCCAGCATGAGTGTTTGGCTGTACCAAGAGCCAAGACTTTCAGGTGAAGGCAGCATAGCTAAAGCATGTCCATACAAAGAGCTCTTCACAAAACAAGGCAGCTCTTGTCTGTCTGCTTTCTTTGAAGAATGTGGTGGTGGGATAAGTAAAGAAAGGGAACAAGCAGTATGTATTCAGTTGGTATTAATTGCTTTTGTATGATTTAATTAAGGATGCCAAGTACCTATTCCACTTATACATGGCACTGAAGCAATACAAGGAAGCTGCCAGAACTGCCATAATAATTGCCAGGGAGGAGCAGTGTTCAGGTAAGTCCGTTTCCTCTGATGTGGCAGCATCTCTGACACTACATCCTTGCAGTACTTGAGGTACTGTTATTTAAATAGGATTATACTTAGAAAAGACGTTTTAATTATATTCAAGCTTAATTTGAAGTAGTCTTTATGAAAAGCTTGGGAGTCATACCTGTATGTTAAATATTAGAAGAAAAGAAATTGTTGAAAATACCTGCATTCCTTATTACATTCAGGTAAATGTAGTCATTAAGATTGCTTGCAGCTTCACTTTTCTGTATATCACAGATCTTATAACTGCAGTTTCTACATGCAATTTCCAGCTTGGATACTGATCCCTTAGTCTCTGCATGTGATTTTTTTCCAGTGGGAGAGGTGCACAGGAGACGATTTCTGTTGAAGGATCGGATACCTGCTTACTTAACCTTTGCTTTCCCCTGTAATAGGTAGCTGAAGTTAGAAATAGAAAAAGGTAATAAGAGGAGACAGGGCTAGAAGCAAAATAGCTATTGCCTCCATTAGTTGTGTTCCTCTGCAGCCATGGCAATAGCCCTACCATAACACTGCTTGCTTTTCATTCCAAG
The DNA here is from genome assembly GCA_039720435.1 of Amazona ochrocephala. NCBI lineage: Eukaryota > Metazoa > Chordata > Aves > Psittaciformes > Psittacidae > Amazona > Amazona ochrocephala. The sequence goes on from CM077879.1 coordinate 25,651,455, forward strand.
TAACTTATGAAAAATAACTGTAAAGGGAAAATAGCAGCCTCTTGAGCAGCCAGGGAAATTAACTTCCATAGACTGCTTTTCAGCACTGGGCTAGGGAATGGAGAATCTCTTAACCCCTTGGCAAGCATGGTCTTACAATTCCTTATAGTAGTGAATAATGTATTTGTGCTGATTATGTAAGCAGGAAATGTAAATGCTCAAGGGTTTAAATATTTACCAGCTTCTCTGAATCTGAACAATTTTATCTAAAATGCAGTATCCCACACTGTATTTCATCTTCCCTAAGTACAGACGTGTTCTGCAACCCAGGATTAATAAGCACAGTATTTTTTTCATTAAAATCACCACTATTGCAGTAGCTGTTTCAGAGTTTTGAGTTGTCGCTCTCTTCCTTTAGATGTCAGTGAGTTTGATTCTGAAGTTTATCCCAGTATAGTTTGTTCTTTCCTTAAAAGTCCATTTTAAAAATAATATTTAACTCATACTTTTGGTATTTTCCTTTGAATATGCCACTTTATGTGCAGTTTAAGTTGGATTTATGTAATCACACGATTTTAAGAAATCGTATTATACCAAGAGTCTGGAACAGAGCATGTAAAATTAGTGTTGTTTTCCAGCAACTAATTCGGGACTGATATTCAGCTGCTACACACAGATTCCACACGGGTTGATGCAGTTGTTGTGTATAATGACACATAACAAACTGCTCTGTAGAGTAAAACCATTTGGCAATAGAGGAAAAAAGTTTGCTGAAATAACTGAATCTGAATTTCCTGTAAATGCCTCCAGCTGCAAGGAGTATGACTCCTTATACTCTAATAATGAAAACAAAAAACCCAAACAAAAATAAGCCAAAACAAAGCAAGAACAAGCAAGGAGCCACGAGTAGCCTAACCATACTAAACACAGATTTTTTTCAGCAACACTGATAATTTAGTAAGATGGTGTGTGGTTTCTGGACAATCCTTGATAGTATCCTTGAAGCAGTGTGATCTAGTGAATTGATATTCGTGATGGCAGGGAAGGTGGAGCTAGGTCGTCTTAACGTCCTTTCCAACCCAAACCATTCTATGATTCTGTTCTATGAATATTCACATTTTAGTTCTCTCTCTGACAGATTTTAGGTTGGTTTGGTTGCAGAGGTGAAGAGTTGCCAAAGCCAGTAAATTAATATTTAAACAACAGTTTTTCAATAGCTGACACTGAAGAACAAAAAGGTGTAACAGCTCTAAATGCTCAAAAAATATCTTTTCTCCTCTTTATAGTGGAAACAGTGCATTGGTACAGCATTTTCTGTTTTTAAAGTTTCATTATATGAAATGGTCATCCACATATGTATTTTCCTACTGTTTAGCTACATTCTGTAAGCATAATTGTTTTTCTTACTTAACTCCCTGGCTGATACCGTTCAGGATACTGTGACAAGCAACTCCTTTCCAAAGAAATTGTTATGCAAAGGTTTTGCGCTAAGAATCAACTTAACTTCCTGTTCAGCTTCCATGTGTGTCATTGGTAAAGAAATTGTTATGAAAAATTGAATTTCCTGTTCATTGTTGGTTTTTGTAAGGAAACTACCGAAATGCACACGATGTTCTTTTCAGCATGTATTCAGAGTTAAAGACCCAGAAGATTAAAATCCCTTCTGAGATGGCTACAAACCTTATGATTCTACACAGCTATATGTTAGCAAAGGTAAAGAATTGAGAAACTGAATTTATGTGCAAGTTAAGTTACATAGTTTCTGATTTGTTGAGCTGTACATAGGGACGCTCTGTATACATAAATCACATTGTCATTTGGGTTGTATCACAGAATCCATGCGAAGGTTAACAGCAAGCTTCAGGACAATCCATGGTTGGGTTTGCCTCTTTGGCATATTCTTTTTTTAAATACTGAATAATTAAAAACCTACATATGACTTCCTGCATTCATACTTACAAATGTTATGCTAGTAGTACAATATTATTATCGTTATTTATTATTATCCATAAGCAGATCATTGCTCTTCTGTAAATGAAATTAAACAGGGGGTGCTCAGATGATTTCTGGTAGCTAACCCAAATGTTCTAGGTAGCCCACCAGAATACCTGTTCAGCTGGCAGCCAGCTTCTGGCCTCCCCCTCTGCCAGCAGTGAGGCAAGAGCAGGCACATAGCAGGCTGAAGGCCAGAAAGACTGTTCTGGGAAAGAGTGTCTTTCCTCTCTGCTGAATGTCTGGTCCTTTCTGCAGTGCACAGTACACCTCTGCTCAGTTTCTTGAGAGAGCTGTGGGCTTGCAGCTCCCAGACGGATGAATGCCAGGAGTGGGCTGTGGGAATGACTCAGTAACAGCCACGGTTAATTCACTGTTTATTGTATTCCAGACTCACATCAAACGTGGTGATCACATGAAGGGAGCACGTATGCTTATACGTGTAGCCAACAACATCAGCAAGTTCCCATCACGTAAGTGCCATCAGCATATCTGGGCATGCTGTGTACTCTGCAGGAGAATCCATTAACCATTGCATTGGAAGGGGCATTCTCTGTGATCTTGTAAGGCACACAACAGCACAAATGCACGGTATGCTCTGCCATCTTCCCCAGGACAGCTCTTTGGCATAGAGCCCCCAAGATGGTTTCCTCACCAGCAGTTTCATCTGTCCTTGCCCACCATAACTGTGGTCCTGAGCTGCCTAACCCAAACACACACACAAGGTGTCAGGATTGTATGTAACCAATTGATTGGTTGTGTGACTTCATCACAAGATTTGAGTCTATCTTCTTTTGAAAACACTTTTTGCGTACGTGGAAAAAGTAGGCTAAAATGTAGACTTTAAATGATGCAGACCAGATCTGGGAGAAATGGTTATCATCAAAACGTGTCTGCTGCTGTGCTGAGCTTCAGGAATGCAAAAAGAGGTGAAGCCTCAATTTTCTTGTATGTAGTTACAGGAATTGCACAAATTGTGCAACTGTATACCATGCAGAAGAAAAATACTGTCAGTTTTCGTTAGTACCTTTTTAGCTGCATTAGCTCAAAGGCTTTCAATGTTAAAATTGGTAAATAAATATTTGACATAAGTGTTTCTTTCTTTTACAGATGTTGTACAAATTTTGACTTCAGTTGTAATCGAGTGTCACAGAGCAGGACTGAAGAACTCGGCCTTCAGTTTTGCTGCTATGTTGATGAGACCTGAGTATCGCAATAAAATAGACCTTAAATACAAAAAGAAAATTGAAGCAGTGGTCAGGTGAGCAGTGTTCAGCTGTACTTTCAAACATACACAATATCAAGGCTTTAGCAGCTTTGGCTGCTGCAGCATCACCGGTATGTGCTCTTCTGTGAGTTAGACTGCTGAGTAAAATAAAAGTGAATGGAAGAGCAAATAAAATAGATGATTTCTCGACATTTTCTTCCTCCTCTGAAGTTCTGTTGTGATAGATCCTAGCCAGTGTTTTCTGCCAGAGGAGGAAACGTAGGTGAGCATGTAAAAGTATATGTAATGTTTTCCTTATTTGTTCTGCTAGCCTCTAACCTTTTTGAGGCTCAGGGACATGCTGAGCCCCTATGGGTATTTTAGGTGTTTATCAATTCTCTAAGCTCTCCATGAGGTTATCATCTGGTCTCTGCTTGAAACCATGTATGTACGTTTTCAGCAACAGGTGACTCCCCTGACAAGAAGTTCCATTGTGTCAAGACTAGTCCCAAGCTAGTTTAATGCAATGCCGTGTACTTCTGCTCTTGGGAGAGGTCTAGCCTTCTCTCTGTCACTTGGTCACTCTGGTTTTGCTTATTCCTCCTCTATCATCAGTCATGTGTTTTCAGGACCTGAAGAGTCCCAGCTTACACAGCTGTTCCTTTATGGATAACTGATCCTTACAGCCTTTCTCTGAAACCCTTCTCCAAAAAAGCCTTGTTAGAGGCAGGACTAGCAGTATACCTTGTACTTAAGATATGGACAACCAGTGGATTTACATAGTAGCAGAATGACTAGGTTTGTCCCACTTGATTTGCTTTGTTTTGTAGCATATATTGTAATTGAAGATCCTGTTCCTAAGCCACAGCAGTTCAGAGCCCATCATCTTATACGTGAAAACTTTATTCCAACAGGTCTTGCTTTGGCTTCCTCCCACCCTTGTATTTTCTTGTTGCAAAGTTGTTCTGGCATCAGTCTGAATATTACATACAAGCTGTGGTGTCACATTATTTTCACTTCCATGTTATGAATACACAGAACAGCAGTAGGTTACCACAGCTGTGTACTGTGAGAACCCTTTATCCTATTATGTTTAATACCTTTGAACTACTTGATTAATGCAAAGTTCTTCCCTTGTACCTGCTTGTTAAGACTTCCAGAACATTCCATTAAGCTTCTAAAATAACATTAGTGCTAAAAGCCATGTTGACTCATTCTGAATCTGTGAAACAGGTTTATTCATACCTCAGATTGCAAGGGAAACATACATGTCCAGGCTAATAAAATGAGAAATTAGGCTTTCTACAAAGTGTCAATGTAATTTGCCAATGACACCAAGCTGTGTGGTTTGGTTGATACATTGGAGGGAAGGAATGCCATCCAGAGGGACCTTGACACGCTTGTGAGGTGGGCTGATGCCAACCTGATGAAGTTTAACCATGCCAAGTGCAAGGTCCTACACCTGGGTTGGAGCAATCCCAGGCACAGCTACAGGTTGGGCAGAGAAGAGATTCAGAGCAGCCCTGAGGAGAAGGACTTGGGGGTGTTGGTCAATGAGAAAATGAACATGAGCCAGCTTCAGTGTGCGCTTGCAGCCCAAAAAGCCAACCGTATCCTGGGCTGCATCAAAAGGAGTGTGACCAGCAGGTCGAGGGAGGTGATCCTGCCCCTCTGCTCTGCTCTTGTGAGACCTCACTTGGAGTATTGTGTGCAGTTCTGGTGTCCTCAACATAAAAAGGACACGGAACTGTTGGAACAAGTGCAGAGGAGGGCCACGAGGTTGATCAGGGGACTGGAGCACCTCCTGTATGAAGAGAGGCTGAGAAGGTTGGGGCTGTTCAGCCTGGAGAAGAGAAGGCTGCGTGAAGACCTCATAGCAGCCTTCCAGTATCTAAAGGGGGCCTATAGGGATGCTGGAGAGGGACTCTTCATTAGGGACTGTAGTGACAGGACAAGGGGTAATGGGTTCAGACTTAAACAGGGGAAGTTTAGATTGGATATGAGGAAGAAATTCTTTACTGTAAGGGTGGTGAGGCACTGGAATGGGTTGCCCAGGGAAGTTGTGAATGCTTCATCCCTGGTGGTGTTCAAGGCAGGGTTGGACATAGCCTTGTATGGCATGGTTTACTGGGAGGTGTCCCTGCCCATGGCAGGGGGAGTGGAACCAGATGATCTTAAGGTCCTTTCCAACCCTTCTATGATTCTATGATTATGACCTGTTACAGCTTTAAAACAGTTGTATAGTTTCAAATTAGATGGAAAGTTACATATTTTTGACTTTACATAACTGCAATGAAGCTTGGGTGATAGTTAAAAGGAATTACCTGGTAGAATACAACATAGCAACTGGCAGCTCCGCAACTAACTCAAAGGAAAAACACTTGCTTAAAGGCATTGTAAAACATCTTTGATCAAGTTCAAAGCACTTGAGGTTTTTATCCACTTTTGTGTTTCCTCTAGACATCCAGGCACAACAGCAACAGAAGAGCCAACAACAGCCTGTCCCTACTGTGCATTCCAGCTCCCGGAGTGTGAACTTCTGTGTCCCAGCTGCAAGAACAATCTCCCATACTGTATTGCAACTGTGAGTATCTGCTGTGTCTCTGCAGTGTGAGCAGGAATGCAGAGCTGCTCTAAAAATAAGGTCATCTGAACAAAGCTTGCTGGTAAATTCAAGCTAGATAATGGTTTTGGGATTAAACAGAATTGTGGTGCTGGTGCCTGCCTAGCTGAGCCCTTTGCTCAGGTGTTCCAGTGCTCAGAGCAGTAACAGCAACAACAGAATCTGCCCTTTCTTCTTCCATGTGCAGGAGGCTTGCAGAGCGCACAGCTCGCCTTCCCTGAACTCAAGGCTGCCAAGACTTCAGATAAATAAAACGCCCATAACCAAACCACTGCAAAACCTGTTTGGGGGAATACCCAGAATGTAGCAGGATTTGTGGCACTTCCACTGATCTAGTACTGGGCCTTACAGAAATGAGAAGGGTTTTTTGTTTCAGGATACTTTACAGCGTAATGGAAAGGTATGGGTGGGGTACCTTTCCCAGTGGAAGAACCATGCATCCTACTGGTACCAGCACGAGTACAGAATCTGCACACTGAGGTTAGCTACTGTATAGTTAACACTATTTCTGTTGGGTTCAAGTGTCACGTAGAATCACAACGCAAAAAAATGGGAATTTACTTGAGCACGAATCCAGTGTTGGAGTTAACTTTCTTTATTAAAACAAAGGAATTAAGTCTTACAAAAAGAAATAGTAGGAGCAATTATCTATTTTTAGTTAACTCTTGCTTTAACAGAGTAAGATACCCAGGGGATTTTAGAAGTATTATCTTCAGGAAATAAAACAAGGCTTTTAAACACAGCTTTATGAGCCAAATGCTGTACATATTCATCTGTATTTCACACCATTTATTTAGGCTCCAGCTTGGGTTATAGCTCATTAACATCACAGGTAGTGGTAGCATCATTAGGAACGCAGCATTTTCAAACATCTTACAAGTCAGCGTCAACTAACAGTCTAAGCTGTGTATTGTACTAGAGCACAAATATCTCTCTATAGTTCAAAGTGCTGTTGTGTGTTTTTAGTATTGAAAAGGTACATATGAATTCTTGCTATCAAAAGCAAATTAATAAACTGTACCCCAAGTGAGGAATCATGTCTGTTTAAAGAGGCAATGACCAGGCACTCACTATGCTCACATACGTGACAGCACTAAAAATGACCTCCTGGGCTCAGGTGATGTGGCTTCAGGGCTTTCATCATGTGTAACACCAGGAATCCCAGTACTTTCCATGCAACTCCAGACACATGCACAGGTGACATCCTAGAATTACTAAACAAATCACTTTAAAAGTTGTGATTCAATACACTCTTAAGACTTCTTTTTTTGAGAGGAATGCAGATTACAATAACACTGTCTCACCAAGAGCTGCTTTCCATGACAGACATTACACAGGAATCCAACACCTGTAACATCATTTGGGGTTTATAATTCCTCAAGATATTTAGAACTCAGTTGCTGAGACTTTTCCACAGTAACAGCTGCAAAACTAAATGCCCAGGTACTAGGCCAGCCAGTGCCTTTTAATCCCTTGAAGTTTTTGCCTGCAGGGTCGCCACATGGTCCGAGATGACTGGACAGTCTGCCCGCGCTGTGACTTCCCTGCCCTCTATTCAGAATTCAAAAAGTAAGTTGAGATCTTTTTTCTACTGCAGGACTCCAATGTTTGATCATATTTTAGCAGCAAACTGCTTCATTTGGTACTAAAAACAGGTAACAGCTGGGTTGGGGTGGAAGAGGAATCCCTTTACTTGGTAGTTTCACCTAACAGACAGAACATCGCTTCAGAGTGGACCAAAAACTGCAATAAAGAACTCTACCAGAACGCAGGGCTGCAGCAACGTGACCAGAGATGGACAGGCCTGTGCTTCTCAGCTTCTTTCAGGAAGACAACATGATGTGGGGCAAGGAAAACATGGGCACAGCAGCAGTCACCAAAACCAAATACACAATACTAGTGCAGACTAAGGCAGCAACAACCTCTCATCCCTGATAATCATCCATGTGGGAATGGGACAGGATAGCTCTTGCTCAGATGTCAGAACTGTGAAGCTGCAGAAACTTCATATTCTAGCCCAAGCTTCTCTGTATATGTTGTAATTGCTATTGCTCTGGTCTGTATTTGTTACATAGCACAGGTCAGAACTTTGCTCTGTGCTTTCTGCTTCAGGCCTGGCTCTTCCTTAAAAAAAGGTTAGAATTCTCATCTGATCCATCACCCTTCTTTTAAAACAGCATGTTAGAGACTGAAAACACATGTCCAATGTGCTCTGAAAGGATTGACATTGCTCATCTTAAGAAAATAAATGATTGCACACAGTATCTCACACCAGAAAATGGGGACCAATAATGCAGGTATGTGCTAGAGCTTGTACTTTTATACTTAATGGGGCTCATTCTAGAGGGGATAGAGCATGTTTCCCAGCAAGGGAAACGAAATGTTCAGGGATCTAACTTACAGCCTGGGTCTGGGCCTCAGATACCGGAGACCCAGCTTTATCGCCTCCTTGCCCTCAGACATGCGGACACCAGCAGGTTTTGCTACTGCAAGTAACCTCGTTGTTAATCATTTTGGTAGTGAGGCTTTTAAACCACTTCACCTCTTTGATCATGTTATCATCTGTGGCTTATTTGTCTTGAACACCAGCTGGGCTTTAGCAGCAGCAAGAACAGGCTGGAGATCACAGCAGCATCAAAGGTTTCTGAAGAGCTACCAACAAGTGTTTAAGTGTAGGAAGAGAGATGCTAACTGGAAGGAGCAAATCTAAAATGCAGATTACATGATCTTAGCTTCTGTGTTTAACAGAATATAAGAATATAATCACAGGGTAACAGCAACATAGCATTGGCTGGACTTACTTCTATTTCAAAGTGAAAAATGACACCACTGCTCTGTCTATACCACGCACTTTGATCCAACACTGCACTTTCTGTTAAAGAAATGGTAACTGAAAAGGAGTTAAAGAAATTCCTCACTAATTTTAACATTTGAAGGCAAACACAGTCTGTGAAAACTTACCTACAGGTCAGAGTAATGCTATAGGTCAAAGTAATGCACAAATGATACTACAAATTATATATATAATAATAAACTTTTTTCTCCCAGTCTCAGAAAGCTGTTGTTTGCTATCACAGTCTGACTGCCCACCTCTGTTTTTCAGAACAGCATGTGCTGTCTGGCAAGCAACAAGGAAAGCTCCATCACTGCATCACACATCTCTTCCCTCTAGGATTTAGTAGCAACCACGTCACTTTATTTTGTGATAGCCTGTAAATATTTAGCTTTTGATAAATTTTGTACTTTGATTTCTTACAGTAATAAAATTGATTGATAATTATTCTTATCAAGCCAGATGTGTATTTTATCTGCACCAGGGAAAAAACAAGGGGCATTCTGTATTATGGGAGTGGCAAAACCCCCAAGGTGTCTCTCTTCAACATCAGATCTGAACTCTTATGACTATTTTCTATTAAACATTTCTTAATGTAAGTGTTCTTTTCTGGTTTTGATTAAAGATGCAACTCATACAAGCACAAGCTCCTTGTGTTTTGGAACTAAATCCCTCACTGCTTTTCTGTGTGTCTGACTGAACAAAGGGAAATTGTAGGAGAAGAGTAACACCACGTCCTGTATGTGAAGGAAGGCCAAAACCCTGAAGCAAAGAGAGGGCAAGACAACACTCCACAAACTTAACCAAAGGTTTAAAAGACTCCTGTGCAACGTTTTATTGCCATTTTATACTCTGCTTAATTTCTATGATGTACAAAGATACCATTTACATTTGGGGCAGGGGGGGTGGGGGTTGGGGTGGTGCATCATTTACAAGAGTTCTCCACATAACCAGGGGATTTGTTCTACAAAAGAAACAAAACCAAAGGTAGAGAAGTCCTAGGAAGACTCAGCATAGATACCAGGTAACTAAGGGTCACGGTTTTGTTCTGGTCATGCACCCCAGTGTCTGCTGCACAAGGCTAGTTATAGCTTGTAATGTTGTAGCACGTTAACAGTAAGTACCACACAATGCAGTGCCAGAGTACGGTAGTTACATCACCTCTATAAGAGGAGCATTTTCAACACACGGGTTGTACCTTCCCAGCTCCAGCACTGGATACGTGTCATGGTCCTGCCACAAGTCAGATAAACAAAACTGCATCCAGAAGAAGATTTTTTACTGTTTAATGTCTTGTTTTCTCTTTTCTTTTCCCTTCTTTTTTTGTCATTTCTTCATTTTTCTCTCTTTTTGGCAGCTTGGAAGACAACTTCACCTTTTTTTGCTGTAAAAGAGAACATACAGACAATTTTAAATTCAGCTGCAACCTGTCAAAAGCACAAGTCAAAATGCTGTCACTGGTAAAAGAAAAGTCTCTTTCCTTCTGCTCCCCTTTGAGCCATGAAGTTTAAATGCCATGGGGCATACAGACTCTACAATATTCAGTCGTGAGGGCTGACCACAGCTCCCTGGTTTGGCAGTACGTACAAAGGGCATTACTGGAACTGTTGTCTGGGATAACCGCATGCAGAGATCTGTGGCTGCTCCTTACCAATGGCACCATCCCCACCAACACTTAAAATACTACTAGGTTTTGGAATTGGGTGCAGTAGGCATGAGTTCTCAGTGACACCTCACTTTGGACCAACACTCAGGCAGAAAGTAATGGACTGAAATAACTTCAAGACTTTTTCACACTGTCACTAGTTAAGAACTTAAAAGTTGAGAGATTCAGCATCTACTATGATGGTTTTCCCCCCCTCTTCATTCAGATGATGTTCCAAGTCCTAGAAATGTAATTAAAAGAAAAACAGTTCAGTGGGGTAATTTTACACTATACAAAGTCACCTTAATCATTGCATCACTGTCAACTGTATCTTGCTCATCTTCATCAGACTGGATCTCTTCCACATTCAAGTCTTCATTCATTTCTAAGGTGGACACAGATCCTGACTGCCTTCTAGATGTCTTGACAGAATTAAGTGAATATGGAGTCAGATGTGTCTCTCTGTTGTAAGCACGTGTGAAAGCTGCTTTTACCTGTGAGGTTGGAAGGAAACACTATGAGCACCAGCTTAGGAACTGCAGATTGTTAGCTAACCAGCTCTTGGCTAGAGATTCCACATAATCTTTCCTTTGGGAAGGTGTGACCAAAGAAAGATATGTAGAAGAGGACACTATTTTGAAAGGACATAACATCCAAAAGCTGTATGGTGAAGGCTCATTTTGATTCCCACATAATCCTTAGCTAGAGCATGCATCTTCAGATGATTCTTGCTTAGTCGTTCATAATTTCAACACTGTTGTTCTCCTGCCCCCAACCCAAGTTACATGCACCAAAGCACTCTCAGCAGCACTGGACACCTGCCACACTGGAGCAGCACATGCAGCCAAGGACCAAGCACCCAACAGTAGCACTGCTTTAGTTATCACCGGGAAAATCCTTCTCTTTCCCTGAGCACTTGATCTGGGATGGGGAGACCATGGTTCAGCTCTCACACCTGCCTAGTCTGTAGTAGGGATTTAAGCTTAAGCTCACCTTACACCATAATGAGGGTCTCAGCTACTGGAGAGGCACCACACAATTCCCCCCAGGTTGGGTAGTTTAATCTAACTGGACTGTAAGAGATGCAAGCTGAAAGCAGGCTCCTAATTCAGTGCCCACACCATAACAAATGTGCATCCGTCCTTTGCACACTGGTAAGGCAGCGCTGTGCTGTGCATGAATGGGTGATACAGCTTACAGCCAGGGGCTCGCTTGTAGAAAGGAAAAGCATTCCCTGTTCCTTCTGTGTTCCACTTCTGTGCCCCAGACACAGCTGACTCCCAGCACAACTTTACACCAGGAACAACAGGTGTAAGACTCCCGAATGAAGCAGGCCTGACTATATTTTAAGACCTACCCCTGAACCTTTAGTAGTATGTTTGGCAGATGACTTACAAAGACTACTATTAGGTTACAGTTGCTAAGCAGCTGCACCTACTTCAGCCTTTCAGCAGCGCATCCATACCACAGCTATTATTCTATGATTTCTTTTTAAAGATACCAAAGAAAAAAAATCACTGGTGAGTTTTACCTTGGGATCCAGCTTCGAGAAAGCACTGGGTTTGCCTCCCCACATGCTTATTTCCATGATATTGTCAACATCTTCTTTCATCAAGCAGTAAGAGTCCATGAAGGTTATAGCTTGCTGTACACCATCTGCTCCAAAGTCTTTCAAGGGCTGGACGAGCGCATCCCGCAAGTACGACAAATACTCCATGTTTACTGTCCTCTTGCACATCTGGGTTCTTTGTCAAATTAAAAGTAGTAAGTGAATGTGTACACCACCACTACTCAATTCTAAACACAAGCTACCTGTAGGTAAGGCCCTCAGCAAATAGACAATCAGCTGCCTTGAGAGCTAACTGCAGGTGGTACTGTGCCACTCCTGCCATATCCGCACTAGGGATGACATGAGGTACTCAAACACCTGTTTGGGGAAACATATCCCTGACAGAGCAACAACAGTTTCAGGGCAGAGGGAAGTCACAGTGCTGCTGACTTAACTAGAAATATTTGCAGTATGACTGTTGACCAGATCAAAAACTAAGAAAGTGTCACCAGCAACACAGGAGCATTTTCACAGATAGTACATTAAGTCTGTACCAAGCACAGCAAGGAATTAATGGCAGGTAATGAACTAGACAAGAACTAAATAAATAACATATCTGATACAAGACAGAAGAAGGTCGGTGTTACCTGAGGCTCATGTGCATTCCCAGTTCTTGAATGATACGATCATGTTTACCCGTGGATGAAAATTTCCCTAACCAGCTGGGAAAGACAGGAAACTGGGACATGGAGCCTCTCATCAGCTCCCCTGGGAGAACACTGGCATAAATAGCCTGAAAAAGTAACACATGCCCAGCTCAAACCACAGTGAATTATTCTCACTGACACAATGACATACAACCCCACTTATCCACACGAAAGGGAATAGTACAGTTTCAGCTTATTTTAAGAGAACTCTTTCTTGGTTGGTTGTTTCTCTTCAACCCCTCTTCGGGTACAACTTCATCTCTTGTACTACCCTGTTTGTTACCGTGTTCCAAAATATCTGTGAAATCAACTCTGTTTTAAAAGCTATTTAAAGAAAAAAAGACCACCCTCGTTTCCCACATCCAGTTTGGAGTGCAGTCTGACAAACAGCTGACCATGCAAACAACTGGTGTCATCTCCAACAGACAGATGTGGTGAAGGAGACATTTCTGAAGAACACCACAAATCTACACAAACTCAGCCAGGCAAGTTCCTAAGCAACTTACCAGTCTGCACCTGTGCTAAGCATGGGGTGAACTAGATGCACTCCAGAGATCCCTTCCAACAGTCTACGGTACATTCTCTGATGCCAGTGATAATCTTTCAAGCACAAGTCTTGTCAATGTTTCAGTGATCACTGAAGAGTACAGTGACAAAGCTGCAAGCCTCTGTGCTTTGAGAGAGATACCAGCCTGGTGAGAGGCTGGGATAGAAAGCACTTAAAGCAGAGTAGGCTCATAGCTACACATCAGAAGTGGCATGTGCCATGTGCTCCTATGCTTCAGAACAATGGGACAAATCTCAGAAGACTTCATCTCAAGATACAGTGTGGGTTCAACAATATGAACATGGGAAACTGCTTGCACCAGCAGCACAGAGAACACTGCATGAAGCATGCACTTCACAGGTCATAAAAATTATTCTGAAGCATCAGTTTCAACAGACCAGTCTTTTACACTGGACACCCATAAAGGACATGAGTGCTGTGCTCACCTGTGTTGGAAGAAGATTCCAGTTTTGCTTGCTACGAATCTGTCTGTCCACTATATCACCATCACAGATACTATCAGCTGCTCTGCTCAAGAGCACCAAGTGCTTTTTCAGATTTCCTCTGGAAAAAAAAAAAACAAGCTGACTGTATTACAAACCAGAAATACACAGACAGGTTTTAGTCTAGTTTTACTCCCCAACACAAAAGCCTATGTCAGTTTAGGATATGGAATAACTCACCCAGCAGCAGCTGGTTTCACATGTACATAGTTCTCTTGGACAAAGAGAGGTGCTAGGGAATAATCGTGGAAGAAAAGATCCAATTTGTCTATGAGAGACATACGAGAAGCCTCGCCTCCAGCAGCAAAAACCTTCCGGACAACGTCAAAAGGGCCCTAAGTAAATGGTATTTCACAAAGTCAGTGGGTTGCAGGTCAACACAAACAATAAGACACAGCTCAAAATCAACAAAAGTACTTCAGTGATAGTACCCAACAACACCTGGACTCATCAGTACAAATTCAATGCTCAGTATTTCCTTCCTAGCACTTCACTGGTTTTGAGAATTCTGGTTTACTTCTGATATTAAGAGAATTATCTCTTAAATAGAGGACTTAGGATGAGCAGTATGAGCTTCATAATTGCATCTGACATAAGCACCCAACATCAAAATACATACTCCATCCTGGATTTACCATTTTTCACCCGTCTTTGACAATTTTACAACTCCCTGCATCTAGGCTGTCAGTGCTTTAGAAGATGCTTATAAGGCTTAGTGATTATATTAGAATATATGACAGTAAAAGCCAATACAGTATTTTACACTTACCAGCTTGATATCCTTCTTGGCTCTGCTGGCATCAGTTTTAGCCTCATCGTAAGTCAATGATTTATCTTTCGCACACCACATATTAAGGTTGTGTAAAACCTGAAGAACAAAACTTACAATTTGGTAACATTAAATGGAAGACTGAAGCAGAAAAAAAGTCTCACCTCTATACATAGCAATACTGTTCAAATACTATGCTAAAGTCAAGGATGTGTACATTATGTGCTATCTGAATGGACACTGATGATGAATTGGCACTGACCTGTCTGATGTCCTGATTTGCTGCCAGGATTATCTCTTGCATAGCAGGTGGTGGAATTTTTAAGCCTTCTTTAAATGCTATAGACATCATAGCACCCTGCAATACACACAGTAATTGTCATTAGAGAATTCCTGTGAGTTCTTCCCCCTACAGAACACACTGACACCTCTGTGAAAGAGCATTATCATTTCCTTCTAGGTTTTTAAAGCAGATATAATTTAAACTTTCTCTCAAACATAAGTCATCCCATGAGTCATCCCAAACATAAGCCATCCCTTTTTTACACCATGTCACTGGTGTAAAAAAGCACATGGTCATTAAAAAAAAAAAATAAAACAAGTCTTTGGATGTATTTAAGATAGACTTCTAAAACGTGAAAGGCTTTGGGATATTTCATTCTTCGGGAACAAAAACCTCACCCAACCAATTTTGAAAAGCCATTAAGTTTTAGGAGGTGTTTCCAACTTTGCACAAGTTCTGCCACATGAAGACAGA
This sequence comes from Amazona ochrocephala, assembly GCA_039720435.1. Lineage (NCBI taxonomy): Eukaryota > Metazoa > Chordata > Aves > Psittaciformes > Psittacidae > Amazona > Amazona ochrocephala. Next base: position 25,666,566 of record CM077879.1, read on the forward strand.
AGTTACTGATGGTAATCCAGTGCAGCCCACACAGCCACAGCCTTCTTACCTTTATCTGTTCTAGACGAGGTCTCTGAAAACGAAGATCAAAACAGTAGTGGACCAAGGAACGCATTTTAGGATGGTTGCGATCATTACACATACAGATGATGGGGACCTTTGTGTGTCTAATCAAACCGATCAACTCCTGTGATTTAAACACATTACAACAATTACATCAGATAACTTGGAAAACAAGAATGGTTAAAATGTAATACCAAGCAGCATTTGTCCCTGCCTTAAATCAGACCCTCGAGAGGTACAAGCCTATAGAACTTCTCCTATTACAATCATGCAGTGAAAACCCATCCCCTCTCCTACTTCTTCTGCTTGCTGTTCTATCCAGCTGCAATAAATCTGCTGTCTACTCACTTCCACTATCTACTCCCACCAATCATGTCTGATCTGTTCTTCACGACACAATGAAGATCAATAGCCCACAGTAGAGCTGTTCACCTGCAGAGGCAGGTTCGTCGATAGGCCAGTTTGACCTGGCCCATGCCCAGAGAGAGCACAGTGCAGTCTTTCTGACTGCACCTGCCATAAACAATGAAGAGGCAGGAAGTAAAAAGATCAGCACTTCCCTGTCTAAAGAGCTCAGCCCTGAGGCTTCAGGATCACTAGGCTTACCAGAACAAATTCTGCCTGCTCTAATGAAGGTGAAATTCAGTTCAATTCCATATTCCTGCAATGCAAATGTCTCCATCTGAACTAAAAATCTGTTTTTGTCAAAGTACTGCATGTGATCACAGGAATTCTTCAGAAGCTAAAACTGGAGCTGCTAAGGAGAAAAAGGATAATACTGCCTATGCCACATTATTCATTCAGTGTTACTGCCTCCCAAAGAGAGCAACTCTCCCAACCAGACTACAAACCTCCCACTGCAGGTAGGTGTCAACTACAGAGACTTTAGGACCAATTAACCCACACACGAATAAACATCAAAAGCGCACACACCCAAGTTCATCACTACAGGTGTCTTTTACAGAGGTATCATTTTTCCCCCCTCTACCAGTGCATAATCCTTCTCACAAAGACAGACTTCTAAAAGAGTTCAGAGACTTTCTATGGGCCATGGGCTGAGAACAGCAGAGTAGCTTGAAATATTTACTGCTATATATGGTATGCACTCTCAGCCACAGCATTAGCTAATAACTATAGGAGTTTCACCTGAATCCCTCCTCTGTCTTCATTGCCTGCCATACCATCCACTTCATCCATGATCAATACATGTTTCCCGCTAACTGATGAGGATGTGCCTGAAAATGAATATGGACAAAAAAAATGAGATGGAAATAAAATATGGACTTCCTCAGAGTTTTACATAATGCTTTACAGGTTAGATAACCCCATCTTAAGACAACTGAAGTGGTGGTGAAACTCTTGCTCTGCCACTTGATCACATGAATCTATGTTCAGAGGACAGAACTAACTATAACCTCGTGTTATCTTCCAAGAAACAAGTCCCATGCAACAGAAAAGCAACTGCAGAGTTCTTGAGCAGTCTGTGCAGATTAGCAACTTATTCTACTAATACCAGGATTTAATTCTACAATTGAAGATTAAATAGGACAGCCTATTAAAGGAAGCCATCCTTATTAGAGCCAGATCCCTCCACGTGAGGAGTAAGTTAAATTCCTAAGACTTGTGCAATAAGGAAGTTCTGTCCCTCTTGTAACTGAACTCTTAACACAACAAAAATCCTCCTTCAAACAACAGACATACCAGAACAGAAGTCTTTGATGCTGGTGTTGTCAAGTGATTCAGCAACTACTTCCTTCAGACTGTTCTTACTGCGAGTGTCACTGGCATTCAGCTCCACATAGCTATACCCCAGTTCCTAGTCCAAACACAAAACCACACAAAAATGAGAACACAGATCAGTGAAAGAGCATACATGTACTCAGAGGTAGTATCAGTATTTCAGTGTTCCAGAAGAAAGCTCTTACAACACTACTTTCACACCTAATCTGTGGCTTTGATTCCTTTCTCCCCTCTACTCTTTTTCTCTTGCACTCCAAAAATATTTACAATCACACATAATCACAGATATGCCCAAATGAGAACTTGGGGACTAGGGGAAAGGGAGGAAGTCAGCACAGTTTTAGTTCAGGAAGATGAACAGAACTGCCACTGAGGATAGAACTATAAGCCAAGGCTGCCTAAGCTTCGTGGTATTTCCAGCTGCATATTGAAGTCTTATGCACAAAGAAGCTGAAGAGAAGAGAAGAGAAGCTTTTAACTATTTAAAAGCTAGGAAATACATGGCTCTCCCAGCAGTCCGAACACTTCAGAACAGGGCTGGGCTGCCTGAGAGTCCCTGAAAAAGCTTAACCCAGCCACTCCTTTATCAGCAAACTTCCCTGGCCAGGGCCATGCCCCAGCACTCCAGTGAGCTACACACAGCCTTGGTCTTTCAGCTTAAATAACCCTGTTTTGTTGGATGTTGTGTGGGGCACAGTGAAATGCTTTGCAACGACCTAGCTTGTGAGCAAGCTAGGCTGGAAACCAGAAGCAGAGAAGACCATACTAGTGCAGAAATGAGCCCATACAAGCACATCCAGCTTTTCTGCAGGTCTAGTTTTGGGTGTGGCATCAGTTTGCTGGCCCACACTTTTAAGGCAAAGGCAGAAGACTGGGTGTTACTCTACACAACTCAAATATTGCAGTAAGTAAGCACTTCTTCCCAGCACACAGATCAGGTAGCTGACAATAGTTTTGGAACCCTTCCGAGCTGGTAATACCACATTCTAAACAAGTCCTTGTAATTCAAAGAACAAAAGTACTCTGTGAAGTGTTACAACAGCACTATTAATGAGTTAGCTTTAATGGCATTTCTACAATCTGGAGGTCTTGACTGATTCTCATGACACAGTCAGTGGAACACAGCGTTCATGTAAGTTAGGAGAAACTGATTTCTAAATTCAGATTTAGAAATGATCACAGAGTACCGTCAACTTCTCTCATTCCAAAATACTATTTGAACTTAGAATGAGTCTGGGAAACTGCTCTTTGTCAGATATATAAAAGCCATGACCAAGTCTCTCAAAAAGCTTGCCAGAATTTGACTCCTACTAAATTCAGTTCAAATACTCTGACTTGTAGAGCTAGTGCTGAATGCTCAGTTTTTGTAAACCATCTTCAGTTGTTCAGCATACTGTGACTTGCTTCCTCTCAATATAACACAAACGCAGACACCCACTGACATACTTTTACCCCAGACCTGATATAAAGGTACCTAAGCTTCCATGTATTTTTAGCTGTAACTCTGTTCTGAGCAGGTAGAACTAGGCTGGGGGAGACACTGGCCATACAAGCAATACCCACCTGCACACACTGTATCTGTATCCAGATACAAAATCCATATGGAACAAAACATGCTGGGAACATGTGTCAATATGAACTCACCTTACAAACCAAAGAAGCTGTAGTAGTTTTACCAACTCCAGGTGGACCAGAAAGTAAGGCTGCTTTAAAACCAGCACCATCATCTTTGCCTCCAGTTTTACTGTTCTTTGCTATAAAAGAAGATTCCAGGTTTTATCTAGGTATGCATTATAAAACAAACGGCATACTTCTAAAGGTATCAAACATCACTGGATGTTTTTCCTTATTTAGGGCCTGATATTAACATCAAAAAATGCATACACATCTGCATCCTAACTAATTGAGGAAAAGCAGTTTAAACCATCTTAGTTTAAGACATACAATGATTCTCAAAAATAGGAAAAGTGCTATGTATGTAACACAACTATTTCAGCAATTTCCTCACAAACACAGAACAGTAAAACAAACCATGCACCCAAACAAACTAAACCAAACCCCAAACACTCCACAGAAAAATCCCACTACCCACTATGGCTGAAGTGAAACTTAAACACTATTTTAAACACATTAAAAAACTGTCTATAAGATGACTCACTACACACGACATGGGGTTGTCATACGTGTCAGGCAGAACCAGGACCTTAAAAATTCATCTCTTCCCCATACATGACAGCAGCTGCTTAAACATGACGCCATCCTGTATTTTCACCATGTGTACAGATAGGTTCGCACTGGCCAAAATTCTCTTGGTGAGAAATAATTCAATAGGCCATTTTAAGACATGACTTTCTGTTCTGTTTTGGGGGGTGGGGAGTGGTAAGGTAACAACTGCTTCACCAAAATAAACCTCAGGCTCAAATGCTGCTAAAAATTCATCCAACTGCACCCTCATTCCTGATTTCTAGAGCTCCTCTGCTATCTCAAAGGCCCATATTGGTCCAGGGAACCTATCAGCATGATTGGCATGGAGGAACACAGAGAAAAGTTAACCATGCTGGTCACCTTGTCCATCTTCCAAGGTATTCTTGTGCCAGTTTCTGAGCCATCGGAGCAGTTTATTGGCACAGCTTTGCTCACCCTGCTGTCCAATTACTGCCTTAAGAGATACAGGCTTGTATTTATCCACCCATAGCAATCTCTCTGTTCCATCTTCATTAACCTCAGAAGCCAAGTTCCCCTTCAGACAGGGGGCTTCTTTCTTCTCTTCAGTCTGCCTTTTAAAGTCTGTAAGTTTTCTCACAGCAGCAGTTTCTCTCTTGGCAGATTTGATGGTATCTCCTTTTTCAGGAGTAGACTTGTATTTTTTATTATCAGCTTCCCTTTTGACGGGGCTAAAATTCCTTTTTCCAGTATCAGCTTTCTGTGGTGTCTTTTTAAGTCTTGGCTCCGCTTTCTTTGCCTTAGGAAAATAAAGGTAAGAAAATTAAAGGGAAATTAAAGAAAAAGCAAAGCAAAAAAGCACACAGTAAATAAATGGGCTGTCTTTAAACAGCTCTGTGCAGGAGTGGTTACAAAAGCAACAAAGCCCCTATGGCTCCCAAGAAAAAGTCTTAAACAAAATTTTCACTTTCAGTACTTTTAACCTAGAAGGTTGAACAGACAAGCACACGTGTTACAGAGACATAAGCCCAAAACACCTTTCACTTAAAGGCAAGACAAAGGGAGGGGGGGGGAACAAACCCCAAAAAAAAAGCAACCAAAAAGTCCCAACCCAACCCAAAACCAAAACCTAAATTTATAATAAACAAACCTCTGTTTCAGCTGCCAGCTCATATTTGGACTTTTTGCCTGGCATAGTTCGAATGAGATCAAACAGGCCATCCTCATCTACAATTTTTGTCCCTAAAGTTGATGCCTGGAGCAAAAGCAAGAATGAAAAGGAAAGTCAAGTTAGGAATTACATAATTTAATTCAAAAGTGCTTTCCAGAAAATACTATGTTTAAGAACACAAAAAAAGGTTTTTATGCATCTAATACACACACACACGTGTATCCATATAAATAAATGTATATGTATACAAATAAAAAATTAAAACCAAGCCCTAAAACATTAGGCAACTTTTCCTTTTAACATGCAGTTTATTTGTAGTACTGCTTTGTTTTGACAGAGATACTGAAAATCAGTCAGATGTGAACAACTGAGTTTCACTTCTCTTTCACTCAGGCACAGGAACACACCTTTTCGCATTTAGACTGGCCACAGTCTCGCCCCATAACCAGATAGTTTGTCTTCTTGCTGACATTGCCAGTAACTTTTCCTCCGTACCGTTCGATCAGAGACTTGGCCTCATCTCTCTCAATACACTCCAAAATACCTGTAATTACGAATGTCAGGCCTTCCAAGCAGTTTTCAGCTCCCTGCGAACCAGAACATTGCAGAAAATGCCATTACCCAATGCAATTCTACTAAATACCTCTTCACCATAAGCTTTTTTAACCCCCTACTATGTCAAGTACCCCACAAAACTTCAAAAATAAACCTATCATACCCAGCTGGGTACTAGTTCTGGAAGTTCAAAAGCCATTAAAAGGAACAGGTAACCAACGGAACACGCATTATCTACCTGACCAACCATACTCATAACACTCTGTGCTTGAAGCATAGAATGCCAGTCAAATGAGTGACAGCAATCTTCCAACTTTAAGACCAGTAACTATTATTCATTACCATGACTTCATAAATCCAGTACTGAATTTAATTTCTTAGTGTATTTCCTTACATTTAGTCACTGCTTTGGATTACAATTTAGCTTCTTCCAACACATACTTCCTATTTGAAAAAGACAGGAGTTTTTAAACAGTTTAGTTGATACTTGTTAGACCATTTCTAACAATAAGTCTATGATCCACTCCAGTTCTATATACAGAATTCTGGTGCAGCCAAACTTACCTGGGGTATTTCTTTGGAACCCAGCGCTCTTGGACCCTCACGATTAAGGAAGCTTCGGTAGGCTTGGTAATTGATTCGCTTCTTTTCAGAGTCCTCAGGACTTACAGACTTGGGCAGGAGAGAAAAAAAATTACACGTATCACATATTTAAAACCAACAAAAACTCCAGCGTCACAGTTTAAGACATTTTTATGCACCTAAGGAAAACGACCTAAGACTTGTTTTTAATTTATTGACATGCAACACTTTCCCAGCTAACTTTTTTCCTGTATTTTTACAACTTTTAGGAACTTAAAGCTTACCAGAATTCATATTCTTAAAAATTGCCCAGAAGAATCAAAGTACCAAGTTACAACAGTGACACATACACAGCAATAAATGAAACGCATTTTCCTGCAAAAACATGCTGACATTTCCTGACAACTAAATTCACTTTGACAGCTCCTACCTCAGCCTTCTTGGGAGAAATTTTCTCCTTCTTTGGTGTTGTCTTCTCTTCTTTCCTTGAAGCAGTTTTTTCCTTTGATACTAAACTTTGAGCACTTCTTTCCTTTTCAGCAATCTCTTCTTTTTGTTTCAAAGACGCAAGCCTAGAGCTAGGTTTCAAAGGCAAGGTCTTCTCTATCAATTCTCTTGCTGTTCTACCATCAGATGACTGTGGGGATAAATGAGAGCCTTCTGAATTACGCTTCACAGCGTAACTTTCTGCTTCCTCCATCGAGGTTGTTGCTTTCACTTGAAAAGAGGCAGAGGCAGGAGAGCACATATATAAGAACATATCTAGTTAATATTATAAATTGGTGAAATATCTTCTGTATTCCGCATCCTACCTCTTTCTGATTGCTTATGTTTTTCTTTCACATTAGGACTGCTCTTGATGCTCAACACCGTCTGTTCTCCTCCTGAATCTTTCCGAGCCTAAATAAACACACAATGCCAAAGTCAGAGATGCACGTCCCAAGATACTATTAAGTCCAGACCCCCAAGTTTTCCTGCTGTTAAGTACAACAGACTGAATGACATCTAACAAAGCTGACCCCTAAGACAAGTCAGAATACAATCTATCAAAGGCAGGCAGATAAGTGAATTCTGAACTGAGCCATGCACATAAATTCCTTAAGTCAAAGACCAGACAGGCTTCCAGGTTACAATAAATTTGAATCCTAACTGGTTACTGATTACCCTAAAAGTACCAATACTTTCTAAATTCATATTAGCAATCCGAAATTCTAAGAGCCTTGAGGTGCAACCCAGCAAATACCTTACTGTGCCTTACACCACAAGCTATGAGAACTGGGAAGATTCCCACCACTGGGGTTAGTCTCAAAACTCCCAAGATTCCACCTTTCCGCTTCTTTCAAAGCGAGGGGAGTATTCTCTTTTTATCACTCTTCAACTTGTGCCATTGACTCATTTTACTCAACCTAGTCCTCCTGAACCAAAAGAGCTATGGCAGATCTAAAGCACATGTCCTCAGCAACACACTTTGCTCCATTAGAACTTGGCATTAAAATTCCATTTCAACAGAAGCAGAGAGCACAAAGGTACAATAATGCCTATTAATCTGATTATGAAGGACACTATTTGCTGAGTGAGGAAAATCCACGAAGAAAGTATGAAAAGCAAATGCTTTCTTAATGTTTTTAATGCATTTGCATAGAAGTCTCAATACAAACATTAGGTGTCTAAATAAGAATACTCCCTGTAATCCAAATTCTAAAAAATAAAGATTAAAAGGAAGCAAGAATTCAACCTTTTTCTTCTGTGGTGTTTCATCCAACATGGCCAAAGTTCTGGCAAATTCTTCATCTTCATGCAGCTGTCTCTCCAGCTAAAACAAAAAACCAAGAAACCTTTTTAGGCTCTTGTCAGACAAGTTTTAATTCTAGCACAATTTTTTGAAACTCTGTTTGCTGTTAAAGACAAAAACTTCATCTAAAATAAGGCAGCACATAGCTGGAAAAAGCACATCCTACCAGAGGCCAATTTCTGAAAACGGCACTGAAGAATTATTTGATTTCCCCAAAAAGAGCCTGAAGTTTAGCAGGAAAAGCACAGTTTGGATTTGTTCCACTAGAAGCATTACTAAGCCCCTATTATCTGTTTTCAAAGAGGTTTTCTGTTCCGTCATATTTTTTATTGTTGTGTTATCCTTTTCATTTAAAAAAGGAAGAATATCAAAACTTCAAGGCAGGATGTGACAACCACCAGTGTGCACTGAGATGCAACCTGTTGACTTTAGCAAACTTCCAAAAGCAGTCCCAAGAGGCAAGCAGAAACAATGCCTGCTAAATATTCTGGTACCTCAATAATGAATGTTTTACTCTTATTTAGTGCTAGCAACACACATGAAAAAAAATTCTGGCAGTTTTGGAGAACTCAGCTACTGCCCTGGGCCCAGCTCTTGGCCCCAGTTGCATTTACTTTATGGAAGCAAGTACACTTTTACTTTTGAATATTTCTACTTACACAAATGATTATCTTTGAGAGAAAAAAAAAACAGTAAGAACAGATAGTGCACATGGAACAGGAGAAAGTTATTTATCACTTGTTAAAAACAAAGCCAGGTTAGTTTCTTTTTTATTTCACCTAACGAAATAAATGTTACCTCTACAGTGATCATCAAGTTACCTTTCCTACCCAATATTGCCCCTTAGGGAAAACCTCTCCTACTGCTGAATAGTATATACTGATGCCAATAAATATTGACTATTGTTTTAACAAAAAAACAAAAATGCTTTCATAACTGTCTTGCAGATCAACATGCTGTGCTAGAAGGTTGTCCTGGGTTCAGGACAATCAAACAGATTACTTTTACAGGCATTATTTTTATGTGCCTGTAACGATGAAATGCATCTATCCTCACACACAGTGAGAAAGGGGAAGGGCAGCAACTACCAAATGCAAACCAGACTGAGGCAGAGATACACTTGAAATAAAATACATTAATTTGATGATACATACAGAAGATGAAACTGTTACAGACATGAGAAGGGGTAATGGGTTTAAGCATAACCAGGGGAACTTCAGGTTAGAGATAAGGAGGAAGTTCTTTACTGTGAGGATGGTGAGGCACTGGAATGGGTTGTCCCAGGTAGTTATGAATGCTTCATCACTGGCAGTGTTCAAGGCCAAGCTGGACAGAGCCTTGGGCAACATGGTCTAGTGTGAGGTGTCCCTGCCTATGGCAGGGCGGTTAGGACCAGATAATCTTAAGGTCCTTTCCAACTCTAACTATTCTGTGATTCCATGTTAACTTCACATGAAAAGCAATACCTTATTCTTCCTGACACAATGTTTACATTCTAATTAATTAAAGCTAGATTCATTATACCTCCGGGGGGGGGTGGTGTCAGGAATGAGATTAAGTTTTGCATGTATGATATATTTATTTCAAGTGATACTTAATATTATCAATATATGGGAAACAAACTTTTTCCCAAAAGCAAGTAAGTATGTATGGCAAGCATACCTTTCCTCATATTAGCATCAAATCAAACAGGAAAGCTTTTCTTAACAAGAACGATGACAAATGAAACCAATCACAGATGGCAACGGCTTAATTTTCACTCCAAGTAATGGGAAAGGGGGGACTGGGATGGGAGGAAGAAGGATACAGAATGTGAATTCTGTGTCAAAAGCAGCATTATTATAGACACATCAACTCATAATCTGCACAGGTGAGAGAAAGTCTGAATAGACAGAAGACAGATTAAGTAAAATGTTCTTATAATGTAACTTAATGTCCATAAAATAACTGTGTGACTGTGCTTACACATATATGCTCAAGTTAAGTATACAGATGAATTTTATAACACTTACTTATATCATACATGGAAAGTCCATATTAATTCCTTAATGAAAAGCAATTTTAAGTTAAAGTTCACTTCATAGAAAGCAGCAGATTTAGAAAGCTTTTACCTCAGAGTGTTCTTCAAGCTGCAGCTGCCTAGCAATGGCCTCATCATTTAGTGTACTGTCTCTGCTTTGTGAAGGCTATATTTAAGAAAAAAAAAGAAAAAAAGAAAAAGAGACCAAAAGTTCAGTTTCCCCAATATTACATAAATTATAATAATTGAATCTATACAGATTCATTCTGTATACTTCTAGAAAAGGACTGGGAATGAGACATACAGCACTTTACTCCTATCTCTCTAACCTAAACACTATTAAACACGGCTGTTTTCAAGAGATTTTATTATTCAAAACAAAACTATTCTATACTATAAATACCTAACTTCTTCTAACAATGCTGAACATCTCTGAAGCTATCACAGTTGGCCTGCTTGAACGAGAAATTAGTAACTACATTGTGCATTGTTAATTTCCTCCAGGCTTTATTTGATACTTTTTTATTCCATGAATATATGTGCCATAAAGCTTCAGAAAACAACCTGCTGCCCTCCACTGCCAACTGTAAGCTACCATATCTACTCATTAATCTCAGAAAAATACTCAAGTCACTTAAGAAGCAGCAACAGGGAAAAATATTACTTTCAGCTTTGTGCTATCTTCTCAAACACGGAAATGCTAGTCTAAACTTGCACTTGAGGACTTAATATGCCTGCACATATCATCAAAATAGAACTTATACTTGAGTGGTCATTAAAAAGTAACATTAAGTAGGACAAGCAATTAAGTACCTCCTTGCAGTCATTAAATTGGCCATTTGATCTGCTATCAGACACACCAACAGCCTACAGCAGCATCATCAGTACTCACTTCTTTCCTTTTACTTGCTACCAGTTTCTTTTCTGATCGCTGGACGCTACTTGTCCCAAAGTAATCAAGTGCTGAGGTGGGAGTCTGTTTCACTGGAGATAATGGCTTGCTTTTAGTTCGTGGTTTTACATCTTCCTTTTTCACTGAAGCTGTTCCTGGACAATTGATTGCTGACGTCCCATTCTCCCTCGGTTTCAGAGAAATTCTTTTATTGACAAAGTCATCTTCTTCATCTAAACATGAAGAGTATTCTATTACTTCTGGTACACAGAACTATCAAGAGAACTATTTTGGCAGATTACATCAACTCAGATACTAATATTACAGGTGTTTACAAGTTACTTAAAAAGGCTGAGTTGTATAACACATAGTATTTAGCACCTTTAATAACAGCTCAGTTCTAAATAGATTGAGTAGTGAAATAAAGACACATAAAATTTGTTACTTGTGTTCATACATTACCTCTCACTTAGAGAAGCTTGCAAAGAATCCTTCCCTTCTTACACAGGGAAGACTATAAACAGAAAACCCAGGTCACTGAAATTTGAACCCTTCCCTTATTTAACACAAGATCAAATTGAACAGCACAACTGTTCCTTCGCACAAAACGTGAAGCATAAAGCTACATTGATTTTATTACTTTATAGTACACATTAACAGAGCAGCTAATATAGGCTTTGCAGGCATGTATATCCTAAAGGATCAATCAATACTACACTATAAACCAGGCGAAAATACTATGTATTTACAACGTATTTACAAAAGCTTCTCATATAATCTTACCGGTTATTTTTAAAGTACTGCTCATAGCTTATGAATGTTTTAGAAGAAACACTTCAACACCTTTTTACTTTTTCCCTTTTAGTCTGAGATTTCATCAGCTATTCTACATTCTCTATATTCCTGCACTTAAGCACACTCTCCTTCCAATGGAGCCAAAACCATCTCAAAGAAATACAGCCATTTCACAGAGCACAGAAATCAAACAATACAAATACAATCAGCATTCAAACCAGGTTTTTCAATTTAAAAAGAGGAAAAGTGGCACACACAGTCCACTAAGAATTAGCCCACAGACCACTGAACAAAAGAAAGACTCTTTATATACTGTTCTATAATAGCCAAGATGTGATCTGCCCAGCAATAAAAAAGGAGGGTTTGATGGCCATTCATTCATTATGGACCCAAACTCTTCGCCCAGCCCATCAATCAACAAAAAAAGACTACCAAGAACTTCAAAGAGTTCTGTGTCACACTGTGAAGTGTTACTGACAGTTATACAAATGAAACTATCACTGAGGCATACAAAACCCTACAGAGATCATTGCCAAATAATCAGACCAATATGATAGCACAGAAGACAAACATCACTGAGCAAACTTCTAGATTAGTGACAAAAGCACTTTCTTTGTGATCCCTTCTAAAAACTCAAAGTGTGGAAGGGCTAAGAAGCAAACTATGAGAAAATCCCCAAAATGAACATTAGACACAAAGAATAAAGCACAAAGACTTGAGAGGAACAGAAACAGAGGGCGTCTCATTTGCATGCCTGTAACTGAAGTCTGGATTTACTTTTCTCAAAATAGAGATATTTCAGACACTGCCATCAACATATCAAACACTGAATGTTCTAAACATCTGTTTTATAACTGAACTTAATTTGACAGTATTATCACAGAAATACATTCATTCTCCAGTCACCTCTAATTTAAACCTCCACATATCTTTGCATACAAAAATTTGTTTTCTTAATCCCTAAATTTAGATTATGTCATATGTGTGTTATCTATAATTTGTTATATACTAGACAGAGATGGAGGAAAACAAGTTTTTTGTTCCTTACTCCTTTTCTCAATGGATGGTAGTAACAAGAGTGTTTTAGCCATCAGCTGGAATTTTCTGCTACTGAACACTTAATACTAGGCAGAATATAACAAGTACTAAGGGGAATCCTGACTATTCCTGAGAGACAAAGTAAGAGAGAAATTAAAATAAAGTGTGTCTGGAAGAGAGGACAAATGTTCAGCAGTTAAATCAAGAATGCCTAAAGACAAAATTTATCTACAACAAAGTGACATTTTTGCCAATTTACAAAGGAATATATGGAAGAGAACATTCAAGCCCATGCCTTCAGTTGACAGGAATGGGTTTTACCATGAAGGCTTTATTACTCTAGACACCCTTTACTTTCCCTAGGCAGCAGCAAATCTCTTACTGCCACTTAGCTCAATTTAACAAACTATTACATATTTGGGAGATTTGGACACTAGATGCTTTAGACTCCTAATTTACAATAGCTCGAGCTCTGTATAGGAGACTGCTTATCTCAAGCTTACTTTCAGAAACATTTCTGCTTCTTTTAAATTTTTCAGTTTAATAAGAAAATACATTTGCAGGAGTAAAATGTACCTATTAGTACAAATCAATTCTTAAACTAAGGACTGTTCCACGCTAAAATCAAATCTTTACCCATCACTATCGTTATCAGAAGATCAGCATGCAATATTGAGGTTCTCATTACTCACTCATAATCATTTAAATAATGACAAAAACAAACAACAGGATATTGCTTTCTCTCAAGTAGAGAGAAGCAGAGTAAATATAATTAGGTTTTAATTAAAAAGAACGTGGATTTAAGTCATTTATGATACCAGTACTACATATTACCAGCAACAGAGCTTTGCTTTAATTATACCCTTCCTAGAAACTACAGGATTAGAAGCATTTATTGTCTGCAAGCAGTGGCTGAAAAAGGACAAGAGAATCACAGCACTTGTGAACAGCTGTCTGTAAAGAAAAGACAGAATGAGAACATGAAAGTGATCACTGAGAGACGAAAGCACCCCAATGCTACTAAGTGGATTTTAAAAGAGGACAGGTACTTAGACTCAGGAAATTCATAAGCACACCACGCACATCACAAAACTGCCTGATCTCCAGGCTCCCCCTTTACTTCAAATACTTATGAACACCAACTTTTTCATTGAGACCTCCACATTTCTTCCTTGAAACAAACTGCTCACCCATGCCTACTGCCACAGAACTGAACAGCAAAGTTTATCAGTTGTACACTTTCAGTTTCCTTACAAGCATGAACATGACATTACAACTGTTGAACTGTCGTACATTTACAACTTTGAAAATATTGAGAGGCCTACTATTGCTGCTGCACTATTTAGGTCAACGCTTTTCAACACACGACCTGTAAAAGGAGAGAGGAATTCTCACTCACACAAGCAAGCCAATAATCTGTGGAAAAATAAAAGTGAAAATTCAGATTTTTGCTCATAAAAATTGTAGATTAATTGCATTCTTACAGCAACTGCTAGGTAAACAGTTGAGATGCCTCACATGGAGGCAAAGACTTCACAAAGTCAAAAAGATAAATCAATTTTATCAACTAGATCACCTTTATGTTGCAAAATCTTTGTCGAGTAGAGCAAGACTATTTCAAGACCAGTACTTCCTGTTTACACTGACACATTACTTGTGTGCTGTATCCTGAAAAAATACCCTGAGCATACACATTTGGTTTGTTCCAGGATTTGCTCTGAATTAAAAATACAAGTCAAGACCATGTATTCTGGTCAACTTTTCTGGAAACCAAGTATATGTGACAAAGAGAAAGCTAATCGTGTGATTAATGGAACAGACAGGCATGACAACCAGGAGATCGCTTTTAATTATTTTGGATGCAAACACTACACTGAAGCAGAGATGTATTAGAATCATAGAATCATAGAATAGTTAGGGTTGGAAAGGACCTTAAGATCATCTAGCTCCAAACCCCCTGCCATGGGCAGGGACACCTCCCACTATTATGCCAGGCAATGTACAAGGACAAACTTCCCTAGCAACAAACAACTGTTAAATCCTGGAGGCTTTAAGATCTATTCTATGACATTAAAGCACAACTAGCTTTCATTTTATACTGTTCTAGCAATAGCACAATTCAGTTAATAAACTAATGTCTGCAACCCACCTATAACTGTTATTCCTCTTCCTCGTTCCTACCCTTTCTCAACACAGTTTCACCTATTGATTACAGAGCAACATCTGTGGTTGTTTCCTAATCGAGCTCTCTCAAAATTATCTAGGCTGTTTTAAACAATTGTTTAAATTCACATCACTTTAAAAGGCTGATATTAAGGAATTACCTCAGCCAATCTAAAAAGGGAGCAATCTACTGCAGTCACAGTGGTGACAAGCAACACAGGGCAGACCCTCAGATGGCCTTTCAGAACAACATATTTTATTCATTTCTTATTTCTGTACCATCAAGCTTCTCATCGGTACAGAATATAATTCCCTGGTTCCTATTGCTGTTTAGAATACATTTTTTTTTTTAAAGCTGAGACAACCTCTTACTGTGATGTTACAAAAACAACTCCAAATATACGCAAGACATCTACAGGTTACAAATAACTCATACTTGTTATGATAAATGTATGCTAAATTGGTGGGGGATTTTTTTAAGCTTCCTCATCATTGAAAAACATAATAGCTTTTACATTTAAAAAGCATGGTTTGTACAATAATTGGATTTTTTTTACGTCATCTCTCAACAAGCCAAGTAATTTTACATGTACAACAAACACGCACTTAAAACCACAAGCATTAGCACTTTGCCTGTATCAACAGCCAAGGTTTCATGCTGCTATCAAAATATAAAGCTTACCTGAACCATTCCAGCTTCGCTCCCCTGAAATGACTTCGCATTTGGATTTGCCAATTATCAAAGGTAATTTCAAGTTGCCTCTCTCACATTTTCCACTTTAAAGGAAAACGGTTGTGGGATCTAAGACCTCAATGCAATAATTGCCATGTCTAATTGTCGTTATATCATTTAATGCCAAACTACATAGCCTCTGCTACCCTTTTGTTCAATATATACAAAATAAAATTATTATTTAAATATGTATACTTATCTTTCACTAATATCTTCAGAAAGATTTTTTGGGAGCATTAAAATATCTGAGAAGGCTGAATATGTTTAAACTGAAGTAAGTTATCTTTGTCTGCAAAACCATCACTTACAGCAACTCCTTCTAAATGTAATACACTTGCCATACAAACTGCTGCGTATATTACCTTGGCATGCAATTGGAAGTTACTGGTCCATTAACTTTCTCCAGTTTATTAAAGAGAGTTTTATTCACTCAAACCGGTTGCTTTTACCATAAGAGCAGCTTTATCATTTCACGGAAGGAGATCCAAATCCCCACACTGCAATGAAATTTCATGTTGAAGTTCAGCTGCCTAAAGTTACCTCCATGATAGCAATAGTCAGTAATGCTAAATGAATAATAAGGAAACAAAAAAAAAAAAAAAACCATGAAAAAAATCCTGGCAAGTACAAACACATTGCTTCTTTGCAGCTGCAGCTCAGGCAGCTCAACGTACTGAGCCACTGGGGACACGATGTTCTGTTTCACGCAAAATGAACTAGTCTAGCCAAAACAAAAAGACTTCTTTTACATTTTTAACTAATCCAGCAGATGAACTGAATGAAGATCAGTTACTCAGGCAGATCAAGTAAGGAGATGCGCAGCAAGGAAAGGAAGAAAAAAGATCTCCAACCAAACAGAAATCAGCAGAGGAAAGCAGCAACATCTTGAACTAATACAGCTGCAGCTTAAAGAGACACTATTCCAAAGAACGAACCTGCCAAGTGACAACAAAACACTACACTCACATTTAAGTTGATTTATTTAGTGCATGACAATCTGTGCCAGCTATGATGAAAGTTTCAGAGAAAACTTTAGAATGATAGTTTAAGACAAGACATTCCAATACCAGATTCAACAGAAAACAAACTATCTCTGAGAACTGAAAAAGCCAAATAGATGAAAATTTATTTCAAAAGAGTAAAACTGAAATGGCTTTGGTAAACTTTATGTTTTCATAACAGCACTGAACTTTCCTATTTTGGTTCAGGGTTGCTTGGAGGGAGATCATTTTATTTTGCCTTTAGAAAAGCAGCTTGCAGCAGCAACAGGTCAATGCTGCACTATTTCGGAGATTTAAGTCACAACACTGTCAAACAGGCCTCTAAAAAAATTGCACTGAGCCTTATCAAAGAAGCAACAACACACACAGGATATCTGGGGGTTTTAAAAGACTCTTTTCAAAAGAAACCTTGGAGCCTTTAACAAAAAAAATGAAGTGATCAGAAACTTTCACACTGAGATTTTTAAGGCAACAATGCAATAAAATCGCACTGTAGTATTACTGATTAAATGTAAAACTAAGTCTTCACCAGAAAGCTTCTTAAAAAACCTGACACACTTATTAAAATTTTATTTCAAATCATCCTGCAAGACCGCAACTCAGGAGAGGTAAGAAGTCATTGCATAAGCACTGAAAGAATGTTTCTTCTATTCCAAATTCTAACTCCACACTGTTTTAACTAGGTTTTTAAAACTGAGTAGATTCTACTCAGTATTAGTTAGTAGGATCTACATTTGAAGTCAAGGTCACTTTTAGTACTATGGTCAAAATAGAATGGGATCCTTAACACATTGCTTTCATGTTAAACATAGCTTTATTCCAAGTTAAAGGGACTAGGTAAAGCAGAAAACTGTACACTCATTCTAAGAGATACTGGGAATTCTAAATGGGATTTCGCTAGTTAGCTATATCTTTAACAATAAGCCTTAAAAACAGCCTTATATATAGAAGAAATTGCAACCTTATCACCCAATAGTGTAATTCCAGAAGACTTTATTAGTGCTCAACACAGCAATAATCACTACAAAAGGAATATTTTAATTGCTATATCAAAAAGCCCAAAATAGAGAATGCCTTCAGAGAGCGCTATGCTCCACTGCCTGGTCTGACAAAAAACTTTAAATAAATAAATAGAAACTAATCATTACAGTCACAGAAAGTTCATACAGGATGGTGGGAACTCAGGAGCTCCACCTGTCCAGTTTTATCATTTAAATGCAATATACTGAATGCTTAAGTTTATGGTATTTCCAAGCAAAGGTCTTCTGTGCAAGTATTGAGGAAAAAAACAAAACCAACAATCAGTGGAGAAACTATACAGAAAACAACTTGAACCTCAACTTTTGGAATCATAGAATCATAGAATAGGAAGGGTTGGAAAGGACCCCAAGATCATTGAGCTCCAACCCCCCCGCCATGGGCAGGGACACCTCCCACTAAACCATGCCATCCAAGGCTATGTCCAACCCCACCTTGAACGCCGCCAGGGATGAAGCATTCACAACCTCCCTGGGCAACCCATTCCAGAGTCTCACCACCCTTACAGTAAAGAATTTCTTCCTCACATCCAATCTAAACCTCCCCTGTTTAAGTTTAAACCCATTACCCCTTGTCCTCTCACCACAGTCCCTAATGAAGAGTCCCTCCCCAGCATCCCTATAGGCCCCCTTCAGGTATTGGAAGGCTGCTATGAGGTCTCCATGCAGCCTTCTCTTCTCCAGGCTGAACAGCCCCAATTTTCTCAGCCTATCTTCATATGAGAGGTGCTCCAGTCCCCTGATCATTTTCGTGGCCCTCCTCTGCACTTGTTCTAACAGTTCCATGTCCTTTTTATGCTGAGGACACCAGAACTGCACACAATACTCCAAGTGAGGTCTCACGAGAGCAGAGTAAAGGGGCAGGATCACCTCCCTCGACCTGCTGGTCACGCTCCTTTTGATGCAGCCCAGGATACGGTTGGCTTTCTGGGCTGCAAGCGCACACTGCCGGCTCATGTTCATTTTTTCATCAACCCACACCCCCAAGTCCTTCTCCACAGGGCTGCGCTGAATCTCCTCCCCACCCAATCTGTAGCTGTGCCTGGCATTGCTCCAACCCAGGTGGAGGACTTTGCATTTAGCATGGTTGAACTTCATTAGGTTGGCATCAGCCCACCTCACAAGCGTGTCAGGGTCCCTCTGGATGGCATTCCTTCCCTCCAATGTATCAACCAAACCACACAGCTTGGTGTTATCGGCAAACTTGCTGAGGGCGCACTCAATCCCACTGTCCATGTCACCCACAAAGATGTTGAACAAGACCGGTCCCAACACCGATCCCTGGGGGACACCACTCGTTACTGGTCTCCAGCTGGACATTGAGCCATTGAGCACTACTCTTTGCGTGCGGCCATCCAGCCAGTTCTTTATCCACCGAGTGGTCCACCTATCAAATTGATGTCTCTCCAACTTAGAGAGAAGGATGTCATGGGAGACAGTGTCAAAGGCTTTACACAAGTCCAGGTAGATGACATCGACTGCAGAATCCTACTTTCTATCTTCTGAAAACACTGTACATACTTCAACACAAAAATGTGCCATGCGTTTTCACATGCTTTGTGAAAATAATGAAAAAGCTGCAAAAAAATAAGTCTCCTACATCTTCAATTTTTGACTACTGAAAAACTGCAAATTAACTTGGAACACTGTAGGTGTACCACATAATACCTGTACCATGAAAAGAGCCCACAACAGATTATTGTGAACTCTGAACCATAACTGGGGGGTGGGGGAGGGGAAACAAAAACAAAACCAACCCAAAACAGAAACAAAGCCAAAGCTATCTGCAAATAAGTTACTTGTATCCATACCACTTAAATGCCTACAACAGTATATGAATTACTGATGTAGTAAAGAACAATGCATTATTTCAGTGGCACAGCAACCTTGTAAACAAATAATCTGCATGAGTCAGTATTTTTATAAAGCTTTACTCCAAACATTACTCAGTACTACCTCTGTGTTATGATCTTACACCCTACCTTAAAAATGTGCTGTCTTATGTAGGACACAGCACAGAAATAAGATTCATTTGCACTTACAAGACTAAAAACATTAAAATCTGCTTAAGTACTAAAAAATTTAATCTACCTGATCTTTAACAGGTCTCATGAACCATACTGGAGATAAAAAGGAAAACTGACATAACTGATTGAAAAGAAAAAGGCTGCTTCCTACACCATGATTTCAATGGTACTATTCTAAATGCTCTCCTTATGAGATCTCAGTTTCTACTTCCCCATACTACCTATAGGGTCATCACCATTAATGTCACCTTGTTCTTATGGGCACATAAATACCCAGTAAAACATACCTTGTGTTTCATCACGCTGATGGCACAAGTATCAGTGTGAGAAAAATAAAGCCAGGGCTCAGTTGAAAGCTAACACAGATGAACATCATCAAAGATTAGGGACACAACAGTGAAGACATGCAATTAAGTGCAAAGAAATGAGAAATTTAAACACTAAAAGTACTTTATATATTTACAACATATGCATATTTCTCTGTATTTTTCTGTAATGAAAAAAAAAAAACCAGCACAGGAAAGAAAACCTAATACAAGTGCTTGTTCCAGTAACGGAGGAGTATGATGATGAGAACAGAAACCTCCACAGAACTATCAGGCAACCAAATTAACACTGGATTAAGGGGTACCATCTGAGTTCCTTAATTTAAAATAGCTTTACTACACTTACCCAAGGTAATGCCTGCGCTCAGCTACCAGAAAAAAGAATTCACTTCATACTGCTTTCCAGGGGAAGAAAGGGATTGGAAAGCCTTAAATCCAGCATCCAAATTAAGTGGAAAAATTATTCATTTCATCTGAAATTATAATGTAGAGCAACAGCACATGGATCTGCCAGGCTCATACATCCAGTCTGCTACATGCTTAGTTTTTATTTTTTACATGAAGATTTTATTCCATTATATTTCCTATTAAAAATCAATACATATTAAGCAACTCAAGCACTAACAA
The DNA here is from genome assembly GCA_039720435.1 of Amazona ochrocephala. Classification (NCBI taxonomy): domain Eukaryota; kingdom Metazoa; phylum Chordata; class Aves; order Psittaciformes; family Psittacidae; genus Amazona; species Amazona ochrocephala. The sequence goes on from CM077879.1 coordinate 25,687,291, forward strand.
TTCTGTTTCCCCACCAGCCCAACATTCTCTGTATTTAAAGAGTCATATATATATATATAAAAAATAGTCTAATATATATAGAGAAATTATATTCAGCAGGAACATTCATAAGCTCTTCTTGTCCTGTCTTCTAAGCTGTCATGGAACAGTGTTCCCGTAACTTACAAACCTACTCAGTTTCTACCACTTCGTTTTTTCTAGCTTTATAAATAATTCAGCCTACCATTAGCACAAAGCTTTTTTTTAAAGAAAAAAAGTTGTATTTTGCTATATTCAAGCAATCAATGCAATTCCTATATTTGCTACATATTCATAATTACCTCCACAGGAGGTATATAAAAGATTAAGTATTCACTAAAAGCAAGGTCACCATTCTTGCCAAATAATCAGCTGTGATGAAACCAGATGGGGTTCAACACATCACAATAACAGGTCATCTTCTACAAACAAAGCTCAAGGTTCCATAATTCATTAAACACTTAAAGTGTATTTTAGCAAGTACAACAAACATTAGGATTTTTTCCCCCAGGTCTCTAAGACCATTTCATCAACACAAAAAAAAAAAAGGCTTTTTTTTCCTTTGTTACCTGTTAGAGTAACTTTATCTTTGCCATCACTGAATTAAATACGTATTTAAATTGTTTCCATAATCATAGAATGGTTTGGGTTGGAAGATACCTTCAAAATCATCTAGTTCCAACCCCCTGCCATGATAACAAGGTATTTTTTTTACAGAATTACAAACAGAAACTGTTCTTGTTTTATTTTTCTTTTGCCTTAAAAAAGGGGCAACTCCACAAGACAGTAAGAACAAAGCAACCCAATAATCTCAGTCAATTCAGTCTTACACAAACCAAAAAGTTAATCCCCCAGCACTTTTCAAGAAAACTGTACTGCACATAATTATATGGAAGAGATGAAAAGAAATTCAATCAACTACAGGAAGAAAGTTTCAAGTTAAACTGAAAATAGATTGAGACAATTAACTACCAAGCTTTTACTGACTACTTGATGCCAAAAGGCTCTTTCAAACACACTGCCACAGACAGAGCCCTTGAAATGAAATCCTGAGTTTTGAGCTAGTCAAACAAGCTGATTCTGGATTTAAATTTTCAGCTGTGTAACATGAAAAAACAAGAAAAGGACAAATGCCTACAAATTTCACTAGGATTCTTTCTATCTACTAATCCTATATTCCTGTTCTTGTAAAACCTGTTTATTTCAAGCCAATAGCTGTACCAGTACTACTAAAACACACTCAGCTTGACAGCTCTATTAAGCTGAAGAAACAATTTGTACAGATTAAATATAAACAAAATGCAAGTGTTGAGTCTCAACGTCACAGAGGCATTGATGAAGTCAAACTACTAAATCAACCTGTGTGTACTTAAGACTCTTTAGATAAGAGTAACCTTGAGCCATGGTTTTTAGGGATTTCATTAATAATCTTGACTACTTTTCCCATGGTATCCCTATGCAGAAAAACTTGATTATACCACCTTGAATTGCATAATAAACTTTAATATGTATTGTTTATTCCCTGGGAATCTGATCTTTTATCTACTCCAGGATCAATGCTATTAAAGAGCCTTTGAATTAGGAAAGAACTGTTGGCAAAACTGTCAAGGTAAACAAAGTTTCAAGTAATAGGCCAAATAAGACAAAAAAAGTGCTTGGGATACTTTGGAAAATTGAGCTCATTTGAATACATGACATAATACAGCTAAGTACTGGGTCAAATATCTAGGACAAGTAAAATCAGCACAATCCATCTTAGAAACAGTGATCCTGAACAGAGCCAGAGGAGGACAGTGGTACAGAAAAAAATAAATAAATTAAAAAAATCAGCTGAGCCACACTTCTAATGGGGTATCACAGCAACAATCCTTTCTTGTTTTAAAAATACTTGGTATGATTAAGGGGAGGCAATGTTTACAGTCAGCAGTGATCTTACCAAGAAAATACTACACCCTCAAAGAGGGATCACACAACTACTCTCAGAATTTTAACACTTTAAAAACATGTTTTAACAAAATAGATTTGGGTTCAAGTCTGTTACTATTATCAGTTTCTAAGAATCCAGACAGGGAAGTACTGCAGCTAGTAAAGAACTCTACTCCAGGAGACAGCTATAGAAGACCCAATAGTTACAGCTTCAGCTAAGCTCAAGAGCAGATGTAGTAAGTACATCTAACCACAGCAGCAACTGATAAAACACGTTTCTCTCACTTCAAGACAAAATTATAGTAAGCAGAAAGAGAGGTATCAAACACTGTAAGAAATACCTTTGCAACCAAAATGTGGCCACCTAGTGCTGCAACTCTCAGGAAATTGTACAGCTTGTGTGACACACATGATCAGAGTATAGTAACCAGTATCCAATATCAAAATATGTCAAGTTTATCTGCATTATTAGAAACCACTGTGAAACTACAATAGGTCCAGTGCAGTAAGAGAACTTTATGTTTTAAAGGCAAATCGGAAAATGAACCTAACCTGACAAGAGATTTAACAGCTCTGGAGAGCAGACCATTCAAAAGGCTCTAATTCATCAAATTAACCGAACAAATTAAAGATGCTTCCAATCTACATCATTCAGTAAGTCAGGGATCAGATTTATCTTACTGTCAGAATTTTAGTAAGTAAATTCTGCCCACATGTAGTCTTAATCTTTGCTTAAGTGCCACTAACAGATCCCTCAGTTAAGAGGGAATAAGAGAATAACCAGCAGTAAGAGCAGCTCTGAGGCTGCAAGCATTCACATGTATTTCACATGTGTTTAGAAAAACCCACAAAACTCTATATAATAAAAAAGTGCATATGCATACACATTCAGCCAACTATTCTCAGATGCAAAAACAGTAAGTGTTAAGGTCCATCTTCAAGAAGCACTGAAACAGTAAGCTAATACTAGAAGCTCCATTAATTTTCCTCCACAGATGCATTTTTAGAGAATTGAGAGAACCTGACTATTTTCCCCTGTGCTGGTGGCACACCTTTAAGCATACTTGATTCATAAATAAGGCTGAGTCTACATAAATTGTTCACCTATCAAACAACAGTAGCTAATGCCACTGAAACTCTTCCATAACATCTCCAGTTTAGTAGAGGACAATGAACAATATGAAGTAAGCATCTGGAAACAAAACTGCTTCACAACAGAACTGAGAACATACAGGGGGAGAGGGGAACTATGTTTTTAGTTCAACTACACAGCTTCTGAAGAGACTAAATCTAAACTAAAAAAAAAAAAAAAAACAAACAAAAAAAAACCACACCAAAAAAAAAAACTCATCTGTGAACTGAGCAGTAAATCACTGTCACAATTTTTTCAGAAGGAGACCTGAAAATGATCAGGAATGGTTAACTACACACACTACTTTACCCAAGAGCAAAAACAGCTCCAGGATTTAGAAAGCTGAAATCCAAGACTGAAAAGTATGGTAACACACAAGGTATAATGCAAGCCTTTTTACCATCTTTTTTCCCACTCCAGTTCTTCCCAGAAGTCTAACAGACAGATAATGTGTTTGAGGGGAAAAAAAAAAAGTTGGTAAGTAAAACCCAAAACCCAAGACCTTTGGCAGTCACCAATTTTTTGTACCACGCAGAGATTTAAGACATGAAAAGTCATATATCATGTAAAGTAAAAAAAAAAACCCAGGTTTTCAAACATGTTTATGGTAACCAACAGTCATTCCAGAACATGTGCTAGTGAGCAGTTTAACTACATTAAAAAATATTTCCTTTACTTAACTCCTTCCCCTAAATCTATGGAATACCCTAAAGCAGGGAGTGTTAGCTCATGAAATTATATGCACATGTAAATGACCCTAAACCACTACCAACATCATCTCACTTTTACCCTGCTCCTGACTTTACAGTACTTGAGGCTAAACTTCTGAAGAGCTTTTGGTTAGCTTAAGGGTAACGTAATTGTTCTTCCTCGATATTAGGCTTTATGGTCATTTTTAAGAGTGTATCAGTCAAACAATCCATCCCATTACTAACACAATCCACCCTACTATAGCTAAACATATAATGATGTATTTCTTCCATTACCTGTCTCTGAAATATAAACAACAGGATTCTGCTTCAGAATTTTATCACGTTTTGAAGTAGCTGCTTTTTTTTCGGATTCCTTCTTGGATTTTTTCACTGACTGCACCTCCTCTTCTGAATCTGTATTTTGAACACAACATAAATGTAGATTTCTGCTACATACATACAAGCTTTAACAGATCACATAACATCAATTAACAGATATTCACATATATTCAATTGAGTAAGAAAAAGATACCATAAGGAAGGTCAGAGCACAGCTTTATTTTTCTCCATCAGCTAACAGTCTAGCCACCATTCATTCCAGCACATAGACGACTAAATGAAAATTTGGACAGAACTCAGTCTAGACACTGGGTTTTGTTTACATAAGAACTATTTAGTTACTTATTCCAAGAACTGCTATCCTTGTATAAAACCCTTTCTGAAAAGGAATGTGACTCACAGAGTACACAGCAGATTACTAAACAAGAAACACACAGTAAATAAAAAACAATCCACCCCACCCAAAAAACACCCAACCCAAACAACACACACACCACAACAAACTTTCAACTTAGATTCCTAAGGTTGCTTATGGCATCATATTATGCTGGTGTATTCTACAGTACCTATTCCAAAAGCTAACAAAAGAGATCACTAAGGTTGTACTCTGATTTTTCAGCAGAACACTGGTAGACTTGCCACACACCTCACCAGCCATTCTCCATATCCCACAAGTTGTCAAGATGACAAACTTACACCACTGTAGATTATGTATCCCAGCAGCCAAAGGAGTAAACGGGACAAACTGAAGAAGTCGGGACAACTAACAAGCGTAAAAGAGGGCTACCCTTCAAGGCCTACCTTTATCCATGATAAACACTACATATTAATAATTACAATATATATTAAAGGCAACTATGGTCAATTGATTTGAGCCAACTGAGTCCCATCCCATCATTGTCTCACATCCATGCCCCCAAAAAATACACACACTTTTCTCTCTTCAAGAACTTAGAACTCCATTTCTCTTTTCCCCTACTAATAATGAGATAGAATTTGCAAGATCTCCAGACAGTATCAGCACTTTACAAATAGCTCTTAAGGTATACATTACTTTTGTACTCCAACTTCTAATGCAGAAATATTTCTACTGCCACTCCTCATGCTAAAGAGGAACTGTTTATAGAACAGTTTATGTAAAGATTAGAACACATTTCCATATATAATAGCATTATTCTTACAGATGTTTGTAATCAATTTTAAAATAAAAATATGGAATAAACATTTACTAGACTTTTTTAATAGACAAGAAGCACAAGACTGCCTTTTAGAACAATCTCCTCGTTCACACAGGCACAGAAATGTGAAATTGCAGTATATGACCAGCCTCCTGTACCCAGCATAGGATATTATTTACCCCTAAAAGAACAGAAAACCAAAAACTCCACATAATTTATATACATTTTCATAACAAAAAAGTTAGCGGTTTTGATTGAATTCACCATCTGAATTTTGGTGGGTTTCTTTTTTGGTTTGGGATTTCGGGTTAACAGATGTTTTCTTAAGTTACTTTGCAATGTATATTTCATGCATGGCACACACTGTGCTTCACTATTATCAAACATATTTTGCTATCCAGCAGTAATTCCTGTGAAAAACGTTTTTAACATCATTTACGGGGGGGGGGGGGGGGGGGGGGGATCAAACTAATCCCAGCTTTCCTTCAGATGTACCATTTACCTAAATGAACCATGAATGCTGATGCAAAAGATGCAGAGGAACATTCAGAAACAACCATGAACATTACCTGAATCGTAGATTATTCTTTTTTTCTTTTTTGCCCGCTTTTGTTTGGAATCATCATCTTCACTGGGTGAATTATTCACCTAAGAGCAACAGTCCATTAGTTCAACTAGTAAACACGTCCTTCCAGCTTTTACTCACACATTCAAATGTATGAGTTTCAAACAAATTCTAACAGAAATTATTTATTTTCCAATATTCCACTTATGAACAGTCTTGCTTAACCCATGGGTGGGAGAGGGAAAGCTGCAGGGCAGAGCAAATAAGGAAGAAACTACAGCAGAGAAACTAAACATGCACCGAGCAAATCATAGATGATTATGTTGTGAATAAATATCAAAGTTTAATACAAATTAAAGTAAATGAAACAGATTTTCAAGCACTTCCAGCTTTTTATTCATAAAAAGATATTGCACAGTCCCACCAGAAACAGAGATCATACAGATCAACAAGTTGCTTATATGGAATTCAGCTTTCACTTTTGGTTCTATTCTGTTTATGGTTTCGCTGTAACCACCAGAATTCAACATAACTTTGGAGTAGAATATGGCCCATTGAAAAAGGAAAAAAGCATACACCACTGAAATAGGAAAAAAGCATACTAGTTGAAGCTAGCCTGATTTCTTATTCGGCATCCTGCTTCCCTGCAGCTTGTCAGCTCACCCATGAAGCATTGCAGCTACCAAGAGATTACAAGCTACTAAGAGACTGCACCAGTGGTCAGAGCTGACAGCATAAACATGCTTTATCTATTATCAGCTACTATTAAACTGTCTCAAGGAAACTTTTTCTTTTTTTTTTTTTTTTTTTAAACATTTACAAGTTTCAGATATTTAAAAAAAAATAATAATCACAAACTGCACAGATAGGAAGTTCCTTGGGGCTACCGAATTGTGCTTGTAGTCATGCACAGCTGTAAATGCTCCTAAAAATATAATTCTAGATAAGCGTATCTACGTATTTTACAATCTACATTCAGTTCTGAAACCTTTGATATAACTGGAGAATTGCAAAGTAGAAACAAAAGATCACATGCGATAATTGCTGTCTTTCAGTTCACACAGAATGGTCCTTTATTTTCACATTGAAACAAGTGCAATTACACAGCCAATTTTTAAGTAACATCTTACTTCATGACTGTGACGCTTCGTTAAATCTCCATCCCACTAGAAATCCTTCCATTCTGCAGGTGATTTTAAAGCCGTTTTTTGACACCCCTTTCTTTTTTATACAGTTCAGATAGTTAACTGTGTGTCAGTGACACCTTACGCTAGACTATGTTGCCCAAGGCTCCGTCCAGCCTGGCCTTGAACACTGCCAGGGATGGAGCAATTACGACTTCTTTGAGCAACCCATTCCAGTGCTTCATCACCCTCACAGTGAACAACTTCTTCCTTATACCTAACCTGAACTTCCCTTCTTTAAGTTTAAACCCATTCACTACCCTTTGTCCTATTGCTACAGCCCCTGATGAAGAATCCCTCACTGGCATCCTTGTAGGTCCTCTTCAGGTACTGAAGGCTGCTATGAGGTCTTCCCAATATGCTTACATCTTCTGTGCATAAGCCGCAACCTTAATTAAAAATTAGATAAGCTGAGCTACTTAGAGAACTTTCAACTACAGCTAAACAAACTTCAAATAGATCAGATTATTCCTACATTGGCACCTAACCCTAAGAATTTCTACCTACCTCTCCTGTGCCCTACAACCCAAATATTTTTTTAAATTAGGGATTTTCTTCACCGCCTACAGTTTTGCTGCAAGAAGCTAATAGTAAGTCATAGCTTCCTCCCATGCCTATGAGAAAAACTGACATATGGCTTTTTTTTTTTCAATTTATACCAACTGTGACTTTAAACATGCTAGATACACAAGCAATCCTATATCCAAGAAACCAAGCACTTCACAAGTAAGAAAAGCAAAACTAACCTTAGTCTCCTTTTCCCTTTTCTTCCCCCGTGAGGGTCCTTCACCATTTTTAATATTTTCGCTCTTTTTCACTGTCTCACATTCTTTTCGCCTTCCAGGAGTTACAACATCAAAGAACTTCCGGATATCCTAGGTAAAGGGAAAACCGATTTATAAATTTCGTAAATACAGACGGCTCTCAGAAGTTTCACACTACAAAACAGCAAAGCACTTCAATTACTTTGCCAGCAACTCCATTATAATACTTGATGATCTTGAAATTTTGTTCCCAATTAAGCAAACAAAGCCCAGCTAGTTAAACATAGCTCCTCAGACACCAACCATTTTTCTCTTGTCTTTGAATCATGAAAAAAGAGTTAATTTCTCCCTTAGCTGGACATCTTCACCAACACACACTTCAAAACAAACTTCCAGTACCAGTGAAATACAGTGACATATGACAGATACAGTTACAATTCTTTTTTTCATGACTAATCACCAGCCTAGCCCAAAGAATTTCTACAGTCAAAACCTTCAACTCAGCAATGAGGTAGTGTCCAATCTAGAAAGACAGAAAAGCACCAAGAGCCAAGTAGTGGGACATACCACATCCTCCACCTTCTCATAAGTTCAGGACAATAACCAAGTAAACTCAATTTCAATCATTAAAAACAACAGTCAGCAAGAAACAGATTAAAATTCTAACACAGAACTTCATACAAAGAGCTCAAAAAAGCCTATCTGTAATCTTATTATCTGACCACAGCACAACCACAAGAAGCTTCTTTTAAGCTACACAGATCAGCAACTGAAGCTTCAATTTTAAAAAAGTGCTATTATACACACAAAGCCAAATCCAACTTCCATTGAAAATACTAGCATTTCAGTTTTATTAAAATTAAAACTGAGAAAATGCATACCTGGTTGTTATCACTAACTTCAGGGGTAGCAGCCATTTTAGAGAAAGAAAATGCTTCCTACGGCCTAAATATATAGCAGGGAAAGGATGTAGATTAGGACTACATTCTATCCAGCTGATAGCTATTCCCCATCATTGAGTTCATCTGGGTAGTTTGTTTATTCTTACAGAGAACTACATGCAAAGCAGTAAACTCAAGAAAACTCCATAAAAGTCTGATTGACCAGGAGTGTTTCATGCTGCTTTTCAAGAGTTCCCTGGTGGTCTGGATTATCAGAGCCTATAGGGCTTAAAATCAATGCAATATGTCATTTGAAAGCATACACAAAATATAGGACACATAAAGACTTATTTAGTGTATTTAGCTTAAAACACTTTTGCAGAACCAGAAATGTTGTTTCCTGTAAAAATTTAGACTCCTCGTGTTTTATCTGCATATAATAATATGGATTCAGCAAAAATGCAACAGTAGACTGGGAAGCATTCTTTCTCAATGAGACTTCATACATTTCCATCTATGGAATTTATACCTTGAGGCATAAATATTCAACACTCTGCTATTTTACATGTACACCTACAACATAAATGCAGTACTATACAAGCTCTGAAATTTTGACTGCCAGTACCTATAGCTAACAGGTCTGAAGAAAGCAGCTATTTAAAAAGTCTAAATATAGATTCGTGGACTCGATCACTCAATCATTATTACTGAATTCTCTTTAGGCTTAAGGAAACATAGGCAACATGAAAATTATTCAAAGTCTCAATAGATTTTTTATGTAGTAAAATAGTTTAAATACTTACTACAACACTGCAAAATAAAGTTACTTTTAAGTCTTCATTTATTTTATAGTTTGTACTTTTTGGCTTAAAGTATTTGGAGGCTAAATTTTAGATCAGTAGTAATACTATTCATTTTAGTATTTTAACTAAAAACAGCTAGTAAGTGAGCTGCTCTGCAAACACTATATGCAATAATATTACTTTTTTAATAGACTTACCCAAGAAAATATCATCATATCGTGGTTTCTAAAATGCAGACTTGAGAAAGAAAAATATATTAATTTGACCTGCCTGCCCCAGCTTCTTCCACTATTTTAATACTGAATGTATGAAAATAGCTCCTGAACTGCTAAGGCCTAAATTATAACATGTAAATTACTATTTTCTTCCTCATCAGTTCTCATAAGTTATCAAGTTAGCTCTTCATAAGTACCTTTAATTCACAAAATGCCACAGAGCAACAATAAAGTTATCTTTCAGTAAAGCTTTTATCCAAGAATCATGAGAAACAGAATTTTCACGCCCTTTACTAAGAGATGTCAGATAAATCCTTAGTTCATTGCAGAAGTTTTAAGACTATTTATTTATAAAATACTATATAAGCTTAGATCCCAGACAGGATCACTTGCGTCCATTCTGGGTTTATCTATTCAACATACTCTGACTGATGATCTTATTGGTATATAATGCTATGTATATACAAGTGCATGTTTAGCTTTGATCCATTCCAATGAGGAAAGGTGTATGCCAATGTAACTGGCAAGTTTCCTTCTGGGACTTTCCCCCAAAACATACAGAAGTCATCAGTCTTACGTATCCTGGAGATACACTCACCAGCATGGCTATCCCAGGTGGTCCCCTTGCCCAGAACGCTAAAATTAAAGAGGCAAGGCTATATTACTGTGGTCTCACCCACGGGTGCTTCAGCAGCAGCACCAGGACATTGAGCAGTTCTACCCGAGGAAGAGGTGGAACTAAGTACGAATTTCTGATCATTCTCACTAAATTAGGGAGGTAATTGACGCATAGCATCTGAACAGCCTAAAAGCTATGTTCAGGTGTACATGCACAGCCTAAAATGCTGTGTTCAGGTGCACTGGTCCCTGCTGAACTATCTTAGTAATTGTATGATCTCAGCAATGGCTGTGCTGACTAGTTCTTGCCAGTTTTGACTACTGCCTGAAATCTTCCACCTTAGGCAATAATAGGAGACCACAGCAATTCACCATGCTAAGTTGCAGGTTCACCCTTGAAAGACTTGGGTCTGTCATTTTTACTGAGAATAACATGGATAGAAACTGAAACTCCTTGGTCAGGTAGCACAAAGCCTGGTTAGTCAAACAGTTTGTCAGGGTGACTTTTAAGACTTCAGTAAATACCCAGCTCACAAAAGTCAGTTACAAAAGCCATAAACATTCCATACTGGGGTTTTTCCTGCACTTCAAAAGCCCCCTACACCAACCATCTACTACTTTGATGTTAGAACCACCTCAATCTAAGAGTAATAGGCAGTGTTTCAGAAGGATAATGTTCAGTAAGGTAGAATACTTTCCAAAATAACAGCATATAATTCAGTTTGCATGTCAAAATACAACATGAGATAGAAACTTGAATTTCACCCATCTAGCTCAGTGACTGCAACAGAAAGTAATGCAACTTATTTAGGTATTCTTCAGTGTGTCCATGAGAGCCTTGCATCAAAACAACAGTATTTATTTACAGATGTTTATTTGAGTGTAAGTTTTGTGCAAACATCAGCTCTGTCATCTGGTGTGTCCAGAAAAACTGCACTAACTGAAATCAAATTTATACTTTCACTTCAGTAATACTTGCTTTGATAACTACACTTAACATTCACTAATGGTGGTTCTGCAGCATAGGTACTACACAGTATTTTTTGAGCAGTACCACAGTTCTAAGTACACAGCAGCTGATGAGACAGCTCCAGCCATATGAGTGTCTCTCTCAGCTAAAGGCAACTCAAGCAGTCCCCACTCCTAGTCATCCATTCCCTCACTATAGCATTCTGCTTGAGAACTGGGTCAGGTCACTAATCTGGGTAAAAAAATAAATCCCCTCTAATACAGATCAGTTCATTGTGTAACTCCCCAAACATCAGTTCAGCACGGCTGAGAAGATGCGGCAGAACCAACCCAACCCAGGCTACTTATGTTTGGCACTACATGAAAACCTTACACGATTACTAACATCACTGTATTTTTGCTTCTATATCTGCAGCTGCGCCAGTGATGGTTTTACAGCCTTTTCTCTTCAACACTGAAAAGGGAATGGGCTGAACAAACCCATCCTCTCCCCAAAACGATGGTTGTCTTCCTCCCTTCTAATAAAGTACCAGACATTGCGAGACATGTGACATTCAGTACATAAAGAGAGAAATCCTTTATCCCAGGAAGGTGGGAAAGGAGGAAGCAAGTCTTTGGGTAAGGTCAGTTTTCTAAAAAGGTAATGGCAGGAGAAGCAGACTTGTCCTGTACATAAATTTAATGTCGTCAGCCACCCCTAACAAACCATGAACACATCACAGCTTAAAAGCCTCATGATTCTTGACGCTGGAAGACTTCTGTCAGTACTGCGAAACACTCAAGAGTTTATTGCCCACCATTGCTGAGTATCGAGTGTAAGATATAAACAATGTTAAACCCTGTAGAGTCCAAAATCAAACTTGAACTTCACTGGCTCCGAACAGCATTTGTAGTTAAGCCAGTAAACACCTGCACAGAGACTTCACCTCAGTAGAAGGAAATTTGTCTGAGCCAGAGATGAACAGGGCACACCATCTTACGATGGGTGCGTAAGTGAGCAGTACTGCAGAAAGCACACAAACACGTGTACATTTACAAAATCCTTACATCCTACTGAGGGTTGCATCCTTCATTACTTATAAACAAGTCTTTGTTTAGAAACAAAACTTTTACGTCGTTTTTTCCCCCACTTGAACTGCTTTTTGCAAATAATGCACACTGGCCAATTCGGCAGCAGAAACGCCTTCGTGTGTATGCCGTTACTGAAACCAAAGGAAGCGTTAGAACTTGGGCAGACTGCATTCAGAGAGAGGTTGGCGCGGCCGCCTTTCCCCCCGAGCGAGCCCACAGTCCGCGCCTGATTCGCCCCCCTGCTTTCGGGAAGGAAACTGTAAGGGCGCAGCCGCTTCCCCCTGGGAACAAGGGCACAAACGGGGGCATTTTCTCGGTCAGGAGATTGTTTTCTGGCATTCGTGGAGGGCGGGCGCGGCAGGAAGCGCGGCAGGGAGGGCGGGCGGCCTCTCCTCGGCAGCCTTGCAGCCGCTCGGCCACAGCAGACGGCCTCCGAGCCCTGGGCCGTCCACTGGGGACGGCACACAGGCTCGGCTCAGCTTAGGCCGGGTTCCAACAGCCCCAACTGCCGCGGAGCTGCAATCACGCACCGGGGCAGATGCCCATCCAGCCCCGCCGCGGGCGGGACGCTGCGCAACCTCCTCTCCCACTCGGGAGGCGCCGCGGACGGAGGGAGGGATGGAGGGGGCCGCGGTGCTGGGGGCCGCGCTCACCATGGTGCTGGCGGCGGTTGATCTCTCTAGCGGGACAGCTGCGGCTCCATGCCTACCGTCTTCGCGCCAACTCCCGCAACCCGGCGCGCGGCAATGCCGTCACAGCTGCGACGGGCGGGGCGGCAGGGGTTGTGTCGCGACTTCGGCGGCGGCCTACAGTTGGGGTTGGGGCCTGCGCGGCATCGTTTCCTTGTTGCGCGGCCGCCTTCCTGTTCGCGTTCTCCTGCTGCCAGTGCAGGCGTCTACAGCCGGTGCCCTGCCATTGGGCTGCACCGCTTCTAACCGCGGTGCTGAGGCTGGGCAGGTGCTGCGGGTCTGGTCTGCAGTAACGGGAACGGGGCCCGCAGTGCGCGTGAAAATGGAGGGCTGCAGCTCCACAGGGAACTGCTGTGGCCTAGGACACCTCTAACAGAGAGGGGAGGCTGGCAGCCTTAACTGTTACAACAAACAAGTGAACAGTGCCAGGCCCCTTGAGATACATCGGGGTTTAGTGCATTGAGGCAAACGAAGGCATCCCAAGTGCTTGAACAGCCATTTCTGGAGGGCTGAAGTGCAGTTTACATCGGGGTTTATTGCATTGAGGCAAACGAAGGCATCCCAAGTGCTTGAACAGCCATTTCTGGAGGGCTGAAGCGCAGTTTACATCGGGAGAATAGAACAAGTTGTGCTAAAGTTTAGAGGCAATTTTGGGATATGTAGCTGCTGTACGACCACTGTATTTTTTAACTAAAAATAGTATTTTAGTGCAGTCACTGTAAGGTCTGTGTCAGTGCAGAATATACAGTCATTGCCCTGTGCTGAATTGCTTGTTGGTCCCTTCATTCTTCTTTCCTGGTTGTGCAGGAAGTGTTAGGATTTAATTCCTCTGTCATACTCTCTGCCTTGATTCCTCTATGGTAGTTTCTCCCATGCATTAAGGCTTAGTAGAGCTCAGAGCCTACATCTGAGGAGTCAAAAGAGAAACTAGAAAGCTACACTCTGTCTTCACCCATTATTTAATTTCTAATAAATATCTAATGAAATCTTACATGTTTTCTTCCATTTTTTTCCCGTGCTTGCTGAACACTGTGAGGAAGTAAACTTGGGAAACCCAATAAAAACCATTTCCCTCTCAATAATCACTCATCTGATGTTTAGATTCTGCCAACTGAATTGCTAATTGTTGTGAGTCTTGGAGAAGAATGGGGAGGCCAAACAATTTGTGACATTAAAACTTCTCATGGCAAGGTGAAGATTTGTGCTTGTCTCAAAGTGCAGTTTCTAGTACTGTCATTTGTATATCTTCTGTATTCACTTCATTTTCTTTCCTTTTTTTGTTTTTGCCTCCAAGAACAAGTGGCTGCTTGGTGGTATGGTCAAACTCCAGCGAAGATAATTACATAGAGATACAGAGATAAAAGTCAGATCTTGTTCTCTCTGAGAAAACGTGAATGCTAATGATACCTGTTACCATTCCTGTTTAATTCTTTAAATTGGACTTTAAGTAATTGTAAGACCCTGTTTGTATAAAAACTGTTCATTTATGAACACGTGGTCAGGCAACTCTTACCTTTTCAGCATTAGCATAGCTTGTGACTTTGTATTTCTGCATAAGAAAGACATGACAGAGTGAGGAAGTAAGCGCAGACCCACAGCACAGGCTATGTTTTGCAGCCTGTTTTGCAAGTTATTCCATACGTGCTCAACTATAATGGGTATGCAAACAAAACTGGTATCGCTTTAGAAAAACATTTCCAGTGATCTGTTTGTATATAAGTATTTAATTCTCATTACATAATTTTTAAAGCTGTGCATATTCCTGATACCAGAACTAAAGAGTAGTTAAAATGGCTGACACTGGAAAGAGCCAGACTGACTGTTTAAATAATGCTAAAAGAATTACTGCAGGTGGTTATCTCTATTTGTAGTTGATAAAGTTGCCTAGAATAACATCCAGCAGAGCACTGTCTGCATGTGGGCTTGTGACATATTCATGTTTCTTGGAAGGCAAGAGTTTAACCCTTTATGAAGAGATCAGACTGAATACATGGAATGACTATTATTCACTCTTGGACATGGTCGGGAGACAGAGAATACCTCTGTTCATATGGGGAAGGCTATGAAACCACTGAAGTGGGAAAAACCTCACTCTGACACAGGGAACAAAACCTGAAGACTCATTGTATTGTGATGCACTTTGCAAGATAAAATGAAGGCAGTAACCATTCTGAGTCTATAATTGACCATGGGTCATGTTTTAAAGGCATATTACATAACTGAAAGTACAGCTTTTTAAAAAGTAGCCATAAAGTACACTCAATACCATCACTCTATTTACAACTAAGACAAGTAATTTAAGAAATCAGACTTGTTTTCTACCTTTCTGAAAATTACAGATTATTTGGCTTTTTATGGTGGCAGGTTTTTTTCCAGAATACGTGAAAAAGTTGAAATACTAATTCTTGAGCTTGAGGGTTTTTCCTCTGTTGAACAAAACCAGGCCCAGTTGTTATTATTAGTGAAGGCTTTGTCTTTCTTATTGTCAGGAGATTGCTATTAGAAAAATACATTTTCTTACACTGACAAATTTTTATGAAAGTATTTCTGTTAATATTTTCTTGACTATTTAAATTCATTTTTTCTGTATTGATATGTTGATTCAATTTTGAAATTGAAAGCAACTTTTACTGCAACTTTTGAAGCAATGTATTATTTACTGCTCTACAAAATCTGTACTTTGAATTGTTTGAAACTTAATAGAAATATGAGGCAGATGCTTTTAACACTGAGATACTTCCGAAGTCCATAAGGCATGTGTCTCACGTGTTTTAGGGGACAACACACGTTGATCATTTAAGAAATCTTTATAATGGAACAGAGATGTTCTGAGCTTTGTATGTGTCCAGAGGACCGCTAAGGTTAGGAATTGCCCTAGAGATACATGGTATGGTGATGCTAAGATGATTAGGAAAGCACAATGAAAGTACATTTCCTGAAATCGAAATTTCAGCTTGAATTTTGTATTTTTTCGTTGCATTAATAGGCATTAGTCATTTACTAGATGGTAGGCTGCATTTTGGAGGCCTCCTATAGGGAACATTTTGCTTACTAGAGTCTCTAGTAAAGAACGCCAAATTTCTCTCACTTTCTAGAAACAGTAATTAGCATTTTGTTGCAGACCAAAAATTCTTTGTAAATCTGTGGTCTAGTTTCTATTTACATTAGGCTTTCTATAGAATCCATCGCAGTTGTGTGTCTTTAGAAAAGACTTGAGCCCATCTCAAACAGTTTTTGCTGTATAAGGTAAAGGTATAAGGCAAAAATAAGTGTTTGATTTGCATCACAGTGTTGATGGCCATTACATAAGTTGTGCTCTTTTTAGCCACTGATGTTAATGTAAACACTACACTTTTTCTAAGTGAACTTTGTCTTTAGGTCTTTTCTCTCTCTTCATTTACATATCGAGGCAGAATGAATGTGGCTTAACTTGTCTACTTGGCCTGACATTGCATCCTTTCGAAACTCCTGTTAGCTAATGCATTCAGCATTTCTGCAGATCAAACCCCAGGCTTTCAGGCTGAGCCCCTAAACGAAGGAGAAAACATATTCAGTGTTAAGTGAAGAGCTGTGCTTAACATTTGACTCACTTGCCTTGGCAGAGACAAAGACAGAAAAGGAAATCTGGTAGCTGAGAATCAAACTGAATAATCATTAGACTTCCCAAATACAGTAGGAGTAATGGCGGGTGCGTGGAGACCTCAGCCCCTCCCACTCTTGAGGCATTCTGAAACCAGATTCATTAAGTGCATGGCCAGAGACAGGAAGTCCCACTGTGCAGCACTGTACTGACAACCACATACAGCATTGGATGGAGCCTGTGCTGACTGCCTGTTGAGATAGTGGAATAAGTAATTCCTTCCTTTTCCCCTCTCTCTGCACACTTACTTCTCAACAGCCCTTGATCACATCTCACTCATCTGTGCTAATTGTTTTCCAGATTAGGAGTAGAGTCTTTCCTTTCTCCAACTCTTTGCTCAGCTAATCAAAACCTCCTTCTGAATTCAAGTTGCTACATGACTCCCATCAGTTAAATTGCTTCCTCTTTAACTTTATCAAGTAACATTATAGCCCAAACGCTTAAGTATGACAAGGCAGTAAGAAACTGGATTCAGAGGCTTGAAACACTGAAACATTTTTGAACCTTGATTATAGCATGCTCCCACTCATATCAATAATAAGAAATACAGTTCATAACATTGTCCATATCAAGCATCTGGGAGCACAAGTCACTGCTGCACCTTTCAGATCTCATGCAGATGCAATAGGCTGTCTGCAGTAAGATGCCAGTGGTACTAACTCTGCCATAGTGGGGAGAAGCCTGTTGACTTTACCTTGCCAAGGCATTGCATGGTATTAAAGAGCTGTCATGAGCGTTTCAAATATAAGTTTCTGATAATCACAGTAACTAACTGCTTTAGAAGTACAGTGACATCCATAATGACTTGTATTTGAGTTTTCTTTCATAAAGTACCATACATACAGTCAAAGCTTTTAAGTGTTAAAATAGAAAGATTATCTTCATGCAATAACTATCCAAATTAGCATTTCAAATGCTATTCCACAGCATAGGAAAGGAGCATGTCAGTATATACTGCAGACCAACTTGGTACAGTCCCTATGTACTCCTCTCTTTCCCAAGCTGCCTTTGGTGGGATCTTGGCTGAGAAGTGTGGACCAGTTACTTCAGGTAGTTGAGGGAATGCTGTGTTTGTTATGTGAGAGACTCAGGTTAGATGCACAGCTGCCCCACAGCAGGAATCTTGCAGTGCAGAAGACATCAGTGGGAGCATTCATCTATGGTTAAACTCTTTCTTGTAAAGGGGCTGCAGAGAAATGGTTATGCACATGCGTTGTGTTGCTGTACTTTGAAATATGTTAAAAGATTAAATTCTATTGCATAACTGCTCTGTCAGATAGTTGCTGTACAGATGGCCCAGCTGTGTATACCAGGATTGTTAAATTAGTCAATACTAAAATAGCATCTTTCAGAGCTAATTATCTTTGCTAACTGTGTTTATTTAAAGAAATCTAGGGAAGCTGCTTAAGGACTGGAACAGACGCCTGTTAGTTTTGTACTGCTGCTGTACATAGAGCTGAACAGTAGACTTTTATATAGGATAGAAGAACAGTTGCATGTGTTTGAAAGAAATATTGACTTTCTTTGCGGTTTCGTATAGTTAATGGGATGTACATATATCTCCTGTCCATAGCAAAATTTCCATTGAGGCCAGGGAGAATTTTTCAGCAGAAGTAGGATGTTCGAGCAAAGCAGGACTGAGGAATGGTGTACTGCCCTTCCAGACACCCAGTTACACAGCTGGGATAAATCATCTCTTAGTTGGAGACTATGTTGTCTGAATTGTATTTGTGCCATGTTTCCTCAAAATACAGCTGTATGAGGAATAAAGTTGTGATAGCTTGTTAGCAGCCTCTGTCACCTGTATTCTCCCACTGGAATAAATGAGCTTTATGTAATGCTAAATTAGTTACTAGTGTTTATATTGTTCAGGCAACCTATTTTCCTGCAGTAAGAAGCCAGATAGGTGTCTCAGTGGGCATACAGAGGCCACCTCCCTAAAAATTACACCATTCTCTGACCTATTCTAGATCTCACAGTTCAGGCTAATCATTGACAGGGCTGTTACAATCACAGGCTTTTAGTGAAGCTTTGATAAGACACTCTGGCAGTTTGTGGCAAATGAAGACAGTCTGCACGTTGGGGACTCCGGCAAATGAATGGGTTTTTTTCAGCAGCAGTACAAGAAATCTTACTTCTAACACTGGCACTAAAAACCAGCATAATGAGCAGTCAACGACTGGAGAGATTTGTTGCTTTTTGGACGTTAGTTTTCATAAGGATAGTTACTGGGCTTTCTGGAGAGGGAAGATCTGTGTGGAAGAAGGACCCCAACTTCAGCCCCGTGAGTGAAACACAGATGTTTTTGTATGACACTTTCCCCAAAGAGTTTCTATGGGGTGTAGGGACAGGGGCTTTCCAGGTTGAAGGCAGCTGGAGGAAGGATGGGAAAGGCTCCTCCATCTGGGACCACTTCATCCGCTCGGAGTTCAGGGCTGCTAACAGCACAGATGCCTCCAGTGACAGTTACACCTTGTTGGACAAAGACTTGTCTGCTCTGGATTTTTTAGGTGTTACTTTTTACCAGTTTTCAATTTCATGGTCAAGGCTTTTTCCCACTGGAGTGGTAGCAGCTCCAAATGAAAAAGGACTCCAATATTATAACACCCTTATTGACTCTCTACTCTACAGAAACATTGACCCTGTGGTTACGCTGTACCACTGGGACCTGCCCTTAATGCTGCAGGAAAAATACGGGGGATGGAAAAATGAATCAGTAATTGATATCTTCAATGACTATGCCACCTTTTGCTTCCAGACCTTTGGGGATCGTGTTAAGTATTGGATTACAATCCACAATCCGTATTTAGTTGCTTGGCATGGGTATGGCACAGGTGTTCATGCTCCTGGAGAGAAAGGGAAAATAGCAACTGTCTACTCTGTAGGACACAATTTGATCAAGGTACAGTATAGTAAAATTTTACAAACTGATCATGCACCGCCGTGGGAAATGATGGGAGCAATTAACTGTGTAATCGGTGTTTAAAATAAGTATCAAGGACTGTGAAAACAACAAGAAATAACCCTTAGCTATGGCAGTCTTTGTTTAATCCTCATGTTAATTTCATTGCTGTTGTCATAAGAGCTGAATCATCCATTACTTGTTTTAAAATGCTTATTTGTTATTTTATTAAGTTTCACTTACACAATCTGGCTGTTAAAGAGCATGAGACTCCTACTTTATTCTTTCCACTTACTGAAATACACTGACATGACCATTCATTTGGCTACTCTGAAATGACTGATCTATTAGTTTAAAATGAAATTTATTTGCATATTGGATCCATTCTACTTGCAACAGATTATGTATATATAAATATGATTAATACTAGCTTAGTAAGATCATATTGCAAAATGTTTATTGCTGAACTAGCAAGGTCTGTAGTTGTTGGTTTGGAAGTAAACAGATGTCCTCTTCTGTATGTGAGAGTTTCAAAATTACATTATTTCCATGATGGTTTTAGCATTTTAATTTTTAAGTCTTATTTATCAGCTGTGTTCTACAGAATTACACATACTGAAGGCTTAATCCCATGATCAGTAGCTTCAACAGCTGCAGCACTGGATCCTAAATTCATGGTACTCTTTCTTTGAGAAGGACAGAAAAAGAAGCCTGAAGTGAGTCTTATTTTTTTTAAGGGAAAAGCACAGATTTTGTTCCTGGTATCCTCAACAGTGTTACAGCATTGCAGCATTACAGCATCTTCTCTGATAGATTATAAATTTCGTTCTACAGAGTAGCTAGTTCCTAGGCATAGGAGCTTATATTCTTATTTTCTCCTGCTGTAATTTAAAACAATTTCCAATAACAGCAGTTTAAGGTTAAGAATTAACAATGGCACCACACCATATTTTTCCATCTGTAGCACTCAAAGTACTTTACGGAGCAGTCACTATCTGGTGTCTGTTTGACAGAGCAGCTAGTGAATACAGAAGCAAAGGCTGCTAAGCAGGGTGCTCAGGAGATCCACACAGAGAAAACAATCCACAGAAGAAGAACTCAAATTTTCAATTAAAAAACCTCATTTGCATGTTACTCTGTATGCTGTTCATACACAGAGGGTAATAATTGCTACTGATCATTTTGAAGGACCTTACACTGCTTCCATGGAAATTAATTCTGAAGCCTGACGCTTGTCAATTATAAATTGCTAAGGGGCTCGCCTAGACAGATCTCTGTTTACCTGTATGATCATTACCACTAACATAGGGA
The DNA here is from genome assembly GCA_039720435.1 of Amazona ochrocephala. Taxonomy (NCBI): domain Eukaryota; kingdom Metazoa; phylum Chordata; class Aves; order Psittaciformes; family Psittacidae; genus Amazona; species Amazona ochrocephala. Next base: position 25,708,188 of record CM077879.1, read on the forward strand.
GCATGTGGAATCTCAGACCAGATGGAGAGTGGCCATCGAAAGTGTATCTATCTCCTTTCTCCATTAAAGGAGACTGTACTTCATGAAAGCAACATCAGAAAACAATTAATGATAACATGTAACTTTCTGTGCAACATTTGAAAGACACATCAAAGAAGATATAAAAACTGTGAACTTGCTCCTGAGGCAGAGAAGAAAAAACTGCACACAGGAAAGTTAGATTGATTTCTTTGATTTAACAGTAAATAAAACTGACAAGAAGCGAGAAAATATAAAGCAGATGAATCACTGTGGCTGGAACTAAATGAGATACATGCCTGATACATTATTACCATTTTCTTTCAGTGTAGTGTTATGTTCTTTAATACTTAGGTTGAGGTTTGTAAAGATCACAAACTGCAGACCAAGGTGTCTTCTTTTCATCATCTCTATCAGTGCCTTCCAGGCAGTTCTTCCTTTGCTATAGGCAGAACAGGACTTCTCCCCCGATGCCTGTTAAAGATCATTCACACTCCTTTCCATCTGTCAGAAAAGCCCAGAGGAAAACTGACAGAGTAAGATCCCCCTAAAAGTTTTCTTCATGGACACACTTTCATGACAAATACTGGGAAAAGGTGATAAATTCCCTTTCAAACACAATGCCTCCATATAGATCTGTCACAGATCAGGTTCATCTCTGTGCCCAGCTGCAGCTCTTCAGTAGCTCTCACTATGCCAGGATCTCTTTGTGACACTGCTGCCTTTGGGATCTTTGGATGAACATGTCCCATAGAAGTCCTATAATTGATTCTTGTTAAAAAACAATTTCTGCTGAATGAATGGGGAATAATTTTAATCTCTACATCCAACCAGACACTTTCTTCCCATCCTCCAAAAGGGCCTCCTTTCCTCAGGATCTAGAAAGATGAAGCTACACCAATGCCTGTATTTCTTACAGGAGGAGGGAAATCTATCTCCATCAAATTCCTAGGCAGAATTGTCTATGTCTGTGAAAGTCTTTGCTGGGAGATTTTTCACAAAGTAGTAGTAGCCATCAGTGGTGTAAAATTCAGCACTGATTTGTAAATTTTTTTATATCATTTGTTGTTTTCAGATTATCTTTTTTACACTTCTTGGAAATTATCATTTAAAACATAACCCAAATGCAAGACAGCCTACAAAAAAACTCTTAGTAAATCCTAAGTAAAGCCAGGCTTTCAAACCACCCTCTCAGAACTTTAGTTGCCTACATCTCAACAGCCCTTTCTTCCTTCACAAGGATTGAGATTCAAAGTCAGTTTCCAAAATAAGGGCTTTAGCTCTACTGACTACATGTCGTCTTTACCACAGATCAACAGAGCCTTGAACTGAGATATGCTTTCCAAATAAGCCACACACACCTGCCCGCCTTTTAAAGTGTTTAACACCGTCTGTTCAGACTCTGCATTCTGGCTCTTCATGGTTTAAAGACCCAAACAATTAAACACAAAGCCAGAATCATTTTATGAGCATTTTCGTAATTCTAGTTTTCCTAAATGTTCTTGCTCTCCAGCACACTCAAATAACTCCGTATACCTCGACATTGTTTGGTGTGCTCATTGCTGAGATGTTCAAGGAAAATTGATTGACTTTAACATATCTTAAGAATTGGAAAATATTGGTCTTTTCAGTAGTAAGCTCTTTGAGTACATACATGATAAATTACAGGATCCAAGTTTGAAGGAGTATAAGAATATTTCAAGAAGAGAGCAATACTGTTGCCTTGATCTTACTAAATTTGCTTATCTAACCTTTTTACTGGGTTAATAGTAACCAATTTACCACTGTCTGACTTTCAAGTCTATGGAATAATTTCTATATTGATACCGGGAAAATATGCTGAAATTAATGTCATATGTATCTAGAATAAACACACAATATTGATCCCGCTTTCACTGTGTACTTAGCCTTGACATTTGTCCTTGATCTAACAATGAAAGTGAAAGATTAGGGATTAAACTCTAACTGAAAAAGATTAGTCAAGATTTACTTAAAATAGCCAATTTGATGTATGATACAGCCTTTAAATTGACGTTTGTTTCATATGTGGTCTTACAAAACAAGTTATATTAACCAGTTGGTTCTATCAACAATAGTTTGCACTTAGCAAACACTTTCCATGTGAGAATGTTAAGCTGCTTTACAGATTCTGTAACTCAAAACTGAATTCTAGTCAAGCATGTGCTTTGTCTCTACTATGTCTGTAAAACCCCTTACTATAGAGTGACAGTTTTTTCCAGTAGAGTTAACCCTCAGAACTAAGAGACATTAGTGACACAGATGAGTCCATATATGGGAATCCTATCCTGACTCATATTAAATGTATTTATTTGTACGTGATATCCACTCCTGTAGAATTATACTTGTGGCGGTATTCTCTACTGTAGACAATATTTTTAGTAGTAACTTTACTTTCTTCTTATCTACCTCCCAAAGATGCCTACAAATACAGTGAGTTGTCCCTGATTGTCTTTTATATGTCAGTGTTGCATTCTAATTAGTTGGATTTTGGCAAAGTCCTCTTTCTCTACTTTGCCTAGAAATGTGTGATTACTAAGATTCACCTGGTTCTATTGTCATGCCACTTGGCACTGTACATGGTACAGCTGCCTTCAGCAGGGTTTTTCTTGTTAAGCCAATGCAGCCATGTACCTGTGATTCAACAGTGCTGTTAGTTGCCTGTGTCTGGGGGTGGGGAAGAAATACAAACCAGGTAGGAAACCACGAAAGGCAGAGAACAAAGCAGGCCTGGCTCCAGCAGCCACCCCAGGCTGGAGGACCTCTGGGAGAGGACAGTGAAGGTAACAGGAGATGGCACTGGCCACTTAAATTTTCTGATGGGACTGATAAGAAACAAATCAATTTTGTAATATTTTGACTGTATCTTGCAGTTTGCCTCAGGAGTACAATTTTGCTGACTTCCCTTTTCAGCTGCAGAACCTGCATTTCAAAGGTTAATGTTGCTTTATCATTGTTTTCAAAGACAGACCTTGAACAAATGTTACGAGCATGACCTTAGAAACCATAAACAACAGATACACAAAATTTCACAAACTGTAGTTCTTTGGTACTCCCCAGGTTAGCCAAATATCTACCTGACATCAGGTCTTCTGTTGTTTTAAACTGTCAAGGCTGTGTGCTTCTAGATAAATTAACTAAAATTATTGTCAAAGGTAAGCAATGCTGTTTGGCTTGGTAATGATGGCAGCCTAACTCGGCACTCTGAGTGTTTCACAATGCTTCTCAATGTTTCTTTTGGGTGCAAACAGTTATTTTCTTTTCAGCTGAAGAGTATAAAGCCACACTTCGGGAATAAGGTAAACCCTGAGTTACTTGGCAACTGCTTAACTGGGAGAGATCAGCTCCCCTCCCCTGTGTCAGACCCCTGACATGATTCATGCTGTGATCCAGAATCATCCTCCTCTGACACCATAGCTCTCCTGTTTTCCAGTGGGACTTTAACAATGATAGTGGTTCCTCAGTCTCCCAGGTATTCCTTTCTATGTGTAAATTTTGACTGATGTCGTCTCTTATTTAAGTAATTAACAACATGACATTTGAAGGTAATTCTGGTATGTGACAATGTTAAGCTTTCTAAAACATTATGATAATCAGAAAAATGGAAGTGAGATGTGATACAAGATATGCTTTCATTGTCACTAACATGAATAGCAAAACTTCTGTCTGTCCTAGTGCAGTCAACATTTGGCTAACTCTGAGTACTAAAATAGGCCATACCGAATACATCTTATGAGATACTGCTGCCAAATTTCCTTTTAAAACCAAAGTGGTGTTGGTCTCTACTTAATACGCTTCATTCTGTGCTGTTACATGTACTGTCAGAATTATTATAGCAGCTTCAGAGAAGAAATGGACTAAAATCCTGGATCAAAATCCTCACACAGAACTGTGAAACTTGACATCTGGGTTCAAACTTCGCAGTTGGGTCATTTCTGCAAGTTTTTATGTTTAGGGACTGTGCAAATATCAAAAGTTGAACACTTACTCATATGATTATCCCAAGAAGAGGGATGGGCTGGACGTGGTTTGATCAGAGTAAATCCATGTAACGCACAAAGCACAGAGCAGTGAATAGAACAGAGCCAGCACTGACAAGGGAAACATCATTTGAGATGCGTAATTCATGGAACAGTTGTAAAAATGGTTTAAGGTTTTACCAGCAGTCACTGTTTGACAGGGACAGACCTAGACGAGGATGTCTAGATCACAGAGTTCAAATCCCACCATTAACAGCTGTTTATTCCCAAAGAGTCTGCGTAACAGCCGTTCATAGCCCTGCTGGGACATCTCATGAAATTTAGACCCATGATAGAAGCCAAAAAGCCAGAGCCTTCATGTGTCATAGGAACAGCACACATCAGATACTGAGCATTGCATCATCTTGACGTATCTTGCAGTGTCACAGTAATTACCCATTACAGCTGTGCAGGGTAATTAGCGTGCCTTAGCTGTTAATATTTCCACAGCAGTCTGCAGTGAATCAGATGCAGCTCCTGCCTGTCTGGCTGCCATCACACACAGAGATCTACCAGAGAGTTACAATTTAATGCTGTTTTTTTTCTCTCATCAGGCTCATGCAAAAGTTTGGCACAGCTACAAAACCCACTTTCAGCCATACCAGAAGGGAATGATGTCCATAGTACTAGGATCCCACTGGATCGAACCTAACAAATCAGAAGATGCTTTGGACATTGCTAAATGCCAGCAGTCTATGGACAGAGTTCTCGGATGGTTTGCTAAACCCATCCATGGGGACGGCGATTATCCAGAAGAACTGAAAAATGAATTCTCATTTTTGCCACGCTTTACTGAGGATGAAAAGAACTACATAAAGGGAACAGCTGACTTCTTTGCATTTTCCTTCGGTCCCGATAACTTTAAACCTCCAAACACTCTATCAAAAATGGGACAAAATTTGTCACTCAATTTGAGGGAAGTACTGAACTGGATTAAACTGGAATACAACAGCCCTCGAATCCTGATTGCAGAGAATGGCTGGTTCACTGACAGCCATGTGAAAACAGATGACACCACAGCCATCTACATGATGAAAAACTTCATTAATAAGGTTTTACAAGGTTTGTACACAAGTTAGTTGTTGGATTTTTGGAGAGCTCTTTAAGATCATTTGATATTTAGATCTGTAATTATTTATTTTTTAATAGATAATGGCAGTTAAGTTAATTATTAATTACTTATACTGCAGGAGTACAAATCATGGATCAGGATCTCCTGGTGCGAGATGTTGTACAAACACAGAAAAAAACCATACTCCCTGTCCCAGAAAGCTAAAGTCCAACATCTGTGCTGGATTTTAAAACTAAAGAAGTACAAAACTGAGTCAGAAATTAATGAAAACAAATCTATTGGATATCACTGTTCGGTGCTGGCAGCCCAACTGTAAAACCTTTGCACATGTGCAAACATTGACAGCAGGGAAATGAGACTGTAACTACAGACAGTCGTTGCCATGCTGGGGTCCTACTCCAATGTAAAATGCATGAAAGAAATCAGCAGGAGAAGGGTAACCACTCTTCTGGGGTTCTAGTAACACAGTTTTAATCTTGGTATTTGCCCTTTGTAAAGCCAGTGTACAGGGGTGCCCTCTGAAGGCAAAAGATTTAATTTTGTATTAAATATAAATGCTGTTGGTACCCAAAGCCTCTGCAAAACCAGTATTCCTTTGCCTCCCTCAGTTTGATGGTTATGGGAGAGGGACGGGTGCTGGTCCCAGTAAGCATCCTCCCAGCAGGCCGCCACACTGCAGTGATGAGATGGCTCAGATCCCTTTGCAGAAACCCTTCTTATCCTCAGAAGAGAAAAACCACATGTAATGGCTTACTATGACACCAAGTCGAGAAGTACTGTATCACCAACAAATGTAATTAAGCCCCAAATGAAGATTATCCTAAAGCTGGTTCAAATTGTAAGCTTCACATAGCGCAACTGTATGATATGCCCTGCCTTTTCCAGTGTTTGGTTTATGATACTTTAGATAGTGCAGTGACACAGCAGCAAAGTCTAGATGCGGGTCTGGTTGGAGGTGTGGAATAGGTAGATGTCCGGACGCACACATAAGAAAATCCATAGTGTGTTCTTTTTTGAATCATCTACAGCAGACCTGGCTGTAATAACCATCTGTGTATTCACACTTCTGAAATACCAGGTCAGTGTTCAACCCTTAACTACTTCTTAAGAATTGTTATCTACATTTTTACATATGCAGATACTTCAGCCTCTGCTGTGGACTGCAGGATTCTCTCTTAACTTTCACATACTTTATGAAGCAAACTTCAATTTATCTGATCAGGGATAATATTTGCAATGTATTTTCATATTTGTTCTTATAGAGAAGTCAGGTATATATTTGCTGTTTGCAACAAATCAATTAGGTTACGTTAACCTCAAAAGATCATTTATATAGGCTAAATTGCAATGGGATGGTGGCTGTTAAGATACCATGTCTCTCGCGAGACCTCACTTGGAGTATTGTGTGCAGTTCTGGTGTCCTCAACGTAAAAAGGACATGGAACTGTTACAACAACTCCAAAGGAGCGCCACAAGGACCATCAGGGGACTGGAGCACCTCCCGTATGAAGATAGGCTGAGAAAATTGGGGCTGTTCAGCCTGGAGAAGAGAAGGCTGCGTGGAGACCTCATAGCAGCCTTCCAATACCTGAAGGGGGCCTATACAAATGCTGGGGGGGTCTTTTCATTAGGGACTGCAGTGATAGGACAAGGGGTAACGGGTTCAAACTTAAACAGGGGAAGTTTAGATTGGATATGAGGAAGAAGCTCTTTACTGTAAGGGTGGTGAGGCCCTGGAATGGGTTGCCCAGGGAAGCTGGGAATGCTCTGTCCCTGGTGGTGTTCAAGGCTGGGTTGGACAGAGCCTTGGATGGCATGGTTTAGTGGGAGGTGTCCCTGCCCATGGCAGGGGGGTTGGAACTCGATGATCTTAAGGTCCTTTCCAACCCTAACTATTCTATGATTCTGTGATTCAATGTAACAGGCTATAAGGAGCTATATTCTGTGTTTGTGTTCAAGGAAGATGCTGTAAACTTTGCACTGTATGTCTATAACTCACGGCCTTGTGAGTCATTAAAATGTGTGATGTATAACATCACCACTGCAATGAACTGACCTCAGTGTTGATATAGGAATGCAATTGAAACCACAGGTTCTTAGTGGCATGTACATGCCTGTCAATACTGCAACTGTTACTTTTGCAGAAGGACTCCAAGGCTTCCCCTGTAGCAGACACAGAAATGCCTTGAGATCTCCTTCTGTGGACATTACCCCTGGTGACACAGGAGCTTAATTAAATCCTGACCTCTACTACCTTCAGCTCCTTGTGAAGTGTCCTGAGAAAATAAGGCAAAACAATGTTGGGCGAGAATAGAGCTTTAAATCAGAGTACTTCATCTTTATTCCTTGGCTTACTGTCGGTGGAGTGCAGGTGAAATAGTGCTGTCTGTGTCAAAATCCTTAGTAACCCCACTTGGTCATTGCTTTGCCCTTGGTATTTCAGCCCTTATAAGGTTAACATGAGGAGTTACACTGTGGTATTTCCTAGATTAAAGCTGGTGACAGGCAGCTAACATGACTGACCATGGAGTTTGGACTTTTTCTTCCAGGCTGCCAGCTGGCACATGCTGTAAGTGGGTAACGAATGTTGTTAGTTGGCATGCAGCAAGAAGCTGCTTTAGAAGTTCTGTTGCGCTTCCTGGAGAATTGGGTTCCACATTCAAGAAAACAGTCATTTGTCATGTTTCTCATATATTGTATGTGAAAGATTATATTTATACTCCTTTGAAGGTGGAAGAACATTAAAATTGCCTAAAAAAACACACATATGCTGCACCCATCTGTGAATAAATCAAGCACTGCAGTCTCTGGTCGATGAGCCCAGCTTCTTCTAAAGCCATTACACGTCCCTCCTGACGCATTTAATTTTTCAATTTAGAAGCTGAATAGACATTCTGAGATGTTACAGCAGCAGACACCTTTCAAATAAATGTAGAGAGTTTTAGCTTCGAAGCCAAAAACAACATCAGTTTTTGCGCCCTTCACTTCTAATCATGATTCCCTAATTTCACTGGTACGTATTACTTGCAAATCATCAAATACAGCTTAAAATCTGGATGCAGTGTAGTGTTTCCTCCTTACTCAGAGTATAAATACAGCATCCCATAGTAATTTAATTTCTTCGGGAACTAGAGATGTACATATTTTTTTTTTCAGTTAAGAAAGACTGAGATATATAATGTCTGTCACTGTTTTGTAATGAGTTACAATGGACCAATAGTCCTATGGGCATTGAGAAAACCCTCAAGACTTTCAAAGTGAATAGACCTATCTCATAAATATCCCCTATATGTGTTACTAAATATGACTCATGAATGTTACTTTCTCTTACACAGCTATTAAATACGACAACATAGATGTGTTTGGTTACACAGCCTGGTCACTGCTTGATGGCTTTGAATGGCAGCACGCTTACAACATCAGGCGAGGATTGTTTTATGTGGATTTCAAAAGCGAAAAAAAGGAAAGGATTCCCAAGTCATCTGCACTTCATTATAAGCAAATCATACAAGAAAATGGCTTCTTCCCAAGGGAGTCTAACCCAAGCTTGCAAGCTCAGTTCTCATGTGACTTCTCCTGGGGTATCACCGAGTCTGTTCTCAAGGTAAGTGTAAATTATTGGGAAGACTGCTGGAGGCAGAGCAATCAACAGCTTTACTGTGTGAACAAATGACTGTGCACAGCCCCTGGTGTTCAGGAATCTCAGTGCACACGGCAGACGTGAGTTAAGCCTAGCCATAATTGCATAGATTCAATTTTATGTACTTCACGGGCTTTGGGGTGAGCTAGGCACTGAGTGCTAGGTGCTCCTGCAGCAGAAGACCTCTGCAGGAGCCCTCCCAAGGCTGGCCCTCCCTCACCTTCCCTCTGCTGTGTCTCCATGTGGCAGATCAGGTCAGGAAATTTCAGACCAAGGAGCTGACCCCAAGTGATTTTTCAACCAGGGAAGTTTCCCAATCCAGTTGCAGCATGGCCATAGGAATGCCTATGACAGCGTGACGGAGAGGGTGGCACAGGGCAGGGACAAGATGGTTACGCTGGTGGCAGCAGAGATACCTGCAAGCTCAAGGTCCTGTCTAAAGCTAATGGACAAGGCAGAAAAAAATTCCTGGGTTGAGCCAGGCTCTGAGTGCTGCTTACACAAGTGGGTAACAGGCCATTCTTTAAAATGATTTATACCACAGAGATAACCAACATCAGCACATTGGAATAAAAAAAACCCAATTGTGCTACATAGAACCTTGTTAACTAGCAGGAGACAATAAAGATATAACTAAACGCTACAAGCTGTTTATGTCAGATATTTGCATAGGCAGAAGGACTACCAGTAAGACCAGGGAACAAGGACTACCAGTAAGACCAGGGAACACTATGCCACAGTTTCACAAGGCTGATCTCGCCAGCAGTGCCAAAATAATCCCTGCCTGCCTTGTATACCCCTAGTGCTTGTTCTTACCACCCTGCTCTCCTGCCAGCTGCTCTTTGCATGACCACAGAGTGAGCTCGATCAGGGAGATACACCTGTGTGAAAATAACATCTCATGCAGGCTGGTGGCAAGGAATGGAAAAGAGAGTGCAGTTGTGATGTTTTCAGGTGAAGGAACAGAACAGGTAAGACAACCACTGGCACAAAGTTGATACAGGCAAGCTGGTTATCCTCATTCCCTCTGAGCATCTGAGCAGGACCTTCTGACATCTAGCACTAATCCCATCGCCAAACACAGGCAGAAATGCAGACTACAAGCAGGCATTTATTTAACTAAACCCTGTTGTAACATATCATTTTTATTTTCACAGGCAGAGTTTGTGGCTTCCTCACCACAGTTCTGTGATTCCAGCCTGTATCTCTGGAACGTCACAGGAGATGGGCTCCTGCACAAAGTTAAGGGGGTGAAGCTAAAAACACGACCAGCGCAGTGCACAGATTTTGTCAGTATTAAAAAGCAACTTGACCTCCTGGAAAAACTGAAAGTCACCCATTACAGATTTGCACTTGACTGGTCACTCATTTTACCCAATGGGGATTTGTCAGTGGTCAACAGGCAAGTTCTTAGGTATTACAGATGCGTGATTAGCGAAGTACTGAAACAAAACATTCAGTCCATGGTCACCTTGTATTATCCAACTCACGCCTACCTGGGCCTACCAGGTCCATTGCTGCAGACAGGAGGATGGTTGAACCAGTCTACTGCCTATGCTTTTCAAGACTATGCAGCTCTGTGTTTTCGGGAACTTGGTGATTTGGTTAAACTCTGGATTACGATAAATGAGCCTAACCGGCTAAGTGATGTCTACAACAGGAGCAGCAATGACACATACCGGGCAGCACACAATTTATTAATAGCACATGCCATGGCCTGGAGAATATACGATGAGCAGTACCGGTCCTTTCAGTATGGCAAAGTGTCCCTGTCCCTGCATTCGGACTGGGCTGAGCCTGCCAACCCCTACTCTGAATCCCATTCAAAAGCTGCCAACAGGTTTCTTCAGTTTGAAATAGGCTGGTTTGCCAATCCCATATTTAAAACTGGGGACTATCCAGCTACTATGAGGGAATACATCAGCTTTAAAAACAGAAATGGCCTCTCATACTCTTTGTTGCCATCCTTCACAAGCAAGGAAAAGCAGCTCATCAAAGGTGCAGCTGACTTCTACGCCCTGAATCATTTCACCACTAGATTTGTGGTTCACGAACCTCAGAATGGGAGCCAGTATGAATTTGATCGTGACATTCAATTTCTGCAGGATATCACCTGCCTGAGCTCCCCTTCTCGTCTGGCAGTGGTGCCCTGGGGACTGCGCAAAGTTCTCAGGTGGATTAAAACCACCTACGGCGACATCGATATTTACATCACAGCCAATGGAATAGATGACCAGTCCTTAGACAATGATGAACTTCGAAATTATTACTTGGGAAAATATGTACAAGAGGTTTTAAAAGGTGAGTATATGATAAATTCAAGTGCCCCAGAGCAATTTCCGTGGCACAGACCCAGACATTCCTTAAGCAAGCACCTAAGACTTGCCCCAGACAGAGCAAGCAGCTCTGGTTGAGATGTAGAAACTGGACACTGGCATTCAGCCCTGAAGGGCCCGATTCTACAGTCACACCCAGGGCAGATACAACACAAAGCAATGGAATCAAGCTCCTTACGTGAAATAGAGCCACAGCTGTATCCTGTTTAAATCGTGTGAGAATCCATGGGGACTTGCATATAGAGCAGGGTAGTTACTCAGAAGTTAGTAGAAGGTGGCACATCAGACCAATAATTCCCAAGAGATAATTCTAATTTCTACTCTACAAACAAAGGTGGAAGCCTCCTTAATTGCTTCCTGAACTAGAGTCGTTGGACAGGGAAGCACAAGCAAGTCCAAAGAAACCTGGAGGGACATACAGAATAAATACAGGAGGTCACCAGATTTTGAAGGAGCTGCTGTTGAGGGGAGAGTCAAACTCTCCTGCTCCACTGCTTGCTTTCTCCTGGGCACCGACAGAAATCCCGTTCTTCACTTCAGAGAAAAATCGGTAACAGTTGTGGAGATAGAGGACAAAATTTTCGAGGCAATGATCTTCAGCATCGCTCACTGTAAGAGGAATGCTGCAGGGACCTCACCCCTCCCATCCCACTTCCTCCAACCAAACATAAAAAGGAAAGCAGTGAGCCACAGGATACAGAAAGGCCTCGGTACTTGAACCACACAGCCAAAATGAGACACACAATATACCCTTGCACTCACTATTCCCTATTGGTAAGCACTAGCAACTTCTCTGATCAGGACGTGGGGCCTCTAAAAGCTCTTCTTTGGCACCTGTCCCTAGACATACATAGTCTATATATCCTGGTTTCTCCCCTCTAGGAGCTAGCTGTGTAAAAAATGTGGTCATACTCATAGCTAAGCATGGCTTCAGATTACTTCCAGACACGAACAAGGAACAGCATTTCTTGTTGTTTCTCCAGTGCTTAGCTCTTTCTCAATTAGTGTAGGACTAATGAGCATCTGCTGATTTATTTTCCATGCTAATTTCACATTGCAAACTAAAGAACAGTAGGTTATTAGAGGAAGTAAGTTATTAAAGGTTGTTTAAAGGGCTCTTCATCATAGTACTCTCATTTAATACTCTGACACTTCATAGCACTCACAAAATGATCCCCCAGTTTACAATGTTCTTGCTTAATCTGGGTCACATCCCTGACTGTGCTCTCTGCTTACCCATGAACTGGAGAGATGTTTACTCACCAAGGACTGCTATTTGATGGCATTATTTTCACCCAGCACTCAGGTGTAGCAGTCTAACATGCAGTTGTGTACTGAGTTTGGAGCAGGGTGAGAACTTTCAGAAGGCTCCTCTCATGGCACAGATGAGCAGCTGCTCCCCTTGAGTCACTGCAGGTTCTGCTGGGTTCCATAAGGAACAGCATCTGGCTTTCCCCAGGCAAGCAAGCTCCCAGGCTCTTGCCCTGTTCAAATCCAGCTTTCACAGAGTAGGTCCAGAAAATTCCCCAGAACAGTGATGCACTGTTTCTACTTAAGACAGCTGGGAATTATTAAAAGCAGTAAATAGAAGTATTTTCAGATGCAATTACACTTTTTAAATCGATAGATTAATAATTTGAAATCTGAACCTACTACCAGAAAGTTTGCAGGTGATACAGTGTTTTATTAACATTTGGGTTTGGTTTTTTGTTCCCCTTCTCAGCATACCACATCGATAAAGTCAAGATTAAAGGCTACTATGCATTTAAGATGACTGAAGAAAAATCTAAACCCAGATTTGGATTCTTCACTTCAGATTCAAAGGGGAAGCCTTCAATAAAATTCTACAATAACCTGATAAGCAACAATGGCTTTCCTGCTGACCTGCAGTTTTCAGCCTGCAACCCTTCCAGACAAGAAAAGCAGTGTAGCTTCTGCTTGTTCATCTCTCAGAAGCAGCCATTAATATTCTTTACCTGCTGCCTTTTCTCTACCCTTATCTTGCTTTTAACCATTATTTTTTTTCACAAAAGAAAAAGAAGAAAACGTTTTAAGGCAAAAACCATCTGGTGAATCTGTGTCTCATTTTACAAAGAGGACACGAGCCCCCTCTTTCAGTGAGATCTGTCACTGTTTGCATTCTACAGAGGACAATGCAGATCAGACAACTACGGAAAAGCACCTCATGAGTCACTCCAGTCATACACACCAAGCATCTTGTTCGAAACCATAAAGAAACTGTGCACACAGGAGGAAGTCCTATGATGACATTTGTTTCTGGTGAAATTTCCTTTATCCACCTACTTTACATAGAAGATAAGTTTGTCTATTCAAAAAAAGGGAAGAACATTTTATGACTGTCCTGTGCCTTGGAATAACAAGTCAAACAGTTTGACTTGAAGAGATATTAAGCTGTGAGAACTGATATGCACTTTTCTATGAAACTCTGGACTAAAGTGCACTGTGATGTGTATTCATGTGATAAATGTTCTTGAGCATGAAACTGCAGTCGTTCGGGTTTACAAATAAGTGTTATTAAAGCCCACAGATGTTCAGCTAACTGCAGCACCAAGAGCGAAATGTCCTGGGCCAGCTTCTGACAATACCTCTAAAAGAACAAAATCAAGTTAACTCCATTATCAACCAGCATACCTGTATCTCTAACATAGTGGGTGAAGTAGAGATCAGATACTAACATTTTAAGCAAATGCAATTGGATCCACAGGGGACAAGTCAAAATAATCCAGTTACTATTTTTCATCTCCAAAATGGGGCAGCCATAAAAAATTTTACTAGCAATGACAATAAATAGTAACTACTAATCCACTCATGGGAATGATTAATGTAATTCTAAATTGGACTTTTTCAGAGAAATAAATATATATTCACTTTAGATCTGGTCAACTGCCAGTGCAAGCCATGGGTGGGCTAAAACCATGAGTTTATTGCTATGGCCGCATTAAGCAAAAGTTACCAACATAAGCGTAATGTTCTTAAAGGGTAAATGAACCTCTCTCACATAAGACTTTTCAGGGACAAAACCCAGAGGTTTCCCTTAGTCTGGTTTTGGTCATCTCAAAATAAGCCCAATCCATTTCTCCCTGTGAACTGCACCATCATTCAAAATTCACACTGGCCTTTTCAGACCACTTCCCAGGCAGGTACCACACACCTCTGGAGAGGGGTAGTGAAGCTGCACCAGAAGTTGAGAGGGGCAAGAACTGGCATCAGTTGAATTCCCACTGCCTTCCTCTGCCTCACAACCTTCTTTTCCAGTGGCTAGTACCATTTTCAAGACATAATGCAACCCCCAACCAATTCCCACTAGAAGCTAGTTACCTCAGTCTTATGGTCCCCAGAACGCACGGACACATTTTAGCTATACCCCAGCACCTCTGAGACGATCAGGCATGTAAACAACATTGCCTTTTCCAACTGCATCTGAACACTTAAGATAGCATCAAACACAAGGTAAATTATTATGTGTAATGATAAAGTAAACAATGATGTAAATGATAGTGTTACAGCCACTTCGTAACAGACTACTAGGGACTTTGTGGAAATGCTACTTTGAGGATAAGACAACTGAACTGACTGAACCCCAAATTCCCAATACTTGCCTCAATCTTGAGTTTCAGCTCATAAATGTATGAGATTATTTCTCCACTATATTTCAGATGTTGGTCAACATCAAAGAAGGTTCATTAATTCAAAAGGTAAGTGCTAATAAAAGGATGAGGCACTCTAGTCCATTTCACGCTATAAAATGTACTACTGGCACAGAAGAGCAGAGTTGTTAGAAGACATCACCCAAAGACACTGACTGGATCAACCTGATGCTGGGAATTATTAAAAGCGGGAAATAAGTATTTTTAGATGCAATTACACTTTTTAAATCGGTAGATTAATATCTGAAATCTGAACCTACTACCAGAAAGTTTGCAGGTCATACAGTGTTTTATTAACATTTGGGTGTTTTTTTGTTCCCCTTCTCAGCATACTACATTGACAGGAAAACTCTTCAATTCCAAGCGTGCTGTGGGAGCCCAGAAAATTTTGGGAGACTCCTTTAACATTTCCATTTATCAAACTCTGCAGAATCACACAAGCAGGTGCTGTGGGAAATTGAATTTTAGGCACACCTAGGTGCTTTCCTCAATAGTGAGCTTTAGCTACTTGTTGCCAAGTAGGTTTCTGCACCATCCCAGCATGTGTGACCCTCTTTTTTCAAAATGGAATGCAACAAGTGACAACATATTCTATTGTAGCACAAAAATCGCACAACACTCCAATTACCTGTTGCTACACAAGATCAATAACCAAGAAATAAACAGAGCTCTATCCCCAAGATGACCCAGATGGTGAAACTCAGCACTAAGCTCTGCATGTGCTCCGAGGTCAAGGCCTTGGTTTCCTTAGCTGAACAATATGCTAAAGCATTGTATTTTCATACTACTTCTTTTATTCTTTATTCAGTTTAAATAGCCTTATAAACCTTTATCTACTGATCCCAGTTTTGGTTTTTATCCACTTCAGATTCTGTCATCTCAAGTCCGAATTCCCCTCCAAAAATTGTACAGAAAAATCACTTTTGCAGGCTGAGGTTCTGAAATAATATAAAAGAACCCTAGTTCCCTTCTGTGAGAACAAAGCTTTTGCTATTTCTTTAAGCTGTGATTTAAAACTACCACTTCGTGATTTTACACTGTGGGTCCACGCTTGTAGTTCTTGGCAGGAAAAAAAAAAAAAAAAAAAGAGAGAGGTCAAGATATGAAATACATTATATTTTATTAAACCTTTCATTGTGTTCTGAGTTTTGGATCAGATTCCTCAAGCTGGCACTTGCTGATATAATGCCTTGTGATGGTTTGTTTCAGGATCCAGACAACTGTAAACGAAAAAGTTCAGAGCTTTTAGGTGAAGGTTTTAGCACTGCAAATGTGAAATTGAAAAGTTTACAGATATGACAAGTTAATTTATCTGATAGGTTTTAATGTGAGACACACACTAATGGCTCCAAGCATTTGCTGAATTTTATTTAAAGATTACTTAAAGATGCCTTCAAACACAAGAGCTCCTGACTGTTCAGCAAGCAGGTAACAAGCTATTACTTGAGGAACTCAGAACAGCACTAAAAATAGTCTTTTTAGTAGCTTGAAAGTGTTAAAAAAATTTATGCAACTCCCTTCCTTTGCATCCTCTGCCGCAAGCTCAGGTTCAGAAGGCACACATTTATTTGCAAGTCAGCCTGTCTCATCCTACACAAGTGCACCATGTATGAAACCACAGGTAGCTGAAATGTATCAAACTCCTTCAGCAGTTGAAATTCTTATGTTATCCCTAACCCCTTGTACTCACTTTCAGTAACAAATGTACATCCACAGTGTAAATAATCTTTTCTGAACTGACCTTTGTTTACACGGATTTATACAGAAACTACACAGAAGACCTTTACACATGAATTACTCACTGAACACTCTTTTTAGTGAAGGCAGCGTCCAACCAGGAGGAACACGAGCCTAAGAAAGCCTTCTCTGTAAACAGCTGTAAACCCATTTGCCATGCTAGGTCAGCTGGGTCTAAATTCTCAGGCCCCACTGTAATGAGCATTCACAGCACAGAATACAGCTGTCTGGAGTAAGGTATTTCTCCATACAGTAGCATAATGCCAAGCTGATCACAGATTCAGATCACAGAATGGTTTGAGTTGGAAGGGACATTAAAGATCACCAAGTTCCACCCCACCCTCTGCCACAGGAAGGGACACCTTCCACTAGATCAGATTGCTCAAAGCCCCATCGAGCCTGGCCTTGTACACTGCCAGAAACAGGGCAGCCACAGCTTCTCTGGGCAACCTGTACCAGTGCCTCACCAACCTCACAGTAAAGAACATATCATGGCAAGAGATGGAAAGTTGCCAACAGAAGACCTAGCAAAATTTAAGTTGATAACATTGCTTATGATGCCCTTTACAAGTACAACTGCATCCCTCTTGGGAACCCATTTAACCCCAGTTTTATGAAGCAGATAAACTTTGTCAAGTCCCCAGATCAAATAACCATTTCTACAGAGATGACGTACAAACTGTGTCAAAACGATACCAACCTTGTAGAGTTTTACTCATCTGCCTGCTGTACTGTTCCTTTCTCAGAGACATAGATACCATCCAAGAATTTCCTGATATCCTTGTTCTTGACTGTAGTGGCTTGCTGGATCAGGGCAGCTGCAGACAAAGCAAGAGGTCAACACCAACTCAAAGCCTTTGTTTGCCCTCCAATATTTCAACTAATGTATGAAACTGTCATCTGGAGAAAGGAATTACCAACCTGAAATCCTGTCAAGTCTAATGACAACAGGACGCATTTCACTCAGCCTGTCTCAGTAACTCAGGCCAGTGACAGTTTATTACTGCACACCCATACGATTGAAAAGCTGAAAAGTTTGGTGCCAAAAAGGCCATCAAGATTGACTCAAAAACCCCCAAAAGGTCTGTGGACTTGGAGCAATTACAATGAATAAAATTCTGAGCTGTCGTTTACCTCAAGGTTTAAGAAAGAAAGACATCTTGCTAAGCTGACATCTTCAGATAAAAGCAGCCACATCATTGTATCTTCCCATCCCATCTACTTTCACAAACCTGAATTGGAGACCAGTTCAATGTCATTCCCTTCAAGGATCAGCTCATCTTTCTGGGCTTGAGATACTGCACAGGAAACACCTACAGAAAGAAAAATGCGTAATCCACATTACTGGTAAGGGCATAAGTGTACTAAAGAAACAATATTTGTGTCCTGTCCTAGCTTAGAGTTCTAGAGAGCAGTATGCTAGGCAATAATTAGCTTCTGTGATTTTGTTAAAGAGTCCCCCAGATGACTTCCAGGGTTGCCCTCCCTCACAGAGTTTCAGAACTCAAAAGATCATTGCAATTCATGCTCTGGATTGAAATCAGCCACTTGATATCCCTCATTAAATGTTACCACAACCCAGCATTAATCACTAACACTGCATACAAGCCAGAGATCCTGCCAGCATGGCCTCACCAGCTAGGTGGTGCCATCTGCCACATACTCATGGTCATGAAGACTGGAGTCACCCCATCAAGTCATTTAAAAAACCCCTGCCTCTGACATGTCAAGCACCATGTTTATACCAGCAACACTGCAAACACTCACAGGAAGTAAACACTAGGACATTCAAGCATCTAACAGGAACCTTTCATTTGTGAGAAAATAATACAAGTTTCTATAGTTTAATCTACTTGGCCAATAGATGTTAGCTTTTATGCCAGGATTTGCTAGCATTTTACTGCCTTTCAAGTAAAAGCTGCCTTAGAAAAGATCAACTACAATAGCCAAACCCACCTCAATACCCCACAGTAAATCAAAGCCACTGTAACTCCACACTGTATCTACTAGTGTTTCTGGACAAGTCTGATGCTTTCATCTAAAGCCACCCCAAAACACCATCAGTCACATTAAACATCCGTACTCATACCTTCACCAGAAGTGGAACTCCCAAAAAAAATGGTTATGGAAAGTCTTCCCTATAGTCTTAAGGTAACCACGTTTGTGATACGCTTTGTCTCCTCCTGTCAGAAGTTTAACAAGCTCCATCACACACCTACTCTATCAGACATTTTGCTAAAACTGAAAGGATGCAAGACACAAAACCAACAGGTGGGATAACAGTTTTGCATACATGCTCCCAGGCAATCAGGAAATTCAAAACACATCATCACTTGAAAGACCAAAAATACGATGTGGTGCAAAACTAGTTCATGTGCGATGGTTAAAAGAGAAACACATCTAAAATTAAGCACCTACTATAAACGCTGATGAGATCTCATAAA
Source organism: Amazona ochrocephala (assembly GCA_039720435.1). Taxonomy (NCBI): domain Eukaryota; kingdom Metazoa; phylum Chordata; class Aves; order Psittaciformes; family Psittacidae; genus Amazona; species Amazona ochrocephala. Next base: position 25,727,140 of record CM077879.1, read on the forward strand.
GACAAAAGTAAACATGGCACTCCCTGCAACTCATGAGAATAACTAGCTCTGAACTAGTTATTAGCTACTAAGCAGCTCTCATTACTAAAAATAAATTACTAACACATTAATAATAAATCTGAACAGTGGCAAAGGTATCACAAAATTACATAAATTCAGACAGGCAAACACTATTTCAACAGTCACTCACATCTCCTGTTACTAGCAGCAGTAGCCAAAGAACACAGCTGAGAAACCCCAGTTATAAACGAGAACACGCATCTCCAGCTCTGCTCACCTGGCCTCATGCGCACTCTGCGGATGTACTTCTCTCCCAGGAAGTTCCGGATTTCCACAAGGGAGCCGTTATCCTGTATAACCACGTTGATGGGGAAGTGAGCATACACCGACCTCATCTTGTAACGAAAGCCCTGTGGTAAGAGACATTATCAGATATTGAAACCGTACATGACCAAAAGGTAACACAGATGCATCAAGCTTACTGGAGCAATCCAACCCCAAAGTATAACAAAAAGTTTCCTAACAAGAGCAAGACATGGAACTCAAGAGACATTCCTGCTTTCTTCCACCCACAGAACTTGTCTGAGAGCAAGTGCAAGACAACAAAAGTAAGAACAAGGATAGAAAGCTCCATCTTGGATGCTCGGAAAAGCTCTCACTGAAGTGAGAGGCTGTTTATTGTTGTGAGTAACAAAAGTGACAGGAGTTACTCTGTTTCAAAAGAAAACTTACCAGTGTGACACCCTTTATCATGTTCTGTACATGGCTGCAAATTGTGCGAACTGTTGCCAGCTCCTTTCTGTTACCCCACCACTTGTCCACACGTAGCTGGGTTAAAAAAAAAGCAGTAACAGAGCTTTCAGCTGCAATTCAAAACTAAAATCAAAACATTTATGTGACAAATCAAGAGTGAAAAGTTCAGATAAATTACTTAGAAACCCACCTAACAAAAGCACAGAAGGATTTTGTTTGACAGATCACTGAAGGCTCACCTAGAACAGGTCTTATAAATTCTAACCCCCAGATGCAAGAGAAATATTTCTTCTTAGTAAAATCAGCCACTCTTCCTCCTTTTGTGTAGTTTTTAAGACCACACAAAAATACTATGCAGTTATTTAGAAAACATCCTGATGAAACCTGACAATTCTGGAAGTTAAATGTACACATTTAGTTTTATCTAGCTAAAACTAACCCATTTATAAAACAATGCATACAATGATCAACCCCTTTCCAAATAACTGTATGTAACTATAAAGGAAATCAAACAATAAATTCACTCCAACATCACAGAACTGCAAGACTCCCAAGGGGGTCCCATGAGATGAGCCTCTTTCAGAAAACACAGAAATAAGGGAAAATTATAAGCCACACTTTGCAACTAAACATTTCAGTTCAACCTCCTATACGACCAAGGAGTTAAGGTAAGTGTAAAACTGCCCTCCCTCTCTGGGCAGCAAAACGACCTATGCAGCACTCACCTTCTTGTGCTTCTTTCCCAGGAGAGACAGCTCCACATTGATGTGGTTAAAATCCCTCTTTAAGGTTCCTCTGGGGCCCTTGACAATGACTGTCCGGCCCTTAAGTGACACACTGACTGGAAAACACAGGCAGACACGGGTTACCTGACTGCGGGGCCAGACCCACAACACGTCTTTCGACCGCACACACAGACGTACCTTGCTCGGGGATGTCAACAGTCTGGTTGCTGAGAATGGTCTTCATTCTGCAAAGGACAATCGCAAGATGCTGCACACCCTCAGGACAAGCCCCTTCCTCCGCGCCCTTCCCTCTTCTCCCCCGCACGTACCCGGGAACGCTCAACTACGGAGCGCCCGCCGCAGGCCCCCACCCGCTCTGAGCCGCCACGGGGCCGAGCTCCGCTCCCAGCATCGGCACATCCCGCCCAGGCCTCAGAGAACAAGTGGCCTCAAAGCTCAGCTCCACGGCGGGGCCCAGCCCAGGCCCGGAACCGCCGGGGGAGGGGGACAGGGGAAGGCGCACCCCGGGGGCCTCCCTCCAGCAGGGCTGGGGACAAGACGCGGCGGCTTGGCCCAGCCTAGCCCCGGGCAGCTGCCCGCGCTCGGGCGGGGCGGCCGGGCGCTGCCCGGGGCCGATGGCCCCGGATGGCGCCGCCAGCCCGCTCCTCACCTCGCGGCTGGCAGCGCGGAAAGAGGAAGCGTTTGACGTCATCACGTTCTTGTAGGCGCTCCCGGCCTCTTGACGCCATCACGTTAAGGTAGTCGTCCAAGAGGCAAGAGTAGCCGAAGCCCTATGAGCTGACTGAGGCTGGCAGGTGGCGTGGCGGAGCGCCGAGAGGATCGATCGGACTGGCAGCTCCGCGGGCCCTGCCATGTCTCTGCTGCCGCGGGGCCGCCGCTGCGGGGCTGCCGCCACGGCCGCCCGGCGGCTCCTGCTGGGCACCCGGGCACGGGTGAGTCAGCGCCGCGCTGAGGCCTTGTGCCGCGGGGGCCTGCTGCACGGCGGAACGACGAGCCAGGCTCCGGGGCGGGGAGAGCAGCACCCGGGACGGCGCCCCGGTGAGGGCTCGGGGCGCGCCGCGGTGGCACAGCGTGGTGCCGATACCTCAGCTCCCTTGATGCGTGCGGGCCGCCCGGGTGGGCCGTGACAGCGGAGCGTCACCGCGGGTAGAGCCGCCGGCTGCGCTGTCACCGCGCCGTTCCGGAGCTGCAGGGACGTGAGGCGGCCGGAGAGCGGTTGGGCCCGGGCATATACCAAGACACCCAGGGCACACACAGAGGCACTGGGCAAACTGCGCCATGATCCCCTCTGCTTCTAATCCAGCTTCTGAGAACCGACCTGTGCTGTGGTTCCGTCAAAATCAGTTACTGATTCGGCAGTGCACAGATAATCATCTCGACGTCTTGTTTTTGAGCCCTGAAACCTCAAATTAGTCCAAACAGCGTTATATCCAAAACCTATATAACTTAGTTTGATGTTGACAGGATGAGGGGTGATGGTTTTAAACTGAAAGAGGGGAGAGAAGCTGGATGTGAGAGAAAAAATCTTTACAATGAGGGCGGTGAGACACTGTCACAGGTTGCCCAGAGAAGTGGTGGATGCACCATCCCTGGAGACATTCAAGGCCAGGCTGGATGTGGTGCTGGACAACATGATCTAGTTAAAGATGTCCCTGTTCATTGCAGGGGGTTGGACTAGATGAGCTTTGAGGGTCCCTTCTAACCCAAACTGTTCTATGATTCTCTATTTTGGAAGAGGTCATGCTCGGTGTCTGTTTCACATGACTTAAAATTAAGAAAATTATATGTTTAACTTAAAGTCAGTCGGGAAAATGCTGTGTGTGTTACCACCAGAAGCACAAGTAGTTACTTAGTATATATTTCCAGTACATTTATAATTTAATAAATCGCAGCATTGCTTCTTTTAGGTGCCTGGGAGCCATATGTGTAACCAGTACACAACATCAGGTTCTTTGACAGAGGAAAAAAAAGAGCTTCTGCAAAGTGGACCAGACTTGCAAGACTTTGTATCTGGAGATCTGTCAGACAAGAGCGCATGGGCTGAGTATAAAGGCAACTTAAAGCGTCAGAAAGGAGAAAGGTAACTGCGATTTTAATCAAGTGTAGTTGCTTCCCTGCATTGTCTTGCATGTCTACTATTAGCTGCAAAATGCGTACAATGTGGTGTTCCTAAGTATTGTCATAGTGGCTTGCAAATGTCATGATTTTTTAAGAAAGAACAAACATGTTATTAACTTCAAATGCATAACAAAACATGAAGACATGGTGGTATTTTCTCACTTGAGTGCCTGTGCCGTGGCCTGTATTAAATTACAAATATACATCAGTAGGTGTGTGTACCCTACTTGGTGTTTAAAAACTATTACTGATGCAGTAAAACAAAAAATCAAGACTAAATTTAAAAATCATAGAATCACAGAATGGTTTGTGTTGAAAGGAACCTTAAAGATCACCTAGTTCCAACCCCCTTGCCATGGGAAGGGACACCTTCCACTAGACCAGGTCAACTTTGACAGCTGCATTAATTATTGCAGTCTCCAGTGTGGCACTGTTAAATCCCACCAGCAGAGGTAACAGTTTTAAACCTTCCAATGACAACAAGCTCCTACTCTTGAATGTTGGGATGATGATCAATATGGAAGAGAGAAAGCTGTTGTGACCATGAATGATGTTAATATTGGGGCTTGAGGTGCGTCAGTGTTTAAGGAACCTTTCCTAGTTGGGATCTGTAACAAATTAAAGTGGATCTGTGAAATTAAAGCTTACCATGTAAATACTTCATTAATCTTTATGTTTCCTTGATGTTATTCAGGCTGCGACTCCCTCCGTGGCTGAAAACAGAGATTCCCATGGGAAAGAACTACAATAAACTAAAGAATACCTTGAGAAGTTTAAATCTCCATACGGTAAATCTAGTGCCAACCAAGTTTTCCTGCATAAATAAGTCATTTTTTACAGATACAAAAGTATTTCCATGTGGAGGACAGGTATAAATGGTGTTTTGCATGATCTTCAAGAGTGAAGCCAAGCCCAGTGCTGATCCTTTTTGCTGGCTGTGAATTTTACCGATAAAAGATGAAGACATAGAGTATTTAGTGGTTTTCCTGCTATGGTTTTAAATAATATTGTTTACTATTTGCATCACCAGAGGGATCACGTGATGCTATGTGTGACTGGTTTTAGTGGAAACACAATTTCAGAGTTACAGACATGCTTTGTATGAAAAGAAATTCCAGAAATTTATTTCATTCAATGTGCCTGCTAGATGCTAAAAAATGGTGGGTATAAAATGCGTGGAGAGCTTTTTTCCCTTATTTTTTCAGAGTAAGATCAATGTTAATGACAATCTGTGATGATTAATAAGGCAGTTATGCAGTGGAGGAGTTTTTGGGGTTGTGAAGTAGAGGAAAGGAATGATAATGGATGTCATGAAACTCTTCCTATCTCTTTTATTGACTTTTTAAAGAATAACATGTAACTCTGTTAATCTCCACATTTATCGCAGAAGGAATTATGTTTTCTTTGTAAGCTACTATTGAAATCGGTTGATAATATAATAATAATTTTCAATAATAATATGGAAAAAAGGTACTTTACTGTCTTTTACCTTTAGGTATGTGAAGAAGCACGTTGTCCCAACATTGGAGAGTGCTGGGGAGGCGGTGAATATGCTACAGCTACAGCTACTATTATGGTAAGTCATTAACCATTTCTTAAGTATTCTATTAACGTTTGGGCTGTTGTAGCGTATTGTTGGATCTCTACTGTAGCAGAGCGGGGTTATAACAAGAAATTTAGAGTAAAGTACTGACCTAGTTGTTTTGCTTAGTACTGGTTTCTGTTCCTCAGCTGAGCACTAGTGATGTGTACAATATAAAGGTAGGAACATCTTTCCCGTTTCAGCTGATGGGTGACACATGCACTAGAGGTTGCAGATTTTGTTCAGTGAAGACAGCAAAAAATCCACCTCCCCTGGATCCAGAGGAGCCTTACAACACAGCAAAGGCCATAGCTGAGTGGGGCTTGGACTATGTTGTCCTGACATCTGTGGACAGGGACGGTTAGTATCTTGTCTCTCATCTCTTCAGTCTAAGGTCTCATATGCGTTACATGGTGTAAACACCTCGCTAAACATTTATCATTCAGCACTGCTGTTCTGGATTACTTTTGTGAAGGAGTCAACAGTGCTGAAACTTTGGGAAGTTTCTACATATTCTTAGCATTTCTTTATGTCTGGTAAAATATAACAACTTATATTGTTATTAAACATCAAGAATATTTAGAATACACTAAATATTTTTTTTCCAAAATAGATGCCTATACACCATGTTCTGTTACTTGATTAGCAAAAAAAAAACCCACCCACATTCATATACAGTACCATTCCAGAACTTCTTTCCAAAAACTAAACCCAGAATACATTACACATAACAAATCAGATAGTTGTCTTTTTCTAACATTGTAGTAGCCATATAAGAAGGCAAAACTATTGTAAAAACTGTTCAGGGTGGTGGTAGGTCTAGCACCTTCTAAGTGGCTTACAACAGAAGAACAATAATATATATGTATTTAATTTTTTGTAGAACTGTTCTCAGACCAAAACCGAAAATAGATAAAGCCATTCTGTGTTCAGTGAAACCTAAAGACAGGTTCATAGAATCATAGAATAGTTAGGGTTGGAAAGGACCTTAATATCATCTAGTTCCAGCCACCCTCCCATGGGCAGGGACACCTCCCACATTGGGAGTAAACATTTAAAGGCTGTCCTAGATGACCACAGTTAGACTTTGTGCAGAGCAAGGTTTTGTAGAATATCCATTGTAAGCCTTTGGCAAAAGAGGTGAGAGAAGACTGGGGTTTGAATTCTTCATTATTCTCCATTTAAATGTAAATCTGTAGGGTTTTGGTGGCTTTGCTAGTAAGTAAATACATTTCTTGAACAGAAAGGTTAACTGAATAATTGAAATACTTCTAGATATGCCTGATGGTGGAGCAGAACACTTTGCAAAGACAGTCTCTCATCTGAAAGAAAGGTACATCATCAATCTCTTACGGTTCTTGTTAAAACTTTAGAATGTGGTACTACATATAGACCAAAACTGCCTTTAGCTGGATTATTCCAGGGGCCATGCAAATACAGAAGTCTGCCTTTAGTCTGCCTGTGACCCTTTTTTTGTTCGGTGGTTGGGTTTTTTTGGTTTTGTTTTGGTTTTTTGGTTTGGTTTTGGTTTTGGTTTGGGTTTTTTTTCCTGTTTTTCTTCTTTCTTACATAATGCCTACAGAGTATTTTGAATTTAGATACAATTCCAATTTAGCCCAGGCTAATTTAAAGCCAAGCACTGGATTATTTGTTTGAAGAGGCAGCTGGTTTACCAGGAAATGAGCACATACTTCTGGGGTATGTTCACTCTTGAAGCTTGGGGCTCAGAGTGGGTTTAGATAACAGTGGCACACATGACAGAAGTCAGATTTTTCTGTCAGCAGTGGTCAGTGCTTCGTATTTCCCCACAGTCGCTGTTTCTGTGATTGTACCTCCCTGCTCTCCCCGCTGTTCCACCTTCACTCTGCGTCCATGGGTGCCCTGTACCCTAGTTCATAGCACACTTGCCTACCATCAGATTTAATTCATATGAGCTCATTTCTGTCCTTTTCCAGTGTATCTTGGGAGTCAAAAGGCTCCAGCAGTCTTCCCACCTGCCTTTTTGAGCTGAAATCTGGCTCCTGGACACAGATGAGACGCCAGGGCAATAATGCAGTGTCTTATCCCAGTAGGCAGGATTATAGCTTTTCTGTATTTTGGAGCTCTGATATTTAAGCTCAAGTTAACCCACAACAAAGACACATGAAAAAACATGTATAATTAGTGAATGTGCTCATTTAATAGACTAGGAATTGCTTTTATGTTTATTATTTCGCTTACTTTCTATTTCAGCTGACGCAGTAAAATCAGGAATTAAGCACATGATGTTTTGTTTGAATTGTCGTACAAGTATTTGCAGGAATCTTTTGGTTTAGGATTGTATCCTGAATTAACTTCGCTTACTACCTTTGCTATCAGAACATTAACATTCGGGGTTTTGCTGTGGTTTGTGATGACAGTGATGCAGACCCCCCAGATGTGTGCTCTCTTTGCCTCTGCTTTCCAGGAATTCAAAGATCCTGGTAGAATGCCTCACTCCCGATTTTCGGGGGGACCTTCAGGCTGTGGAGAAGGTAGTGTTGTCGGGGCTGGACGTGTATGCACACAACGTGGAGACGGTGCCGGCGTTACAGAGGTGAGCAGCAGCAGTGCCTAGAAGAGCCAGCAGACGCGGTGCTTTGTGGCAGACCCGTCTGTGAAGGGGGCAGCCGGGCCATGTATCCACGGCGGCGTTAAGGCCGCACTGCGCTGTGGCTGCCGTTCCCGGCCGAGGCGGGACAGGACACGACTGGACGCGGAACACGCCCTCAGGCGCGGGGGGAAATGGCGCGCGGGGCGCCGCCGGCCGGGCCCGCTCCCAGCCTGCCCCGCGCGCGCCGCGCCGCCGCCGTGGCCGCCGCCCGCCGGCAGAGGGCGCCCGCGCCGTTCCGGCCCCGGGGCGGTCCCCGGGCGGTGCCGTGTTGCGTGTCCCCGGGCGGTGGGGGCGCCGCGCCTCGGCCCGCCCGCGGCCTTTACACCGCCCCGCCGGGCTCTGGGTGCTTGCCCTGGGGGTCAGACCTTGCAGCGGCACCCTCCAAGTCGCCGTTTTCGCTTTGTAGAAGATAGCAGAACGCGCCTCTCTCGGCATCTCTAACTTGTGTGACCCTTTCCCCCCCTTGCTGACACTGCGAAAAGGAAGGTCCGTGATCCCCGAGCCAACTTCGAGCAGTCTGTACGTGTGCTGAAGCACGCCAAAGAGGTCCAGCCCCGCGTCATCACTAAAACCTCCATTATGCTGGGGCTAGGCGAGACAGATGAACAAGTATATTCCACGATGAAATGTAAGTTGGTGTTGAAACACATGCCAGAATTCACAAGTATGAATTCTGTTGTGCTGGAAACCAGTTGTAAGCATCTTTGCCTCAACACGAAAAGCAGTTTGCTGGTGCAGGAGACGTATTCTAAGCTTTACTAGGGAAAAAAACCCCACAGGTTTCATGACTATCTCAATATTGAAGTTTCATGTGTGGTGACTTCTGTTAAGAAAAACGGACCTTCTGAAATATTTTGCCTTCATATGGCTTTCAGATGCAATTTAACAGGTAGATCCAGCTTGAGTTGATTTCAGTGGAAATTATAACTGGTTTTGTGTAACTATATTGACGTTCTTATCTTTGCAACACTTAAATAATGGGCTTGCAACATAGTTGCCTTATTGTGCATTCTTTTTAGAAACAGCAGGCCTGATTGTTTGGAATAATTTGTTTCATCTTAGTTAGCACAAAACCCGTTATTATCCTTGGAGCTGTAGCATGTTCTTATGTTTCCATGTAAATGTATTTTTAAGAGGAGAAAATTTCACAGCAGGAACTGAATGCAATGTGCTCGTAAAAAGAAGCAGTTTATAAATCCTCTGGTATTTCTCCCCTATCCTGGAAGAATGTCTAGCCAGTACTTTACTTTGTGTACAGCAACCCATACTTGGAATGCAGTGATAGCATCTAGTTTTTCTGCAGCAATACAGACCATGAAATTATAGTTCCTGATTTTTCCTTTCTTCCTGCCTAGTATTTCCTAGCCACAAGAATACGGAATTTCAGATTCAGTGCCATTTGTTTTCAGGCTACATTTATGGCTGTATTTGGAGACAAACTTGTATCCGCACCATTCATTCAGTTATTCTGATTTCATTCCCCCTCCATCCTCTGGGTACAAGTTAAAGAACATGTACATGTGCTGAGACTGAACCAGTTGCTTTACAGAACTGTATCAATCTAAACAGAGATGCTAGGGCAACAGTGAGTATAATGCTGTAGTCAAAACACTGTCTTTTTCTTCCTATTTGATGTGGGGCAACCAGCCCAGGTAGCCAGAAAATAAATGGAGATGTTTGTGCAAAATCTGACTCCTCAGCTACCCCTTGGTTCAGAATACCTCTCTAGCTGCAGTGAACATGATTGTTCAGGCCAGCTGACTATCACAAGGTTTGATTTCCCTCTGTAAGCAGACTACCTGAAGACGTGCTGTAGTGTATACTCAAATTTTAGCAGACAAAGTTTGAGATTCTGCAGGTATCAAACTAGTGTACATCCCAAGTATGTAAAACTGGCTAAAGATGTTGGTGATGTCCCCTGATTTACAGCTCTTTAGAACTGTCCATACCTTTGTGGCATCAGGTCTCTTGAAACAGTGTAGGAGTGCCAACTGTACGTGCATGCATCCATTTTTTTGTGAATTTAAGGCTGTGACCTAAAGATACAATGCAAATCAGTAAGATAAAAAAGGACGAGAGCATGTCGTCTCTGCAGTGAGGTGCATAACTGCAGCGAGTGCAGCACAACACTGTTCTCTCTGGCTTTTGATTGGGAAGCTCCGGTCTTGCAGCAGCATCAGGGTGAGGTGTGCAGCTGCTGCCCACCAAGGCTGCAGGTTCCCTTCACTGCAGAGCAGAATGTAACCCCTGCAGCCTGACCTTTGTTCACACTTGGAAGGAGGCTGTTTTCTAATTGCTGACAGGCCCTTGTGATCCATTTGCCACTAACAGGGAATTCTCTTTTTCCAGTGTTGCGGGAAGCAGATGTAGATTGTTTGACCCTAGGACAATACATGCAACCAACAAAACGTCACTTAAAGGTAAAAATGCCTGTAATTTCCAGACAGTGTTATGGCCTGCACCTTGCGCACTCCTCCTTCTAAACTGAGGGTTGGTATGCATCCTTACCTTAACTGTCCTTCCTTGTTTAACCTGATCGTTGTTTATTATGGGCTCTTCACTAAAAATGACCTCAGCCATCTAATCTCTTCCATCATCTGCAGACTGCCCACTGCTACTTTCTGCTCTTAGCTGGGGAGACAGCTGGAGCTGAGGCATGATTCTGGAAAACAAGACTTTCAGTGTATGTCTCAAATGTAATGGTTCAGGCCAGTTCCCCTTCTCGATCTTGTAGGCTCTCCCTTAATGGTCCGGCTTGAGCTAGAGAAATGACCGTTTTCTCCTTCTGTCCTCTGTCTAGAGCTTGTGTCTCTGTTCAGGTACTGTGTTTCACTGAAACAGCTGTCAGTGAAGAGATTCGTAGGACTAGTGTGCTTCTTTTACTTGGACAGAAAAAGGTTTGCTCAAAAGGACTGTTCAAAAACAGAGTGAAGAAAATTATAAAGCAACAACTAGAAATTAAACTCTACAAACTTTTCAGCTAAATATGAAAAGCAAATAAAATGGTAGAAAGCAAAGAAAATTCAGTTTGTGGCTTGACTGCTGAAGTTCTGGAGTGTAAGATTTTGAACTTGCCATGTAACTCTGTTTAATTTCACTACATGCTAGCTGTAGCCATGTCCTTGCATTCATACCTGATCAAAATGAGTTCTTTTCACTCAGGTTGAGGAGTACATAACTCCTGAAAAATTTAAGTACTGGGAAAAAACAGGAAATGATCTTGGATTCCATTACACTGCTAGCGGGCCATTAGTGCGCTCCTCCTACAAAGCAGGTAATTACTGATAAGCAGGAGATTCTTTAGCACGTAACATTTTATTCTATAAAGTTGAAATGGTGAAGTAATATGTGCAAAGCTCACCTTTTTTAATTATTTACGCTTCCTGTCTTCCATAGGTCACCTGCATGCATCAGTATGACACTGACTGGTAGTTGTACAATTGCTGCTGCTTAAGTTAGTTTTTTGCAAACCATAGTTTGTACTATAATTGATGCGTGAGGCAGGATAAAGAGTACCCAGTTTGCAAGTTTTCCTTTATATTCTGCTTCTTGGATGCTTCAGGTTTTAATGGGACCCTTTGCTGTTTGTGGTGTGTTGCTTTAGGCAGAATTTATTTACAGTGCTTAGAAAAGATTAGACATGCTTATGGCAGTACCTTTCAGACAAAGCGCTGGGTGTTAAGTGACAGCTGATACTAATGGAACTGTTATGTAGGTCCAGCCTCCTGCTTTTTCCTAAGAGTGAAGAAGACTCATCTGGGGCACCTTTACTTCTCAGACAGCTCTAATGCCAGCTCAAACTCGAGCTTATAGCTTGTTTCACTATAAGTTGCTGATACTTTATGAAATTGGAATTAATTTTTAATGGATTCAATTTGCTACTGCCTGTTGGAAAACATGAAACAGCAGAGATATTTCATCAAATTGAGCACAAGGAAAACCAGCATGTTAAAGGTGGAGGGGTTGGTTGTTGGGTTATAGGTTTTGGTTTGGTTTTTTTTTTTTTACATCCCTGCTATATGTATTGAAAGTGCTGTTGTATAGAACTGAGTTACTATAAAATACTGGTAAGAACAATTACATTGTAGAACAGAATACTCATATTACAAAAAAATGTGTATTGTTTTGCTTTATTTCTTTGAAATACCTACAGATCATTTTGGTGCTTTTTTGCCTTTTAATAGGTGAATTCTTCTTGAAGAACTTGGTAGAAAAAAGGAAGACAAAAGCCATTTGAAAATGCAAATAAACCTATTTAAAGCAGCCAGTTTTAAGGATCCTCTTTTCAGCTTGTAATTGCGCTCAGTTCCAGAAATGCAGAAGACCAGATGGTGGATGCATGAATAAACTTACTATCTTTCCAGAACATGCTTCTCTCACCAAAGGACTTCACATTATTTTACCTCTTTCCTTCTGGCAAGGCTACAACTACATAGTACTTGTAGTGTTCAGCAGAAGGTCAGAAGATAGAACTGTGTGACAGGACTGTGACTGATGTTGCAAGAGTGATGGAAATGAGGTGGAAGAAATGTAAGCTGGAAAAAAAAATCTGATTTAAGTAAACAGGTTTGATACCACCATCAGAATTGCTGCTGTTTGTACTTGTGAAGGTGCTAATAGTAATGTGAAAGGTACTGGTATTTTGGTGTATCTTACCATTATGTAACACGAGCTTGTAAGGGCTCTGGGAACTAGAGGAGTTCTAAAGAAAGCTTGTGTGCATGACAAAGGACCAGATTAGGGCTGCTTGAGCCACCCTGAGAAGGTGTGTAATAGACCTTCAAGAGATAGTATCTCTTACCTGCATCTTAGGAAAATGAGATGTACCATTCTCATAGTTAATAAGAAAAGCACTTTTCAGGTGCTTGCATGTCTTAAAAGCATGAGCCTTGGTAAACACAAGGCATCAAGTTGAAAGAAAGCAACAGCCCTCTATGGCAAGACAATTAACCTTGTGTAGACACGGTAGAATTGAAACCACATGGAAACTCCAAGTTGCCATAACAGCATAAATATAGCCATGCCTAGCTTGGGTGCATGACTGTAACAGACTCCACTGAGTTGCACAGGTGCTGCTTTGGTATGGGTCTGCAGGACTGCTGCTATTCTGTACTGCGCTTCTGCTCCATAGGTATTGTCTATCATTAAAGGAGAGTTAAAAACCCAGTCTGAGGGTGTGGTGGTGTGTTTGATGGGTCTGGTGACCTGCCCCCTTGAGATGCAGCCTGGCTGTTAAAGCTGAACTGTGTCATGGATGACATGTGAAACCTATTACATACCTTACTATGCTCAAGCAGAAATAAAACCATGGCTTACGGTACAGTAAAAGCGGTAAACTCTTCTCCACACACTCATGATAGTTCAAAGTGCATCTCTGCCTAATAATTCTCAGTTGTTTTTTATCACCATGAGATACCATTTTGAACACGCATCAGCTCTATCTTCCTGATGTTATTTGGGAACCATGCCAGGAGTTTGCTGTCTGGCCCCAAACTCTCATCATGCAGGTAATCCTAAGGGCTGGCTTTGGTAAATTACTGTAACTAAACTAACTGTAGCCTGTATGAAGGAGAGTGGACCTTCCACCCACCCGCTGCTCAGCAAGACATTAGAAGGAAAATGGCTTATCAGCAAGGTAATATAGAAAAGACTCAATATTGTCATGAACAACAAAAACCAGATGATATGACTGGGCCAGTGATGTACAACTGATTTCACAAAATTAATTACAGCAGTAGTAAAGCATTATGAAGACAAATAGCCTTGAGCTAGGAGAAATGTACTAATTAAGCAGTGTAAATTATGGGAAGAGAAACCTGAGCCATGAGGAAGAGGGGAGGGGGAGAACAGAGAAAGAGAAGTCTCACTAGCTGTACTTTGTAAAGGCAGAGAGAAAGGCAAGGATGCTTTTTTAATAAATAAATAGAAGTTTGACCACTAATCTTGGAACCAGACATGCTTTGAGCCAAAAATGTCCTGCTTCAGCTGAAGTAACCTGAACAGCAGAGCAGTGGAAGGTTATCAGCTACAGTATGGGAATTCACTGCTGCCTTCACCACAGCAGGCAGGGAGGGAGGGGTGCAACAATAATCCCAGGATACCCACACGTTTTAATGTCTGCCAGCCTTTATTACAGGTCCTACAATAAATGCTTGTTTTGGCTTGCTTACAGAGCAGATTTAACAGAGTATTAGTATAGCTTTTGCCAAGTTACTGCTCTTTCAACATATCAACACCAGAAATACAGGAAAAAAAGGAGTTCTGAGCCATACAGCTATTATCAAACATAACAGTATTTATCCATGATTTCTTTATAGTGAGAGAAACAATGCTGCTGGAAACACAGTCCAGCATTACTTCATGTTAGAATTATCTTATGTATTGCTGCTGGGTGGTTCGGAAGATGATATTGGGCTTTTACACAACTGTCTGCCAGCTGGTACCAAGTTTCCGAAGCTACATAAGGTATTTTTTAACTTCATCTTTTGCTGTGGTTTCTAAGGACAGCTGTCACATTTTGACTTCATAAACTAGAGGGCTGCTTTGTTTATAAGAGCATTTGAGGACAAGCCCTGAAGTTCTTCTCCTAGTTAAGAAATCCTGCTTTTACAACCATCTTCCTTAGCTATTGCCCCTTCAGTTTTTCTGTAGCTCCATGTTAAAGCACTGAAGTTTCACAGAAGTCCTGCTTACAGGTTTCATGACTATCTCATTTTTGTTTCCGATTAAGTTTCATGTTTAGTGACATACAAAAGAAAATGTCAATCACATCATTCTGTCAGTTTGTTTCACAAAGCAGCCATAAAATATTTTAAGAAACATTAATCTTCATTGCAATCAGAAAAACATCAAATTGAGTTCTGGGAATATGATTTCAATTTGACACAGACACTTTAAAAGAAGGAACAGCCTTTTTTAGCATCACTGCATCAATCTACTACACCATATGAAGCTTAATTAAATGTTATGCAACTGAAGAACTGCATCTTCCAGTGGCTTCAAGTCTTCAGGTCAAATCAACAAAGCCAGGGTTCATTTAAGAATAGTTTAATTTTTTTCCTGCTTGATCAGTAACATTGGTGTCCCCTTCATTTAAAAGGATGTCAAGTACTTATGCCTTATTACAACATGTGGCAACCTACTGCAGATGTACAGCTTGCAATGGAAATTCAGCTTGTAATGGAAAAAGTAATGAGAACCAACTCCAGTATTCCTAAATCAGCCAGATAATCTATTTCATTTCCCTGCATTATTTTACAGTTCATTTTAAACTTTACCTGTTGAGCAAGACTATAGCACTACAAGAACTTCAGCTGACAGAAGCGTAAACTTGTTGGCCAATACAAAAATCTCACCACTGACCACTCCTATACTAACAAGTCTTGGTCAAAAAAGTGTTTCTTCCATTCACTTGCAATATTCTTGGCAACATGTGCCTGGCCCCAGACTAGTTTTACCTTCACAGAGGGCTGAGCATACATACACACAAGTAAAACAGTACATCTTGCCTGGCATTTACAATTAGTCTATTTGGCAAGGCTTTGGTAAGACTTAATTAACACAGTCTGTATCATACTATTTATAGGCTTGTATTAAAGCTGGATTTGCTTTGTATTCCCATTTTTACAGTGAAAAACAGTGCTGCTGTGGGATTGCATTTTATTAAGAACCCCATAAAAAAAAAATTTCAGAGCACAGGAGCCCATTACACAATTCTCATCAAGAATTACCTGCTGTAAGGTCCTATAGACAAAGGCTCAATAGCATTAAACCCCATCCTTATGGGCACTACTCAAGCCTTCAAAGCAGGCACACAAATCATCTCCAATTATTTCCCTGGCAACTGTACCCTGAAGAGGATGGCTTATGATTCACAGTGCTGCAAAAAGCTTCTGGAGCTCACTCTTTCAGCCTGTAGTAAGGTTCTCTTACATATGCAAGGTAAGTATTGCTGTATCCCAAAGGTGTGCTCCACTGTTCAACTGTTCAGACTGAATTCATCCCACAATCCCAGTGGTGAACTGAAAGAATGCAGTCACCAAGAAACTAAATAAAAGCCGACTCTGAGAAAGCAAGGGAAGCGCCAGTACCAGTTTTACCCCTTGTTGCCCTTCAGAAAGGATCTGCTGCTCCCCCTTTCCTAAGAGAGTTAGAGTGATCCCACTAGAATGAACTTGCCAAGTCTTTATAACCTTTATGACTTAAGCCGCAAGTTATTCTCCGAGCTTTGGCCAAGTCTGCAGGAGAAACAGGGCAGGAATAGGAGTACAGCACCTAGCTCCTCCATCTCCTGATGCCTCCGGAAAACTGACCAGCCTTACACATTCCTAATAGGAGCAATGTTTCACAAAAGAGCTTAACAGTTCATCTATCTACTTCAAACCCATGAGGGCAGCTCCTATTCAGAGGCACCACTATTGCAGCTCTGTGCTTTTCTGAAACGCATCCCAATTTTCTGGAGCCTCTACTCACCCTCCCTCTTAAGATGAGCCCTGAAGCAGTGCTGTGCTACCCTGAATACAATTCAGGAGAAGAGATCCTTTGAGCACAACCTGTCAGTACCCCAAGGACAGGTGACCAGCCTGCCCTCTCAGGTGCTGCAGGGGTAGAGGTAGTCAGGAGGATGCTCACCTGCAAGGACAGGGTGATCTACCTGTTGGACTGCAATGCTTACACATACTACAACTGTATCACAGGGTTGTCCCTGCTTTGCAGGTGTTATGTGAAAGCAGTTTATGAATAAGGAAGAGATGCATGATGAAAGATGACAGTTTGATTTTAAGCCCCCGCAATTCCCACTCACTTTGAGTGGCTTCTGATGTGCTCCTCACAGAAGAATCTTATGATGGGACAAAAAGCCTGAGGCATATTTGCCCAAAGTGCTGAGTGATCACTGCATAGTAAGTCCCTATGTGAAAGCCATTAACACGCAGAATCTGAAAGCACCTGGTTCAAAGATACAGCTATTTCAGTCAGATAACACCGTTTTGTATAACAATTTCAGTAGATAAAACAAGCTCCTTAAATCTTCAAATATCTATCCTAAAGCTTAAACTGTAACTACATTTCTGTGGGTAAATAGTTTAATAGCACTCATTACCAAGACGACACTGATCTTGTGCTCTGTTTAACCATTGATGTAGCATAACTGAAGGCACACCTGTTGAATAAATTCAGAAGGTATTACATGACTAGCTAAAGGATAATTCTCCAACATCTCAGCACTATGATTATTCAGCTAAGACATCTATGTTTTCTAGTCTGAAACCTGTTCATGGTCATCCTCCTCCATCCTCCCCTCCATTTCACAACCCCATGCAACAAGCCAAAAGCAAACTCCATCATCTCAAGGATTTTAATCGCACTGGCCAATTGAGAATAATAAAACCAAGTAGAAATAAGTAATAAGAAAAAAAAATATCAAGATAACATAGGAAGTATTCATTCCTGCTAATTAAATGAGGTAGCAAGCTGACTAATTTATGGGGCTGAATTTTTATTTTTCATAATTTAACAGCAGAGAATAATTTTTGCAGATTCATTAAGAAAGCTGCTTTCAGATGAAGCATGTAAGCAGAAAGGAACAAAAAAGAGCCATCAGGTAGCTTCAAAGCCAATATTTGCTATCTGCTTGGACTGACACCAAATTAGGCAATTCTCCTTAAACTGAACGTTCGAACAAGCAGAATGCTCCTCTGCTGAAGAGGAGTTGTGTTGCTGTAACTTAGGAAGATTTGCCCCAGGAATCTGATTACATCGATAATTTATGTAGCTACACATGGAATGTAGGCAAGACAACTAGAGA
This sequence comes from Amazona ochrocephala, assembly GCA_039720435.1. Lineage (NCBI taxonomy): Eukaryota > Metazoa > Chordata > Aves > Psittaciformes > Psittacidae > Amazona > Amazona ochrocephala. Next base: position 25,744,776 of record CM077879.1, read on the forward strand.
ATCAAAAGTGAAGATCTGCCAGTGGATCAGCTTATAGCTGCCAGTCCACTGCCATTAGTTACATGATAGATACCTGTGGAACTACACGGCCTCCCAACAGATGCAGTTTTGACTGCATCAGTGCCACCTGATCCCAGCCTGGATAGGTGTATTATTGTTGAAGTCAGCTCTATTTTAGGACTCAACCTAAATCTTGCCAAATTCATTTAGCACTTATCTTTTTACTTCAACGCCAGTTAGGAGCAAGCATTTAACCGAGTAAGGAATTACCAGATTGCTCTCCATAACCAGACTGAAGTAAAAAGATACTGTTTCTTTTGCTTTCATTTAATTTGAAACATTCAAAGTGCAGTTTAGGAACACATCAGGAAGCAGAAATCTGCTGTTTGAAAGTGACTTTTCCATTTAAAAGATGCCTCATTATTAAAAACAGATCTGTACCATCTTCAGTAACAAAAAAAAAAGCTATAAAAATAGAAATTTGAAATTAGACTGAATTCACATGTACCAGGTACCATTTCTAGTGTAAAATTGGTTTAGTTTATGAAAATATCTTTCCTTAAAAAAGCACAGGCTTACAGTTGTTATCACTAAGAAGGTCCACAGAATTCCTTCAGCACCTATCAAACATTATACTCTTGGCTTTTTGACAGGTGGGTCCTGCAGGCTGAACTTAGGAATTTCACATGAAGATGCAAAAGGAATTCTTTTGGCTGACACCTTCTTCCCAATAGTTTCAATCTGAAAGAGAAAACACATTTCATAAGTGGCAAGCTAAGTTGAGCATGTTGGCCTATGAGGAAAACTATAAAACACATTCAGGACCATGACACTAGAATAATACAAGCCACAAAGCAGTGTGCCCAGGGACAGTTTTTCTGAGACTGAAATTGCAAAAAGGTTTTTGTTAAACACAGCCTTTCACAAGTGCCTGCTCTGCCTATTTAAAGCTGCATCTTGCTAATTTGAAAATTCAGGTGCCTCATCTTCCATAGGACTATCAGAACAGAAATCATAAAATGCTTCCGAGTGTTCACAAAATGTGGGTTCAGCCTCCTTTGTCTAAAAATTTATATCCAGTAAATTAAGATAGAAGATTGCCTCCCACACACACACCCCTTTAATGTAGTGAATTGTGTTTGAAGCAACATAACTCTAAAAGGCTAAAGGCAGCCAACTCTACAGGAGAAAGCATGTAACAAAGCCAACACACACAAGCCAGGCCCTGCAATATTCAAAGAGCGAGACAGGTTCTCTTAATTTCTAGGTCAGTCTAATGTAAATCACCATGGACAGAGCTTGTGGAGGATAAAACACCAAGTAACAAAACAGTTCAGAAACCCAGCAAGTAAGGAGAGCTGTGGCTTTCCTCTTAAGTAACACAGGTCAGATGCAAAACACCAAAAGACAAAAACACTTCAGCTATTTTAAGTTTCATTGAATTTTGATGACTATATTTTAGAGAGACATCTGAGTTAACTCTGAAAAAGAGTTGTTCAGTCATGTGAGGCGTAAGTACTATATTTGCCCATAACAGCTTTAATTGGCTGGTTAAATCAGTTTATACAAGCCTGTTCATGAACAGTGTAAATAACTGAGCAGTTTAAGCAGGAGAAAAAACATCAAGAAAGAATCCTGTAGCCTTTATGCAAGTAATCACAATACTCAGGAATATACAGAATAAAACAACACACATCTGATCTGGCTTGTAGATTTTGTTCTGATTGTGTCTGGGTGAGATGCTTCTATCAGGTTATTCATAGATTTGGTGATTTTAGTATTAGTCAAATTCTGTCTATGCTAGAAGTACTTCAAGCACTTCAATCAAGGCTTGCTCTGCATTCCACACTTGAAACCTGAGCAGATTTTCCCAAATCAGAAATTACTTCACCTATAATTACAGGGCTTCGCATTCATATTCCCTAAACTGAGCTTCACTGTGGAAACAGGTTATAACAGAAATGGTAGGCGTGTTTAAAGTTTTTTAAACTCTGGGTTGAGTAAAAGAAACCCCACAACAGAACAGCTCATATCCATAAATTTGGAGTGTATGTAATGGAATTGCTATTGGCATCACATTGTCTATACAATAGTTTTTAACAAGGGCAGTTAAAAAAACTTGGGACCTAGAAAATTCAATTTTGGGACTGCCCTTTTAAGACAAAATCCTTATTATTTCATAAGGAAAATATAGGTCAATTCTTAAATGTCTTCGTAATGACATTCTGGATGAAAAATCCAGATAATAAACCTGGATGACAAATTGGATTCTGGAAAGCAAACTCACAAACTGGCTAAAAATTCAACTAGAATTTTGAAGAAAATTTACCCAAGAGCTATGAAACAATGTCTCTGATATGGAAAGTCTTTAAAAACACAGACTCACAGAAGTTCCTCAAACATCACACGGGTTATAATTTGATATATAATTTGCTATTAGCTTAGCAAAATGCTTAGTTAAGAAGCTTTGGGTCCTCTCTTGGGTGTAAACACAGACCACTGCTTTGATCTTCTGGCTGACATTAATCAATCCTCTCCAGCTCCCATATTACACTTCAGCATTTCACTGACTTATCTTCAGAAGCATCTCCATGTACAAGGCTTTCAACTCCAGTGGCAGCAAGCCTTGTGCAGAACTCAGGGAAAGCTTCTTTTAATAATCTGTTCAAGTGGAGGATCTCACTGGCTGGTAAACACGTTACCTGCACTACACCTTGTCTGTCTTAAAGCTGTAGGTAAACCTGCTTTATGTCTTTTGTGAAGAACAAAAAGGTGCTTACAGCTTCTGTTTACTTCTGAAGGAAGCATGTTCTGCTATCCTGCTACTGTCAGTTTTAGATGTTGCCTTTTTCGTTTGGTGATGTTCAAATAAGTTTCCAGGTACAGGCTGTGGCACAGGTTATAACACAGCAAATGCTAAGCTCAGCCCTTCTGATGGGTGGTAGCAGCAAGGGCTGCAGGACTTGAGGAAGCAGTGAAGGGGTTAGTTTTTGAGGCAATTATCCTGCTGGCTATCTAGAACGAATTTAAGAATGAGATTTAGCAGGTTTTTACATCTATCTCAATCTGCATGATTTACACAGTCCAAAGGGCAGAACAGCATTCAGATGTTGGTTCAACTCAATCTTAATGGTCTTTTCCAACCTAAAAATCCACAGATTCTATGATTCTAAGGCATGCTTATACTACTGAATAAGCATCCTAGTCTGATGCAGCTTGGATTTTAACACAGCAATCTATGAAAATAGTGAGGTAATGGAAGAAGACAGCACTAGTGAGGAGACTGAAGTACAGATAGGTTTAGATCTAAAACCTCACCTGAAGAGAACTTTTTCCCTTGCTACTCAGTCACTGCAGAAGGAGAGAAAAGAAGAAGGAAGAAAGCAGACAGAAAGAAATGTAAGCAGCATCACCCAGCTGATTACCTGGAAGCCAATGACTTGTAGCTCATTGTGAAGATCATCTAGAAGTCTCCTACCATCAAAGATAAACGCAGGCTTCAGCATCTTCTTATGAATACGTTCATAATCCAACTCCTGTAAAAGGGGATTAAAGCAGGTAGAATAAAGCAGTAGCATAACACTCCCTCTTTGTTTCTTTAGTTTAAATTGAAGATAAGATTTACCTTAAACATATCCCATTCAGTGCAAATTACAAGGGCATGAGCTCCATCACAGGCTTCATAGGGGTCTTTACTGATAGTGACCAACCGCGACACTGTAACAGAAGGAAAAATAAAAGTTCTACTCTGCACACATACTTAGCATCAATCTGCTGCACTACTGGCAAACAAGTCTCCTTCCTTGCCCTACACAAAACCTGAGTTTCAAGTCACTTACCTAGAGATATTTACTATCAAGATATTTATCGCTTTGATTTAATTTACTCAAGTGAAAGCAGCTTGTACCCAGCACCTGAACAGAGTCAGAGCACTTAAATATTTGAAGTTAAGCATGCAAATTTGATTTGAACAGTCAAGAGCATCTCTAGAATTAGAAGTTACTATGGAGCGTTCACATACCAACTCTCACAAAGGTTACTGCCTCTACAACACAGCACATCAGTTTGTATTTAACTCTGTTCACACTACAAAAGATATACATGTCTCACTAGCAGCTGCCTTCATCCTGACTCTCTGCAGCTGTCTAGAGACAACTCTCCCCCTCTAATTCAAAGGCATGTCAAAAAACATAACACCTTCACTCCATCATAGCTCATTTTCCACCATTCTCTTCACATCTGATCCATCCTTCTCCCCCATTCATAATCTCCATTCTCTCCCTTTCCAATATGAAAATAGAACAAAAATCTCAAATACCCCCTACTTCTCTCCAAGAAATTTCTAGTCATAAATGATTACCCTAAAGTCTTCTTGAATTTACAGAAACAAATTTGGAAGCAATACAGGCAGAGAATGCTCTACAGTGAATTACAGAATTATTTCTTTATACTTGATATATGAAAGCAAGAACTACAGCAAGTGACTGTTACTGCTGAACCCAGGACAGCAGTAGCAGGTAGGACTCAGGACATGAAGGAGCTGACAGAACTACATTATTCTCTTCTACTTATGGACATTCTCTCTCTTCCTTTTAATTAGGCAAAGAAAATTCTTTGCACAGTGACTATCAAAAAAAAAAAAACCAAACAAAACACAATAGTACATAATTAGTATTTAGCTGTAGAAGCTATGGGGAAAGGAGGAAGAGTTACAGTAATCCTCTGACCTATAACAATCTTTAGTAAGTGTAACCAACAGCACACCATTGTCATGGTGAAAATGTGAAGATAAATTTATAGCATTTAAACCGACTTGTGTGTTTTGAGAGTAGGGTGGGAAGGGAAGGAAGAAAATAAGTTTTACATGAGCATTCTTACCTTGGTTATCTTCTGAGACACCCAGGTGTGAGAGATCAAAGATTATTTGTTCCTTAGGTACTTTAGGATCATAGATATGGAGTTTTGCTCCTTCATCCATTAAATACTTGCTAATATAGATACTGGACGACTCCCTAGGGAAGTGAATCAATCAATTAAAGAACCAGGGGGCATGTTCTAAGCAATTAGAGTCTTCAAGTGTCATGATACGTTATGCAATGCCAGAGCTTTTATATCAGTTTTATGTTAAAAATCTTGGTGGTAATCCATGCCAGCAGTAAACTTGATGTCTTGAGGGACATCAAGGAGAGTAATACGAAAAACAAGTTTACATCTGCCTTGCTGAATCACACCAGAGAGATACTAAGCCTCAGGACACCTTTTGACCATAATTAACAAGGCCTCAAGCATTCCCCACAAACTGCAGTTGGAATGCTGTACCAAGTTTGAGCTTTGCAGGAGAACAGAAGTTACCACCTTTGGGAAGCAAAGCTGAAACTTTGGCTTCATACAGTAATTTAGAACCACTTGCAAAAACATTTGCATTCTTTTCTGTGGAGAATGGAAAGGCTCTGTCAGGAAAAAAAATAAATAAATGTATCTTTGCTTACACGGGTTAATAAGGACTAGAGTTATCTGCTCTAGATTCTGAGCCACTCAAGTATGCTGTAGAGGTCAAGAATCAATTGTCTCACCCAGCTGACAAAGACTAATACTTGTTACAAATCAACTCAGTCACAGCAGTTCAAGGGTCCCATATCTGATCTGGTTTTATTAATGCAATTCAGCTGGGGGGTTAACTGTGTAGCTGGTGACAAGTGGAAGGAATCCACATTAATGAACAGAATTTGCTTTCTTACCTTGTGTCCCCAGTATCCTTTTTGAATGCAAACCCTAAAATAGCTATCTTCTTATCAGCAACAGTATTGAACAAGCTGTCAATAATGCGGGAAGCAAATCTTCTTCTCTGATAGTCATTCATGTCTATTACCTGAAATTACATCATGCATGATAGTATAGAAGAAAGCAATTTCAAACTATGAACAGATTCTAGTAACAATCAAGCCAAGCTACCTACAAAAGTTTAATAGAGGCTTAAAAGAGAAAGCTAAGTATTTACTCAGTGTCATAAGTAATCTAAAGATAAATCTATAGTTAATTTATCAAATTCTATTTTAATCAGTGACTATATATGCTAATGCACGACAGTATGAGTGCATAATGCAGTGCAAAAGCTAGGATTTTTTCAGATTGCTTGGTTTTTAAATCTATACCTTACTGTATTCTAGGCAGAATCATGGAAAGCAATTTCAGTGTTACAGTACTTGGTGTCACATGGATACCCCATTGCCGGACATATACTTCCTTATGTGTCACACATAAAGACTGTGAAAGTGTTTTTAGCCTTTTTAATCCACATAAGGTCCATGCAGTACATTAGCCTTTTTCCTGATGGGACTGCAAGCCTCTCCCCCATGGACTAGATGTCTTACTGAGGTATGTTTTCAAGACGTCAATCTGCACCTCTTTAGAGGCAGACAGCATAAAACAGCATGTCTTTCTTGTTCCAAGCAACTCATGTAAGAATTAATTGTTGTAAGCAAGTAACTAGACTGCTGACTAACCCCTGGCTGGAAGTCAAACTATCTGAACAGGATGTCCAGCAGCTTTCTACATCACAGATAATGCAAGAAACTGACAAGTCAGAGATAGCACTCTGATGGCAAAGTTCTCCAAGCAGTTAAGGGAAATTATGAGTGAGATCAAACCAAGCTTCAGACAACTGGAAGGGAGTATTAAGGACGTTCTGGGGAATAGAACTTTGCAAAGCCAACAGAGCTTAAGTAACCCCTTCAACAGTACACATGGCCATGATGACCTAGGTAATGGTACAAGAAATACCGGATTTAAGCATGGATGTGGCACAACTGACTGAAGATGAAGTAGTAATCAATTATTGGCAGGTTATTTATTTGACACCAGACTGGTATGGAGAAAAAGGGGGGGGAGGCTAACCAAAAGGAGTATTTAAAAAAAAAAAAAAAAGAGAGAGAAAAAAAAGGAAAGCTGATAATGAGGTAGGCAAATCAAGTGCTTGGTATTTTGGGGGCATCTGCTAGGCAGCCTTAATCACCATACCCTAAATCAAGACAATAAACCAAAGCTGCTCTTTTGACCATGCCACACATGTCAAAGCTGCCTCCTCAGTCAGGACTGGGGAGAGGGGTGAGGTCCTTTCACCAGTTAGTAGGGAAACACTTGATAGTACAGGTTGATCATCCTGGATTTGCTGCATTGGTGCTAGGCCTGAGACCATCCCCATCTTCCCAACCATTCTTAGCATTAACCAGGGAGTAGCATCAACCACGTTTATTTATAAAATACTGCCAAGTTTAAAAGTGCTGCCAAGTTCTTTCAGAAAAGACATTGTAAAAGTAGACCCTGAGGAAAAGAGAAGCTTTGAATTCAAAGTAGATGGAGATAACCAAGCACAAGAGGAATACTGGACTCCGGACATACTTGTGGTTCATGTTTTCTACTGCTACTTCTAGAAAACTTCCCAATCCGTTTGATCCAGACAATTTAATTCACCCAAAAAAAACCTAAGCACAAACAAGTATCAAATGCCAGTGTTAGGCTGAGGGCACTAAAACATAGAGATGATCAATAATTATTCCTTAAAGCTGAAACACAGATTACATGTGAACAGTGCTCAAAAGCTCAATGCCCGATAACTGAAAGCTTAAGAAATACAACCCCCTCAAAAAATTGGTGAAGAACTCGTACCTGTTGCCAGTAGCGGGCTACTTCAGGTAAGTTCAGTGCCTCACAGAGGTACACTAAATTCAAGACATCCTTCTGAAAACAGCTACCTCCAAACCCTGAAAGAGAAAGGTGACTAAGGTACTACTGTAAACCAGCCACTGGAATCAAGTAATTTTTTTTGCAGTCAGACATAGTCAGCATTATGTTTTTTCCCCTAAGTATTTTGCTTCCAGCAAATGAAAACTTATGAATCTCTCAAAATCCAGATCCCACACTTACTCACGTAGTCAGCTACAGAAGCCTTAAAATCTGCTTCAGGTCCCTCTGAGGTCAATGGAAGTTTTAACCCAGTCTCACAGAAATATATGGTACCCCTAGGTTTTTGTTATTACAAGTGGGTAGACAAGCTCCTAAGTTTTTGCTCTCTCTCCACCTACAGATTTAGATTAATATTTCTCAGAACAAGTATGTTAATCAGAGTTCTTTCCTTCCCCATCACCAGATAGCTAATCAATGCCAAGAACCAAAGATCACCATAGCCAAGGGAGAACTGAGACAATTAACAGTGGGATCCTTGACCCCTAACTTTGCTCAGCAGAGTCCCAGAAGCAACATGTTGTAAAAGAAATTATAATAACCTAATAGGAATTTTGGTAACATTTTTGATATCTGCTTTTCACTCTTGCATGGGCTCTACAAGAGGTTATATTTAATAAGGTTAAAGTCATACATTCTTTTTTAACATGAAGACTGTAGTCATATAAGTATGCTTTCGTCTTATTCTGTAAGTTTGGAAGTTTGATGTATCACAGCTGGTCACAACTTTATCACATCTTACCCTCTAGTATACCTGAACAACTGAATTCAGTCTACAAATTAGAAGTTGCCATCACACACTCTGACCTAGAGGTATCCCCTTCCTCAGGCCACTGGTATCAACTCCTGAACAAGACTGCAGCAGTTACAATCAGGAAGACATTTTGGAGAGCACTATCATCAGTGACGCTTCAGAAAAATAAAGTTGTGGCTTTTCTTCCCAGTGTCTCAGGAAGGATAAACCATACACTCTGAACTCTCAGCTTTCAGATTGTCAGTTTCTAGAGCAACCTCAGACCTAGACATATTACCAGAAAAAAAAAAAACAACTGATTTGCGCTAGTACTCTGCAGCAATAGTTTCATACTCTCATGCTGTAGAAGATTTTAGAGTATCAGATCACTTACTTCAAAACACTTCTAGTAGACTTACTGCACTATTAAACAGAAGTCCAGAAGGAAAAAGAAAAAAAACAATCCCCAGATTTTTCACTTACCAACACTGGCTTTGAGAAACTTATTTCCGATTCTTTGGTCTGTTCCAATAGCTCTTGCTACTTCTTCAACATCTGCTCCTGTTGCTTCACACAGAGCGCTGATTGAGTTAATGCTGCTGATTCTTTGGGCAAGGAAAGCATTAGCTGCCTGTAGATAAAACACATAACAAGGAGAATTTACATATGTCCAGAAACCAAGATGCCCGCAGACCTAAGTGAGTTACTACTGGAAGGATTACTTTAACTCTCTAACTCTGCTGAGATACAAAAATGGCAACATAAGCACTTTGATACATAAATGCCAGTTAATGGCACCCAAGCAAAACAATGTAGTTTTTAACTTGCAGAGTTTGAACTGTTTCATGATGGTAACCTGTTTCTGGAGCACTGAAAGTTTAACTCTTAGTAATAAATAACACAGCAATAAAAGTGAGAAAAGGATTTCAGGGAAAGTTGATATCATCTGTTAGCTCAGCTGAAAAAATTGGAAAAGATGAATATCCTTTGACATACATACTGGGTCCTCCCAACTACATCTGTCTTTCCTAACTGCATCACTCAGCATCAGCAAACTTCTAAGTCTCACTCTGAGTCTTCTTTGTCTTGCTTACAGCCATTGCTCATTGCAGATAGCAGTGGTGAGTAACACTAACCAGTTTAGAAAGTTCTGATGACCACGTATTGGTTGTGAGGATTTTTTCTTTGGGCACCCAGTGCTCATAAACAGCACAGAGAGCACGAACAGCTTTCTGTCCCTCTGGAGAATCATCTCCACCAATAAGCACTCTGTCTGGGTTCTTCAGGTCCTTGATGGCTGTTCCTTCTGCAAGGAACTCTGGGTTAGACAGCACCTAGAGCACAGAAAGAACAACAGATAACAGCCAAAAGCAACAACCAGCCTTTAAATATACAACTCAGAGATTACACTTACCTGCAAATCTAAGTTAGGCTTAGTATTAGCATCAAATATTCTACGAATGCTCTCCGCAGCACGTACTGGAACTGTGCTTTTCTCAGTGACAATTTTATAGCCATTTGAATTTTGTACAATTCGTCTAGCACAAGCTTCAATGTATTTCAGATCAGCTGCTCGGCCTTTTCCCATCCCATAGGTCTTTGTTGGAGTATTAACCTAGTTACAAATACATGGAGGGGGAAGAAATTTTACACAAGAGGTGTAATTGTTAAAATGAGACAGACATTTTCCTTCCCAGAGTCCAGCTTGCTTCTGGCCCAGAAACTTTATCCAGATGAACAGCTATTGGCTTTCCCAATCACCCATTTTGTCATGTAAAGCAAGCTCACTGGCCTCCATTCAAATAGAGTTTAAACAAGAGCAATTCATAGAAGCTCCATAGGCTTCAATGAAACTTATCCTAGAAACACCAGTAATTTTTTCATGATTAGTGTCAGCCACCTTTTGCTTCATGTCCCATGTTAGGAATATGATACACAATCTTGCAGCTAGTGAAGTAGTTATAGGTTTAAGTGTAGTGCTGCTGAAAATTGCTATACTGAAGTAAACAGAAAAGGCAACATGAGGGAAAACACATCACTTAAACTAAGACAGAGGGTCGTTTTTATTACAAACTGAAAGAAGTGGCAACAACAGGCAAAACACAACAGCATGTTTTAAGCCAAGGACAGGTGGCAATATATGGGCTGTATTACTGGCAATCCTCCAGAACAGAAGCATTCACTTTAGACTTAATTAATGGAGAAAATTACTATCAGAAAGAGCTCTGTACTGAGGTGCCCTAACAAAGAGGAGCTCTCAAGAAAAGATGACTGAAGTAACAAAAAAAAAAAAAAAAAATGAACTGTGGCCTACCAAGATGAATAGCAAGTAGTCCTTTTGCATTCTGCATTAGGAACAGCTGTCTAGGTTACAAAACATCGCACTATTTATGTTTAACTGGATCCTCTTCCTAAGTGGTCTCAACAGCTTAGAAATACTAAAACTAGAAAACAATAAAGCCAGCCCCTCTTTTTTGAAAGAAAGAAAAAAAAAAGTTTGTTTGTTTTTTTTAAAGCTTCTAGAAATAAGTTATCTTTGGAACGAAATAATCAGGATGACTTTGCATCCCTAACTAGGAACTATATCATTACTAAAGTTCCATAGATTTCAGTAGTACACTGCAATGACAGATACACACTATATTCTACTCTAAGACCCAAGACATCTAACCAAACTAGTTATCAACATTTTCATTTTGATTTAAAGCTTGTTTCTTTGTCAAGTGTTCTACTGGCTATAAGAAACACAAAAAGAAAATAAGCTTACTTAACACCTTTCCCACAGTACACAAAAAGACAAGGAGAAAACTGCGACACATTTCTAACTGAATCTATATGACAAAACAAGGGCCTCTTCCTAATATAAGAGAAAGATAATGATTTGATAAGAGAAAAACAAACAAACCAATCGCCCAACAAAAAAGACAAACACACCACACACAACCACCTTCTCCCCCTCAACTTACAGAAATAAATACAAGATCAGCTTCTCTAATGGCATCATCAATACTGGTAGAAAAGAAGAGGTTTCTTCCTCGACAGGATTCTACCACTTCTTTTAACCCTGGCTGGAAAAAGAAAAAAGGGCAGTCAAGATTAATGCAGTTAGAAGAACAGTAAACCACATGCCCAATCTGACACTGCAGATACAGAAGGTCTATGGCAAGTGTTCCGCCTGCCAGATGTGAAGTAAAGCTTCTGTAGATTTGCATAGTGAAATAAATAAACCCCTTTATTATTCAATAATACTTAAAACGCTGTCTTGAAAAGCTTTCAATCACACTGAATTTTTACTTGCACAACCAGATATGAGACTCCAGTTATTCCCATGCTCAATTCTATTAGCATGAGCAGCAATTAAAGAAATACCTGTAATTTTTAAACTCAAGAAGTCTTACAATATTCCTTAGGCTACAAACAAAATTGGTGGTTCCAGCTCTCCTTCTCTCTCAGCTACACATTCCATGATCTCCCCAACATCAGATCTAAAACTGATTTAATGCAAAAACCCACAAAGAGGTCCGCCACCAAATTAGCAAGACCAGATCCAGTGAAAGAAAGGCAGTGGAGACACACAGGAAATAGAGACACTCCTTCTGGCAGCCATGCATCTTTGAACCAGATTAAACTTATCATGGCACCACACCCGCAATGTGGAAAAATCACAGGTACAATTTGATGAGATTCTTTGCAGAGACAAGTACTGTACTACAACAATTCCCCTTCTCTTAAGGCCTCCACTCAGACAAGAGGAGCAGGAGACCATATGTACATAAGCAATCCTCTGTGTTAGAATGGTCTACAACATTATTTAACTAAGATATAGCTGTCATAGATGAAAGAAGGCTTTAGTTTTGTTTGAAAAATTAAGTCATACACCATAACATGGCAATCAAATCTCCACCTTGAGAGTAGCTTATCATGACATGAGAGATCTGAGCGAGTGCCAGAAAGGCAAAGGTTCACTGGAGGGAGAAAGAGGAAAACAAAGCAGAAACTTTCTTGTGCAAGTAATTTTTGCTGTCTCACTTTATATCAAATGCCCACTTAAAAGGAAAATAAAGGTCAGCACAGGCAGAATAACACATAATGTTTGATGGGTTGTAACAACTATTGTCTTACTGGGACATAAACAGAAAGGCAGCCCATTAGACAATTTCTAACACTGTAAAGAAAAAAAAAACACAAAAAAATAAAAACCTCATTGTGCAATAACTCAATTTTGTAACTGCCTGAACTAATTCTTGGCAGTTTTTGTACATTCTTTGTAAGCAAAGCATGCTATTCCAGGAAGCAGATGTTGTGAGGTGGGTTTTTCTTGTTGGCTTTTTTTTTTTTTTTAACATGTCAAGACTAGCTCTACTCTAACTCATTCAGTCCAAGCACTTATAGAAAACAATGTTCTTACTTTCATGATCTTTACTCATGTCTCACCTGCTAATCTGAGCATTATACACATTTTCTTTTAACTATGTATGACAAAGTAGGTCTTTTCATCTTCACTTAAAGAGTCACAGTATAGGTTTTGTTTGAAGAGAGGGAAACTGCATTAGAGTTACAGCACAGACAGGAATCAAAAGTTTTTACAGGAAAAGAGTAACCGAGTACAAGACAACACGCCTTGTTTTTTGGAGCCAAGTGAAGGCAAGTTTTCCCTCCTGTTAAAGAAAAGAGCTCAAATGTATAAAATGAAACCTTTCACATATCTCATGAAAGATTTAAGTAAAGAAAAGAGACGTATTCTTTAAGCATGAAAAGAAAATGAGTGAAAAAAAGGTCTGAAGAAGGAAAATCTATTTTATATGCTTCATATATCCTCAGATTGAAGTAATTCTGTAACAAAGGAGGGACACTGTGATACGTTTACAAGTAACCTTTACCTGGCCTAGTCTTCCAGGACCAGATGGGAGGTTTTATGGCACAAGTGAATCAGGAACATGACTGTTCCCATCTTATAATAGGGTTAAGATGGGCAGCACCAGTTGGCTTTTGGCAGTATTCAGAACAGGAATAAAGCTCACCACTCAGCATTACACATTCATATAGTGCTACAACACAGCAAATAACATCTGTAACTAAGTAAGAGAACTAGGCTATGACTAAACTGGGTTCTGAAAGAAAGTCAGTGTGATTCAGCAAGTTTGCTGATTACACCAAGCTGTGTGGTTCAGTTGATACACTGGAAGGAAGAAATGCCATCCAGAGGGACCTTGACACGCTTGTGAGGTGGGCTGATGCCAACCTGAGGATGTTGAACCATGACAAGTGCAAGGTCCTACACCTGGGTCAGAGCAATCCCAGGCACAGCTACAGGTTGGGCAGAGAAGAGATTCAGAACAGCCCTGCAGAGAAGGACTTAGGGGTGTTGGTTGATGAGAAACTGAACATGAGCTGGCAGTATGCGATTGCAGCCCAGAAACCAACAGTATCCTAGGCAGCATTAAAATGACAGTGACCAGTAGGTCGAAGGAGGTGATCCTGCACTTCTGCTCTTGTGAGACCTCAGTTAAGAGTATTGTGTGCAGTTCTGTGTCCTCAACATAAAAAGGACATGGAACTGTTGGAACAAGTCCAGAGGAGGGCCACAAGGATGATCAGGGGACTGGAGCAACTCCTGTATAAAGACAGGCTGAGAAAGTTGGGGCTGTTCAGCCTGGAGAAGAGAAGGCTGCGTGGAGACCTCATAGCAGCCTTCCAGTACCTGAAGGGAGCCTATAGGGATGCTGGGGAGGGACTCTTCATTAGGGACTGTAGTGATAGGACAAGGGGTAACGGGTTCAAAATTAAACAGGGGAAGTTTAGATTGGCTATAAGGAGGAAGTTCTTTACTGTAAGGGTGGTAAGGCACTGGAATGGGTTGCCCAAGGAAGCTGTGAATGCTCCATCCCTGGCAGTGTTCAAGGCCAGGTTGGACAGAGCCTTGGGTGACATGTTTTAGTGTGAGCAGTCCCTGACCATGGCAGGGGGGTTGGAACTAGATGATCTTAAGGTTCTTTCCAACCCTAACTATTCCATGATTTAGCACAATTCACTGTATACACATTTTTCCTCACTAGGCTTTTCATCTATAATCCTTAAATACCTGCCTGCACCAGACATATTAAGATATTTTCAAAATCTGATTTAATGAGCAGTAGCAACAAGCAAATGTTCCAGAATAATTTTTTTGAAGGACATCACTCTGCTACACTTATAAAGCTTCAGAGGTGGGCCATGTGGAAATGCCATGTGGTGGGATAGAAGCAAATGCAACACTGGCTGGAAGAAGAGAACAGTGAGAGAAGTTTACCTCATAGATGGGGAGCGTATCCGAATTCCAAGCATTGATTCTGGCCTCATTGACATCCACAACAGTAACTTTGATATTGGGGCACATCTGTGCAATCACACTACAGGTTGGGCCACCAACATAGCCAGCACCAATGCAGCAAATCTTCTTAATGTCAAACATGACTGCTCTATCAAGAGGAGGGGAAAAAAAGAGAAACAGGATTTGAAAATACAAGGAAGTAATAGATAATTAATGACTGGCGATTTTATTGTGCTGGCACTGGGAGAAAGAGTTCCTCTCAGGTGATCTCTTGACATGAGCTGCAGTTACTGTCTCCGACCCGGGAAGGCTCCGGAGCCTGCCCCGCTCCAGAGGCGCTGGCATACACAGACCGTAGAGGAAGCGTTTTCTGCGGTCGCTGTGAAGCCTGCCAGTGTAAATACCACCCCTCGGGCCGGGGAGTTGCCGATGCCGCGATAGTCCCAGGCACAAGCCGAGGCCGCAGCGTGAGGGGCCGGCGTAACCCCGTTGCGGGCAGAGCCGCGCCAGGCGGGGACCCCCGGAGCGGGCCTATCCCCTGCTCCGTCCCCGGAGCCCCTCAACTAGGAGAGGCACCGCCAGCGCGGAGGCCGCAGCTCCGTCCTACTCCTCAGTGAAAGAAACGGGCAGCAGCCGACCCCACTTCCCCTCCCAGGCGGCTCGGGCCGGGGCCGACCCCCGCCCGCTCCATCTCGGGAGCCCAGCGAAAGGTTCCTGCCAACCGCGGCGCGGAGCAGTCCCCCGTCCGCAACCCGGCCCCACACTGGGGGGGAGGGTGCCGCTGGCGGGAAAGGCCGCCACCGCCCCGAGAACCCCCAGTGAAGGCGGTACAGGGACCCGCGGGCGGCACCGAAGCTGCAGCCCAGGGACTTACTGTGAGGGAGCGCGGTTCTGCCCCGCCACCGCGGATCGAGCTGGAGACTGCACTGAGGATGCTCGGCGAGCTCAGGAGAACGTTCCGCTACGAGCGGAGCAGCGGCGGCGGCGGCTATTTAAAGGGCCGCCGCGGGGCCGAGGCAGCTGTTTCATCCCAGGGACGCCGAGCGACGTCGGTCCCGCCTCCCTCTTCCCCCGGGAGTGGAGGAGGTTGGCGAGGAGCCCGCCCGTCCCACCGCCTCCCCGCCCCGCCGCGATGGCAGCGAATGGGCGCGGGACACCTCAGGCGCCGCCGCCGGCTGCGCAGGCCCTGCCCTGCGCCGCCACCTCACGGGCGGCTGAGGGGCCGCAGGGCCCCCGGGCCCGACTGGGGTCTCTGCGGCCTAGCATCGGGGCTGGGCCTGCGGAATCTTCGCTCTGACCTGAGGAAGGGAAGGATAAAGGGTAGCGCCTCTAAGGGCCCTCGGAGACCTCGTGCTGGAGCGTGCCCCTGCATACCCTTTCCCCATATGTCGCTTTGGGGGTTTTACGTCACGTTCCCCTCACTTCGGGTCATTTTTGCATCCTGAGGGCTGGAGAGGTGGCTGGTCTTGCTGCTTCTGACTGGGAGAGGCCACCAAGAGCCACTGGAAGGGTCCCCAGCTGCCCTTGTCCCTAGTGGTTGGTGGCGATGGGGTTGATGCAGTGTTGGGGAGCAAGGCTGGGCCCGAATGCAAACACTGCCAGTGGCCTCGGGCAGCTCTGGCGTGGCCTGGGCTCCCAGGGGAGGTCGAGTGCCACCCGTGGGGTGAGTGATTGCTGTGCTGAACTGCTCCCCTCTTCTGATGAGGAAATGGATTGGTGGTGAAATACACATGAGAGGAAGTGTTGGTCCTTCAGCTGTGCTTACTGTAAAACACAAAACTTGGTGTTCATTCTTCTGTAGGGTAGAGCTGTCTCAGCACAGAAGTGAGCAGAAAACATGGATAGGCAGCCATAAAACAGTGTTTGAAGTCCAGATAGCAAACATTGCTACAGTAAGGAAGTAGAATGAGCTTGCACTCTTTTGCCCTTCTGATCTGGGCACTGCTCAAGGTCTCTTGCCTAATTGTGTTAAAGTTCTAAGATACTACTGTTGTCTTTGGTGTCAACGTTCTATGTTATTGGTATACTTCGTTGGACTTTGGGAGGAGAAAGATTGTGAGAAATCTGCCATCTTGTCTTCTCCAGTGTATTCAAGTTCACTTACAGTGCATCCTCTCCTAGAAGCTGGAGGGGGTTTTGCTGCATCTGCAATACTGTAGTCATATATGCTTTAAACAGGTAAGAATTTCTATGTTGAATAGAAATGCTTAGTGTTGCCAAATTAGGTAATATATGTATGTCCTTGTTAATAATGTGAGTAAAGTATTGCCTTGTTCTGGCAGGGCATTTTCATTCATAGATGTTAAAGGGTGTGTGTGTGTGTATATATATATATACACACACACATATATATGAAAAAGGAATCATTGTTTCTGATTTATATTTTACTTTGTTACCATTTTACTTGGAGGATCTGACCATTCCCTAGTCTGTGTGTGTTTATGTGAATACATAGTATATAACTCACTGGCCCTTTAGAAATGGTGCTATAAAGTATGTGTGTTTCTACTGAAAGAGCCTACTGAGGTTTGCAGTCCCAGTGCAGGATCCCAGCAGAGACAGCATGATTAGCCAAAGAGCTGCCTGGCCAAGGTGCAGGGTTCACCATGTTTATCCTGAAGTAAAAACAAGTAGCTCCTTGTTTCACTACTAATTTGCACAGATGTCTCAGTTTTGAACACATCATTTTTTTTCCAGGGAAGCCTAGGCAAAGCAGATGGGAAGCTCAGTGAGCTGTCACTACCAAGTCAGTCTTGATGGCATTACTTATGCCATCATCTTCAAACCCCCGTTTATCTCCCCGGGACTCAGAGTAGCCACAAATGCGTACACATGTACTCCTGAGAACTTCCTTCAGTCCCTCTGTACTTGCTTGTTGCTATCTTGGTAGGGCCAAATCCACCTCAGATCCTTTATGTGGTCCCCTAAGGGTGTTGATAATGGTGTGTGTGCCTGGCAAACAAGGAGTGGATTTTCTCAAGCAAAGGGTGGTGGCTGTGTGCAAAGGCATATTTGCGAGGAGGAGTTCCCTCTGCATATTGCTGGTTGTGTGGGTTGTCTGTAGTTCATTGGAGTGCACCAATATCTCCTAGTTACTGCCTTTGCTAAGAACAAGGGCAGGAGCTTCAGAGTCTTCCTTGGCTCGGAGAGTTCAGGCATATATTTTAGTGTGAGGTGTCCCTGCCCATGGCAGGGGGTTGGGACTAGATGATTTTAGGTCCTTTCCAACCCTAACTATTCTATGATTCTCTATGTGTGTCGAGAGTGCTGCAGCTGGTGGGTTATAAGGAAAAATGGGGATCTAATTTTCCACCTGCAACTATGCTAGCTTGCCAAGGAGCCCAAAAGGGAATACTTTTTGGGTGTTGTAATCATGACCCTTTCCTGGGAGGAGAAAGGTCTGGGTTGCAATTTATGGTTTGAGAGCTGTTACAAATGTCTGAAGAGCCCTTGGATGTGGGAACACACCCCAGTATCTTTTCTCTTAGCACAGGGCCTTCACTGGTAGAATGCAATATCACACTTCCTGCCTAGGAAGTGGATCTCAAATTCCCTCCTGCAGAATGGCACAACTTCCCCAGAAAGAATGAGGAGTTGTCGTGGTTTAAGCTTCTCAGCCATGCAGTTTTGCTCACTCACTCACTTCCCCCTCTTTCTTCCCTCCGCTCCTGGAGGGATGGGAAGGAGAATCGAAAGAATGCAACTCCCACAGGTTGAGATAAGAACAGTCCAGCAACTAAGGTGTAACACAAACCACCACTGCTACCACCAATAATAATAATGACAAGAGGAAAAGTACAAGGGAAGAGTTTTTCTTCCCCCCAACTCGGGGGGGGGGGGGGGGAGGAATGGGAAGAAGAATCGAAAGAACGCAACTCCCATGAGTCGAGACAAGAATAGCCCAGCAACCAAGGTACAACACAAACCACTGCCGCCACCACCAATAATAATAATAACAAGAGAAATACAAGGGAAGAGGGTAGAACTGCTCACCACCCGACAACTGAGCTGTGAACTAAACCAAAAACCTTTCCGGGTTCCGGTCCCCAGTTTTTTTTACATCCTGGGCATGACGTGCTGTGGCATGGAATAACCTCTTTGGTCAGTTTGGGTCAGGTGTCCTGTCTCTGCTTCCCCCTGGCTTCCCCCCCTCCCTGGCAGAGCATGAGACTCAGAAGGTCCTTGGTCAGACCAAAACATTCTAAGCCGTAACTATAAACATCGGTGTTATCAGCACTGTTACCAGACTGAAGGTCGAAAACACAGCGTTGCACCAGCTACTATGAAGGAGACAAAAACTGACTGCTGCTGCTGAACCCATGACAGGAGTGCTTCTTTTAGTGATAGCCTACACCCTGGTGGTGAGGGCAGTGCTGGCAGGGGAAAAATGCGCAGCTCAAATTTGCTGCAGTGAGAAAGGCAGGGAGCTTGGGTCTCCCCTCTCATTTCAGAACAAAATCTGAATTACTGGGTGGCGGTTTATTTATTTTCCCGTTCAGGCAGACCCATTGTTTCCCAGTATGTAGAATTTTTACAACACTTTGCAGATGCTATAGAGCTTATGTAAGGCTTCAGGGAATGCTATTGAACCTCCTAAAGCACACTGCTTGGGAAGCACAGCCCTGGGCTGCTACAAAGCAGATGAAGCTAGTCCGCTGCTGGCCACATTTATAAATAAAAGTGAGAGTTCTGCTCCATTTTCTGAAGGCTCAGTGTAGGCTGTTCATCCTTTTGCGGTGCAGGATCAGTAACTTCAGTAACCAGAGGAGTGGGATTTCAGGTGTACGCTTTTCTTTATCGCTGCTTGTTCACTGGATCAGATGGATCTCTCTTCCAGCATATCAGGTAGCCTGGACCTCACTTGGAGACAGCCTTTCCTTCCCACTGCGTATCTAACTTGTGGCTATAAATTCCTTTCTGGCAAGCAATGCCTAAACATCAGGTAAGTAAAATGCTCATTTCTTGCATGAACAGAAAATTAATAATCCTTCACATTAGCAAAACATAATGTATAAAAACTGAAGCTCGACAATTTCAGATTCAAGAGAGTTGTTTTCTCAAAGTGCAGCTAAGTAACCACTGAAATGATTTAGAGATGGTCCATCTCTGGAAAGTTTTTCTAAGATATTTTCTAGTGCAAAAATTAAATAGTTGATGCAGATCCTGTGGGTGTCAAAGGAGATGTTCATAATAATCCAGTTTGGCTTTATAATTTGTGATTTTATTGTGTATTTATGCAAGATTTTTACTAAATACCCCCTTAACTGGTAGCTGTAAGGTATCTTAGCAGGGTGTCCATTCGGCTAAAGAACAGTACCAATGAAGGATTGTCACTCTCCAAGTCCTGTGCATTGCAGACTCTGTCAGAAGCCTTTTCTCCTCTCCACAGAGAGTTCACCTCTATGTTCATTTATTCTCAGGTGAGTTCCTATGTGGGTTATTTTGGAATGAAAATTGCGAGAGCTGCTGGTGGGGCTGACTGATGAGTCACTGTCCCATTCATCCGGATTTTTACATTTTGAAGATTGTAATTTGCACAATGACTTAACTGTAAGTAACCTGTACTTCCTAGATTGTTGCTTAACTATGCATCCTACTAAGAGATCATCTTTCCAGACCCTCATATTAAATAGCCTGAACTGTAATTCATGGAAACATCCATGTCTGAGAAAGGTGATTATCATAATTCATACAGACCTGCTTTAGGAGAATAGGCATTTTAGAGATATTTGTAAATTTTCGGCTACAGATACACATAGGACAGAGATGATAAGCTAGTGTTAGGGAACAGACTCCAAAAGGAGTGTTATTTTGACAATACATTTCCTTAGGTACCTAAAGGTACTGAGGTCTAATCTGAGCAGTTCAGTTGCCTGCCTCATATCTAAATTTGATCTGATCCTGAAAAAGAGCAATTTCTTTGCTATATGCTCTCATTGACCTGGCCTTTAGTGTGTGCTCAGGCAAAGGCTAACACCAGCAGGATCAAGCAGCATGAAGTCAAAACACTTAAGGCTGCTTCATTCAAAAACCTTGGCCAAGGAAAGTGGTAATGTCTGTTTAATATCATGTCTCAAAGGCATAGAGCATGTACTAGTGTGAGATTGGACCTGTGTTCTCTGTGGCAAATAGAGGAGTGGGCTCGAGGCCGCATCTCTGCCTTTCCAGAAACCACTGAGCAAAGGGCAATCTGAATGCCAAAGGTGGGTGGAGGGGGCACTCTTCACCTCCTGTGTGCAAGCTGTTCTATTATGCGAGACAGAAATCATGATTTAGGAAGGATTTGGGGGATGAGGGGAATGGGAGGGAAGAAAAGAAAGAGCAAGTGAGTGTGTGTTTATGTAATCTCCTGGCTGGCAGCCTGATGTTGAAGAGGAGAAGCCAGCAAGAACACTGGATATGAAAGAAGTTTTGTATCATGTGTAGGGAGTGTTTAACTTCAGAGTAATCCCCCACCAGATTTAGCTGACATTAACTGAAAGCGGCCATATTTGTGTAATCAATTCATGACACTGACATTTCACACAGATTCAACAACTACCATTGTTAAGCCCTTCTTTAACATTTAACACAGCACTACCAGGAGGCAACCGCATGTGTAACAGCGATGTCTGAGCTGTTTGGCAGCAGGCCCAGGCTGAGGCCGAAAAGTGCCCAGAAGACTTGTGCACAGACCAGTTAGATCAGTATTTGAATCCATGCTTTGTTGTTGTTTTTTTTTTACAGTGCTAAGAGGAAAGAAGGAGACCCAGCTAAAGAGATTACACAGGGACATGTGGGACTGGGCATGCGTGCTCCTCTGGAAAAGGCTCCAACAGCTGCAAAACGCAAGTTGCGCACCAGGCTTGGACACAAGCAGCCAAGTGGCTGAGCTCAGAGCCAACCATAACAGTTAGCTGCGCAGAGCCAACATTACGAGTTGTTACAAGCGGCATTTTCCACCTGGTGTGTTCCTACTTACCTCCACATCTCCAGCTCACCAGAACTCCAACTTTGCTGTTTGATCTGACAGTTTGCCCAAACAGCTTGTGATTAATCTAATACAATATTTTGTTACTGACAACCAGCACCCCAAACTGCAATTATTGGCTAAATTTGTCCCAGTCACAGTGGTTTCTGCTCAGGGTCAATGTGCCTGTTTGTATAGAGCCCAGAACATCTGGACAATAATTTCAGCTGGACTTGTGGACAAAACTGCAATATAAATAAAACCCAAAAGCCACACAGGATTAAAACAATGTTTAAAAGTCAGAGGAAGGCCACCCTGAAACTCTGAGGAAACTGTCCTCTTAAACTCCATTCTTTCAGTTCCTGAACAACGTTTTGTTTTCTGGTATATGACCTTCCTCCGATTAGATTATTTAAATCTCCCAGAACACACAGAAATTATTCACCCTCCCCCCCAGGCATGATTACATTTGACAGCCTTAGCTATTGTTTAGTAAATACCTTTTTATTTTTTTTTCCTTTTTTTTCCTCCTCTTCTGATATTCTTCTGGAAACCACACACATTACACCAGACATCAAAGCTGTTCCTTCCGAAGCAGTGCTGTGGCCAGCAGCATTGCTTTTCTGAACAAAGAGCATGCTTAATCTCCCAACAGGAGAGCCATTTCAGGCATAACAGCCATTTCAATAAAACAATAAGGAAGACTTAAAAGCTAAAACTAATGGAATGGAAGGAAAAACAGCCAGATAAGACACTGCTTTTTATCAAAGCCCCACTGGAGAGAAATCGCCTTGCTGCATGACTTCTTTGAAGGGTTTTACTCAGCTGAGCTGTCTCATTGCCTTCACAGTTGCTCACATAAAATAAGGTGAGGATTTGATCCACTGTTACAGTATAGATAAAGCAAATTTGGCGTAATCTCTTCCCCCTACATACCGAAACCCAACAGAAGCGTAGAGCCAGAAGGGGTGTCAGGGACATAATAGACTTGTGATTCAAATAGCAAGCTAATATTTGATGCAGGGGGAAAACTATTATGTGGATTTTCAGTTTCATCCATATAAAACTGAGGATGGAAAACAAGGCTGTGGAAAATCACTAGGACAGCTGAAGGAACCAGATTTTACTCACCCTCACCACGACAACAAAGCAGATTTTGATGTGTTCCATGCAGTGCTTGATGTAGTGTCCAGTCCTGTGAGGGCTTCTATGGATCATTTTCTTGCTAATCATATTATCATTTATTTCATCTACAAGTTTTGCTCCAAACTGACCTCCTACACC
Source organism: Amazona ochrocephala (assembly GCA_039720435.1). NCBI lineage: Eukaryota > Metazoa > Chordata > Aves > Psittaciformes > Psittacidae > Amazona > Amazona ochrocephala. The sequence continues at coordinate 25,767,792 of CM077879.1, forward strand.
TTTTCTAAGATTTGCTTTTTATATTGAAGCAATGGCTGTGACCTTCCGAATGTGGTACAATTTGGGGAGTTTTTGTTGGTCAGGTTAGGAAACGTGTTTTCTAGGCTCTAGTTGCTTCTCTTAAATTTTAAGGATATTTTTTGACCCAGAAGAAATTAATAATCTTCAAGAATTTTAAAACAGGTATAAGTCTGAAAACTACATAGTCACCGAAATTATTCTGCTGTTTCATCATTTGTAGCCTAGAGGACATAATAACAAAACACATAAATGCAAAACTTTTTATTTTAAAGCTTGTTACTTGGTGACCTTTGATTAGAAATTACTGCTGTATTTTCTATTACCAGGGTATAAAATATTTTATAATATCACTTTCCATACAAACAAGAAAAGTGAAACTTTAAAAAAGCTGTATGTATATGGTGAATTAATATTTATTGTCATGGATTGAAATGTGTTTGTTTCAGACACCGTCTTTGACCAACACTCTTATCTGTGGATATTAAAAAGGTAATGCAGAAGCCAGATTCTTCTAGTTATCCCATTTAACTTCAAAGTACCTCCTATAGGAGTTGGCAATAATTCTGATACAAGATCAAGTAACACAGGTTCAGTTGCTTTTCTTGCATGAGAATAGACTAATTTTCAGTTGATGTTGATGAGTGTAAATCCTGGAAAGCCAGTAAGAGTCATGCTGTTGTACAAGGGAGGATGTGGTTCATCCCGCCTCTTTCCCCACTCCAAGGCCCACCTCTTTGCGGCTAATTGCACTGTAGGCTGGTGGCTGGTGCTGAACAAGTAAGGGTAACAGAAGAAAAGAATGCAAGTTGTCCATTTTCACAGGGAACCCGCTTAATGTTCATGGAATGTTTTGCTGCAATGATTTGATGTATTTTTCCTAAACATCTTGGATAAAATACTTTTTTTTTTTTTTTTTTCCAGGTTTTGGGGCACAGTAATCACTACCTACCTGATCTGGTGATCTTGAACTGCTAGGCCTCATGCAGATCCATTCAATACAGTTAATTTGTATTTGTGGTGATTTCCTTTCTGCATCACTTTTCAGAATAGGCATGTGTGTTCTTGACAAACGTTTTAACAAGTCTGCTTGTAAGCAAAGTTTAGCTTTAGTTTTAGGGGTTAATATTTGAGTAAAAGGGTAAATCTTGATGAGCAGACATTCATGATCTCTGATTAAGATAATACAGTTTCTAAGTTGACTCATACACCTAAAGCATTTTTGTTATTATGTTTTATTATTATTACCAAAAATAAATTCAGATTTTGTTTCTGGTTCTTTGGTATTTATTACTGCTATCTTTAACCAGCTGTATATTATTTTAAACCCTAAAGTTTCCCTTGTGCTTTCTTTCTTTTCCTTGGATTAACACAGGAATCCCTAAATGTGTGATCTGAGCTGCTGCTGGGGCAGTGCTCAGCATTTCATGCTCTGCTACTGGAGGAAGAGTGGGAACAGTGGGGAAGCAGCATCTTACACAAAGACTTAGAGACAAAGACAAAAGGTTACTAATGATTGCTATTTATTTTGTTAAGTCAATAAAAAGTGCATAGTACAAGCCCTTTATCCCAATCCAAGTACTCAGTAAAAGATTACTAGGAAACCGCAAATGGCACAGATGATTTTTTGTTTGGCATAATTCAGACATTTTAAACCACCGATTTACATTAGGTACATCACATCATCACTCTTCCTTTTTCAATCATGAACATTACAAGGCTAAGTGATCTGCAGACAGTACATGGATACACACGATTTCTCATTTCAAAGTATAATAATTGTGTTAAGCAGACTCTAAAAATACTATTGTTTTACAGAGTTTTAAGCTAAGGTATAATTGTAAACTTCCCTCCATATTTCCCAAGTTGCTACAACTTGCATCTCTTACTAACCGAACTTAAAACCCTCATTACAGAATTAATCATATCCTGAAGCTTCTATACCACTAATCTCTTCCACACTTCTCAAAATTTACCATTAACATCTGTAACCATGATGCAATTATTTCATCGCAAACTACATCACTAAAGGCCAGATTTCTGCCACCCTTATTAAATCTGCTACTAGTACATTATCTCAGAGTAGTCCCACAAACGTCAGTGCAACTACTTGATGAGTAAGGCACTACTTAACATGAATAAGAGTGGCAAAATACAGTCCTACAATTAGTTACTTTTGTTTTAATTAAGAGTGGTGATCTGAATGTTATACCTTGGGGAGAGTATCTGAATTTAAAAGGCATTCATTTTGATGTGGGATAGTGGCCTGGCTCTTTAGTAAAACATTTTACAATAAAATATTTCCAATGTTTTTTCTTTTACATAGAAAATTTAAAATAGCAATTTACATGAGGAAAGCATACATGTATAAAATCACTGGGACAATTACTTTGAGGAATTTCAAGCAAAGACAGTTCATTTAGATGTAAAACACAACATTGCTCTGAACAAAAAGTTCATTTACCAAGACTGTTACTGCTGGGTGTACATGGTGAGTTTTATGAATACATAGACAGTTAAGTAAAGTGAGACTGATCTGCCATGAATCTCACCAACTTCCAACAGGATGAGGAGTGACACTGTACGAAACAAAGCCTGTTTCAGTTGGCTTTTTAATCAATCGGAAGCCTGTTTTATGCTTCCAATACTTAAGAATGCTGGCCAGAAATCCTTGGAGAAAAGGTCAGTGTAGGAGATTATATGTATTTCCTTGTTGGGTCAATAAAGTGATACTGTATTACTTGTTCTGTTCCAAACAGTATCCCTAACATAAACACACACAGAAGGCAAAAAGCAAGCACAGTCAGACTGCTTGTCCCAGTGACATCTTTACACAGTGTTTGTGGCCTGTACACCATTAGACATAACAGGACAAACTCTCTCAGTGTCTCTGCTGCAGCTCCACTGCTGTACATGGCACTGCACTGATGTCACTGAGAGCATCTGCCCAATCTTCTTTTTTTAACTTTGTTTTTTTCACACATGCTCCTGTGCTTGGGAGCACACTATTCCACAGAAATTCAAAGGGCAGTTCTGCCACATTACAGAAGCTTTTCTTCAGGTCTACATTGTACCTTTACAAGGAGGCTTGCCTGCCATTTACCCTGAGGAGGAAAACCCTGCGCCTGTCAACCATGGGATCTGATGTGAGATTTTTGTTAGAGCCCACTAATACAAACCTTTATGCATCTGAACAGTGAGTCCCTTCGGCTCCATAACTAAAGTCCTCATGAAATAAAGGTTTGTAGGGTAAGGCTTTGAATTCCCATATGTCTGTTCTACTGACCTTTATGGAAAGAAGCTTCATGTTGGTAACGTAAAAATGTTCTTTACAATTATTCTCAGCAATTTTTCAAATTGATCAAGAAAAATATACAGTGTTGCTTTTCTGTACATCTTTAAAATGTTAAGTTAATGTACATAAAAAGTCATTCCCATTTGCCACAATGGGAGATGTGCACAGGTACGTGCACAGCCACACATACGCACACATAAACAACCCACACATACACACGAACAGGGAAAAGACATGCCATATCTAGTCACCTGCAAATTTGTTATTCTACAATTACAACCAGTAGATAAGGATGAAATGTTAAGAATTGCTGATAACGTACAGGTGAAAAAACCTGAATATCCAGTATATGCTGTATACCAAAAGTTAGTAACCTTGGTAACCTCTTGGTATTATTTTATTCTGTCCAATTTACCTTACATCATGGCTAAAAACTTGATAAGATACCAATTATTATTAAAAGACTATACCAGGACAGAAAATCCTACCAAGCTCTTCTCACTACATTTTCTTTCATAAAGTCTATAAGTAAACAAACCTCTTTTTGGAATATATATATATATATATATATTTTGACAACATATTGAATAACATATATAATTTATTAATGAACAAGATTAAATTAATTTCTTTTTTGGTGGTATAATCTTTTGTGTAAAGTTTCCAATATATGTGTCAAAGCTCTGACAGTGGCAATTATCACATTCACTTCTGTGTGCGCACACACACACACACACACAGGGAGAGTATAGTTCTAGCGAACAATCCGTGCTTTTGCCAACAACCCTGAAAACTATGTTAATGGTCCAAAGACCAGACTAAAAGCTGCTCTGAATCCAGGGCAAATATGAAATCATTTCAATTTTTCACCACATAACTAAGCTAATAGTTGCAACTCTCAAAAGCATACTGGAGAAAAAATACGGGTTAATCTGAAGAATGGTCAGTAACCTTCCATTACCATAGATGCACAGGGATTTTTTTTTGTTTCAATGCATATCAGAAATCACTGCAAAGAAATTAAGATCATTGTAACAGAAAGAGACCGAGTGGAATGTCCACAGTAACAGTAACAACCAAAAAACCCCTGCAATGCCTTACCTTTATCCAAATTACAATCTACTAGGAATTGTAATAACATAAAAAGCAAAAATTAACTTAAAATTGAAGTCACTAAAAGCAGTTCATGAAGATAACTGCTGAATGGTAATTCTGCTCTATATAAATGAGAAAAGAAAACAGTATTGAATGGGGTTTAGGAGTACTCTGGTCACTTCGTTCATTTGGTCGTGCAAGGTTTTAGCTACTGAACTTTTCCAATATTGAATGCTCTAGTCCACTGGCGGGGCTGGTGGTTCTTGTCCCTAGGGAAGGAAGGAGGAAAAGAAAGAAATTAAGAAAGAAAGAAAACATGTACAGGATTAGAAACAGTGCTTCGCCCAAAATAATTTCGCAATAAAAGAACTTGGAAGAGTTATATTACACTTTCCTTTAAGATCTTTCAATATCTCTTTTGATACTCTGAGTAAATGATCATCAAAACCAAATATTGTTTCCTGCATCAACAGGGATTTTTCCATGATCCCACACCTAGGACAAAGACCACCTTCCCAGTTTCATGCTGTAATTTTGTTTACTGACTTCTCTCAAGGTTGTGATTTTCCCCTTGTACATAAGAAGGCAAAAGGCAGTTCCAACCAGGGACAGCCAGTGTCCAGAGGACATCATGACCCACACTTAGTCACCCATACCTGCTCCATCCCATGGCAGGCCTCACATGGCCTTCATGATTCTACTACTTTCATTTTGTTTTTACTCAATTTCATTGTTAATGGAGTTCCAAGAAAATACAGGGGGGAAAAAAAAGTAAGGAAAACTTGACTTTAAAATAGTTTGTATTAAAACAAGATATGGTTAAGCTATTGTAGAGTCTCTCTGCAGGGTATTTGGAGATGCACTTACATTATGTGGGCTGGCTGGCTTTCCGGCTGTGTTGGATCCTCGCAGATTACTAGGTCTCAGTAAGAACAAGACAAGCGCAATCACCACCCAGGCCATTATTATCATGGCAAAGCTGATGCCATTGTCACCAGAGGAATTTGGTCCTGGCACTACAGACAAAGAAAACCCAAATTATAACACAGAGTGACAGCAGTCATTTTCTTCCCCCAAAATGAAAAAATTTAAAACAAAACTGCACATATGGTTCACAAAAAAAGCCCTGAAGTATTTTTCAACTGAGTTTTCTGATTAGTCCTCCCTTTTGGCTTTGAGACAAGTAATTCTTGGTAGGCATTACATCTGGTTTTTATCACATTTCTTATCCCTTTGAAAAAAGAATCTATTTCATAAGATTTCACAGGAATACTCAGAAATACCATTAATATTTTTTAGTTCACACTCCTAATGAACTGGCGATGATAAACACCCATTTTGTGTTTAAGAAATAAAACTTGATTTTTAAGAAATCAGATGCAAAATGTATTTATGTGGGAAAACCCCCATCTGTGTGTTTGTTTTTTGCCTGTTTGAGGCAAAAAACTCAAAATCTTTCATTTGTTTGAAATGGAGAATAAGACTGAAGAGATGAAAGTTAGGCTCCATTGTTAGGCCTCACACAGAGAACACACTAATTCTAGCAAGAAGGGAGCAAGCTAATGGTTATAATTTTGTTGGCTACAGTAAGTTGTTTCTTGAGAGTTTATTTGAACAAGTGTCAGTGTCAATATGCCAGATCTCCACGACTGATCATCCAGGTCATATGGTATATCTGACAGCATCAAAGAAAACCTATCTATCTGTCAGGAGGGGAAAAAATGATGGTGAGATACATGAAAAAGTGAAGCCGAGGAATACAACATAAAGCTTTCACACTTAATTTCCATGCAGAATGGCTGAGACATCCAAACATTGAAATAAAAATGAGAACACCCCCCCTTGGACCAGACATAGATGGCTGGTCTTTTTGGATCCAAAACCTCTTGCCAATACCTGCAGATCTGAAAACAACTACTTTTCTCCTCTGAAGCATAACTCCAAATAATCAAACTGTAACTAATGTTGTAAGCTGAAGTGTAAGCCAATGTGTAGTTAATTATCTATGGCACTTCCATGGCTCTATTGACAATAGTATCTAAAGACCTAACATCTTCATTAATGATATAGATGATCAATTAATACAAAGCAATTAATACAAAGCTATACTGAATAACTCCAGAAAGAGAAGAGCTGTTCTATTTTATTATTCAAGATGAAAACTTTAACATCTGATGAAACTCTGGAGACTCGTATCGTTCAGATTTTTCAGTTGTCCCAACTCATTTGGATCATCTCATCATGGAGTCAGGTCTGGATTCAGTATCAGCTGGAAGTTGCTCTTATTTAACGTTCACTAGGTAACATACACACAGTGAACTGCTGGAGTAATCTCCTTGAAGGTTAACGCTGATACCAAAGAACCACCCTCCCCACTGTCATACTGGGTAGCATTTTTAACAGAGGCTCTTCCATGAAAATGGTTTGTTCTCAACACAGCAAAGGGGCACTGGGTGGAAGCTTGTGGATATGACATTCACAATGCTGCTGTTCAGTGAATAGCATGAGTTCAGGAGAACTCTTCATGAGTTGGGGCTGTTTGACTGATGTCCTTTACTGACATCACACACCCCCCAAAACATCAAAATAAAAACCATTACAGAAGTTCATGTTTCTGACAGCACAACCACCATTCACATGTATGAGCAAACAAAACTGCCACACAGCTTTTGCCTTTCAAATGTTCAAAATACAGACATCTCAAAACTTGAGAAGTTGCTAATGTAGAGGAACTATATGATTAGGAGTTTATACAATTACAAGTGACAATTCTTTTGGGGTATGAGTGAATAAAGTGTGCTGGTTTGAGGAGAAGGTATAGTGCAAAGAAAATAAATAAGAATGCTTATCTTTTAATTCATTACACTAACATATATTTGACTCAGAAAGCATATGGAATTGTGCAGCTAAGAGTTTAGACCTGCAATTGTGTTGAGGGAAAATATCACTGTTATCAACATCATATTTTAAATCTTGGATGACCTTTACATATGCACTCCAGTGAACTAACATATAACTTGGCATGAAAAGAACTGCTTTATTCTGGGGCTTCCAGACAACATTAATAGCTGTCTCAAACTACCTTCAGCAGCACGTAAGACAGCTTTGGTGTGTATGTTCAGTAGCACATGGAAAATTCCAATCATCTGTTATGCTGGATCCCTCATACAATGCAGAGAAACAGGGACTAGTCAGACTGCCTTCTGGAATTTTTGCTGAAGGACAGAAGGTTAAACAAAAGTTGGGATAAGCAAATGTTGCTAGGTCAGCTCATGCTGCAGGTCAAGGAAGGGAGCAGAAGGAACCACAGAAGCAAACCACACGCATTCGTGCAAGACAATTTCTTCCATCCTGCACTGTAATACAGTTTAGATTTAACCAAATGAGCTGAAACATGTTCTTAAACAAGTTAAGCAAGACAACAGCTGATCGCTGGATCTGCTTGGCCCTGTACTACCTACTCAAAGCATGCCAGATACTAAAACAGCCACACCACTGTTTACACTATTCAAGAACCGCTAAGCCCACACTTCTCACAAGTGACCATGTGTTTTAATAAGGATGTGAGATATTTCAGAATCTGTTACTTTAATCGCTTAACAGAAGGAGATGAGCATAAGCAAAATATCTCATAAATGAGGAGAATCACACTTTTCAAAGCTTTGCACCACAAATCAAGAGAACAGAAAAGAAGCTGTTTCAGCTACTGGGAGCAATAATATGTAGAAGACAACAATCTTTTGCTACAAAGACCTCCATCACTAAGCTCAGAAAACAATCAGCTAAGACCATCTTGTGGATAAAGAACAGTTGAGTGAAGCTGAAAGCATGCAGAATGGAATTTGTGCTGATAGGCAGAATAAAAAAAATCTTATTTTGAGAGTTCACAGCCACAGTGCTTTTACCTAGACTTGATAGTTTGCAGGTAATTTAGAAGTGGTTTTTTGATTCCTTGAAGAATAAAGGCTATCCTTTAAGAGAACCTGTGGGTGATATTTTTCTAGTACTTCCAGATGGACATAAGATTGTTCTGTTCTGACCTCACAGATAAATGTTCCTGCCACCTCCCATTTTGATGGATGGATCTGGTTATTAATCTCCAGTGCCTAGGAGACACCAACTAGTACAGAATGTAGCAGCACATATTCCTGAGTCACTGAGTAGCATTAAACTTACAGTCTCTAACCTGCCTTCCCACACAACACTGAATCCAGCCCAAGGTCTTTATTTTCAGAGCATCTGGTCCCCTGGGCTCAGCACACCTATATATCCACACGCTTCTGAATGAAGTCTCTCAGTTCTGCCCCTGTGGTTACTTGGAATTATTTTACACCATAGCTGAACTATCTTCAGGCAGAAAAAAGCATTACGAGGACCTGGTCTAAGACTGTGGCATGAGCTCCCATGGGAGCTAACGACTGGCGAATCCTATCTGTTGCCTCACGTACAAGACACAGTTCTTTGACTTGCTTTTTCCCATAGAAACACAGACAAGGTCACACAAATTAGTCTTCTCTTGGAGAGAAATGGGAAGGGGTGGAGGTGGGGGGAATCTCCTGTGACAGATGTTTGCCACCTCATTTAATGCTCTACTCGAAGGCAGTCAAAGCTGTTAAATGATGAGTTTGGTAAAAACAATTTCTAAAGATTAACAGTCAACCACCTCGTGACTGAAATCTCAAGAATACAATATTAAAATTAATAATTGTCCTTGTTAAATACTCCTCATCTGAACCTAGTTCTTTTCTGAAGTGCTATTTTTCATTTAGAGTGAGGTTGTACTCTAAAGAAAGAGAGTAAAGATTGCGTTTCTTTTACTGTAAAAGTATATTCTGTGTGGTGCTCTTTGTCTGCCCTCTCAGGGTAGAAATATCTCCTTTTGGATCTTCAGCTTTTTACTGTTTGACACTTGCTTGTGGAAAGGCAAGAGTATGCTCTCTGACTTGTGCTGCCTGTTTTTTACAGTGTTTTTAGCCTTGCCTGTTCTCTGAAGAAAGGCAGAAAACCATACGAAGAGAATTATCTTACAGATGAGTCATGAGGGAAGACAAAGAGCCTGTGGGACCTTCCCTGCAAGCTGACACTCAGAGGCAGGGATAGGAAACTGAAGAAAGCCAAAAAGGACTTGAGCAGAGAAAGGGAGAAGGGAATTACCAGAAAAGGGAGGGAAGAGTGGGCAGACATTTCAGGCTGCTGTGACTCCCCTAGATGAGTACAGCTCAAGATGAATCACAGATATGTATTCATTTTAAAATACATAAAAACTTGGAAGTAGAGTAGACAACATTTGAGACAGTCATCTCTGACCATACTACAAGCTAGCAGAGCATGAGAATAGCGTTGAAAATATGAATACGGTAAATCCAGGTCACAACATCTGGGAATTGCTAGAACACAGAGTGAAAACCGAGGCAGGAGTCCTCATTTCCTTTGATATGGAAGGCTGGCTGCAAAGCGCCATGAGCCATCACAGCGGCTCAGTACCAACTGTGATCCTCCCTGGGCTGGATGAACTGCTGATATTGCAACTGCCACACACGTCAGAGAAATCTTCCCTGCCCCACCTGCATTAGACAGAATTCAGAAAAGAATTATCACTCTTATTCCTCATTTCAGGGGAAAATGAGAGTTCTTCTGATTTGCTGAGCATAAACAACCCCAACAGAATATTAAATGTGTTGCATATTCAAAACTTGCAGCCTTTCTTCTCTAAGGCACCCACTGGAATGGAGGGAACAGTCATCAGACTCTGATACATGCTTTATCATCACAGCAGATATTTGGATAGAAAATCAGCAGAGAAAAAGTCATCAAGCAGAGTGCCCAAATGCTCTCTGAAGTGCTGCTAATATCCTCCTGGATGTAGGAGTGCAAATCCAAAAGCACTGGTTCTGACCATGGCAAGAAACTCTCTGCGGGAGAGTCACTGCAATATAATGGTGCCAGCAACGATAAATAAGAATTTAGAGCTAATAACATGAAAATGCAAATGGGGGAGCCTTGGAGTTTCTGCTTTGATCTGGCTCTAGAAACCTACAGAGATATGAAATGAAGGGTTGGAAAAACAAACTGTGCCCCCGAAGAATCAAAGCAGGGTGTTTCTGAGAACTTCCAGCTGGTAGCAACAGTGTAACACATGATGCTGCTGTGACACTGGTTGAACCGCAGCCCTGACACCTCCCAAAGCAAAACCGCATACATCTCATCAGTTATTCCACAACCCTGCAACTGCAACTTAAGAATTTGTGTACGACAACATTCCCAGCTGTGCTTCCAGATGGAAGATGAAATCCTGGGAATGAGCAAATGGGCGGTAGTGAAATAAGCTTCTCCATATTTAGGTACTGAAATAAGGAATCAAAGTCGGTGAGTAACCGGAAATGAAGCTGCGGGACCAAAGGAAGAGGAGACCCACCTCAAACATAAGCTCATCAGAACAGGATGAAGCAATGGACAGAAGACTGGCCCAGAATTGTTTTAATCTGCCTCTGAAAACATCTCTAGAAGCTTCTCCAGGCTCAGCCTGTTTGTTTTTGCCTTTGACTCCTGAGAGTCTTACAGAGTTCATGTTTGCCCAAGCACAGAATCACAGAAGCATCACAAAATAATCTGACAAATAGGCAGTCAGTGCCATTGCATCAGCAGAAAAATACTTTTGCTGGAACTGAATTTAAGGCAATATAATAGCATAAGAGAGGATTTACTCTATAATTTTTGCTTTGGTTTTTGAAACAAACCACTGGTTTGGAACAATTGCTGCAAAATTGCTTGCATCTGCATAGTCAGTTACCGCAAGGATCTCTTTCAGGATGGAAAGCTATTTGCCACAAACCATTGACATCCACACTGTACTATAGCTTGGTAGCATGAAAGCCACCCCACAAGCTTTGTGCCCACACATAACAGAACTTACTCAATGGGTTGCCCAGGGAAGCTGTGAATGCTTCATCCCTGGTGGCGTTCAAGGTGGGGTTGGACATAGCCTCGGATGGCATGGTTTAGTGGGAGGTGTCCCTGCCCATGGCAGAGGGGTTGGAACTAGATGATCTTAAGGTCCTTTCCAACCCTAACTATTCTATGATTCTATGATTCTATACAGTTGTTAGCCTAAGAGTTTCATAAATGTTGATGATGAAGACTCCCAAGGCTTGAGCAGAATGACCTACCATCACTTGGTTTTGACTGCGGACTAAAGCTCAGAAAGCTGCACAGCCAGTCTGAGCCTATTTCTAATACAGAAAATATTCTGCCTCCTGTTACCCGCCTCTTTGACTGTCCTACACATCTGTGAGTAAACAAACAAATAAACAACCCCCCACAAAAACACCACCCAAAAAGAACAACCCAGACACAGAAGTCTAATGCTTGGGAGTCCAGGAAGTCTGCCCTAGGACAGGTGCATTTGGGAGAGGAGGGGTTCTAGAAGTCACAAACACACAGCGTAACTTGGAAAGCCCACAAAGAGTAAAGCCAGCAGCACTGTATGGCATATGTGTGCACCACCCTCTTTTTTTCAGGGTTTATGTGAGAAAGCTCATAGCTTTTCCTCTTCAACCCAGTCTGGCAATGAATCTGGGACTGTTTCACACTGGGAAGTCTTAGTGCAAGTCCAAGCTAGATGCCCAACCTTAAACAGGTTTTACTGGGGAGTGAAGAGGGAGCAACATGAGAGTGAACAAAGGCATGCTCTCTGCCCAAGATCCTAGAAACCTTGACAGCACTGCTCCTAGACCTGTAGAAGACACAAGTACCAGTGGCTGTTGCTTCCACAAACACTGCTCAGGTGCTCCCTGCTCCCTCTGAGCATTACAGTAGTCCTAATGAAGGCTAACTGAGTGAGTTCATATGCTCAATTGGTAAAGCAATACAGGAAAACCAGATCCACTTCATTTTTATTTATAAGCATTTGGCAAAGCTCCCCCTAGGCCATGAAAAGTGTAAACAGAGCACTCCAGGGCAAGCTTACATTACTGCTAAGCTCTGCACAGCTACGCTTCCCTGCAGATGCTGGTAACGTTTGTCCTAGTAAACGCTCAGTCTTCAGGAGAGGTTTTTTGATGTATTTCATGGCAAATTACAAGAAACGTACACATCAGTGCTCTGCTTCATTAACTACACAGCCACCAAGTCAACAGAAATGCTGGCATGCTGCATGTCAACTTACCAGTCAGAGCTGGTGGGGAATCTCCTCTCCCTCACAGTGGAGTAGAGGGCTCACAGTACTGACGGCAGGTCACTCAGCCCCAGTTGTGAGCATGTGTACGTGTCAGGGTTTGTGCTGAATATCCAGTCTCCTGTGGTTAGGTTGCTATGACTGTAAGGAGGGCAAATACAGCCCCCTCCAAATTTTCTCCCTCGGGAAAAAATGAAATCATCCTATTTGGAGGCTAATGGTAAGATTCGATAGTGCTTGGGGCCCGATCAATGATCATGCTGGTGTATTGATATCTCCAGCCTCATCACTATTGCTGCTTCCATACAATGCTTCCAATGTACAAAGTTCACCTGCATCACAGATTCTCAGAAATTACCTCCCCCACGTAACAATTTCAATACTGTAGTATTTGATTTAATGTAATATGTTCCTATAACATTAAATCAACTGTTGCATTTTAAATACTGGTCAGACTGTATTTTAATTACTGTTTATTTTACTTCCATGCTCCTGATCTCAATAGTTACTCACATTCCTGAAGGCATTCTGTGTCTGTGCAGTATGACTGGGATTGTCTCAGCTGAAAGAGAGCAAAAGAAAGGCATGACAGTTAGCAATGAGACTCGATCAGCTTTCACCGAAGCCATGATTTAGTATTATGTCAGAGCACAAGTTCAAGATAAGGAAGATTATAACTGATCCTTTACTGCATTGCACTTAGTTTATGGTGTGTGAAGTCAGTTTCTGAATGCCGTTTACATAACCCTTAAGTCCCCTGACCAAAGTGTTATTGCTTCCACACAGGTTGCAACCGCTGAATGCCTTTTAAAATTCAAGTTAAAACTCTGCAGTGATATAGACATTGTTATATACAGATATACCCTCTACACACATTTTGAGATTTATAACGGATAGGCATTACTACTATTATCTAGATCAAGTAACATTAAAATACTCTGTAATTACGTAACAATAAATGATCAGACTGTGATAATGGTTATGCACAGAGAATTAAAATCTCATATTTAAACTTAGCACTTCTTATTTTTCCCACTGAAGATCTCTTTTTAAAAAGCAGATTTTAATATGTGTTTTATTGGTTTCTTTTCTCTCTACTGATGGGAAAAACTTAAAATGCTTTTAACAACGGTAATGGCTATTTGCATTTACAGGCTGGTAAGCCTGCTAACAGCAAGAAAAGTCAACATTGCAACCTGCAAATCAGTATTTTACAGATGACAGAATCAAAAAAGAAAGACAAATATCACATTCTTTATCAGGCACAGACAGGTAAATGGATGGGATTTAATCTGCTGCATTATGGAAATAGGTTCTATCCTCTGCCTAGGTAGGTAAACCATGCAGCTTAACAAAGTACAGAACTGTTACAATGCCTTGGATAGAAATGACATTTGCGTTTTGACAAGTTTTATGTTACAGTAGTGTCACAAATCCCAACACTTTTTGTCACAGCAGGCTAATCTATTATTAGTGTAAATATACAAATGTAAAAAAGAAGAAAAGATGGTGTTTCTTATGAAAGAAATACATGAGTAATTTCTACAAATCAAATTTCCCCTTGTATTGGCATAACTGATCTGCTGTATGTAATCATACTGTTATGCAAAGCACATCAAGGAAACAGAGGGGTAAGCAAATGAGGAAGACATTTGGAAAAGTCTAAGCTCCTACCTTTATGATGTAATGATACATGATTTTCAATGACTCACACATTCAAGAAAGAAAAAAAAATATGTAATTGGAGATTGATCACATTAATTCTTTCATTAATGTGCTAGCAAATGTACTGAGACTACAAAGAAGTTCCTTAGGAAGTACTAAGAAGGCTGGATTTAACCTTTCAGCTATTTCTATAGTTAAAATCACCAGCAGAGAAAATTCAAACAGAAGACTTCTACTTACCTTATCAAAAAAGAATTGAAAAAAAAAAATCTATCAAACTATGCATATTTTCTGCCCTCCTTTTATAAAAGTAAAAGCTCATTTTATTTTCAAATTTTGGAAGTAACTCTCAATGAGGAGGTTTTGTGTTAGCAATAGTACCAATTTAGAATATCTCACACCGAGAGATACCTTAACTGGGGGAACTGGATATCACTGTACTCACATTTTAAAGAGATCAGCAACATAATTATCTTCTGTTTGTATAAATGTTTAATTCCGAAAAGGGCTTAGTCTACAATCCTTACTTTGTGAAACACAGTTTACAGGTATTCTTCAACACAGAATGATGCCCAAAATTAAAATGGTCAATAGGTAAATGATCAGAAACATACAAACATTGTGTTATCCCTCTGTCCCAGGATGACTTGTACTCACACAGCTTATCTAGTTTGTCAAAGACAGGCAACACCACCTTGAGGTGTTCTACCCACAATACCAGCTATCTCCCATTCTTCATCATACTCTCTGTCCAAATACAACTTTTTAAAAGCATGCGATTTCTACAAAAGCCAACTCAAAAAACGGTGCATGTACTTCTTGTGGCTGTTAACATCCTGTTCTTTCACCTGCCTACCACATGGGCTTCCACTGCTACCACAGCAAAAAAAATTGCATAGCTCCAGCTTTGATTGACATGGCTATGTTAACCACCAGAGAAGCTTATTTAGCAACGATAGAAAGGTATTCTGGCGACAGCTATGCCTCTCTTGAAGAGCAGTCTTGGCCATGACCATGATCACACTGTGATTTGTCAGCTACCATCACCTTGATCATTTCTTCATGAAGAGCCTACACACTGTAGGAAGCCACCTGAATTAAGACACAGTATGTATTAAATCCTAAAGATTATGCATGCCCAGAGGGTGCACTCAGACACTGAGTTTTATCCTACAGGCATCCTTGGTTACTTCTCAAAACACAGGACAGGCTCCAAGACCTTAGAATGAAAAGTACTGCTGGAAACACCTATGATAGAAATCTTACCGCAAGCAAGAAATCTTAAGAAAAATACCATTACAAGTTGATCTACAAACCTCTGTTGAAAAAAAATGCTTGTATTAGATTATATTCTGCCTATACGGAAAAAAGTCTGCTTATGTATGGAGGAACCTTGTACAGAGGAACCTTTACAAAGTTGATAGCCATCTATACTTTGTCTGATAATGGGGCTGTGCTTTCCAGAGGGCTTGGACAACAAATATGCCACTTTTTTAACGGGGATTTAGAAACTGACTGTAAAAGGTAGGTTTAGAAACATCAAATGATGTGAAACAGTTACAAGAGAACAGTATAAACCCTGCATTTTTTATAATTTGTATAAATTTCCTCTAAATTGAAAATAATACATAACCATGTAATCATGCAGACTTAAAGATCCCACCTAAAAATATTACACTTCATAACCTCTGCTATACTCATCTCCAGCAAGACAAGTATTTCTTAGCAATATTTATTGGAAACATTTTTCAACTATGCCAGGCAATATAACTTTTTTAATAAAAACTACTTGTGCTGGAGAAGATTTGGTCAGAACAGGGCCACTCAAAGACTCAAACAGGTTTTAAGTCAACATAGATTGCATGATAAAAACCACACTCAAGTATCTCCTCATGCTCATTTGCCCTCCTGACTACAGGCACATGCAATATCTCAGTAGCCCATGAGCAGAAGCTCTAGGACATCTCTGTAAGCCATGGAGCCATGTAACAAATCTGTTTTTAACACCTCAGTGACAGGCTACATATTGTTCTCTTGGGATGAAACACGGCAGCTGATGGAAAATGAGCAGCAGTAGAAACGGGTTTTTCTCAATTCACACAGGTTAACTAGTTCATAACTCTGATACCTAACACAAATCTGATCCCTTGTGGTCACTCAATTAGTCAAAAGATGAGAAATGATCCTGGCACATGTATGAAATGCTCACCTAAGTTGAACGGTTGGGAAAGGTATTGCCTTTTGCGGAAACAAGAATGCTACTTCTACCAATTAGCTCTTTCTTGATAATTACACCCTTAAGGGACATGGCAACCGTTGGAATAAAACCTGAATGTGAGACATTTCAATTGTCAGGTAATGGAAAAAGGAGCAATTATCAGGGACTCAAAATAAACAGACCTTTGTTTTCAGATTTTCTATTTCAATGTGAAGGGGGAGTTTAGATGAAAGTTTGTGGAATAATGGTAAAAAGTTGAACCAGACCTGCCCTCTTCCCAGTGAAACCCTCAGAAAGACTTTTCAAATACACTCAATATTTTTCAGAATGGGGACAGGGCTGATGAGAAAAATCTCAATAGAGATTAGAATACGTTGGCTCTTACATACTTAAAGGCAACGTTATTAATTGTGAATTTGGTTTTATTAATTTTTCTGAGATCCCTGTGTTGTCCAAAATGCGAATTTAGTGGAAGATTAATAGTTGACTGTCTCATCTGACACCTTCGAACAGCAACAGCCTTTTCATGTTTTCCAATATATTCTGAAACAGGCCCCTAAGAAGAATACAGAAATTCAGTGCTTGAAATGTTGGGGCTTATTCAACAAAAGAGAGTGAAAAATGTTGCAAAACAAAATATTTATAGAAATGATTATTTTCTTCCATTTAAATGAAGAGGATTATATTTGAATTTTAACATTCTCTGTGCAGTTTGTCATCCAAATACAGTAAATGGCTTAGTGCATGTGAGCCAAAAAATTAACTAATTTATCTTTTATTGTCCAAAATGAAGTAAACACAAATTGCAAACATCATGAAAGTTAAAAGGAAGCTAAGAAGGCTAAAAAATGTTCAGTTTTAATACAGTGCAAACTTACAGCCAATACAAGTAAAAATACTAATTATAAATGCACATAATTTAAAATACAACCATGAACTTTTAATTCCCTCCAAGTACATTTAAACCCTTGAATAGCTGAAGTTAAAATAATTTAAATTAATAATCCCCAAACTACAAGAACTCATGGTCAATATGAGTACTTGGTTTCTATGAAGCCCTTCATAAATTCTTGGAACTAGGAAGCACCAGTGTCTGAATTAGACCAGATCGGTGTCCACTTACTGGCATATTTTGAATGTAAACCCAACGCAGTGCCAAAAAAGAAAGAAACTGAGTTACTTCCAGTGGTAAGAGAAAAGGGCTTTTCTTCATTCTTTCCCCACAACACTCACACTTTGCACTGCAAAAATAAAAATAGAACATTTCAAATGGCTGCTAGTTCCAATAGGCACAGCTTTTAGCCCCAGTTCACACTAACAAACAGTGCAGAGATCCTGCTCCTTTGACACTACATATAAAGCACAGTTTTAACATGCCATCTTGTGGATCAACACTATTGACCCATCAAGCATACCCGAAACCTGATCGTGTTTTGCTGCTACTCTTAACAACAGATGCCATGTTCTGACAGAAGCCTGCAGTTGTTAGCAATGACAGCCACCACTTTTCACAATCCCAGCTGTGGACAAAATGCAAACAGTCACAGCAAAGGGACGCTGCCATTGCCCTCTAGAAACTTTCTTTGTGAAGCCACTATATTAAGTAAAGTCTCTATCTTTTCATGTGCGAACCCACTGTGGGCACACAAACATATCACTGTGTGGTGAAAACAGGGCGTGAACTTTAACTGCATGTTAGCTGCTCCACAAAATCACTGAAGTCCAAGTGAAATAGTAAGTCCTGTGAAACAGCTTCATCTAGCTAAACAGAGAACTTGTTTTTCCAATACAGTGACCTCAGCCACTGGGATGGTTTCAGTCTTCCCATGAAAGAAGTTAAGCTACTTTGCATTTACTGCTGATCACAGATAGCTACTGTGGAGAAGGAAATTCAGGCTTCTGCCTACCTTCACAATAACTCGTTCTTGTGTCAATTCCCTTGCTTCCTCTTCAGAGGAGTTTTCAGGATTTGCTACCCCAGAGTCCAACAGCCTCACAAACCCTGGGGCTGGTCCCAGTCTCTGCTCAGACTTCTTTTTTATTTTTTCAATTCAAGTAAATAGCATCTTGTCTGGAACCAGATTAAGAGTTCTGTCCAGCAGGAACGCTTTTTCTTTTTAAGACTTAAATGTATTATTTAAGAGTTAAAAAGGAAAAAAAAAAAAAAAAAAAAAAAAAAGACAAAGCATACAAATACCAGAAAGATACCAATGACCAGACAGGTCACCAGCTTGTCATTTTTCAGAAGAAATAATGGCATAATCCCAAAAGCACTTTCTAACACCAGAAATGGTGCAATAAAGAGGTAGCAAAACAAGAAGAACAGGACTAGCGGCAGGAACACAGTGCAATAATCAATGGAGTCTTGTAAGAATGGCAGATGAGATGAAAGTAAATTATTTATATAGGGATAATTAAAATAATTGCCCTTTAGAGTAACTTTTGAGACAGCTCAATGCAGAAATAAGTCCTCAGAAAATACAGGAATGAAAAATGAATGAGTTCATGAGCCAGGTCAGGGAAAGACCTCCGTACAAGACATTGTGATGGAAGAAAGCCCAGAGAGATGTGTGAAAGAAACAGATAAATCAGGTATAGAGATAAGAGGGCAGAAATGGATAATGGTGGCAATGAAAATAAAAGGATAGATAAGTAGGAAAGCAAAGATAAATACCTAACTTGATATGGTCACTTATCCCATAAATAAAAGTAAATTTAAAATGGAATCATAGACTGTTGATAGAAAATGTTATGTGATAACAAGCGCAAAATATCATCGCTTGTGAAAATAATTTTTTTTCACTTTAGACCAACTGTAAGCTCTGCTTTTCCTCTCGAATGATGCCAGAAGATGACACCACCATGGCAAACTCCCGATTGTGTTCTCATGCTTCTGGGTAATGAAATCATTGTTTAAGCCTTGCTGGCAATCATATCTGTTCTGTCCAAAGTATACAAATGATTTAGTAAACAACATAAATAAATTGCTGTGGTAGTCAGGCCAGTCCTGAATACAAGCCAGGTTGCAAATTGTATTGCAGCATTGTCTGTACAGTTCAGATTTAAAGATGCAAAAAATGACACCTACATGCATTATTCTGATACAAGCTGGCCGAGAGAAATACAAGAAAAATAAGGGAGAAAGAGGAACATACTGTTGGAATTGAACTGTGCCTTAAACAACACTAGTTTCTCTTAGAAGAACAAACAAGAAAAAAGTGAACACTGCCTTCCCCACTCCTACATTTTTTATCATCATATGCAGACTTACAATAAAATAAATGATTGTTCTATGATGACACAATAACAACCTGCGATAAAAATCTGGAGTTAGGTCCTGTGAGGTGAAATGTCATTTTTTCCCATGGAATAGGAGAGAGAAGGATGGTTGGTACCTTTTAGAATAATATTACTATATTACAAACCAACTCTTAAGAAACATAACCATCAGCCAGTTATGACAGAGGGAGAACATTAACTTTCATACTGAAAGACATGAAATTTCATGGAGGAAGATGCAGCAGATAAACATGTCAGACCACTGTGCAAACAGCAGCCCTGATTTGGGCAAGAAAACATTCTTCCCTTTATTTTCTCATTTCTCCTGTTTCACCTCAGTATCACACAGATCCCACTTTTCCACACTTCCCTCACTTTCCTACAATTGCATGACTGTTTTATAATTTTGCTGGTCTTGAGGACCCGGCATATCACTGACATCCTACTTTTAGTGAACACAAAGCAGAACAGGGAAAGTCAAGGAAAAGACGATGAAGCAGTGTGATAGTCAGGATCACTACAAGGAACTTGCAGCACCTCTGACAGCACGAAATACTAGACAACAAATGGATGAGATAGAATATTACGTAGTATTACTACAGAGGCATCTCTAACTCCCAGGAGTTTATTAATAAATTTATATCTAAAATACAAAACCAGAATAGTGTGGGGGTTTTGACCAGAGAGTATCTTCTGCAAAATTATGTATATTAGCAAATGAAAGGGGTACTCCCACATAGACAGCCTTGAGGAAAAGTCTTAGAACTAGCAGTTCCAACACAAAAGTACGGTTTGCTCTAAGTGTTGACTACATCCAGATGTGGCCTGAGAGATAAAGCACAATTTTCTCCCTTTTCCTCAAATGAGATGGCTACAGCACAGCTCTGATCATCGGAGTTCAGCCATTCATAATACAGGTTATAGCCATGAATTACTTCTGGAATATCAAGCTGATAGAATTTTCAATGCATTATTATTTCCACTCCTTGTAATACTGTCACAATATGCATGCTTTGAGATGCTCAGTTCAGGTGCAACTGATATTTTTATATATATATTACTATTTTTAAATACATATATATATATATATGTACACACTGGTTAAGAAGCAGCCACTTCCAGCATACTACAAAGCTCAGTAATGGGAAACGCAAATAATGACAAGCACCTTCAACTTTTGGTTAAGTCCTGATACCCAGCCCCTTATTGGTAAAAATGGTCTCCAGGGGACATGGATGCGAGCGGACACCACTTTTCATGGCCTTTTCTTCCTTTTAAAAAACATCCACTTCACTCTCTAGAAAATAGTCTCCACTTATACTGCTTGATCTAGAACTAGTTCCTAGATTAAAAACCACTAGCAGTGCATGAATTCTGTGATACAGTTTTGGGGACTTAACCTTGAGCACCAGGTGAAGGAAGGGAAATGGAAGTCAAAGTTCTTCAGGAGCAGGCTCATGCCCTGCCACTCCAACCTTGTGTTTTATTCCTTTGTCCCAGTGCCTTAGGAGGTGCACCAAGTCTTTTCCACTGCATCTCAGAGGGATGATAGCTACTTTGTCCTAATAAGCAACCTAAAGTTCAGCTGTTAGGAAAGGTCCTTTTTGAACCAGCTTGAACACCAAGGAAAATAAAGGGGCAAATGAGAACAAAATGCAACTTCCTGCTCTTGGGGTGGTTGGCTAAGAAGGGCTAAAGAAGCAATAGCAACTGCTATTAAAAAAATAGTTAGAAGGCAAATGAAACACGTAAGAAATCTCGAGAAGCGTATTCAGAAGGTCACTTTAATTTATCACAAATGCATTCAGTATAGTTCTGCTGTGCTTTCAGTAGAAGGCCAAAAGTGAGCTTGACTCACTTTTGCTGGTTGCTTGAAGGACTATTTAAGTTGGGCTTAGCTGTGCTGGCATCTTGAGAGCTTTTCAACCATTTGTGGCACACAACGCTGATCTATTTCAGTCATCTGTGTTTATTCTGTGCTGTTTGCACAAAGTCGCCCTCAGCCAAGGTCCATGGCTGTGCTGGATTCTATTTCAGACTATGCCAGTTTATAACAGTAAGACTCAAAAATGACCTGGCCAAGAGAATTACGTGGAAACTTGGTTGACAAAAGAGTGTTTGAAGCAATTGTGTTGAAATAGCTTGAGAATTTGCAACTTTTACTATAAAAGATCTAGTGACACCTCAAAAGACAAGAGAGATTAAAATAAACAATGCTTTGTTTTGTATCCCCCAGAGTTTCTGAGACATTCAAGGCTTCTGATACAGAAACATAACTAGACATGGGCCATTACTTTGCAATTAGCTACAGAAGAACAAAACACAAGGTTGTAATTCCCACAGAGGTTTGTATGGCCATTAAATCTCTACAGTAGAACTGCTGGCAGTTCATCAAAATGGGTACTTTTGTATTACACAATTAGAAATGTTTTGGTTTAAGAACATACTGCTCGTTTTCAGAGAAACTGCTGTGAGAGAATTCTGAAGTCACCATTTCTGTAAAGCAAATAATACTGCATCAAAGGGGGGAAAAAAAGGATGTTTATATCATACAAAGCTATGTGTGTTACTGGCTTGCTTTGATATTTCTGGCCACCCTAAATGGTCACAGAAATAGTCTCAGACTTCATGGAAGGTGTTCTATGTTTGATTATCCCCCTCCACCAGATACACAGAGTCTTCAGTTTAGTTTTCAGACTTGAGCTGAGCCTTGAACTAAGATACTCCATGGATCAGCCATGCTTACTCAGAAAACCTGGAAGTCCAGAGGAGGAAAATAAAGATTTTTATTTCACAGAAGAAGTGAAAAAAAGGGAAATAAAAAGGTTTAAATATACCACCATTCTTATCTGGAGATTTGCTATTTTCTGCCACAACTAAAAAAGGCACCATTTCCTGTGGATACCACAGAATGTCTTTCACTGTGACTCTTTCAAACAGCTGTCCTCTTGTCTGACAGAGCCTCCCATTAAAGTACTTCATGTTGTTTGTTATTCTTCATTCTTGAACTCTGGCTCTTCTTGTCAAAAATAAGTTTTGCACATAGAGGAGACTGAAAAGGAGATAAAGTCATACAAGCTAACAGACCTGTCATTGTCTTTTGACAACTCGTGTATCTGCAGAGAATGGAAAGTCTTGTGACATTTTTCTTTTATGCTTACTTCCTCTTGTGGAAGTTACCAATTATCTGCTATCCCATAGGGTAAATAGTAAGCCCAAGATACAATAGTCAAATTGTTACAGAACAGCAACAAATCCTAACAGATATTTCCATGGGTATTATATACCTGAAATTATATTTATGAAGTTACAGCCAGAGACTTTAGATTTCTATTGTTTCCCAGGAATATTTGGAAATCACAATATTTGCTAATCATTTACAGTGGCCATACTACAGAAGTTTACATGGGTGAAATTTTCATGTTTTGACACCAAGAAGAACTCTGAAAAATCCACTTCAGTAAAGTGATAGAACATTCAGCATAACGGAATTTAATGCTGCTTAAGTATGTGTATATAAGTTCAAAAAACTGTGAGTATGAACAATATCTCCCAGTAAACCTCATAGCAGAAAAAAATCTTTAAAAAATACCATGCCATTCTAGATATACAGTCCACTTCTGTAAAATCTTCAGGGTATTATGAATTAAGAAGAAAAAAAACCCACAACAAAACAACAATTAGGTAGGTATAGGGAACCATTCTGTGTATACAGCATGTTTGGATTTCCACATACACACACATCCCCGCAGGCTGAACAGCTATGGATTGCTTTTCTTGTATTACAATGGTTTTGGAGTGAAGGTTTTGAGGATCCAACTTTTGGAGGTAGTGGGCTCCCAGTCTCCATTGAGACCTGTAGGGCTCAGAAGCTTTGAGAACTGATGTTCAAGGGTTCCTTTTAAAACAAATAGTAAAATTCCTGTTTATGTTGTGTAAGATTGAGTGAAAACAGCAGCTTAGAAAGCAAACTCTTACTGAAGCATAGAAATTACAGATGCAATAGTGAAGCTTCCTGCTAAAATCATATAACAGGTTACATGAGGATAGTCTGGATGCTGACTGAGACTTTTGAGACTTCTCCTTTCTAGATTCTGCTGAATTATTGCAGCTAGTGATTTACTCTTATAAATATTTAGGAGCATCTGTTTCACTTTTTAGAAGAGATGAAATCTGGCATTTTCCCTTACTCCTCACAACTTCCAGTGCTAATTGGTACAATCTTTTAGGAAGCTGGACACTGAGCAATAAATTCCATTCCTGGAACTACACAGGAACACTATTAGACTGGTCTTGGTGATTGCCCAAGAGCGTGCACCTATGATGTGCTCTGTTTACATTCACAGTGCAGGAACTAGCGTGGCTCCAGGTGACCCGTCTGCACCCACCTTATACTGCATGGAGCAGCCAGGGAACAAAATCTCACAGATCTTTGTGGCACTTCTGACTTTGGACACAGCTTGCATCATTCATACCTAGAATCCTCCAGCCACAACATGAAAAGAACTGGCTGACTGGTTCCATTGTCTGTCAGTACCTTCTATCAAAAAAAGGAAAAGATTAAAAAGTGCTGGATGGAGGTCAAAAGTGAACCATGCTGGTCTAGATTTGTATCTGACAAGCCTCAGAGGAAAGGGTTAGGCATCACACACCCTCCTTTCTCCCTCCCAACTTCCTGGAACTTGGTCCTGGGGTTTCCTTTGTCACCAGTTTAGCGTGTGCCCAGAAGCCTCACGGTCCAGAATCAACACGACTGTGGGATACGGCACAAATGTCACATTGAAGACAAGAGGAAAACACTTACTGTGAAAGAATATGTGTATGAGCATCCATATGGGGGTAGCAGGGAATGCTCAGAAGATTTTGAAATTGTGCCTTGAACTGGGAAGCATGAGCTAGGATGGCTGGGCCCTGATGTAAAGGCTCCACAGAAGCCTCAATTTTCTACGCCCTCGTGCCAACGACACTGACCTTTAAACAGTGCATAAGTAGACTGAAGGATGTGATTACACCCCTGTACTCAGCGCTTGAAACCCATATCTGGAATACTGCATCCAGTCTCGAGCTCTCCTGCACAAGACAGATTGACACATTGAAGTGAATTCAGTAGGGGTTACTAGGGGCTGGAGCACTCAGCCCAGAGAAGAGATCCAGCAGAAGCCCCCCACTACTTACAGGGAGGTTACTGAGAGGATGGAGACAGTTGCTTCACAGCACTATATGGCAGAAGGTATGATACATTCAACTAAAACAGTGGATGGAAAAAATTCTCTACCACAAGGACTGTCAAACACTGGAGCAGGTTGTCCCAAGAGGCCATGAAATTGCTATCCTTGAAGGTTTTCAAGACTCAGTGTCATGGGTTCAGCAGAAGCAGTCATTTTTTTTTCTTTTTCCCTTCTTGGTAGCTGCTGCAGCACTGTGTTTTTGATTTTGAGCCTGGGAACAGTGCTGATAACACCAGTGTTTTCAGTTTCTGCTTGGTGATGTTTAGGCTGGCCAAGGACTTGCTGAGTCTCATGCTCTGCCAGGGAAGGGTGGAAGCCGGGGGGAAGCAGAAACAGGACACCTGATCCAAACTGACCAAAGAGGTTATTCCATACCACAGCACGTCATGTCCAGGATGTAGAAACGGAGAGCAGAGACCCGGAAGGGTGGTGAGGGTGCACGGTGGGGGGTGCAGCCGGTGAGGGGTGCACCGGTGGGGGTGCACAGCTTGGTCGAGCTGGGTGGTGAGCTATTGTATCCTTCCCTTGTATTTGCCTTGTCATTATTGTTACTGGTGGGGGTGCACTGGGTGGTCGGGCTTGATATTTGATGGTGAGCTATTGTATTCTCCTTTTCCTTGTATTTTCTCTTGTCATTATTATTATTGGTGGTAGCAGCAGTGGTTTTGTGTTATACCTTAGTTACTAAACTGTTCTTATCTCAACCTGTGGGAGTTGCATTCTTTCGATTCTCCTTCCCATCCCTCCAGGAGCGGAGGGAAGAAAGAGGGGGAAGTGAGTGAGAGAGCGACTGTATGGGTTTATAAGCTTAAACCACGACAGTTCTTTTTGGCGCCCAACGTGGGGCTCGAAGGGTTGAGATAACGACAGGATTACCACTCGTCACAATGCTGATTTATTGGCTCTCAAAGTTGTTGCTCTGGTTTTCATGGTTTCAGTCTGTTCTACCTTACTTACAGCCAGTATTTGTTATCTTAGCACTCAGATATGAGTTTTGGGCTAAGGTTCTTGTTTCAGTGTGCTTTATAGGAAGGGCTTGTGACACGGGTGGGCTCCAGAAGCAGGGAGGGGCGGACGGGGACATGGACGTGGACGTGGACTTGTACCTGGCAGGTCGGCTGCTCTTTACTGTCCAGGCCCTCATTTTCGCCTCCGTCTTTGAGGGGCTGTGCGGAGCGGAGGAGGGGCGGCCCCGGGAGCCGCCGACGGCCGAAACGGCCCGGGAGACCGGCGCGGGGGATCAAGAAGCCGGGAAGGGGGAAACGGCAGAGAAGCCGAACCCCGCAGCTCCCGAGCGGCGAGGGGGGGCGGCGGCAGAGGCCAGCCCCGCAGCGGCCGAGAGCATTCCCCAGCAGCCGCCCGCAGAGCCCCGCGAGCCCGAGCCCCAGGAGGACGCAGGAGACCACGCAGCACTTCCCAGCAAGGCGGAGGAGGAAGATGTGGACTCAGCCAAAGAGCAGCTGGTGGTGAGAGAGCCGGCAAGCCCAGCAGCTACACCAGCCCCAGTGACATGTACAGCAGCGTCATTTGAGAGTTCTGAAGGGTTTCAATGGCCTTTGGGTACCCTTGAGACCTGCCTGCTGATTCTGGTGGGGATCAGCATGTTGGCATGCATACAGAGTGTGTTTTACCCACAACCATTTTGTCTGGTCCTGAGAGTTAACCAGAGTGGGGTGTGGGCCTTGCCTGTGGCTAGACTACGATGCAGGGTGACCAAGAGATTTTCCCCAAGGATGGACAGTCATGAGTGGCAGGGTGTGTGGGACAGTATGGGCGAGTATCTAGTCCACTGGGCCCCTCCAGTGCTTTGGAAGCATTGGAGATGGAAGGCAGCTGTATGGAGTCCCCAACGACAAGCTGCAGAAACTGCTGGAGGGGAGGGTGAATTATTTTGAGCCTGGTGGGCCTACGACACATTAGGCCATCAGGGCAGAGATGCAACATACAGATGGACTCATGATCGAGGGGTGGACTTAGCAATGGACACTATTGCCCAGGTTATTCACGAGTGTGAACACTGCACAGTCTCCTGCTCTGAAAGACTGTTATAAAAGATGGAGCCCAGCATCATGGACTGGATGGACTAAGCAGCTTTGTAGGGATTGGTCCATGCACTGAGGGATGACGTCTCTCCCTCTGGGCATGTGTGTGGATGTATATATATATATATATACACATGTGATTGTATATTGAAAAAATGTGGGATCTGAGGATGACGTGAATGGTATGGAATAAGGGGTGGAATGTCATGGGTTCAGCAGAAGCAGTCATTTTTTTTTCTTTTTCCCTTCTTGGTAGCTGCTGCAGCACTGTGTTTTTGATTTTGAGCCTGGGAACAGTGCTGATAACACCAGTGTTTTCAGTTTCTGCTTGGTGATGTTTAGGCTGGCCAAGGACTTGCTGAGTCTCATGCTCTGCCAGGGAAGGGTGGAAGCCGGGGGGAAGCAGAAACAGGACACCTGATCCAAACTGACCAAAGAGGTTATTCCATACCACAGCACGTCATGTCCAGGATGTAGAAACGGAGAGCAGAGACCCGGAAGGGTGGTGAGGGTGCACGGTGGGGGGTGCAGCCGGTGAGGGGTG
This sequence comes from Amazona ochrocephala, assembly GCA_039720435.1. NCBI lineage: Eukaryota > Metazoa > Chordata > Aves > Psittaciformes > Psittacidae > Amazona > Amazona ochrocephala. The sequence continues at coordinate 25,795,349 of CM077879.1, forward strand.
CACCGGTGGGGGTGCACAGCTTGGTCGAGCTGGGTGGTGAGCTATTGTATCCTTCCCTTGTATTTGCCTTGTCATTATTGTTACTGGTGGGGGTGCACTGGGTGGTCGGGCTTGATATTTGATGGTGAGCTATTGTATTCTCCTTTTCCTTGTATTTTCTCTTGTCATTATTATTATTGGTGGTAGCAGCAGTGGTTTTGTGTTATACCTTAGTTACTAAACTGTTCTTATCTCAACCTGTGGGAGTTGCATTCTTTCGATTCTCCTTCCCATCCCTCCAGGAGCGGAGGGAAGAAAGAGGGGGAAGTGAGTGAGAGAGCGACTGTATGGGTTTATAAGCTTAAACCACGACACTCAGCTAGCATAAAAGTCCTGAATGACCTGGTATGAATTCACTTTTGACCCTGCTTTGAGCAAGAGGTTCGCCTAGATGACTTCCTGAAGCCCCTTCCACCCTGAACAATTCTGGTAATACCAGCAAACGGGCACACATCCCTTTCATTTCTTGCACCTCCATATCCCAAACAAGCCTATCGCTTGTCCAGCAGTAAGTAAATCTATTTCTACTTGTGAGTACCAGGAGAGCACTGGCTGCGCCACACTGGCGAACTACCAAAGGGAAATAGTATTAGGCCCATAAAGCACATGCAATTGGCTATGCAAACATGTTCTACTTGTCTGGTGTCATTTTGGACTGCGGTGCAGGTGGCCACTACATGATGTGGGCTGCTTGGCAGCTCCAGCTTTGATGCTTAGCCCAAGGGTTTCATGGCCTGTGAGGTAACAAGCATTGGTCACTTCTCTTGCCCTTGTGGGGGATCATTTTGCCTTCTGCTGCAGGCACTAATGTAGCCCTCCCACCACGAGAACCTGGTCTGGGGTATTTTGGCTCCCAGTGTGGCCTGTGTGTTTCTGGGGAGGCATTCTGTATGCACAGGCCCAGGGGTGCAATGGGAGACCACTATGGCACAGGTTCTGCACTGCTGTATTTCAGGCACGCATGGTGAACTCTGCTTATTCTGACCACTCACTCCACAAAATGGGACTAGCCAGGCTCCCCAAGCGCACACACAGGTACAGCATCTGCCTCACTTTAGGTTCTCCCCCTGGCACTCTAGATGAGATAGTGTAATGATGCACTCCAATGCCAACACAGTGTGGACACTCAGGATTTTATGCTCAGGGTGAAGCAGGGCTGTGTGAGCACAACCCACACATTTGCAAGAACAAGCTATAAATACTTCTTGCAAAGTGCTTTTTAAAATAAGTTTGTTCTTTTGTGGATATATGCACATGGAAGTGGTTTTATTTTAAGGGTCAAGCACACAAATTGATTCCTTATTCCCAGACATACATACTCTGGGGACTTGAACATTACCACTACTGTTAGCATCAGCCAGTGGATGCCATATTTTCCTAATAACCTCCCTAAAATACTAATAAGAAACCTCTTGGAAAAAGGCCTGCTCCTAGAAAGGATGCTCTTCACACATACTGCCTTGAGCAGTTGATGTCCTCAGTAACTTAAAAGGACATTAATTTAGGCCTTAAGAAAGAAAATGGTATAAAATCAAATTTACGAAAATTAACAAGGGGAAGCACATCAGCTGAAGCTGATGTAAAATGTGATCCTAAAAAACAGTTTACCCAAATTAGAGTTGTAATCGAGTTCACCTAATTGCTCACAGTTCACAATTGTTACAGTTATTTTTTTAATGCATATAATTTTACTTAGGAAAAAGACCAGTGCTTTGTAGCCTTTTCTTCAATTGACAATGAGCTAACTTCCACACAGAAGCAAAGAATCATTACTATTTTACAGGTCACAGTTACACCAATGTAATGACTTGCTTGAAGTTGCTCAACCATATCAACAGCACAGCAAGAAACAGAACTCAAAACTAAAAAATCACTGGATTCTCAACTTCAGAAATTTTTCAAGGTTAGTTTTAAAGACTTAGACATTGTTATCTTGACCTATAAGTAGTGGCACTTTAGGCGTGATAGATATTACCTTGAATCCAAAGGGTTTGCCTCAGTTTTGGTTTTAGGCAGACTAAAGGGTTACAAAGAAACATTTCAACAGAAACACTGTCAACAGTGTCAAAATGCAGCCCTGGGAAATAAACAGAAAGCTGTCATTTGTATTAACTATTCCAAGCTCACCAGAAAGTCAGATACACAGATTCTAACTGTACACACAACTGAATAAGCAGAATCAAAAGCATCAGTCACTGCAAATCTGCAAGAGCTGAAGTAATGTCTGAATAACCACCTTTCCAAATATCCTCACGTCATCCTTACCAGATTAATCAGTCTTCTCATTGCATGTTCATGCGAGCAAATGCATTCACAAGGATCAAATCCACCTTCTGCCATGGTTCTCTGGATAAACCTGAACTTGTCAGTGAACACCTAGGAAGAATAAAAATGAAAGGACAATGAACTCTTTTCCAACTGCCCTTATTTTCCAGAGGCTCTCACCTCAAGTTTCAGTTTAATGCCAGGATGAAAAAGAAAAACAAAGCAGGGTAATCCTATTATTCCTTTGGCAGCATGAATGAAGAAGTCTGGTATGCGCAGCAACATTTTGATGCTGCTGAAAGCAGTGTCTCACATGGGCTTCCTTAGAGAGCCAAATAATTTTTTTGCAAGAATTTGTGTCTCCCCTGGGTTTTCCCACATACCACAATAAATTACATGCTAATGAATAAGAACCACAAAGATTAAACTCTAGTCTCTCATGTGCATAGTGGGACTCTTAAGTGTACGAATACTATTTGAAAAGTGAGGGGAACTTGTACTTCTAAACCCTAACAAACTGCTTACATTCTCCTGCTGGATGAATGTACAGGAAAATAATTTAAAACCCAGTAAGTTCTCTTCTAAATGGAGAAACAATCACTCTTGTTGTATAATGAAAGTAAGTCGCAGGGGTGCAAAAGTGGATGTACTTGGAAACACTTTAAAAATGGAGCTACACACAGTAATTTTAGATCAAAGAAGTAGGTTATTCACTTAGCAATACAGAAAGTTCAAAGCTGTAATGGACATGGTAGGGAATAAATTCTAGGTTATTAACCTACTAAAACCACTTACACCAAACATGTCAAGCGTATACAAGCATATCTTTACTATTTCCCAATAGCTTCCTCAGTGATTTAATTGATGGTCAAAATGGGTAGCAAATGGCAAGACATTTCTACCCTTGTGGTCAAATCAGAGATTAATTTCTCTCAAATAAGGACTTTTAAAATGTATTAGATTAGTTTTGTGTAATGTTACTTTCAAAATACTTTTGTTAATTTGGCATCCATAAAGCTGGATTCAGATTTTGTTTGTGTTGCATGCGCCGGGGCCCTAATGTGAGATAACTGGCAAGCTTAACAAATGCAGCAGTACAGAGCAGATACAACCTCTTAATTTCCTTAAACAAGTAGTCTATGAAGGTGCAAGCCATTTGCTAAGGATGTGCTGAACCAACAGATGCATTCTGCAGTCATCACCTATAAAAACTTACAGCCCTGATCACACATAAGCATGTTTTCACCTTACTAGGAGAAAGAGGAATGACCCATATGGCTGCAAGATATCTTCATTCAACAGAATGTATCACCACAATAGTTTTTCCATTTTGGGGGAAGAAAGAGATGGAAAAAAGAGAATGCACTTCAGTCCTTCCAATGCCCACTACTCTTCTGTATTACCCTCTGCCATTGTGGAGAGAGCCAGGGAGTAAAAGAAGGTCAATAGATAACCATATCTTCATTATAGAGTCTGAACATCAGCGCCCTTTATCTGCTAGGGTCTCCACTTTTTAAAAAAAGGACTGAAAACTGAAAAAGATCAAAAAAGAATAACACTGATGGGATGAAGGGAAGGCTTTTTGCCTAGACACTAAGGAAGAGTAATCTGGCAATGTAACGAGAAGACAACTGAGAAACGAGTTGATTATGTAGAATACAAGCACTTCCACATAGAAAAATAAACCTGAGTTTTGATAAGTTCTTTAATGAAGAGGTGATCAAGAACCAATGACTGGAAGCTGTAATCAACTAAATTCAAAAGAGAAGCAAGGCATATATTTTTACCATCACAGTAACTCACTGGTGCAACAAACTGCAAAAGAAGGGGTGGGTTTCCCATCTCCCAATGCATTCAGATGTGCTTCAGCCAAGTACAGGTTATTGAGTAAAGTACAGAAGCACCCAACTTCAGATACAACGTTCTCCAATATACAGGAGATCACAACAGATGATCTAATGATTCTTTTTGTGAGTTAGTTATAAAGGTACTACACTAACTTTTGTGAATGCATCTCAGAACCACTAGAACTGCATGTAGCATTAGAAGAAAGTTGTTAACTACACAAGCTTGCTGGATGATATGCCACATCAACCAGAATAGCCTTTCTAAAACCATGTTAGAATGAGGAACATGTAAAAGCTCTGATTGCTAAATAGTGCAAAATGGTTTCTCTCGACATAATGCTGACAGCCAAAAGAAGGTATTTGAACCAGTAAAGTTGCAAAACAATATTTAATTGTAACTTGAAAGAATTTAGGAGTAAGTAACATATAGTAATGTCACAGCAATTAACAGAGGCTTATTTATATATGACCACAAGAAATCGAAACATCAGATAAGAGTCATCACCAATGACACCAGGCTAACATTCTCTGTAGAACAGACAACTGAAAAAGTTTAGACAATAAATGGGGAAAGTTAATCTGTCATACAATATCATAAATTTAAGTGGAGGTGCTCCAGAAGGAATTTACCCTGAGGTATTTGAAGTTTACATGACAAATTACCTTAATGAGCTAAAATAAAGCAGAACACATGACATTAAGTAAAATGTCATCAAGCTTCCAACAAAAGATCCCTTACAATCTTTCTCAAATGATGCTGAAAGGAATCATCCTTTATCTTTCCTTCCTCCAAGTCTGTAACAAGCCTATATCGAGCCTGTAACAAGCTTTATTTCTTCATCAGCAAAGAAACAAAGAGAGACCATCTATTTTGGGAACAGCACTATGTTTTCCCCTGATAAAGATACCGAACTTGGGTTGCTTTATTACTTTAACAAGAAAAAAAAAAAAAAAAACAAACCAAAAATCCCAAACAAAAAAAAGAATCAAAAACAAAACAAAAGAACAAAAAATAAAACAAACCAAAACCAAACAAAAAAAAACCTATGAGGTAACTGATCCTCCTTATGCAATTATTTTTTTGCTGAGAACTAGAGGAAGTGGAGATTTCATACATGGTTGACCAGTTATAGAGAACCGTTCTGCACTGTGATGATTTTCACTTGTAAAGTGACACTATCATATCTGTATTCCTCATTAAAACATTCTTGGCTTAATAATTGCTTTATTTTTAACACATGTTGAATGCATGAAGTATGAAATATCAACTAAACTCTAATAAATTCCTTAGGTTTATAATGTTTTGTGACTGCGTGTATGATTCAGTAATAAGAGACTAGTATTTTTACATATCATTGAGCAGGATTCCTTGGCTCCACTGCGTGCTCTCAGGCAGCCTGTTTGTATCAAAATCCTGTTCCAGGATTGCAGTGTGCTTCCTGCCTCCCTCCCAGTATTTACAGTCTCACATCGGCTGTTAACTTGTTCTGCCCAGCTCTGACCTCCTTGCTGTGAGTCACAGCAGCTCTCCACCTTTCGCAAATACAGTTGTTCTACATGCATTCTATCACAGAAAATGCTCAATTCTTTTCCTCATGACCCGGAGAAATTAAAAAACCAACCTGTAGTTTTATTTTACTTATTTTTCTGTGTGTTTTCCTGTTTATTGTTACCTTGTTTTTCTTGGATTTTATTATAGACAACTGGTAAGACCACAGCAACTGTCGAGGCTATGATGTCAAATACCTGCAAGTACTCTGACTGAGAGAGTTAGTTTTACTCTACTTTAAATTACAGTATTTTGTTTTGGCCTTGTTACTGCTAGCATAGTATTTAATTCACAGGGTTTAAAAACAGCTGGAAGATATGTTCTACAAATATGACAAAGCTCTCACTGATAACAGCTGAGAAGGTAAGTATTATGGCCTCTAGACTAAGCAAACTGATGAAAAGCGTAATAAAGGAGAGAATTAGAAAATGTGGACAAATATGATGTACCATCAAAGAGGAGTCAATATGACCTTTCCAGTGCAAAGAGGCCCACAGAGGCAATCACAAACAGCACTACTGAAATTAAAATAATGCAGTCAGAGCCAGAATTACTGTAATTTGGGAGCAAACTGAAGGATGGTGTCTGATAATTTAAGAAAGAAATAAAAGCCCACCATTACCTTTTGACTTGAGCATCTATTCGAAATTTCAGGGAATGAAACCATACTGAAAAATATTTCTAGTCTCTTGTGATTTAAAAAACAGCATTCTCAGTTATAATAATTATTGCAAATTGTTTCTCCTTTTAATATCTTCCCCAATCCCAGCCCTACAGCTGTGTATTATATTTTATACACTCTACTATCAAAAAAGCAATCTTTATGGCTACAATCTGATTGTATTTGTGTACCTGGAGACTCTTCTGTTTTAAATGATTGCAATGACTATACATTATTTCCCAATTCAGTAACACTTCTCCTGAGTAAATAGTATGCAGCTGGTGAGCTTTGGGAAACAGAAATTATACTCTGCCTCTCCCCACCCTCATCATTACAAAACTGAATTCCTTTCTAGTACAAAGTCAAACAAGAAGTTTTGTCAATTTTCCATGTGCTGGATGCTCTCTAATGGGAGAGCAATACCAATATGGTGCTGATTAGCAAGCTTCGTAAAGTATACAGACTGGCGATCTCTGCCCCTTGGAATCAAGAAGCGTGTAAAAATATTTATAATTCCAGCATTCAAATAAACACTTACTCTATATGATACAAAAATGAGAGTCAATGCAGATTTATCAAGGACTAAACCTGGCATCTTCAGCATCATAACTCAAAGTCCATTAAGTCTTATCTTTCCTGGATACAGGCACTTTTGAAATGCTCACAATACATAAAATGGCTGAAGATTTCCTCTCCTAAGAACTATTTCTGCTGTGCTGCTGTTGAAGATTGAAGATGTGAAATTCTTGGGAGCAAAATACACCTTTTGATACAGCAGACAAGTAACAGTTTCCACATTACTTTCAAGAGAAACAAAAACCTCTTCAGCTCCTCATTACTGTTTTTCAGCCAAGTGTGATAACTCAAAGCACAGTTGTCAAATATTTCTAACAAGCCATTAAGTTAATTTTGTTTCTGAGTTCAGTTTGAGAGAAGTGTGTCAGAACAAGTGAAAATATGTATAAAAATTACAATTAAAATGTAGGAAGAACACAAATGACTTGTTATGTCTCTGTAGGCATTTGGAAAAATGATAAAGGACTAAGGTAGCAAAAGCCATACACAAAGCATGAACAATCCACTGACCCAAAGATAAAATATTCATTTTTATCTTACTGTCAGAGGCAGAAACCCTCTCTCCTATACTCTTCCAAGATCTCCTGAAGGATCCAGGTTTCCATAAAAAGGATTTGTTCTCTTGCCTTTTTACCTGCACCTAAACCATCTTAGTATGCATGTTTTCTTACAACACCTGACCCCTTCTGTAATTATTTTCTTCACAGCATGCCCCAAGTTTGGCTCTTCTGCATAATCTTACCCATCTTGAAATGATCTCCAAGTACTCTCTTCTAACATTTAAAACATCCTGTACATTGGCCTCACATAATGCAACACCCTTGCAATCCTGCACATGAAGTCCTATCCCAGAGAAACTACCAGGCACCGGGGCTGTGTGATTCTAGAATCCACTAACTCCAGGGCTGGAAATCTGCTTCCGTTAAAGCAAGAAGAGACTGCTGCGATCAGCCCCTCCTAAAGCTCTTGATCATTGCTTTTATAGGTGTTTTTCTTCTCCTCCACGGCCACTCTGTTCCCTCTCTACCATTAGCACTTCAGGGGCAACTGTTAACCTCAGTCGACTCATTACTGGGCACTTCAAAATACTTCTGGTACAAGTAGTTACTCCAAAATCTGTTCTGATCCCGTCTCTTCTAGAGACTGGATTCACTGGACCCTGCCTGGCCACACAAAATCCAAATCACATCAATTAGGTATACAGCAAAAAAAAAAAATCATACAGGTATTTGCTGTAGGGCAATATAGCTTACTAGTGCCCTGCCAACCAAGAGGAGCATAAACATTCAAATCCAGTGAATCCCAGCCAAACTCAGAATTTTCTGTGTTATGTAATCCCTTTTCCTGTTGATTTCCATCTTCTACAATATTTGTGCTTCATGCACATCCCCCCTCCCATGGAATCCCGAGTGTTTTGTTAGTCTTTTGCTGAACTACCCACATCCAACTCACTAGTCTGTTCTTTATCTTCCTATTATTTCAGTTGTACAGCTAAACTTTGTAAGTAAGGCAGGCCAGGGAATTTTATCCATTGATTTCAGCATCAAGTTTCTCTTCAGACTGGGTTAAGCACAGGGAAGAAAGATAACATGCATGGATTTGGGGTTTCTCTCCTAAAAAAACACACCAGAGAGACGAGGAGGCAGGACTGGCTTATTTTACCTGCAAAGATCTTTGTGAAATTTCTATTTTTTTCAGTTGCTACTTACAGAAATGCAGCCCATTTCATGTCACCTGAGCAATACAAAGGAGGAACAAGGCAGAAATGGTAACTGAGCCATTAAAAAGAGCAAAGGAAGGAAAAAACTAAACACATGATAAAACTACAGGACAGCGTGAGAAAACAAAAGTTTTTGTAGTTGAGTAGGGAAGAAACATCATAAAAGGCACAACAGAAATAGGGAGAATATAGAGAAGAATAAGCAGTACTTCAAAATAAATAAATGTTATTCTACCTGAACTTAATGGATTCTAAGGCAATAGGGAAGGACACTGCATTAAAACAAAATTAATCCAGAAGCCAACGGCATAAGCAACCAGTGGAGGTGGTCTGCATTTTTAATGTAAGAGTTTTAAACCACAGGGGTTGGAGAGCTGGGAAAAATAAGCTTGAAGATTTCTAAGGAAATTTCCTTTACAAAGCAACTTCCGCTATTCAGTCAAGGCTAAAAATAGGTTCTGCAAAAAAGAAGAACTTTGTATATAAATTAAAACATTCCAAGGATCAGCCATCTTCTATTGTAGTAATTTATATAGTTAAGTAAATATTCCCTCATAGAACTGAAGTCTGAAACACTGCAACATTATACTTGACTTTTTTACAGTGGTAATTTTTAATCCCTTTTATTCACAATGCAAGAAAAGCATCTCTCCCATCATTTCTTTCACACTTACAGCTCCATCCTACTTTTGCTGAAACAAATACCAGCACTCACACTGGCTTCAGCAGACCAGGATCTGGTCAGTAGTTCTGCAAGGTCACAGATCTCTAGAGGACTAATGATGACCTTTTTCCACCCGGCCTCCTCCTGGGCATAAAACTGAGTTTTCAGGACAAAAGAAAACCAACTGGCTGACTGGGCAGCAAAAGCAAAACAGCAGGATATAAATGTGGGTCCTGCCAGGAGGAGCACTGCCACAGCAAAGTGTGGCTCCAATTACAGCTTTCTTCAACTAATTGTCCCAGTTCAGATCATCCATCTGGCTTTTCTAGGGAAAAGAGCTGCAATGATTTTGATGGCTGATACAATACCCAAAGAGGGTTCCCAGACACAGCAACACTTTCAGAGTAAAAAGCAATCCTCTCTGCTCACATCATAATTCCAGGGTGGGGGGGAGGAATTTTGTACAGCTGATTTTGTACTTGAAAGCATCAGCACGTCTCCCTGGACTTCCAGCTGTAGCCTAATGAGTTGGCAAGTGCGTTTTTGCAATACAAGTTTTCTCAGGCTAATTAACAAGATCTAAGATGAACTTTTCAGTGCAGATTAAACTAAGCCAGTTCCTTTCCTCATGGAAAATTCAGTGCTTAACCATGCACACAGATGTATGCAACTGGTGCTGTTCTTGTTGGTTTCAACAGAGACATCAAGACCAGTAGGAACTCCACAAGAGAACTGCTCACCCAGGCACAGTGTGCTCAAGGCACGCTAGTGGGTAACTTTGCTGCTGTCTCACAAATCATTTGTTAAATTATGAATTAATTTTCCAGTGTCACCCATCTGGTGCTTCTTACAAATGCTAATTTAATACAAAACAACTCCTTAAAAATAGGAGCTAAGCCAAAGAAATGCTGAGCCAGTCACTGAAGAAAACTACAGTGACATGCCAAAATCAGGGAAGGAGTTTTTGCGCAGGGACAGGCTCAGAAGTGAGAAGTACGTGCTAAGGAATTTACCTGATGTTTGGGTTTTTTTTTATGGTCTCACAAGACTACATCCCTTATCCCCACAGTACAGGTCCACCCCTGTGTGACCACCACAGCACTGAGCGCTGTTGGGCCAGTAGCACTTTCACCCCAATGTGGGCATTCGGACTTGCTCTGAGTGGGTCGGAAAATTCTACTGGCAGGTCTGCCACCACCATTAGCACCTAAAGCAGGGAAGCAGGAGCCAGAGCATGAAAACTTAAAAGACTTACGATTATGGTTAAAGCCCTTTCACAGCTTAGCATCACAACTCTTCTTTCACTGAAGTATAAGAAAAAGTTGACGCTACTTTAAAGGGTGGAAGGATCTAATAGGAGCCTGGTAGGAAACTTGATAACATGGGCAAGGCTAACCAAGGTTACAGGCATGGTGAGGTACATCAGTTCAACACAGAATGGTGTATCAGGCAAATACAGAAGATTACACAGATGCTTCTTTCAGTTTAATTAAGGCTTGTCAGTGTCAAGTGTAATTCTCAAAGGACAAGAATCCACACATTAAAACCCTGTAGGGGACCAATACTGTTTCCCACCTTCCTTTTCATAGCCAGTTCCCAATATGTGAGGAGATTTCAGGCTTCACGGCTATAAGGCTGATGTCAGTGATCCAAACTGAACTCTCCAAGGGAGCTAAATAAGACCCACCAAGGCTAAAAAAGGCTTTTTTACTTATTCTCATGCAGGTGGCTTAACATCTTTTCTGGGCAACACACTTGAAAAGGAGCTAAGTATGCACATCCAGTCATGGACCAAAAAAGCAGTCCAGCTATTTTAGAATTCATTTACTGATATTTGATACAGAATATTATTGCCAAACTCCAGCTGTCAGTGTTTGGTCATCTTTTTGTTAAAATGATGACATTTTTATGGAAGAAATCTTTCGGGATATGAAAGCTAATTAACAGATGTCAATGACACAGAACATTGTCCAAAAATAATACCTTTTCTGCTAAGTAAATGCTTCAGCTTCACTTTAACATCTATTTGTAGTGTAGGAGACGGTGATAATGGTCTAGGACAACAGAGTTATTCCATGTCTAATGGCAATTCAATCACTTCACTTGACACATGTTAATGCAAAAGGGTAGCCTATCCTCTGTAAAACTACTAACACACTGTATTTCAACCAGTCTATCAAACAAGCCAGGAGCCCTCTCCTGCGGTTTTCAGTTAAGGCAAGAACTCTCATTGACTTTAACAGGATTTTCCACTGAAGTGGCAAGTAGAAGAGCCAGCTCCCAGGCAAATGTGCTTACTCTCCTGCCCTTGGTTAGTGTGTCTGGTACTACAGACTGCCCCACTGCTTGTTTGGACACTCCTCTTCCCATTCCCCAGCCACAATTACCAATCTCCTACATTCAGCACCCCTGCAGCCATACAAATGATGCACTGATGCTGGAAGGAACATGTGGAATCTGAGCACTTCTGCACCAGCACTGAGAGGACATCCATGCTGTGCCATGCTCACCAGGCATGGCTTGGCAGGCCTGATTCTGAGCAAGTGGCTACACATGAAAGAGGAACTCCGCTTTTAGGACACAGACTTTTGCAAGGAAACAAGGATAAAGTGTACTCCCTGCAGATGGAAAACGGCAGAGATGAGCATCTCGCACCAGCCTCCCTATGGGAGTAGAACAGAGAAACCAACTTGCTGTTGGTTACTCTGGCCAAGAAATGTTTTGCACTTAACTTTTGAGCTTTGTAATACAAAACCAATAATTTACTTTAAAAGACTAACATATGGAAAAAGAATATGTCCCTATAACAAACCATGCAATTTATCCATAAAACAGCTCTGCCCCTGTTCCAACATTTATGAATCAAGATTGTGATTAATATGTGATAATTGTCCACAAACATGCTCTTAGCCCATGGGAACAGTGAGCGAACACAACTTTGCTCAGTTCGTAAGAGAAAAAGGTTTAAGCTAAGACACTCCAGAGCCGCACTGAGCTAGTCATGAGCACCCAGGCAGCCGCCACAGCTCAGGTGACCTGCAATAACTCATTATTTTGCAGTATTTTTTTTTCTGGCGGTTGGGTGGTGTCAATCATTCACACATTTTTAGACATTTCACCTCTTTGCAAAAATAATGATTGAAAAACTTCTATTATTCACTCCTTCACAAAAATGTACATTTTCAAAAGAAATAAAAATTAAAGCTTTTCCACCATATTGAACTAGCAAGTGGAGCCCTGAACCATGAGCTATGGAGTTTTTTTGAGACTTGTTTATCAAGAGTATGATTGTTTAGGTTACTAAATCCTTAAAACTGTAAAAATACACTTAATGTTACTTAATGTTACTCCAATAGCATACAAACACAAAACTATGCTGAAATTCTTGGGGATATTTTCATTACTTTTTTCTCCAGGGATGACATATGTTTCTAATAACTTGCCACTGAGCTAACAGATTAAGCAGGGTAGCAGCATGCTGAGAAAGATAGCAGGATTTTCAATTTTCAGATGAAAGCAGCTCTATTCCCTGGCAGCCCTACTCTCAACCCCTTTAGGCCAGATCAAATTTTATCTGAAGCTGGCGGGTGCCTGTCTTCAACTTCAGTGGAAGTTGAATTAGGTTTTCTACATACCTGCAGTAAACAATTTGAAGCTTATCAATTAGAATATTTCTAATCAGTACTTATACCAGAGGGAATCTGTAGCAATTAACAGGATTTCTGGGCTTGGTTATTTACATATGTTTAGCTAAAAGACAACCCGTTTTTTACCAGCAAATAACATCCATCTCATTCAACAGACTCACAGGGTAGATTATCAAAAGGAAAGTGCTATGCAAATTATACAAATCTCCCCTGCATCTACTAGCAATAGATTTTTAAATCTATTGCACTAATTTGCACAAGGAAAATCTATGGCACTACTTCACAAGATTAGGATTAGTTTGCAACATGTATCTCACCTTCAGCTCCACATTTTTCCCGCAGGAAAGAAGGTATTTTTCACCTTGAGACACTTTCGTTCTACGTACTAATTTGAAACTGAAGCATCTGACAATCTTCATGGCTCAAGAAAAGTCTATGTGTAAGAATATTCCTGTATTTCATGGACCTCTCTGATAAAAGCTTTATGTAGTATTTTTAATAGGGGTGCTTAATGACAGGCACCATTTAATGGGTCTCATCTAGATATGAAAGTGATGAGCCCCTAAGGACACTGTAACCACTTGCACAAGAATTCTTGTTAAACTAAGGCCACTCACACCAGAAAGATTTGTTTCACACTTGATTTAGTCCAACTATTTGAAGAGCTAACCCACAATTTTTCTTTACATCTTCATGTAATTTCATTTGGATAGCTGGTTTTTCCTAAACTAACTTTTTAGTGTATGAAAACTGACATAAACTATTTTACCAAGTTCTCTAAAAATATTGCCTTGCTAAAAATAGAGATTTTATGATTAACTAACAGGAAATATATGAGCATATATACATGTGAATATATGAACAAAAAAGACCAAAGCTCTATTATTAGAGGTCTTTATTTAACAAATTTATTGAATCTATTTAACAAAGATTCAACAAATAAAGCATTGCAGCTGCTTGTATCATACAAACGGTTGGTGCTACATTTTTATACAGCTTTTCTGTTCTGATAAAAATCTTCTCTTTTGCAGAAAAGCTCATTGCTCTGAATCTGACCTTTGTCTAGCAGCTTTATAAAGTAAGACTAAAACTATATTTAGATCCAGAAAGCCATGGGTTTTAATGCATGCAAAATTGCAGAAGAATCAGAACTAATCTTAATAAGGGAAACTTTTATCAAGTGTAATTCTATCTGTTCCCACCCAAATGGGACTAATTTGTTCCATTATCTGTAAAAATACCAGCTAAACACTTTGACTAAAGCCTCTGAAGCGTATTTGTTCAATTAATAACCATGCAAATGTACAACTATTCAATTATGCCAAAGGCTGTCCCCCAAGCAACTCAAATCTTTCACATAAAGCTGTACTGATCATTACCAAGGGACCCCGGTCAATACTGTGGCATAGGTGATGGGATGGAAAGAGGAGGACAAGACCAGTCTCCCTCACTGTACTGCTCCTGAAGTCCAGCAGAAGTAAGGCTAAAACAGTTAACACAGTCTGATCCTTCTGAATATCCCTGACTTTGTTCCTTCACAATAAGGAGCTAAGGGGTCTTTCTTCAAATGAGGCTCCTTGGGAACTGGGGAAGCTACCTGCTGGTGAGTCAAGGCATAGAAGCAGAAGAAACTATTCTGGGAAAATAATTCCTTTTTCTGCCTTTGTTTGTTGCTTTTTTTTTTTTTTTTTTTTTTTTTTCACTTGAACCAGGACTGCAAGACATGGCTCTGTGGTATAACCTTACAAAGCTTTCTTAGCTTCCACTGTACTTACTTACGGAGGACTTGGGAGCTTCTTCTTCCAAGAAGCACTCAGCACCTTGCAGAATCAGGTGCCTCGTGAACAACTAGATAGATCTTTCCATATTAATAAATTGAATCTATGACCTTAGAAATTAAAATGGAAAACATGCTTAACATCGAGTGTAATAGTGTGTATGCAAAGCACATACGTAATAGCATGTATGCAAAGCAGGCTCACAGGCTCTCTGATTTGCTTCCCAAACAGAATATGGGCAGATAACATCCATTTTTCTACATATATAATTGTACCTGCCAAAATATTTTTCTATTTGTTATGATGAGTAATCTGATAAATGTTCAAAACATACAGAGTGAGAGTCTGATACTTGGCTTCATCAGGGCAATGTACACCTTCTCCATTCATACATGCTTGTAAGAAGAGGATCTTGCTACTTTCATTGTACTGGCTCTGTGAAGACTCATGATGTTGTTAGGCTCAATTATGCTATAATGAACTTCAGCAGAGACAAAATTTGGTCTTCAATATTGTACTTCAAGTACCCGAAATATCTAGGAAGGAAAATTCTGAAACACTAATACAGACTTTGTTTTATTACATACCTGTTATGCAAATAACATTCACATATCGCTAATTCTTAAGTCTAAATATATGAAAGTGGAAAATGAGAAGTTAATAATAAAACAAGAAGTCAGTTAGAAACTAACTTTCTCTAAAACCAAAACCTAACCTTTTGAAAGCAGGAACAATAGTTACAAGGTGATTAAAACCATACTGCATTTTGAAACTGGTTTTATGTAGACCACTTCTTTAACAAGTCTATTACTTTTATTTTTCCCTTAGAATAAGGGAAGAACATGGACTGCAGAACATCGCCCATGTAACCGGGCTGTGCACTTCAGCCTTACTGGACTTGAACCTTATTTTGTACCTTTTGCAAAACCATCACAACGTGCATGGTATAAGGCTAAAGTAAAATCAACCCAGAGCTCCAGAACGGCTTCTACTACCACCTCAGCTCTAAAGCAGACCTTCCGGGCTTGTGACCCTGAGTGGGTCAGGGATGTCCCTGACAGCCAGAGAACCACACGCAACAGCACTTCATGGAATGACCAATAACACATCCAGCAGGGCTTTGCACTCATTTAGCTCCTTATACAGAATGATCTTAAACTACTTAAGATAGAGAACTTTACACCACTCTAGAGTTAGGCACAAGTTGTAAATCGTGTATTTTACAAAATGGGGTAAAAAGAACCAAAGAGGCTGGACTCTGCCATCTTAGTGGCAGGGGAAGCAACAGTGCTCAGAACTGAACTGACTAATGTACTGCCAACATTACAGTCACTTCTGTTTTGCCAAGTGCTTCTACAATTTCAAGCTATGTTGTCAGTGACAGGGTCACATTTTTAAATCAGCGATCAACAACAATAGCTTGATTTCTTTCACTTCGACAGGTCACAAGAATTAGACGGAATTATCAAGGATTTATTCTCTCTCACTCTGTATAGGAAGAAATCAAAAGTAAGATTGATTTTTTTTTTCCCCACTTTGATTTTTCTGAGCTGCTATCTGCTTTTTGGAAAGTAACAGAAATGAGTGAAGGTGGATAGTACTCTAATAGCTAGGCATGTAAAGACTTCTAAGACATAATCCATTAATACTGACTGCAGATATGCACCTTCCCCAGCAGGCACACTAATAACATTAACGTAATAAGCTGTTAAGACCAAAAAAGTTAGTCGTCCTCTACTTTAAAAACTGGGGACTTATCTACATGCACAGACATGGATGTTCAGCCAGCGTACAACACAAACAGTCCCTACACCAACACATCTATCATCCAGTCCTGAAGACTGGCTGGACAAACAGGTGTTTGCCAGGAAACTAAAGTTTTGGATGCAGGTCACGCACCACATTCACGTAGAAGTGGTTGTTAGCTGAGGCCCTGGAGCTGACACGGACGCAGTGGCTGAGCGGCGGGGCAGGACACCTGAGGAACCTGGAGTGGTGACAACTGCAGAGAAGTGACCGCGGCCGGTATTTTGTGGTTTCCAAGGCAGACATACCCCTTTCCCACTGTACTCTGCTACAAATCACATCTGGGAGCACACATATGAAGAGTTCCTGGCAGGAATCCTATCTTTAATCAATTAATGACAGTGCGAAGTGGTCCTTTTCCTGAGATTATCTTACACGAGATATTGTCCAATTTTTCCCACTTCTCAAAAAGCGGGGAGCAGCCTGGGAGCACATACCCCGGTGTCAGCATGCCACTGCCAGCTTCTTTACAGACACAAAGCTAAAACCCTTTGGCTCAAAGAATAGGACTGAGATCCTTTAAAAAAACAATCGGACAGAAGAGTGCCACTTTGCACTAAAAACCCCACCAACCAGGAAACCCCGAGTCAGACCAGCTGTAAAGAAGCCGAGCGGCGTTTCACCGGTTCCAAGAAGGGAGCGGAACGGCTCCGGCTCTCCCGGTGTTTACCTTCCCGGGCTCCCGGCGAGGCGGCCGCCCGGCAGCGGGGACGTTCCCGTACTTCAGCAGGTTTGCTGTTACCCCCGCCCCCCTCCTCGGACACCCGCTGGGGCCGCGCCGCTCCGCGCCCGGCGGAGGCAGGGACGGGCAAGGGTGTCCGCGGACACCCGCCCGGCTCTGCCCGGCGTGGCCGGCCCTGCCCTCCCGCTCCCCGCCGCGGCGCCCCCGCTCACCGTGCTCTGGCCGCCGCTGCGGGGGCTCGGGCGGGGAAGGGAGCAGCGCCGTCGGGCTGGCAGAGGCGGCCCCGAGGCTCGGCCCCGTGCTTCGGGCCGGCTCACACGTCAGCCCGCGCCACGAGACCCGGATCTGTCGGCTCCCGGCGGCAGCGGCGGGGCCGGGGCGGTGCAGCGCGGCTCCCGCCCCCCACGCACGCCCCTGCGCGGCGCTGCTGCCACCCGCACGAGAGCTGGGGGCCGCCCGCGCCACCTCCGGCACGGCTGCCAGACAGGAGCCGCCGTGGCACGGCCGGGGCGCTGCACGGCAGCGCGGCGTGCCGGGGCGGCTCGTTTCAGAGCAACGCGTCGGCCCTAAAATAAAGCCCAGCAAGTGAGAGCTGAGGCGGTGCAGGAAAAGTAGCTCTTGTGGGGCCTGGTGTGCATGTGGGTCTGCCACAGCCCAGCGGTCAGAGCTTCGCACCCTGTCACTTTGCTGGCTTGGCCACTAGCCATCACCTTCAAAGTATGAGGGAATTTACAGTGCAGTTTCTCACCTAGAAGTCTAAAGCCTGTTCAGGAGCTCATGACTCACAAGGCTTCTCAGCAATTAAAACATCCTCCAAAGTATGCAGTTAGCTGTTGTGGCATGAAGTTAGAAAGGAAGATTTCAGATCATGACTTCTCATGTCAGGGTCTACCTGTGCCAAGCCAAGGAGCTGGGGTGTCATGCTCCCATATGGAAAGATGAACCACATCCTGGTCTGGGGACAGTGATACTATGTCATAATGCAGTGTGGATTGCATAGGGAAGAAAATCTTGTCCTCTAGTGTTTCCAAGGGTAGCTTACCTCCTTCAAGCCAGAAAACAAGGACAATGCCACACCGTAATTCAGTGGGAAAGGAAGATTGGATGGAAGCTGAGTTCTCACCAGTCAGTACCTCCTCATGGCACCAGTGCCTCCTACAGTCTGATGTGGCCCATCTAGGAGAACAAGCTTGGCTGTTCTCATCCCTCTTTGCTATTGTCAAGGGGCTTTTGAGCCTCCTTTCAGGGCTACAGTTTTTCCCTGGAAGTTTTTTCTAGCCTTGGGCATCAAGCCTACGTTACTCTGCCAAGTCCTAGGTGCATTGCCAGTTGGCAGCCTTGCACGTCCAGCCATCCATTGTTGGTGTGCAGAGCCACCTCTTGCTGTAAGACATGGGTAGGCTAGCTCTGCTCATTTAGGACTGGCATGGACATAACCATTCCACTTTCTGAGAGACAGCAGGCAGGCTGCCTTAGCCTAGCCATGCCACGCAGTCCTGACTTGCTGTGAATCTTGCCTCTCCTCTCTCATGTTTCAGCCCTTTCTCTTGTGTTAGTTCCCAACTGAACAGTGGCAATACTGACAAGTGAATCAAAGCACTGATACAAAGCCAGGCCATCACACAGATAACCTAAATTATGCAGTTTGTGTCTTCTTGTCTTCCTCAATCCAGGGAACTGAACTGCCGGTAAGGCACAAAGGACGCTACAATTTACCTTTAATTTGGAAATATGAAACTACATCTCTACAATGTTTCCTGGGAGAACAGGTTTCTTGACAGTCTGTCTAGAAGTTTATAGTGCAACGGTACCCATGAACATCAGCGACACCAAGGTACAACTGACTTGAAGTACACTTTGGCTGCCTCAGCCAAGCACAAAGCTATGCAAGACAATGGCATCAGAGGGTGGTCATAAGCAGTTGAATGATCAACTGTTTGATGCATCCTTCCTCCCACTTTTCCCTCAACCATCCTAAGCCTTCAGCAGGGAACAAGCCATCCTAGAAGCAAGCAGAGACAGCTTCCCAACACCATTAAGCAGCCTTGCCTACCTGTCTCCTACACCTAGCACATGAGGCTAGTTCTTGTTCTAGAAAATGGACATGAGATCCTGAAATCTCCAAAACAGGCACAGTTTACCACTGGTCCCAGCTCAAAAGAGAGAGGAGAGCAACGGCAACTACACAGTAGTAGACAGGAAGGTTCCTCCTGTCAAGCTGATGCAAGAGCACTGGTCACGTCTATTTTCTTGCCTGTGGGTAAGGCCAAACAGCCTGCTATTGTTAAAAGGGTGGCAAGCATACTTGAGATTGAGAAAGGAGTCTGATAGTGATGGACTGGACAATTCTAGAACTAGAAGGGCAAGACTATGAGCTGGACAGGAAGTCTCAGATGCCTTCTCAGAAATATATGAACATGCAAAAAGTCTGTAAAGGAGAGACAGGAGCTGATGGGGATGATGACTGAGAGACCTACAAGTATGCAATGATGGCACTTACAGCTGCAGCTGCGACCTCTTCCTTCTGCTTTGAATCAAATAATGCATAAGCTTATTGCTTTCAAATCAGCAAGTACATATATATAAGCAGAAAGTAGCTAGGTATTTTGCATAAAACATTCTGCCAGAGCATCCCTCCGATTTTGGCCCTCCTGGTTCCCACGGGCAAATGAACAAGCCATAGCAGGCACTGATTCCATCTCATCTTCCTACTCGCAGGCTCCAGCCATCTGCTCACCCTTACACTCACAAATTTAGTGCACAATACAGCAGTAAAATGAGATCCTGATACAGAGGCTGTTTTCAGACTCACTCTATGAAGCCTCCTTTCTGGCAGTCAAACTATGATGAAAGCAGTGATGACTTAGGCTACTTCATGAATAAAGGCATGAGATGCATTGAAGATCAGCTAGTAACAAGGACAGAATAGTAAATCCATTGATTTTGTCACACTAGAAGAATTGTGCTTCCCACCCCCAAGCTAAAACTATGAAAACAACTCTGCTTGAAGGGCTGAAGGTGGCAATGTTCCGCCAATAACCCTGTGCAATGGAGGAGGGTGAGAGCTGAGCAAAACTTACTGTGATATTCTCTACATCCACCATCTGAAAGCACTGTGCATTGGGCACTTTGTAAAGCAACAGGCAGGTGACACATTTCACATCATAGTGCTAGCTTTCAGCTTTTCTGCCCTGATCGGCAATGGAAAAGCAGGAGTTATGTGGTGATCTAACTTGCCAGATAATGGATGAGCTTGTTTACAGATACCCATGAACATTACTTTTACCATTCTGAAGTTCTCTTTCTGCTGACATTCTTCTCATCTTTGCTGCATAATTCATGCCACTAGGCATTGTATCACTCACATCCAGATACTTTGGGAGTGGAAACTCTTCATCTGCAATTCATGCAGTTTCATGAAATCTGAAAAATTATTTAGAAATTGGGCAAATCCTCTAATGTAAATCCTTTCTTATATGTTCCCTCTTTTCTTGTATTCAGTCTATAATGAATAGACAATGCTATTTCCAGAAGGAATCAACATGAAACTCTACTGCAAATTTGGATACTGAAGAGCCACTTGGAAGATGTCTGCAGCACGGCCTGAAAGTGGCATCCAGGAAGTGAAAAGGAAAAGATTATGAAGTATCCTGGCAATAGCAAGTTAGGAGTGTCCTTTTGGCAGCAACACTGGGTTTTTGGAAAGAGAGATCTAATTTTGGGAAAAGAAGCCAACTCCTTAGAAATGTTGCTCCTAAACATTCCTAGAATTCAGCTGGGCTGGCATCTCATGAAGCACTGGAGAATTGTAAAGCACTTTAGGACACTAGATAGCAAGCCGGTGAATTAGCTGGCACAAACGCTGTATTGTCTACTTAGGTTAATTTAACAGAAATTCAGCCATGTGGTCACCACTGAACCAAATTTATACTGTCAGATCTTTTGTGAAGGCACAGACACAAGCTTAATGCACATCCAGCCACAATCTTAGCTGTCATGACCCACAGCAAAAATATGGCTCGGTGGAAAGAAGAAACTCTACTGAAATTGTCATAGGCTCTATGGAGGTCTTTTGTGCTCCTGAAGCAGCAACACACCAACACAGTCTTTGAGATAAATTAGCCATGGTCTAGGGGAAATGATCACAAAGGACTGTTGTAATGTTGCCAGATCACAGCTGCTAATGAAGTTTTCCAAACTAGGAAATGTGGTCTGTGTGAACCACCACTTGTATAACCTTAACAAATTGTTTTTCCTTTGGGGCAGAAACCATAATAACAGCTGTATGATTGTGGTTGCTTTCTTGCAAAGAAAATATGAGAAACAGTGTGAACTGCTTCTTAAGCAACTGCAATTCATAGTCATAAGATATCTGCAGCCATAAACTTACCAGCAACTGACACTGCTATATTAATCTGAAAATTGCTGCCACTCAGGAAGAACACATCTCATGTCACCCTCTGTGTTCAGAGCCATTTCAGCATTCGGTCTGAAACTACCTCTGAACAGGAGCCAGAGCCCTCAA
The DNA here is from genome assembly GCA_039720435.1 of Amazona ochrocephala. NCBI lineage: Eukaryota > Metazoa > Chordata > Aves > Psittaciformes > Psittacidae > Amazona > Amazona ochrocephala. Next base: position 25,817,108 of record CM077879.1, read on the forward strand.
CTGCTACGGTCCTCACAGACTTGAAATAAAAATGAATCCCTGTTCGTTTTCCAAGTGAACATCTGATAGAAGCCACCATATCTAACAGACGAACCAGGCACAAAATGCAAGCCAGTAGATTTGATGAATGTTAGAGCAGAAGAAAATGTGAGAGAAGGAAATGAAAATAAGGCCCCAGTGGATTTTTTTGGGGGGAACACTACTACATCTAACTAAGAAGCAGCAAGGAGCTAAAAGAAATTTTCTTCTGGCCAGGAGCTGGGAATTACTCTGATTTGAAATGGAAATATGCAGTTTTGCAGTACTCAGTAAATGACTGAAATTTAAGGGTAACCATCCATTCAAAAGGCTAGGCATTATTTACCAAAAAAGAAGAGAACAAAGAGAGAAGATATTTCATGCATCACTGAGGAGGTGTATCAAAAGGTATAATTCTGCCAGTCAGTCCTTGGAAATCACTATTTCATCACATAAAATGTGGCAGCATCTCTGTATGGACTACAGAGAATTAAATCAAATTGTTGGAAAAGAATCTGATCTGTTATCACTTTAAGTGATACTCTGGTTTCTGTAGCACATTCAACCATGCTTTTCATTTTCGATCTTAGGGCACAAGCATTGACAAATGAACTAGAAATGACTGCTTTTTCAGCTGGCCAACATCTGTGTGAACATACTGCTAGGGTTAGAGCTTGTGCACATCAGCTGGATGTTCGCTGCAGTATGTCAAACTTATTGAACAGGAGCTATAAACACTACAAGTGGTTTGGTATAAGAAAAATATTAGGATTTATGGAACTTAATAACACTGTCAGGTAAGAAAAAAAAAAAGCAGTACTCAGCTCACACTTCATGGCTTACAAATTTTGTAATGCAAAATTTGTGTGCAAAACCACTGCACAGATTCAGTGTTCAAGGGTGTGAATCTACATTTTCAGCATTTAAATGGGTTCTTGTGGTAACTTTGCGTTAAGCTACTAAGGTCAAAATTGGACATAGATGTTGTCTCTAAAACTGGAGGTAATTACTGAAAAAGCCAGTGCCATATTACGGCAGAAGTCCAACTCCTCCCAAGAGAAACCACTGAGGGAGTCAGACTCTTCTCAGTGGCAACCAGTGACAGGGGAAGAGCACTGCAAACAAACTGAAATACATGACATTCCAGCTGAACTCAAGAAAACATTTCTTTGCTGTGATGGTGGTTAAGCACTGGCAGAGGTTGTCCAGGAAAGGCTGTGGTGTCTCCACCCTTGGAGACATTCAGAACCCAAATGGACATGGTCTTGCTGGACAACCTGCTCTGGCTGACCCTTCTTTAACAAGAAGAGTGGACTAGATGATAGTTTAGCAGGAGGGCCAGGAGACCTCCTTGGATGGATAAGGAGCTGCTGAGCAAAATTTGAAGGAAAAAAGAGGCTTACAAAAGGTGGAAGCAAGGTCAGGCGGCCTGGGAAGAATACAGGGATGTTGTCTGGGAAGCTAGGGACCGGGTTAGGAAAGCTAAGGCCCACTTAGAATTAAAATTGGCTAGGGATGTTAAGGATAACAGGAAGGGATTTTATAGGTACATTGCCAATAAAAGACAGACTAGGGACACCGTGGGCCCTCTCCAGAAGCTATCGGGAGAACTGGCTACCCTGGATTTGGAGAAGGCTGAGGTTCTTAATGACTTCTTTGCCTCAGACTTCACTGGCAAATGCTCTGACCACACCACCCAAGTCTTGGAAGGCAGACGCGGGGACGGTGAGGGTGGGGACCCTGGGCCCACTGTGGGGGAGGATCTTGTTCGGGACCACCTTAGGAACCTGAATGTATACAAGTCCATGGGACCGGATGAAATCCATGGGCGGGTCCTGAAGGAGCTGGCAAATGAAGTTGCTAAGCCACTGTCCATCATATTTGAAAAATCATGCCACTCAGCTGAAGTTCCCGATGACTGGAAAAAGGGAAATATAACCCCCATTTTCAAGAAGGGGAAAATGGATGAGCCAGGGAATTACAGACCAGTCAGTCTCACCTCTGTGCCTGGCAAAATCTTGGAGCGGACTCTCCTGGAAGGCATGCTAAGGCACATGAAAACCAACAAGGTGCTTGGTGACAGCCAGCATGGCTTCACTAAGGGGAAATCCTGCCTGACCAATCTGGTGACCTTCTATGAAGGGGCTACGGAACTGATGGACAGGGGCAGAGCAGTTGATGTCATCTACCTGGACTTGTGTAAAGCCTTTGACACTGTCTCCCATGACATCCTTCTCTCTAAGTTGGAGAGACATCAATTTGATAGGTGGACCACTTGGTGGATAAAGAACTGGCTGGATGGCCGCACGCAAAGAGTAGTGCTCAGTGGCTCAGTGTCCAGCTGGAGACCAGTAACGAGTGGTGTCCCCCAGGGATCGGTGTTGGGACTGGTCTTGTTCAACATCTTTGTGGGTGACATGGACAGTGGGATTGAGTGCGCCCTCAGCAAGTTTGCCGATGACACCAAGCTGTGTGGTTCGGTTGATACATTGGAGGGAAGGAATGCCATCCAGAGGGACCCTGACACGCTTGTGAGGTGGGCTGATGCCAACCTGATGAAGTTTAACCATGCCAAGTGCAAGGTCCTACACCTGGGTTGGAGCAATGCCAGGCACAGCTACAGGTTGGGCGGGGAGGAGATTCAGCGCAGCCCTGCGGAGAAGGACTTGGGGGTGTGGGTTGATGAAAAAATGAACATGAGCCGGCAGTGTGCGCTTGCAGCCCAGAAAGCCAACCATATTCTGGGCTGCATCAAAAGGAGTGTGACCAGCAGGTCAAGGGAGGTGATCCTGCCCCTTTGCTCTCGTGAGACCTCACTTGGAGTATTGTGTGCAGTTCTGGTGTCCTCAACATAAAAAGGACATGGAACTGTTAGAACAAGTGCAGAGGAGGGCCACGAGGATGATCAGGGGACTGGAGCACTTCCCGTATGAAAATAGGCTGAGAAAATTGGGGCTGTTCAGCCTGCAGAAGAGAAGGCTGCGTGGAGACCTCATAGCAGCCTTCCAATACCTGAAGGGGGCCTATACAAATGCTGGGGAGGGACTCTTCATTAGGGACTGGGGTGAGAGGACAAGGGGTAATGGGTTTAAACTTAAACAGGGGAAGTTTAGATTGGATATGAGGAAGAAATTCTTTACTGTAAGGGTGGTGAGGCCCTGGAATGGGTTGCCCGGAGAAGTTGTGAATGCTTCATCTCTGGCTGCGTTCAAGGTGGGGTTGGACATAGCCTTGGATGGCATGGTTTAGTGGGAAGTGTCCCTGCCCATGGCAGGGGGGTTGGAACTAGATGATCTTGAGGTCCTTTTCAACCCTAACTATTCTATGATTCTATGATCTTGAGAGGTCCCTTCCAACCTCAGCCATGCTGTGGTTCTATGGTACTTTGCCACTCCAGAGGGAACCCAGGAGTAGGTACACCTACAGAGCACTTTCGCTATAACTTCAGTGGGAGTAAAATTATTTGGGATGGGTGATATTAAAATATAAAAAGAGATAGTAAGACACCTAGAAATATCTGTGCAGGAAGACACTATATATACACACACTATTTGGTGTTAATATCTTTGGTCTGCTGAATATTTGGGGAGGGGACCAACAATGCAACGTTATAGGATTCCTAGGACTAAGAGACAGGATCTGCAAAATCCTGTGAGACAGTCATAGAGCATGACTGATTATCTACCAGAACAACTAACCTCTAATTGGGGAAAGATAGATACAGTCTAGAATACTGCCTTTTAAAAAGTGACAGCTTCCAAGTTACAGTATTATCTTTTTGCACCCCGTCAGGAAGATGGGAAACTTGTTACACGGAATTTTGTGAGATAGTTTATATTGCACTGAAACTGCTAAAATTGCTACCCCTTATTTGATACAAATGTACAAGACAAGAAATTCTTGACATCTAAACTAGATTTTTCACCTAAACAAGGGTGCATGATATTAGTGAAAAGATAGACACACAGAATAGTAGGGATTTTCTAGATACCGTTCTGTGGAACACTGTGCGCCTAATAGAGATGCAAAGAGCAGAGAAATTGCTTAGTTCTGCTGTGTTCAGGGAAACTGTATATTACTCAATACATTAACAGAACACTATTTGAGCCTTGTTTGTTTAACCTGACTTTATCCTCAATGTTCTCCTCTAATAACTTGCCACATCCTATGTTCTTGCTAGCCACGCGGCCAAACTAGAGACAATGAGGTCAGGAAAACAACAAAAGCAGCTTATCTTAATTTATATTCTTTGGATTGTTCCTCATTGGTTTCTATGACTTCAAATGTAGTTCAATTAACTGTGGTTGAAACAGTGCCTAATGATAAAGATTTAATGATCTAGCCCTAAATTATTATGCTACTGTAGTAAGATCAATAGAAAAGTTTTGATTTCTTCCTAACAAAAACCTGTTCTAGTCTCCAAAATGCAGATATTTTAGGATGGTATCAATGGCAATACTGCTTGATAAATTACCAATCTGTTATGGTTGAGTTCTTTCTGGATGATCTCTGACAAACTTCACTATTTTGTAAATTTTTGTTGTAGACAGTTCCAAAAGACTTCCATCAGTTGTGGACTTGGTGCTCATCATGACAGATTATACTGTAGTTTAGCAAGATAGCCATCGGCAGAAATAAGTTCAAATTCTAGTTAGAATTTTCAAAAAGCCTCAGAATCCCCAAACTGCTATATCAAGCAATAATAGCTGAATTCAAGAGCTCCAGATTTTTTATTAAAAAGATTTATATTTTCCTGCCTTTCAGGATCCCTAAAAAGTCTTGTGCTTAACGAAACAGAGAGAGCATTGAAGGGATCCATAACATTTGACGCAAAATATACTGGAGTATGTTCTCTCTGCGGTTTGGCTTCTAGTAGGTTTCCAATTTTGCTGCATATATTCTTGTATTATACTGTGGTTATTAATACATCTTTAATCCATATTCTTTTACAGCTGGAAACCTTTTTTGAATTGGGAGCATATATACCATACAACACTACTGCCTGCAGGAGCCTGATCCTGCATATATCTCTGCAGCCTGCATTGATGGCTCTAGGTCTCAGGTTACATACGTGAAGAGGACAAAGTGTCTAGTCTCACCCTTTTCTCCTGAGAAGGCATGGCAATGATGTAGAAGGACAGTTTGCAACATACACTCCCTAAATAAGTGGTCTGTCTCCTCAAAGGAAAAGGCAGGAAACCAGATGGAAGCATCCTGGAGATGCAAATTTTATCTACATGCTGTCAGTTGGACCACTCTGTACACAAGGAGCTTTTCAGCAGTTAGCTTAACTACACTGTCAGGAATATGAAAATACTCTGGGTGGAGTTAGTCTCTCATTAGGTCAGTTGAGTTTAGAATTAAAACTGGAACAGCAAATTATTATGAAGCATTAATTGAATGAATATGGAAATCCAGAATAAATAAAAAATTAAACGAGCTTCCTTTTGAGGAAAAGCAAACTCAGTCACAGCCTAATTGCTCAGCATTGCTAGTAGTCTGTAATTGCTAAAATAATAATTCCAAAATATTACTGCCACTTTATCTTCTCTTTTGCTTGCTTGCTGCATGTAGGTACTTCCCTGGCTACACTTCAGTGAACAATCAATTTAAGCTTCCAGCTTCGAGGTCCTAGATACTTCAGTCCTGATGACATTTATGAAATCGAGGTTTTCTGAGCCCCTACAGTCATTAAAATAGCAGGGATTGTTATTCAGTCACAGATCCTACAGACATGAGGAGAAGATGTCATCCAGCTGGCCAGGAAAAACTGTCAGGCTGCCCTTTCAAGGCACCTTTAAGTCCCTTTGTAACTATTTATGAAGACTGCAGTATTTAACTATGTAAAGTTACATAGGTTTGATAATGTACTGTAAGTTATTACATTAATAGGTGGTAATACAAAATGCTTAAAATGGTACAAGTACTTCACTCAGGGCAGAAAATGTTTCTGAGTAGAAGACAATCTACCAGCAATGTAGCACAGCGACTATATGCTTAGTATTATTGGCTAAATCCTCTCTTCCCTTAAAACACTAATGCTCATAAAACTAATAACAACAGCCATGTTAGGCTGTGAAAACTATTTCTGTATTCCCATCTTACTTTCATTTTGAAAGGACCCTCAAAACAATCACTATTTTCTTTTTGTAAGAAGAGCATAGCTTTGCAGCTTTTCCTTTGTAAGAAATGTGTTTAGTTTCCTTTAGTCAACTTGTCAGTCTGCTGATGCAAGACTTTGCAAGGTAGATGCTCATTAAGAATATGAATAAACTCGGGACCTCCTGCAGAATTACAAAAACTACCTCACAGCTGAATCTGTGCCTTGTTTTACTGACTTGTTTTTGCCTTTCATGAACCACAAGACACAGCCCCTAGGCCCTCAGATGTATGTAGCATCAGTTGAAAACCACCCCTCCACAAAGAACAGGAAGTTTAAGCCTGTTTTGCTAACAGACTTAGAAGCATTGGGGCTGTTTGTATCTAGGTTTTCCTACAAAAAACATCACATTCAGATAAAGCATGAATTTAGGAGATACTGCGAGGCCACCAAATCAATGAAAAGTCCAGGGTGTGCTGTCAATTTCTAATAAAAGCCCTTAAGAAGTGAAGAACAATAAGGTGTTATTCTTAAACCACCAACAAACTTCTGCACATGCATTATTTAATGAAAACTTTTCCAAATCTTGTTTAAGCCATAGACTGATTGATGTAAAATCAATAGCTGAATTAATTTCTGATCTAACTCCACTAAGTCAGATGAATTGCATTATGTGAATTCAAACTGAATGACTTCAGATGACTGATGTTTAGTTGGTACACTTACTGCCCTTTTAAGCATATCAATAAGTTACTAATGACATGAAAAATACGGTTTGGAAAGTGCAGACACCATGAGTGAATACCTCCTCTTCCTGCCAGGAACACCAATTTCTGTTCCGCTGTTTCAACTTTCTGCCTGCCCCTTCTCCAAGCTCTTCCTCAACACCTTTACAGGGAAAGCCGGAGAAGGCAGCAGCCGCGCCCTGAGCTCTTCGTAAGGCAAAGAGCTCCCAGCAGCAAGACCCGTCTCACGGGAGCAAGCCAGTGCGCCCTGTTCCGCCCAGGAGAGGGCACTCTTACATCTGGCCGCACAACCGGACGTGGACTTGCATAGAAGGAACAGGAAAGGTAAGATGACAACTCATACTCGGTCAACTTGCACAACCAGTTAGTTATTTTTATGATAAAGCTAATCATCGGCATGAGTTGAGTCATCCAGACGCTGCCATAACAGGAACACAAGATAAATAAACATGTAGCTTAAATTTTTTTGTAGTCTCTGAAATGTGCTAAATGATATGCAGATAAAAAAGAAAACTTCTAGCATGTAGGCCCCTCTGTTGAATGCTGGAATGACAGAAAGAGGTGTACCTATGGTTGAAAAAGAGGATTAAGTTTAAAAATAACCTGGTTTATGAATATTATTTGTTGCTGATTTTTTAAATAAAGCATTATTATAAATGAGCATATGAACATTTAAATGCAAAGCGCATACCAGCTAATACTAATACAGCCTGCAAAGTAAATCCTCATGTGGATGCCTCATGAAATAAACAAAATAAGAATCAAAAATATGTTACAGGTTAACCCCCTGAAATCAATATACAGGTCTCCTGAGACGGCTCTTCTCTCCAACACGAAATCCTCCAGCAACAATGAAAGAAGATCAAGCCTGACATTTTTGCTTCTTTTAAATTAAAGAGGCCAAGGTGAGGAGGGGATGAGTCTTGTTATGCAAGGGACAAAGCAGCAAAACAGGATCCGAATGTTGCATGCTGGAAAGTTATAGTTTCAAAAAAGGCATTTTCTCCTAATCACAGGGAGCAATCTCAACAATTCCAAATTCCCTCTGAGTAATTCTAATAGAAACATATCCTATTGATATGAACAGCATAAAATTGGGAAAATATATAAATGAGAAAAAGATCATGAAGAATCTTAATAGAAATATAATCATACTTTGTGCTGTCATAAGCATCTTGGGGGCCCCAGGCAGTGTACTGGGGTTGGGGGGCACCTCTAGTCGCAGACGGATAAACCATGCATATGGTGACCGTACCGTATGGACAATGAGTCCAACATGCACAATTTGTGCATGAACAAGAGCCACTTTTCCATTAGAATAAGGAGAACTTTCCTACATGTAGGCTGCAGGATAGATAAGATATCCCATATTGCATGGGAGATGATACATTATTTAGGATTTTTGGTTATCCTAGCTTCGGCTAATGAATATTTGCAGCCTTTCTCTATTAAGAGCTTGGGCTGAAGTCCTACAATCACTGACACTACTTTACAGGCACTGATCCTATAAAATTTCCTCCTGCAGTAATCTTGCATAATTTGAACTTCATTATTAATTTGATTTGCTTTTTGAAGTAAAAGACACCATATTTCCTGCTCCCACTTCCCAAAGTATTTCAAAGCAGCATGCCAAACACACTAAACAATGCGTGTATAGCCAGAATTGTATCTCCCACTCTACTAGTTATGATGAATACCAATGGGCAAAAGTATAGAACAATTTGCAGCCAGTTTGTGAAAGCTGCTATTGAAAGAACTGCTTGTTAGAAGGCTAAATTGATGATGGGATCAATGAAAGATCTCCTGAAATAAAATATACTACAAAATTCTGTAATTCAAGAAGTGAGCTGACTATGTTCAAAGGACTACAGTTTTACATTTTGTGTTTGGATTTTTCTAAGGGTGAAACACTAATGAGAACTTAATTCAAAGAATAGACACAGGACTATAATAAAATCCACCCCCCTCGACACCTATTTAAAGACAGCTAGACTATGGCCCAGTACTGGCCTAAAAACCCTGTAAATTCTGTAAAATAATAAACTCTGGTAAAGCACAAAACAGCATAGGAGATATACAAGGATAACACCAGCATGATGATTACATAAGGTACTGATTTTTATGCAGTGTTTTCATCCGGGCAAAACTCACCACTACTCTATTCTATCCCCCAAAAGCCTTTCTGTAGCTATCTTTTACCAAAGATCAAATTAATACAATACACAGTGAATATGACATATCTGTGAGATAAGTGAAAGATGTCTATTTAAGGACAAGGGAAAGGAATGTGGTGCACTAAGGAAAAGAGATACAGTAATTCATATTAATTTGATTTGCTTTTTGCAGTAACAGACTCTGACATTTGTAATCCAAATGAGCACACGAAAATGAACCTAGATACAAACCAGGCAAAATCACTGCCCTTTACTGTGGCAGTTACTAGATGTCTACTACCTAAAACATACAAGCATACTCAACAGGAACACAAAGGATTCTTACGCTTGATAAAGGTCATGTTTTCCAGTCCATTCAGAGCATAATCTAAATATTAGAAGCTCAGCTTCTTTCAGTGAGCTGTCTGAAAAGACAAGAGGCATTTAACCCAGAGATTTATGTAATACCTTTATAATTTTTGTCTATAGTTCTCAATAGGAGCTCATCACACCATGAGCCTAACTTCCATCTATGAGCTGCAAGAGGCAGAGAAGTTCTTACCTTCACTTTACAAATAAGAGCCCAAGGACCAGAGAAGGCATAGAGGATCCAAGGCCTACCTCCTCAAAAGGAACTTCAGATTTATCAGTGGGATTTAGACATCTAAATTATTCTAAAGATGAAGGCCTGAGATCACACTACAAGACATTAAAAAAAAAATCAGGCCTAATGCAAGATGGTCCTTCTCAAAAAAGTACCGAAAACCACAGCTGAAAAACGACACTGTGTATTGCATTAAAAACAAGTATTGGTCTGAAGGCAGCCTAATTCGATGAACAGATGCCCATGGTACAACAATTTTTTACGACTTTTTCCAGCCAAACCACAGAGGAGGAGCAAACACACCGTAAAAGGACTATATACATTTGTATATAGTTGACAGATATTTTATTTTTATCAGCTGGGCCTTTCTATGCTGTTTATATAATAGTCAAAATGTTGTGTATACTAATGGAGATAAATAAGCAGCATTTTCAGATGACAGTCATACCAGAAGCAGGTGTTTGTTGAGATAAATGTCCATGTTGTACATTGTCCTCCTACACTGCACCATTAAGAAGAGGCACTATAAATTCTATAGACCCTAATGTCTTGAAAGCCTCTAGTTCCTGAATAAACAACAGTCGTAAATGCAATCTCATGCTCCTCTCTGAAAATCTGCCTACAGTTTTCCATACCATACTGTATTTTGTGCACCTCAGGCTAGCATGGATGGTTTCTGGTCCCCTATTTCAGTTTTCTAAACAGAGCAACATCTGCGGATTGCCATTTGCTTCTGCAATAAAACGTAACAGTCAATTAGACAGGACTGACATTCACCTTTTACTCTACTTCTTAAAACTTGTAACAGAATCCATAAAAACTTCCTTACGCTGCCTTCTCAAAGGTGTCTGCTTCTGGGCCTGCCGGGCCCGTATGCGCTCCCTGTCCCGTGTGAGGAGGCGGCCGCGCCTCCAAGGGGAAGGCGAGGGTGGGAGGAGGGCGAGGAGCCGAGCCAGAAGGGATGTGTGAGAAGCTGCAGTTTTCTCCAGTGAGCGCAAAAAAATAGATGAGTACTGCTGCCTGCGCAGGCTGAGCGGTCTCAAGGCGTGTAAAACTCCCCGTGGTTATTTTTGCTCAGGACTTCAGCAGGAGACATGACAGCTGTTCCCTGAGCCAGCTGTTTCCTCAGGTACACCTCAGACTTCTCCACTGCTACCTCAGGACCCCCTCCCGGTTCAGCCCAGCAGTCGGCTCAGCCCTCCCGAAGGCACCGCTTCACCCCTGTCCCCGGTCCGGTGCCTCAGGGCTCCCCGCCGCGGCGCGCCGGGCCACAATGCCGGGCGGGCCGCGCTGCCTGGGAGCCATGACAACGCAACCGCCTTAGCTCTGCCCCGGGGCTCGCCGCCGCCAGCGGCGGCTGGGCTCTACCTGCAGACTTCTCTCCTCACACTTTTGTCGGGCGCCGCCAGGGAACCCACCCGGCCCGTGACACAGCGAGCGGCGGCAGGAAGGCGGGCGTCTCTCGGGGCAGGCAGCGAGCGGCGCGAAACCCCCACACCTGCTAAGGAGGAAGAGGCAGCATTCTACCCTCGGGAGAAGCAGAGGGTGGCAGGCCAAGCGCGCCTGCAGCCGCCCCGCCAGCCAGAGCTCAGCCCCCACCGTCGGGGAGCCCCGGTGCCCGCTCCACTCCGCGCACACAGCAACCCGCCCTGAGCAGCGGCGGCAGAGCCGCCTGTCTTAGCGCGCATGCTCGGAGCGGGCGCCATTTTGGTTGGGGCCGGGAGTTATCCAGCGGGAGCGGCGGCGGAGCTCGCTGGGCCCGGCTCGGAGGCGGCGAGTGGGTGCCCGCTGCGGAGATGGCCAACATTGCGGTGCAGAGAATCAAGCGGGAGTTCAAGGAGGTGCTCAAGAGCGAGGAGGTCAGAGCCTATCCCCGTATCCCTGCGTGCCGCCACCACCCCCCCCCGTGTGTGTGTATGTGCATGAGTGTGGGCAGCGAGGAAGGTGCGGGTGCCCCTCTGGCCTGCGCGGGGACCCCGCTTCCCCCTCAGCCCCACCTCCCCACGCTGGGGGTGGGCCCGTCCCACGGCCTCGGGGAGGGGTATGGCGATTCCTGGGGAGACGGGACCCGCCAGCCGCTGGGGGGGGAAGGAGGGGGCCGCGGAGCCCCTCCCCCAGCGGGCAGCGGGAGCTGCTGGCCGTCCCAGGGGGAAGCGGGGCCGGCGGGCCGGGCTCAGGAAGTGTGGTGGTGGCAGTGGCGGCGGGGGGCACGGCCCAGGAGGCCGGGCAGGCAGGCCCCCGGCAAGGGTCCCCGCTACCCGGTAGCGCGCCGCCAGGCCGGAGGCTGCGGGGCGGGGCCTGCCCGGCTCGGGGCGCCCCCGGACCGCGCTCTCCTGCGTCCCTCCGCACGCGCGTGAGTGCTGCCGCCCGCGCGCTTTCGGGCCCACGCTCCTCTCGGTCGGGGGGGAGGGAAGGGCCGCGGAAAGGGGAATGGTGTGAGCTCTCCATGCAAGCCGGCAGGGTGATGAAGCGAATTGGAGGGGTTCGTGGTCTCACACATTCCCAGTAGCTCGTCCCTCCACTTAGGGCCGGAGGCTGCAGAGCGTGGCTTTTATTATTTTTTCTTAGAGGGTTGCAAGGAGTTCCCTATTTATTTAGGCGACTTAATACAGAACTTCATTTATCCCACTGCAGGCTTACTCACCTTTAGGTGGATGCTTTTAATACCTCCCTCATTTCAGTCATGTTACCTTGTTTCCTGAGCAGTGTGTTCAGAGGTGGTCAGTAGGAGAAGCCGGCCACTTCCAGGGGGACATGGAAGAAGTTCTGGTCAGTTTGGAGGGTTATATATCGGCGTTTGCGTGGTTACATTAGTACAGATTCTGCTTGTCTGTGTCTGAGTTGGTGGATGTCAGCCAGATAGGTTTTAATGGTTGTGTCGTCATTGTCGTCCTACTTGGGATGATGTTGCAGGTTAGATGCTTGTGAAATTTTAATGGGAATATGCAATTCCTAAAGCTAGTGTTTTAGGAATCTAGGCATATTCACAGAGGAGAAGTCAAGAGGATAATTTCTGGAGGATACTAATGACCTAAGGAAAACATGTTCAGGGCAGCAGTAGCTGATGTGCTTTTAAATTGAGTGTGCTAACAGCGTTGTTGCTATGCAGCTTGAACTAGCCCCTAGAAAAATGTTAGGGCCTTGTTTTACAGCTGCCTTCAGAGCCCAGGCTGACTGAGCTAAGCTGTTCCACAGCGAATACAGAATTGCCTGTAAACTAGGAGAAATTTCTAGGTGGACACCTTTATACCAAAGCTAGAAAATCTAGACCTTGTACCTTGTATGACAGGCTGGTATTATGGGAACAAAGGAGTCTTTATTTGAAAGTGCTGTCTAAAGGCTTCAAGACCCTTTCCCTTTGCTTTATGTAGAAAAAAGAAACCTTGATTGGCACAGGTTTTGGGGAGACTTATGCTAATTTTTTTTACTGTAAAGGTTGGATGTAGTGAGCTTCAGTGCATAGACTAAACCGTTTGTTTAGTCTGTGCATTGGAGGGCTTGGTACAGAATGTTGGAAATAAATAGTATTGTGAAGTAGCCTTTAAGCTGCCCAAAGCTTCCCAAAAATAAGGCCACAATTCTTATGAAATGAAAAGGATGGAATTTTAAAATTACAATGCTGAAGAATTTGATACTTCTTTTTTCTACCATTAGGAAGCTAAATATGAGTGTTGTACTGATACAGCAGTATGTATAAAAGTGATGTTTACAGACTACGCAAATTCCCCTGTCTTGAATGCACAATTTCAGTGTTACTCAATTGTTGTCCAAGTTGCAGGCAAAGTTGTTTGTGAATGTTTGTACACTCAGAGGCAGTCAAACTGCAGTGTTAGTATCATGAGCATGAAAGCATATGGAGTAAGGTGGTGAATAGGGGTGTAACTAAATACTACAAATCACAGAGGAGAAAAATGTGTTTTTTTGTGTGTTTTGTGTACTTAAATGATTATTAAACTTTTTTTCTTAAAAAAAGAATTAAAGACAACTTTTTCAGGAATAGTGATGCAGAGTCCCTCTCCAAAGGCAAAGTGGCTCACATTGTCTGCACTTAAATTATTCTTGATTTGATGCTTTGAGCTACATCTGAACATGAAGAGCAACCACCCGTTTCCTTGTATGTGCAGTATGAGCACTAATAGCCGGGAAAGGGGCAGGCACGCTTGGAAATAAGACATAGGAAGTTTATCATTCAGCTTCTTCTAGTGCTCAGTTTTGGGATGAAATAGAATGGTGGAACCAGGAATGTGTTTAAAAGGGAGCAGCTGAATGGCAGTTAATTCCTCCTGCATTTGAAGTACATCTTGGAAGCACCAAATTTCAATTCTAAATACCAGTGAAGAAAGAGTTCTGAAAAGCATGTTTATCTTTGCTGTGGATAAGGATCTACATATTCTTGGTCAAGGATGCAGTGGATCCTTGCTATTCATCTGACTAAGTGTACTTTTCATGTTACTTAGCTCTATTTCCTTGACTTAAATGGCATTTCTGGGAACTTGCCAAAATGTGTATTTTAGACAGTCTTGTTCTTTGGTTTACAGATAAGCTATGAAGGATTTTGTTTGTTCTGATTTTTTTTTTTGAAGTTGAATCTGGGGCTTCTTGCATATTTTGAAAAAGCATTCTTTTCACGCTTAAGCAAGAGAAATGTATTTGCTCTGCTTGCTTTATTATCTTTAGTCTTATTATAAGCCTTACACGTTAACTTATGGAGTGGGATATTGTGTATTTAAGAGAGTTCCTTGTAACTTTGCATCTCTTTAATACCTGGATTTAATAGATCAAACTAACAACTATGTATTTGTCAGGAGTGGTCTCCAAAGTATTGTAATAAAATAAAACTCTTTACCGTTGTGTGTGGAAAAAGCTTTAAAATTTGAAGGTAGATGAGGTCCTGCATCTTTAACAAAGATGAAGCTGTTAAGTTAGTCTAGGTAATAACTTGCCTGGTTAAATATGGGTTAAGGCTACTGTACTGTGTTTGTATTAAAAGTCTAAAATGACTAGGCAGTACATTAGATCATACTTCAAATCCTAGTCTAGGCAAGGCATCAATTGGTCAAAATTATTCTCTTATTCTGTCATTTCATTCATCTCTTGTCTTGTTGATTTTATGGGCTGAAATTCTAAAGCTGCAGAACGTATTTTGAACCAAAGTATGAGGCTACAGTGTGATGGAGAAACCATAAATTGGTGGAGGGAGAATAGTATCCCACTTCTGATAAGTGGGAGAATGCTTTGGTGAAGATTGATATTATTTCAAAACAGAGTTACTGGAATGCTGCAGTGGGTAGCCAATTACCTGCTCTCTGTTTATAAGCAGCTATCTTATGAGAGGAGGAGTCCGCCATTTAACAATGAATAGAAATGTGTTGAAACATCTTGTGGTCACTTAAACACTGATGCTGACAAGTGGTTGAAATTCACCAGGTAAATTGGTAATTGAAATTCACCAGGTAAAAAAATTAAACAATGCGTGACTTGTTTTCATATTTTAATAGAGCATCAGTGTTATGCTTTAAGGAGATTACATTAGGCTAGCATTGAAGGACTCATTATTTAATTGGCTATCTAGTTTCTTTTATCATGTAGGAATGTAAGGTGTTCTCTGGCCATCTGTAAGTAAGAGGCTAATAGATTCCTTGCAGTGAAACCGCTACTCTGGTACTGAAGGTAACACATTGGGAAACATAGCTTCCTCCTAGCAAGAAGAGAGTCGGTATCTCTACCACAGAATGTTCTTTTCTTACGAATATCAAGAGGCAGGTTTATCTGCATGGGAGGTAAACCCAGATAGAGCTGAGAGTAAATTAAACTTGACTGCAGTTATGGAATACAAATATCTGCATTAACCGATATCTGAATTGGCAGTTAAAATTTGTAACTTGCTTGAATCCAAAACAGCATTCAAGTGAAGACAGTAGGTTAATGGCAAAGTTGAAGGAAGTGGGTATTTGTTTTGAGGTCCGCTTTGTGCTCTTGTGATTTAGAGGAGGAAGGGAGAAGGAAAAGGTTAACAGTAGTCTGCCATACTGTGTCCCTTCTTAAGCTTTTAAAGTTCTAGTGAGTAGCTCTGGTGTTTGCTGTTATCATTGTGTGTAGTGGTCTTGTGATTTGTGTCAGTCTACAGTAAGATGCTAAGGGGCATCTCTGACATTTTCTTGCTATTTGGAAAAGCTATAAACATTTAATCTTAGGCTCAGAAAAACTTACTTTGTCTTGTTTATGTTTGGGTGGTCTTGGGTACTAGAAGTTAAATTCACCAAGGTAGAAACTTTTTAGTAATAATTGTGCTTTAGTATTGCTAGAAGGGCCTGTTGGAAATTGCGGATGCTTGTTCTACTTCCCATTTATCATATAGAGCCAATGCAGATGTGGAAGAATGAGATGTCTTCTGTTGTGGCTCCTGAATCAATGATATTTTATTAAACAGTATCCATTTTCTCCCAGTGTGTATGGTTAACTTGTGATCTGTAAGAACAGTCATGCTGAAATTAGTAGAAGTTTTGTGAGTGCAGTGGGACTGTTGTTGTGGTTTAACCCCAGCCAGCAACTTAAAGTACCATGCAGTCACTCTCTCCCTGCACTCCCTGTGAGGGACAGGAAGGAGAATTGGGTTGGGTTAAGAACAGTTTAATAATTGAAATAAAGTAAAATAAAATAATAATTACAACAATAGTAATGAAAAGGGAGATAACAAAAGGAGAGAGTGAAGAATAAAACCCAAGAGAAACAACTAATACACAATACAATTGCTCACTGTCCAGTGACTGATACCTAGCCTGTCCCCAAGCAGGGATCAGTGCCTCCCAGCCAACTACCCTGATTTATATACTGAGCATGATGCTTTATGGTCCGGAATATTCCTTTGGCTAATTTGGGTCAGCTGTCCTGTCTCTGCTCCCTCACAGCTTCTTGTGCTCTTTCTCACTGGCAGAGCATGAGAGGCTGAAAAGTCCTTGATCAGGGTAAGTGATACTTAGCAACATCTAGAACATTAGTGTGTTATCAGCATTGTTCTCAAACTAAAGCCAAAACACAGCACTGTACCAGCTACTAGGAATAAAATTCTCTCTATCCCAGCTGAAACCAGGACAACTGTTTATGTGAATAAAGCTAAAGTGTGTCTAGTTAATTAAAAAGTGTAAAGTTAAAAAAGGTGTAAAGATGAGAACTTTTAAACTGTCATTATTATGTCGGTACCAATCTCTGTTCAGCCTGTCAGAAGACTTGCATATGATACAAAACGGGGACTGTCAGTGCATTGGAGCGCAGGGCAGGGCTGCTATGCAATGGGATCTTAGTAGGCTGGAGAAATGAATGGGGTGATGGGAACCTTTTGAAGTTCAAAAGTAGGAGCCAAGTCCTGCTTCTGGTAGGAAAGAGCACTATGCATCAGTACATAGGCTGGCGACTGATTGGAAGCAAAGCAGGCTAGCAGGAGACTGCTTGCATGACCTAGTGGAGGGCAAGTTGAACATGATTTAGCAGTGCTTTTGTGGCAAAGAAACCCTACCACATGCTAGGTTGCATTATCAAGAATGTAGTCAGTGGGTTGCAAGAAGTGATTCTTCACCTCTGTTCTGTGCTTATGAGGCCATGTGTGGTGTACTCTGTCCAGTTTGGGACTTTCCAGTGTAGGACATTGATATACTGGAGTGAGCCCAGCAGAACACCAAGGTGTTTAAGGGGCTGGGGCACATGTTGTGTGAAGAGAGGATGAGAGAACTGATGTGGAGGGAACTGCTCGAGGGGACATCTTCCTGTCACCCATAAATATCCGTGGAGAGGCTCTGGAGACGAGCTAAGCTTGTGGGCGAAGTGCACGGGGATAGGATGAGGGGCAGTAGACACAAGCTGGAACATGGGAAGTTCTGATTAGACACTGGGAAAAATTGCTATCATGGTAGTCAAACATTTAAATAGATTGACCAGCAAGATTGTGGCATCTGTTCTTGGAGATACTCAAAATTCAACAAGTTCTTGAGCAACCTCTCATTGGACCTGCTTTGAGCAGGAGGTAGACTAGAGGCTATGCAGGTTTCTTCCTACATGATTATGTATTTCCAGTTTCTTTTTTAATGTTTTTTCAGTTTGCGTAATAAAACAGAGAGAGAGAGGCTCCAAGACTGTGGCCACACCTGGTGAAACTTTCCCCTGTAAACAGATTGAAGACTTTTAAAGTTGACTTATTCCTTTTAGTTCAGAGTAGTTTCCTCTACTGTAAGACAATAATGAATCATCTTCCTTTTCACATTAGAGGCTGAATATTCAGGTAGATGTGATGTTGCCAGGGCTTTTAGGCAAGTTCTGGGTTGGAACCTGAAGGTAGAACAGATGAGAGATCTGTAGTATCTCTTTAAGCTGCATTTCTCTGAAATGTTAAGATCATCTCAACTTTGAAATAGTTGTTTGTGAGATCCTTTGTACATTGCCAAAAAGTTTTGTCTACTATGTATTTTAAGCCATGCCTGTCATTTTAGGCAAGACATTTAGACTGGTTTTCCATAATTATATAAAAAGGATACCGAACTACCATTACTATGCATCTTTGGTTTTCATAATTCCATCTATGGTGTTTGGTTGTATCTTCCAGTTTGTACTGGAAAATAATGCAGAAAGGATCTGTAGATCTTTGCTTTCAAATGAGTTTGTCTGTAAGTCACTTTTTTGGTAACTAAAGAATAGTTGGCTCAAAAGAAAATGCATTTACTAGGAAGTTTTTAAGAAAACTGCTCATTATTCTCACTTCTATTATTTTACTTGTAATTTTACACCTCTTTAGCTGAACCATGTATCAGTTTTTCAAGTTCTACAAATACACCATTGCACTTTTAGGATCAGTATCATGTAGATGCTAATAAGCACTAGTATTCATAATACTACTTAAGTCTGTGATTCAAAATACTTAACTTATAATGTTAGTAACCATTTGACCAGACCTATGAGTTGGCCAAGTATTGGTAGTGGGGATATTCATGAAGAGAAGGCAATATCTGTTGCTCATCCTTATATTCCATTAGTGACATTTTTTCATGTTAACATGTATCCATTTGAGACTGGAATATAGTAAGTGGTCTACATATCAGTTGACAGAATCTGAAAGATTTGGGGGGTACGTGGAAAACAGAAAAAAGACTTGGTCTCCATTTGAGTCAGGGTCATCTCGTTGTCTCTAGTAATCTCTTAAAAACCTGAGGAAAGAGAGTTGTGTCTGGTGACAGGACTGGGTTAGTCAGGTTAGGATTAGAGGCTAGGATGCAGCTCCCAGATGGTACCCCCTGACCACAACTCTTTGTGGACCTAAGGAATAGTAGGAATGAGCCAATCCTTTCACCTTCCCAGTCTCCCATTCATTCTTCTGTGTTTGTTTCCAGGAATTTGTCTTTAATAGGAAAGAAGTGTACGAGTCCTAAGGTTAGTTCATTTTACTCAGTATGAACTTTAAATAGAGTTAATGTTTTAACATACTAAATTTGTGTAACTATAAATTGCAAGAAAGTGCTGGTTAGAAGTCCAGTTCCGAGTTGTCTCATGTTTTTTGTTTGCATTTAACTTCTTAAGCTAGTGCAGGTACTTAGCATAGTTCTTAAATTATTCAGCTCTTAAATGATTTCTAGCTTGTTTCATAATCTTAGTAAGGATTGTTGTTATTACTGTGCTTCATCTCTTTTACACTAGTAATTGGTGCTGGTATTAAATTGAGAAAATGCTTTTTGATTAAACTTCATAATTGCAAGTTATCTTTTGTCTCTAACAAACTAGGTAAAACTTTGCTGCAATTTAGATAAGGAAAATAAGCAATTTAGTTCTTTTATGGCAAAGAGTGTGAGTTTTGAGAAATAGTGTTCTATAAGGCACTCTAGGGATGTAGTCCACTTTTGTGCTCCTGACTTACCTGGTGTTTTCCCTTCAGATTGTATCAGTGTTAACACTTGTAATATTTGAATTGGGAGCACTTGAGTATGCTTGCCATGAGTACTTAGTAAAAATAGCATCTGCATAATAAATTGAGTACATCTGTAAGCATCAAAAGTAACCTTGTTTGAGGACCAGATCTGTGTCTGTTATTCTGGCATGTTGTAACAGAATTGTACTCTGTTGTCAGACAACAGGCCGTAGATTGTTACTCTTTAGTCAGAATTCTAAGAGTCTGCACAGGAGAGCGATGTGAATATCCCTGGCTACAAAAGGAGCTTCATTTAGCATGTGTGCATTATTGGACCCACTAAATCACAGTCAGTCATATGGTATAACTCCAGTTTGGCTATGCTTAGATATAAGAGAGCTGAGCTGATACTGCATCATTCTTCTATTGGGATGCTAATGGGCGCTATCCTGTCTACCTTTGTTGTCACAAAGCACTAGAAAACTAATTTGTGTTCATTATTTCAGTATTTCTATTCATTGTTAGCCAGTAAGGTCAACAGATTCTGGAATATGTTTGTACAGTGTTTTATGAAGTGTGTGCGTTTGTGTGTGTGTGTAAATCCCAAGCCCACAAATGCAGTAGTCCGTCCTTTACCTAAATAGGTAGTTTAGTTCGAGCTAAATATGTATCACTTTTTATTTTTAGCTGAAAGTTAACTGTGAGAAAGTCTTCTCAAGTTTTTGCTGTGTTAGGACGTATTTAAGTACAGGAGGTTATTGTGAAATAAGGTAGCATGTGCAAATGGAAATCATGGTAGCTGTGTTGTATTTACTCCCTTTCTGTAAACTCGTGGGCCTTCATGATGTTTAGGTAAGCCCCTCTGCTTTGGAATAAGGGTGTCCATATGGGAAGCTAGTACAGAAAAACTGTTCTGAGCTATTTCTGCAAGTCTTCAAGCTCTGGGACTATGAGTGAATTAGCATAATCAATTTAAAATGAGCTGAATCTTGTGATTCCTTTATATGTAGAATTACTAGCAGTAGGGTTGCCTTACAGAATTGACTGCAGAGTCTGCATCTAATGGTCTTGTGTGTTTATAGAATGACTAATTCAAAGTATAGTTCAAACTGATTATTAAAGCATATTTTATCTTCAGGGTTTTCAGTTGTTTTGCATCAAAGACAGAACTATGTATAAAAGATAAGAAAAATACATCTTGCATTCCTGCAGAATTTCTTGTTCACTGGGGCTTTCCTGGATGGAGTTATCCAGAACAGGAGTCCCTTGCACTGTGCCTGTTCAGATGCTCAGTATCTCAGTGGCATTCATTAGGTTCGTGCAGCTTCTGCCCATGATTAATGCTCCTAGGCACTATAAGAATCTTGCATAGTTAGATGTAGCTTATGAGTGTGTAAGGGCCTGTATCTAGTGCAGGAGTGCAGGTTATGCTGGTATGTGTGCAGCTTTTATAGCATAGCTTTACCACACTGTCTCTTGGTCAGACAAGCCATGATTGTATAACTGTGCTCAGGACTTATGCCAGCATAGCTGTGTCAGTTATACCTCTGTGTATCCCTGACTGATGCAACAGTTTTGTTAGAAATAGTTTAGACAGCCACCTAGAGCTGAAGTTTCAAAATTCTTTTTAGTTGCCCTAAAGCAGTGCCAAGAAACAGCGTCACGTTCCTGCTGCAGCCTGTTCTTCTCTTCTCACTTTTGCGTTCCTTCTCTTACTGGCAGTGCTTGTGGTGAATCAAATCAGGGAGTTGGGTTAAAATGAAGGATAATTTTAATTCAGATGTTTGCTGTTAAGTTGTATGAACACTTGAGCAAAATCCTGCTTCCTCCTTAACATCAGTTCTACCAGGACCAGGAGGAAAGTAGGACCATGGCAGCTGTTAGACTGGCTTAACTTAACATGGGAGTACAGTCTCCTACGTTCTTTTTGTAGAGTGATGTTCTAACAGCTGCATGTTAGTGAGAGTAGGTATTTAGAAACCTTAAAGAAATTGCACTAAAACTTGGTGATGCGCCAGGACCAACTCTTGCAAAATGAAGATGTTTTTAATATTTGAGATGTTTTGTGTGCTGAGTGGAAGAAAAAACCCAATCCCTCTTTGTTCTTGTTTGTCAACACGTGTAATAATACAGAATTTTAAGGTTGACACAGGTTTAGTCTTTTGTTAAGACATTTTATTGAAGAATCTGATTAAGATGCATTTAATAAGTAAAACTGATAAATACGTAAATTGTAGTTAGTCTGTTACCAGTACTGCAGAATTCACACATTATCCATGATTTTAGCTCTTTAGATACATTAAAGTACAAGTTATGTGTTAGTAACATAGTATATTATTCAGTAAATGAAAAAAAAAAAGTAGTATGCAGAAATAATCTCGCATATTTTTTACTAAAACGGGCATAACTGCAGAAAATAGATGTGAATACAGTGATACAAAATGGAACATGAAATGTGGAGGAACTTCAAGACTGAAGTTGATAGTAGGGTCAAAGAACACAGAAGTATTTTAAGAAAATGCATTTCTTTACGTTGGCCTTTTCTTACCTAGGAAAACTGTCCTTTGTAGGTCAGCAAGAGCGGTCTCTGAGAATGCAGATGTGATCTGCTGGTCTCAACTGGTAGTGCAGTGCATATTATACTTCATAGCCATGACTGGAGTAATTATATGACATTTCTACTTGTTTTCTTAATAACAGCAAGCTCAGGCTCTGGAGATGCTCTTGATTCTGTCGTTTAAGCTTGAGTGAGTCTGAAGGAACAGGAAGTATTGAACTATTCCTTCTTGCTTTTGTAGCTCTTTGTGACTACCAAATTTCTCATTTTGCTGCAGGACAACATCCTGCACTTTGCTTCCTAGTAGGGTGATATATCCAGCTTTTTTGCTGTTTTCCCATTTCTTGGAAAGGAGTGAGCTAAGCAGATGCAACATACTTAACTTGAGCTACTCTGGAGTAACAGAGGATTAAGACGGTAGAGTGTTGGTTTGTAAGGCCAAGGAGATGAGAGGGAGAGGCTGGTAGTTGACTTCTTAGGCAGCAGCCTAAGAAGTGAGCTTTTGTTGGGATCCTCTTTCTGGTGTACCATTGAAGGGGGGAGAACCCAATTGTTTGGACTAAGTTGAGTTAGCGGTATTGTTGCAAAAGAGTATAAGAAATGTCAATTATGGCAAAACATTACTTTGAATGTTAATCTACAGATTTGCAAGGAGTTGGTAGGTAGAATGAGAATGAACTTGGGTTTGGTTTTTAGGTTATTAATCCAAGTAATTTTTAATGGCATAAACTGCTGCTGAAAGATTGCACTTTTCTGCTCAACTTTTACGTTGACTTGGAAAACTCGTGGCTTTTTTCAAAAAATAGTGTTACATGGATTTCATTATCATAGTAATCAGATGATCTTTTTGTATCACTCTCTTTAGAGATGTTCATGCCAGATTTTTGTGTAGAGTAGGATGGTTGTGTTTGAATATAAAATGGGGGGGGAGGTAGGGTAAGAGGAGTTTTATGAGGCACTAGTAACCTTATAGTACCACAGAGTAATTTTGCTTGCATGGCTTCAGAGTAGGATAAAGTATTTCTTTCTTAATTTGGCTTATCAAATATTGATCCTTATAGCATCAGTATAAAATGTTTGGATGTTCAGAAGTGCCTACTTTGCATTTGTAAATCATAGCTGTGTTAAAGAAGCATCTAAATTATTAGATAGATTAGGACATCTTTATTGCCCATTTACTGCATAGAGGAATCAAAAAATAATTAAAGAAACCTGTCTGAAAGATAAATAAAAAGGGTCTTTTTTTTGTTGGCGCAATTGGGAAACAAGTTGTTGCAGAAAACATTTTGTTTTCAATGGATGCCCTCGCAAGCTGGTGGGCTTTGTCCTTGGTTGAGAAAATTCTGGAGAAATTTTTCAAAGTTATTCCTTAATCTTTGTTGAAATCTTGGAGTGTATGTTCTGTAATACTTTTCCTTAGTGTGTGAGCTTCTGGTCTTAAAGTGCTAAATGGTTACAGAGTTTTAATACTTAGCTGCTTTTATTGTGACTAGACTTGTTTGTTTACAGACATCATTTATCATTTATATGTGTGTGTTTTCAGGTTAGGGTTTTTCTGTTGGTTTGTGGGAGGGATTTAATATACCTACGTTTCTAGACTTCTCTGATAATAATTTTCTGTGAAAACAAAGTAAATTAACAGAAAATAGTTGTACTTTATCTAGTATAAAGTATGTTCCGCTTAAAACTGAGGAAAATCATGTTGCAGGACCTACGAAGTCACAGATTGGAGGTAGTGAATTGCTGCATGGAATAGTGGGATTTTGTGGTTTATCTTTTTTATTTTTTAAGGCACAGTTATTCAGAAGTAACCATTGAGTTTTGAACTCCAAATCTAATTCTGTTAAAAGTAGGTTTGTTTTTTTTTTTGTTTGTTTGTTTGTTTACATGGTTTTATTTTTAGAAATCTTTATTTACCATCTTGGCATTTATACCTGATGATACTTGATGTAAATCTTGCATGTGGTATATGAATATTTAAGGTGAGACATACTACACTTAGAACATACAAGCAGTAATTCGCTTTGACACTATTCTTTTTTAAGAAAGTAATGTGCAGAATTGAAGCTGCTAATACTGCTAATAAATATAATTTCTTTTCCATTTTTGTTCTAATCACAGCAGTTTAAAATATAGTATGTGTGCTAATATATGCATAGTGGAGAATTTGGCCTGTTAACGTTTCTTTGGAGTAATTGTGTTATGCAGGGATCAAAGGTCTAATGTTAAGGTAATGTCATGGGGAAGTAGAGCTAGTTGGTTCGAGAAGAACTTGGAATAGGTAATTTTTTTTGTTTTTTTTTTTTTTTTTTTGTAAGTGTTGTAAATTGTATTTTGTATGTGGAAAAAATGTTTAGAACAGTGCAGTTTTTATCGCCTTGTCTTAATGTGCTTCTGTGATGTTGATGTGTTGTAGTTTTGTCCTGGCTTTCTTCTAGCTCTTTATCTTCAGAAGGAAAACTTTGACTTTTAAGAGTGAAGGTACTAGCCTAGTGAAGAGGATAATGGGCTATGAATAACACATAAATTAAAGAGTTTTTGAAAGGCAGATTGGAGAAGAGGGGTGGAGGTGGTATGAAAGGCTCACTAGGAGGGGTAGATTAACTGCGGAAAGAAGGCAGGCCCCTGTAATGAGGAACTCCTTGCTAAGGTCTTTAGGCTATGGTGAATCAAAAGAAGAGCTTCTTGTCAACTGAGAATAATACTACAAGGACCAGAGCTGCTCTCTAAAAGTGTTTTAGTAGAAATAGAGAAGATGTATGGGATGAAATCTTCACAGTGGCAGAACTTACTCTTCAAAGTTTCTGCTGGACCAGATTGTGTTCTATACGAGGAAGATACTCAGACATAACACCAGACAATCTAATTCTGGATTATCTTTTTTAAAGAGGAGGCAGGCAAAGACAAGACAAAATATTATCCATCAGTAGCTGTAATAAATACTGTAATAGATGTGATTGAGTGTCCAGTCTTTGGGAGGTGCTCATAGGATGGCTCTTGAAGGATTGATTCCTTTGGGTGTCTTTTTAGATGTAAAGCTTTTGTAATGTAGGAGCGCCTTACATGAATCCTTCACAACTTTTCTGTCTCATGCTTTTAGTTTAATCTCCACGAGGCAGAATAAAATCAGGTAAGCACAACTATAGCAATGCATAGAGTCTCAGCAGCTGGGATGGTCTAGAAGACAACAAATCTTTTACTAACTAGAGCCCTAGTGTGAAGCAGGGGTGCATTTAAAAAGAAAAAACAGCTTTGCATGATCTGACTAGAATACGAATGAGAAAAGATGAGGGAGTGGTACCATGTATTATGTAATATGTTACATTAACAGTCCTTTCTCTTTTTTTTTTTTTTTTTTTTTCCCCCCACTCTTGATTGAAGTTGTTTTCAGGTGTGATGATGGGAAGTTCTGCTGGTGTAGTGTTGGGCCTGTAAGTTCCTAGAAAAGGATTTTGGTGTTGGTGGAGTGTTTTCTTGTTGGCAGGAAATGCCAGTGGAAATTGTATTGTCAGAGAATTTAAAGTGTGAGATTATGGAAAGAAATGTTGCTGGTGATGGCATGGCTCGTATTTCTGGAATTGCTAGCCCGGTGATCTAGTCACCAAATTGTTGCTGAATCATCAGGAGGTGATGTTATTTTAGACTTCATATGGAAGCATAATGAGGTCTTTGTGGAAGAGCTGCTTCTGGAAAATCAACTTGTTGTGTGAGATCACAAGTTGATTCATAAATTCTGTGCTGAGATCATTGGTGTCAGACACACTTCTGGAGAACTGTGCTGTTGATAACATTTTAGAGACAGCTCAGATGATTATGGTGGAGGCCAGGGATTTATTCTGTTTGAGCTGCTAAAATTAAGTAATTTTATCCTGTGTGATCCTTATTAAGGGAAAATATTGTAGGAAAATGCTCCAGGTTTAATTGGATGAATACTCCAGTACAGTTAAATATTAGTTACTGCTCCAGGGATGAGGGAAAATGCAGGAATTGGCAAGGTCAAGCTGAGTTGCGCCTCAAAAAGTCAATCAGAATAGCATGAGTTATGTAAATGAGAACCTGCATTTGTTATATAGAAGGCATGGTAGAATTTAAGCAAAATTAAATTAATCCTTACACTGGAACAGTGTAATACAGCCTGCCATTTTTCCTAAAGGTAAAGCAAATAAGGGTATGGGCGATAGCTATAGCTGTAGTAATAAAATCAGTTGTCTTGAATGGTAGAACCAGGATCATTGACTCTTGCAAGAAACTGAGCTTGGCAATAGGGATTTTGTTTGTTTTTTGCCAAATTTATTAAGTCACAAAGGATTTGTTGTGGAAAACAGTGAGCGTGGTACTAATTGAAATTCAATATGAAGGTTGAATATGAACTATCCAAGCTGTAACAGCAGTGCGCAGGGCACTGAGAAAAAGTAAAACGCTAAGTAGAAAATTAAGCAAGCTGCACATGTGTTAACCATAAATTGTATCCTTGAAATTTATTGCTTTTGCTGTTGCTTTGGTCCTCAAGATGGAAAGTTATGGGCTTACTTGCAAAGAACAAGAACTGCTCTCAACTTGGAGCTTGCCAGGTGATGTTGACAGGCGGAGAGCAAGAGAACCTGAATAGGTTTAACGATTGTGAGGCTATGGAATGAGCTGCCAGTTGGAATAGTGAGAGCAAAAAACTTAAAAGAGTAGTTGGAAAGCTTGTAAGAGGAATGTGTGTGCCTGTGATTGAGTTTGAATTCAGAGAGGAGTTTCTTATAGTGCCTGGCTCTTGGAGAGGGATGTCTTGCTGGGACAGCCTGTCCTTCTGCTGCTCAGTATTGTAGAAACAAAGCTTTGAAAGGAAACTGTTCAGTTACTTTCTGGTCAGGCAACTTACATGAACAGTAGCAGGAAAGAAATCTAAAATATGTTTAGAAACACAATTTCATCAGTTCCTTTAACTTCTTTTCTCTGATGTCTTAGCTAATGTCATGAAAGACAACACAAGATCTGATGCTGAGCTTAAAACAAAAAAACTAGTTTATAGATACAAATTGGTAAAACTACTGTTACATTTAGTATTTAAGTGGCTTTTGATTTTGGAGGTGCATTGTGCATTCTTCATTTGCAGCATGTTTGGAGTCTGTTTTTTGAAGTGCACTACTTAGACTCAACTGTGCAGTTGCAGGTGCTGCCTCATTTTTGGGGGTGGAAGGCTTTTTGCCCAAGTTTTAAAAACAAATATGTGTAACTACAGATGTAAAAAGCCCCCAAGTCGCCATTGGATTAATGTAGTGAAACTTTTAATTAGGGTCTTTTACATGGTGAAACTTAAGTTTTTATTCTTTGTGTCTGTGAGCATCTCTGGTGAGAGGAGCCCCCTCTTTGGCTGGGAGGACTTAATCTGTAAAATATTTACAGGAAGGAAATGGAAGTAATCTCACAGCTGTTCAGTGAATTCTGCATCCTTGATGGTTCACATAGTTGGTAGCTTCAAGAACCAGTTGATGGCAGCCATCAGCTTTATCTGATTTAACTCTTTTCTCATTGCTGTCAGCTATCGGGTTTACCCTGAGGGAGAAGCACAGCTGCATGGGGGGTTTTGACGTAGAACTAGTTGGAACAATTTTAAAGGATCTGGGAAGATGCCTTGAGTTCTTGGAAAAAATAACGGTGGATTCAGGAAATCTGCATTGCAATCAGTAAGCATGATATACAGAAGCAGCAGAATGGACAAACTAGTAATTACTTATCTCTAAAAACTTCATGGTATATCTTTGTGAAAGGAGATTCTGCTTTGCATCCCCCAAAAAATGTTACTGGCTGGAAGATTGTATGAATTCCACTAATGCTGCTCACTGGGTCTGGGAAGCATATTCAGTGGAATGAGTAGCTCTGACTAAACGCTTCTGAGAATCAGTTTCTGGAAAGCATATGGTTTTTTTCAATATCAAAACACAGTGTTTTTATTTTGTAGGCAAGTTGATACGGGGTGTGAAAATGTTGAGGAGGTGACAGTGAAATACAAATGTATAAATAAATTGTACCTTAGGCCTAAATATTAAAGATAAACATGATTGTGAGCAAGACTACAGTATTCTGTTTGGATCATTGTATTATTTAAAAATATCAGCTCTCCATTTGGGGAAATCTTTGTGTATTCCAGTGAAAGTGACAGTCATGTCAATTATTAATAAAACTGCTCTAAACAAAAAAAGCCCATGTGTAACTTGGTCACTTGAATGTTATAGTTTAAGATGTGTAGAATTAATATCTGATTGGAAAGATCACAGTTGTCTTAAAATGTAATGGATTTAAAACTATGATTTTAGATACTATATCATTGGGTTGCTTTGCTTACTGTAGTGATAGTATAAATAATACTGTAATTTCTACTGCTTCACAAATAGTCTCTTTTCAATGAAGTAAATTTTGAACTGGGAGATAGCTATTTAGGTTACTATATTTTTAAATTTTATTTTTTTTAATATACATTTTTTAAAAATGCTTTCTGAAAGTTTTCAATGCCGTATTTTGGGGAAAATCTGTATGTAAAATGCTTACTTATGATTCTTTGTTTCTCTCTTTATTTTTAAGACGAGCAAAAATCAAATTAAAGTAGATCTTGTAGATGAGAATTTTACAGAATTAAGAGGAGAAATAGCAGGACCTCCGGACACACCATATGAAGGCAAGTAATGTTTTTGTGTATGCAATCATTGTACACTTCGAATCCTGTGTCTTGAGATGCTTTATTTGTAAAATTAATTTATGACATAAAAATGTAGAGCTGCGTGTTTTAACATAGCCTGATTAAAAAAAGGAAAGATTTTAAGCTTGGAAAGTATTTCAGTTCAACTTCTGTCTTACCTGAGGACAGATCTTTTCTACAGGAGGATAGACTATCCCATATCAAAGGTTAATTTACAGGTATAAGCTGTGCGGTGTCATTTGTATAATTCTGACTTTTAGTTGTTTGTTTGCGGTCTTGACATGACTGTTCTTAGCTGTGAAACATCAAGAAACTGAGCTTCAGAATGTAATGTAATTGTACATGTATTTCTGTGGTCTAATGTAGTGATCATTCAAAATCATGCTGCATTTTTCTATCTCGAAGTTGCATTTGGGATTTATCTCATACATCCATGGGTCCCAATATGTAATTTATGCTGGAGTGAGGACTCTAAAGTAGAACTTTGTGTTTTCAAAAATTACACCTTACTGACTTTCTTGTTTATTAAAGCTGGTATGATGCATCTCTTCAGTCTGAAAACAAGCAAAATAACTTACTACATGTAGAAGTTTTAACCAGTAGCTAATATAGCATACTTCATTAGCGCTACCAAATTACTCAATAATGCTGGTACCTGTAAACTTTCTGTTTGTGTATAATATATAATGGAGCTGGCAGGCACACCTTCTATTCAAGCTCCTTGATGAGGATCTTTGACTTCAAATTTTCTCTCTCTTTTTTTTTTTGTTTACTTTAAAATGATGTTTTATTGAGAGTTTCCATGCCAGGTATATATTTCACCCTGCATTTGAATTTCCAGTAAAAAAAAAGTCTCAAGGAATGTTACAGGCAAATAAATTGTTTTCTTGGAAATTTAAACAGTTTGTCAAGTTTTCAGTTGCTCTCGTTGCTTCATGCCTTGGAGTTAAGAGAGGGACTTGAGTATTGTCCAGAAACCAGACCTGTGCCTATAGGTATAGGTGTATATGTGTTTGGTGGCTAGTGATCAAAGTCTGCTTGTTGCATCTTCCCTCAGGAGGACAGCCCTTGTGAGTGCTCTCCAGGCTAGCTGCTGGTGCACCAGCATTGGACCTGGGAGCAGAGAGAGTCTCTCCAGTGCTTACTACCCAGTCTCCCTTGCTGAGACCTACAGCAGATAAAGGATGAGGAAACAGCCTAACAGAGGTTGAGCAAATTGGGATGGGGTAGGTGTTAGAAGTTGAGGAGAAAGGAAATGAGCCTGGAAGGGAGAGAACAGAAGAGCAGGAGCATCTGTAATGGTAAGGATGCTTCCCTCCAGAACTTGAGTGCCAGTGTTCCTCTGCTGTCTAGAGTATAATGGCAGTTCCCTCCCTCCTCTTCCCCCCCATCCATTCTACTCTCTCTATCCTCAGCTTATCAGCTGATAGTATTTAGTTGACAGAAAATGTTGTCCTGAAAGGTGATAATTTATTCTGGTTATAACATGTGCCATCAATCTTAAAGTGTGCTGTGTACTTAAAATACCTGGTTGTGCTTGACCTATTTGGAAGTGAACTATTCTGTATTATTAGTGTAACAGTTCTGTTGCAAATATAGTTTGTCTTGTGTATATAAGACTTGGTTTTACATGTTAAGATGTTGCAAAATTATGTACTTGGATACTAGGAAACATCTGAATGGTGTGGGGAGGGTATTGTTTTGGGGGTTTGGTGTTCGGTTTTTTCCGTTCAGAGTTAATCCTCCTTGGATGAGTTGGTTTGTCATGGCTTGCCATTTTTTTTTTTCCCTTCCAGGTCAGCATTACCTTGGATAATAAAATGGATTTTTATTTTTGGAACATGTATTGAGAGTTATTTGAAATGAAAGATATATTCGTGTGTCACAAAAGTTCATGAAGAGGGTAAAAAAAAGATGTGAATGCCTGTCTGCAGAACTGGGTTCTGTGTGATGCTGGATAATTCAGCTAGACCAAAATTTCAAAAGCCAAGCACTGTGTATGCACATATTCAGCATATCCTGCTAATGAAAATCAGCATTATGTGTTCAGTGCGGAATTTGTTGACTTGAAATGCAAGCGTGCATACTTACCTACATGTGAGGACATGTCATGATGAGGATATAGTAAATAGCCCTTTTGGGGGGCTAAAAAACTATCATAAAGAAACTATTATAAAACTTTAATCTGGAGGGTCTATGCACCAAGGAGCAAAATGGAAGTTACTGGCAGCCCAGTTTCTGGTGTTTGCTGATACTTGAATAATTTACATTGGAACATTAATATTTCTGTAGCATAACTTTATGCATTTATTCCCTGATGTAATTATGAAGGGCTTGCCAGTGCATGCAGTTTAAATTTTATAACTAACGCAGTAATGCGTGCTGCATATTAGTGGCTGATCCCTGTCATCTGTAGGTAGTCTAAACAATGACACAGCAAGAAGTGCTTTATGAAGGAAAGCTAATTAATGTGGTAGTTCAGGTCAGACAATTCTGCGATACACGAGGGAATTCTAGGACTATTGTGAGGTGACCACAGTTAGTAAGGTATCTGAAAGCAAGCTGCTGTTGCGAAGTTCTTTTATAGGTGGTGTCAGGACATTGGCGAAGTATGACTGAGAAGAAGAATGCCATCTGTTGTTGACAAATTGTGGAGCTTTTATTTTTCTGTCATTTGTGTCAACTCTTATGGATCAATTATTAGAGTATTGCAAGATGACTTCAATTGAAACATGTTTGCATCCCACATTAAGACATGTATGTTGGAGTGAGGACCTTTGAAAGTGTAGATTAATGTCTGTTGGGCTTTAAGTGATTCAAGAGCTTTTCAATAGATAGATTTTTATTATTTGCTTTTTGAACACTGTATAACCATGGTAGTAATTTCAAGCCAAGCTCGCATGTGAGCCACAGTAACTGCAAAATTTATAATAGAACAAGTTTTAACTGTTTTTCTTGAAGAAATACCCTAACTCTATTGTGAGATGTATGCTCCAGTAGGAGTACAGAAGGAATGTTTTGCCATTACTGTTTAATTCAATCTCAAGTACTGAATAGCTACAGAAGAGCCCCATGTATGCATACTCCTTTTTAAAGAAAATCTGCAGAAATATTGGCATGCAGAAGGTAGTGTGTTAGTCAATTGGTTTCTAAATATAGTATTAATGAAATTAATATCCAGATTTGTTCAGTCTAAGTCCTCAAGCATGTATTTTTAACTGTAAACTTCACTGGATGACAGCAGTACTGTAAAATAATACTACCAACTCATTAGACCCCGTAATGTTAACATTTTTTGGACTTGTACATTGCAGCTGGAAAAAATTTGGTGGCTGAATAGCCTGTTATGCAGAAAGTTGTAATTGTCTGTCCTTTAAAGGCGAGTTTTAATGGAAAGCACAAGAAATGGTAATACCTAAGGGTGGGGTTTATAATATGGTACAGAATGCTGTGGCAGTAAAATCATACAGGGACTGGAGAATTTTTGCAATTCAGGAACAGTGTAATTGTTCTGTTTCTTAGGAAAAATTGTTGGTGAATTATGCTTCAATCTAGGCAAAAAGAAAAGCGAACTTAAGGTCTGTTGTTGATATACAGGCCTACAAAAATATTTCACGTGTGCTGTCCTCTAAGCAGAAAAGTGATCAACTTGGATCTTAACTATGATAATTTTGTATTTATTGGGCTTTCTTCTGTTGTATTTTGTTACATAATCTCAAGATGCTGTAGTGTTGAGGAAAACCAGCTGTAGACTGTAGTGTAAAAATACCAAACTGATATTAACCAGTTTCAGGTGTAGTATATTGGGCTGAATTACATCTTAAAAGTGAGAGGTGTTAGCTGCTGAACTGTATTTTGGCACAGATGAAAAGGTGAAATAGACTATAACTGTTCAGAGTATTCCTTTGAGGGTTTCTTTTCCTTGCATGCAAATCTTGCAGCCTGTATTGGGACTGCTTGAGAGCTGGTTTTGAATACAATGATTTGCAGAAGAATAAATCACTCTTGAAATTCCAGAGGAAATAGTTTGCAGATACTTCAACTTTCATTCAAGGAAATTTATGGATTGTAACAAAGCATATTAAAAGGTTTCTTTCTGAAAGAATAGCAAATGAGGAGAAATACTTTGTTTTTATAAAAACTAAATGTCTAAATTGGTGTGTATGTTTTGTTATGCTCTGTTCTTTTTGTCATTAAACTGCTGCCTGGCAAATGATCTTCAGTGGACAGACAGTCTGAGATTACTGTGTAAGGTGGAGATATTGATAGTAAACTTGAATCTTAACAAAATTATGATTGAAGTAGACATAGGTAATGATACGATATCAGGGAGAGAAAACAAATGTTCAGGAAAGGGCAGTAGAACATGGTTCTGTCCGCCAAGCTCATGCTGTCCTTTATTGAATGCTGTAATCCTGCAAGCTGTATCGTTAGTACTAATGTGCCAAAGCGTTTACAGGATTGGAACAGAAGTAACTAGCTCAGACAATAATATAGAACATAGTGAAAGTCACATTGGTGGCTCTGTTCGGTTTGTTTTTATTGTTGTTGCTTCCCCCCCCCCCCCCCCCCCAGATTGTGGGAACTTTTCTTAACTGACTTAGTTGAACATTCTAGAGTTCCAGAAAGCTTAAAATGAAATAGTTATTTTCAACTGTAATTTGAGGTGTAATTTGAAGAAGATTTATTGGCATAAGGTATCAGAAAAGAGTCAAAATAATGTAATCTCATGTTCAGGCTGAATATTCCTATGGCCTATTCTTATATCTGTTTGGGGGATATTTGATTGGTATTTTGGTATATTACTAAAATAAAGCATGGAAATTACAACATTGGAGATGAGAAGCTACAGGAGAATATACACATTAAATATACATAAGAAATACAGATTCTGATTTGCATAGGCAGATATTACTTTATTATGTTGACTTAAATGCCTTTTTTAATAAAATATATGGAATTTAAAAGTATCTTCTAGCTAATGTATCTGTTGAAAACATGTCCATTTAGAAATGTAAGCTTTATTGTCATGTTCTTTTGTTTTGATTTCCAACTTGTTCTTTTGCAGGTGGAAGGTATCAATTAGAGATAAAAATTCCAGAAACGTATCCATTTAATCCTCCTAAGGTACTGTAAACAGTTTTTTGGATCTGTAGTTCAGCTAACAAGTTGGTTTTGAGCATTCTTATTTATTTGCTTGTGTGTGTAGTCTCTTTGTATTACCCATCTCTTTTTTTAATTCTCCTCTAGACAGTCACTGGAGCTGCCATATTTAGGTAGAAATAATTCAGGATGTATAACTGTATCCAATCAAAAATATACTCTTGTTATTCCTTAAAGTACAGACTGGCAAATTCTGGGGAGGAACTTGTGCCTTATTATCGACCCTTGTGTAATTTCTTTGTTTTCGTATAGTTTTACTTGATGTAGAGAGTATGGCTATCCCTCCTTCTCCCCCTCACTCCTATCACTGAAGAAGTGCTGTAATAAATAATTATTGGTTGTTTTAATTTCTTGGGCTCCATAAGGTATATTTAGCAGAGTCTTGGGTCAAACCTATCCATTTTCTAGTAATAATTAAATAGTGAGGTGTATGATTGTGTGACTTGAATACGCAGTAGAGAAATACAGTGGTCATACTGCAACTTTATTGAGGGAGTGCATAAAACATGCACCTGGATGAGAGACAGAGATAAGTGTGGTAAAGTAACTCATATTTTTTTGTGACTTCCTTCCCTTTCAACTTTACTGTATCTTTCTAGTACTTTAAATTTGTGATTCCACTTCCTTCCTAAATGGATCAATCTGAATAAGTGTTCTCCCCAGCCATGTGCAGCTGTAACTGTGCATTTCTGTGCCCTCATTTAGTCCTTTTTTCAGTGGCTTCTGACATATCGGCAGACTCCTGAGTTGTCTGACTCAGCTTCTTGATTGGTTTTCTGTTTGCCTGAAAGGTGTCTTTGAACTAAGAATGTGTCTTAGATCTTGATAATTTTTGCCCTGATGTGTAATACTGGGAGGAACTGGGGAAAAGGAGGAAGGGAGAGGTGCCTGTAGCTCCTTGGCTTTTGTCCTTTGAATGATTTCCTTGAGGCTGGAGTGAAAGACACAGAAAATCTTAATGAAATGGGTGTTGGTTTCAGTTCTTTTCATCTGCATGTGTTCTGTAGAGAGCTAAAATAAAGTAGCTGAAATGGGTCATAGACACTGAAAGATGGGTCTGTGTACCATGGTTTTAAATTGCTGCTTTAGGGCTTGCTGGCTTCCATTTCCAAAGTTCATAGGCAGCTGTTAGAAGCTCAGTGCACTGTAGCATAGTAGCGCTTATTCTGGAATCTGTAGTCTTGAATGGGAGGCCTTTTTGCTTGGGTCTAGCCCTGCCTTTCATCTGACAGATTCTTTTTTTATCTTGTTCAGAATGTGCTTTGACAGCCATTGTTTGCAGTCATTCATTGTGAGAAATTACCTAGTATTTACATGGCTTTTTACATTTTCAAAGTAATTCAGAGAGTTGAGCTAGTTAATAAGTGGCTCAGCTGACATGATCTCTTATTTTCCGTCCTGGAAAGCAAAACTGTTATGGTCTTACCTATTTACACACCATGATTGCACTGATGTTTCTATAGTCCTGTGTGTATAAACTTTTGCTGTAGTGTCTGAAAAATAGTGCGTTCTCTGCACTGATTTGCTTGCAGATCAGGGTCAGAAGTTGAAAGGTACATATAAAAAGAATTTGGGGTGAGGAGGTAGAGATGGGAAAGAGACAGGTCAGAGTCACTAGAAGGTAGTTAAAGTGCAACCTGAAATAAGAGGTTTGAAGAAAATGAAAGAGAAATTTCTAAAGGCATATATATAATCCTTTCAGAGGACAGCTTTGGGTTTTGAGACTTTCTGAAGTGAATGTTGCTTTTAACTTTCTTAACATCTTTAAAAAATAAAATACCGTAAACCAACCAACCAAACAGACCCTCAAACAAATGAAAAAAAACCCCAGACACCCCAAACTGATTTCATTGGTGCTTTGTGAGCATGAATACACTTTATTTTAGTGTAAAAACATGGACAGGATCAATGAATGCATACTGGGACTAGATTCTGTCGGCAGTTAAGAAAAATATTTGTGATCTAGTTAAGTTCTGGTTTCTTGAAAAGCTTTCTGTATATGGGTAATGAGACTGGATTGTTGTAGAAGTAGTAGCACCCACCAAGGAATCGGGCTTTGTGTGATGCAGGGGTATGCGCACACAACAGCGTATGGGAAGGCAGTTAGGGATGAGTTTGGTGTCCTCAGTTGAGTTCTGTTTTTGAGTAAATCAAGGTTCTGTTTAACGAATTGCCTTGCAAACTTGAAGCCTCCAGATGTGATAAGTGGTATCACATCTTAAGTTCTGGTTTTAGCTTGATATTTCCTAAATTAGTATTTCTTTATCATATTATTTTAAATGTTTATTTAATATATGGAATTTAATAACTGGTTTTGTTTTTAAAAATTATCTTCTAGGTGCGGTTTATCACCAAAATATGGCATCCTAACATTAGCTCAGTCACTGGGGCCATTTGTTTGGATATTCTGAAAGATCAATGGTAAGATTCCGTATGGATATAAATGTGCAGAATCAGATACACTGGTGTCCTAGATAGGCAGCAACAGCTCATGTTGCTTTCCACTTTGCATTTGTAATTTGAGATGTCCTTAAAGCTTACAATATTTCAGTACAGTAGTGTAAGTTGAAAAGATGCGAATGAAAAGATGGGTGGTAATTTGGAAAGCACCAAGTAGGTATTATATGCATAGAGAGCTTTTCCAGAAAATTCTATATGAGGATTATAGTGAATGTTTCGTTGTTTTGGGTGGTTTTATAGGTCTTAAACATTTTGGTTACCATTTATTAATGGAAAAGAACTATCGCCTACTAAATTTTGTCCTTTCAGCCTCTCAAAGTGTAAGCAGGAGAAACCCCAAGTGCTTATCTTCACTCTTGACTTATGCTTCCAAATAAAAATTAGTTCTGATAGAGCTAAAACAATGTAGGAAGTAAGGCTGGGAGTATAAAAGGTAACAGGTCAGCAATTGGAAAGGGAGAAGAAAAGACTGACTGTATTGATTCTGTCTCATCGTTGATAGTATTGCTGATTTGCACCTCTGTAAACTATTTGCTTTTTAGTTGCTGACTTTTGATTAATATTACTGAAAAAGTGTTAAAGGCCCACATCTGTGGAATAGACCTGTAAGTGTCCAACCTGTAACAGCTGAACTCATTGTTCATTTGTTTTTCCAATAATATATTTCATCTGGTTTGAAGATTATATGCACCAATTGTATGACAACATGATACTTAACATGAATGTAATAAGCTTTATTATTTTCCTCCATGTCTGCCTCAAAAGAATAGGACTGTAATTCCCCAGTTGATAATAACCTAATCCATACAAGCTTCAAATGTTTGTAAAGTCAGCAAGCAATAGCAAGACTGCTATTGGCCAAGCAGAAGTCAGTTTGAAAGAGCAGAAAGCTTGAGTTGAGGTCTTGCAGGTTACACGTCTGGTGTATTCATCTTTTACAGAGTGAGAAGATTATGCAAGTCATGTGGCACAGGATACTGTAAATTATTAAAATGAAATAATGATCATGTTGTCTTTTTCATTTCTGGAACTGCATATCTTTTCTTACAGTCTCGGAGCGCTTGATGTTCTTTGAGGCAGTAGAATCTTTCGACATAAGTGCTGTGGTACATGGTATAATTTTCCTATCAGTAAAGCCAGTGCCTGCACCTAGTTATTCATATCAACCTGCAGTTATACTGGAGATTAATGACTTGTTAGCTGTGCAAGTTACAGTTTCCTGCGAGATTGAACTCTAAATGAGATGGGCATGAATGAGGTGAGGGTGAATGGGCATGAGGTCTAGTTGGGTTGTGTGCTGGGATTTTTTAATTTTTATTGCATATGGGGAGGCAAAATTCTTTATTTCTAGAAGCAGAGGTGGTTAACATGGAACTCCATGTCAGTGTCATTAATACTTTCCTAGGAAGAGTTTATCCAAAGTCCTTAAGCTCAGGGTTTGGTTTGTTATTGTTTTTTTTTTTTTTTTTTTTCTCCCATCTTTTGGTACTCCTTTATGCACTGTATATGATTACTCGTAGTATCGAGGTTTGTGACTTTTAGCATGTATCTCCAAGGCTAATCTTTCCATATTGAAGCCCATAAACATCACTTTTCTCAAAAACAACACTTATCTAACATTTTTCCCCTAGAAGTTTTGAGGAAAGGCAGTCCGTAGCAGAAGTCACGCTTATTTAGCTTATTTATCAGATTCTGAATTAACACTGAAGTAATGGCTTTTTTTTCGTTTCGTTTCTGTATATTTGAACTGGCTAGCACAGGGAGCACCAATATTATGCCATGTGTATATTTTTAAACTCTTCCTTTGAAGCACTTTCTTCACTTGGAAGCATAAGGAAAGAATTTCACAGAACTTGGCGAAGAGAAGGCATATTTCTTAATTCTTAATGTGTTATAGATGGAGGCTTAATTCTGCAATTCTTAATGTAGTGATCCCTTCATTTTCTAATGGTGCTCTTTCTAAGTTTTGTTTCTTAGTCATGGAATAGTAAATGAAAATTACTTGAGCATTGTTGAAGTGCTTGTCAAGGCCTCTGGTCCTTTGGAATAGATGAAAATTGTGGCTACCTTCATCCTTGTTTGAAGGATTTCAGTATTGTGATAGAGAAGACTTTTTTCTGAGTAGCTTCCTTAAACTTCCTAAGCCATATAAATGGTTAGTATTGTTAAAATTAATTGCTTATTGTTCTTCGGTATATGCTGTTTTAGTTATTTAAACTGAGAAATGCCCATACCACCATG
This sequence comes from Amazona ochrocephala, assembly GCA_039720435.1. NCBI lineage: Eukaryota > Metazoa > Chordata > Aves > Psittaciformes > Psittacidae > Amazona > Amazona ochrocephala. Next base: position 25,855,718 of record CM077879.1, read on the forward strand.
TTTAAGGTTTCTGCATGTATAAGAAGAACAATGGTTTGGAGAAAATTATGGATTAATTAGAAAGCAAACAAACTCAAGCAACATCTTCCCAACCTTGATAATTTCATATTTAATTGATTTCACAGGTATTCAAAGGTAAATGGGACAAACGATATTCCAAAATACTCTGATGGCTGTGTTCTAGAAAATGTATATAGTTCCACAGTCTGTCTTGCCAAATCTGTTAGTAACAAGCTCTGTTTCTGAAGTGCCACTTCATTGACTTGTAATGCTCTTTAACTGAATAATGCTGCTCTGTTACTGTGTTGAAATGTAAGTCTCAAATTCCAGTGCATAGCTGTGTTTTTCAGTGAGATCAGTGGGAGTTGGAGAGCAGAATTTGGGCCTATGGGACTTAGTAGGGTTTCTTAGAGTCAATAAACTGATAAAATACTCAGTTTTATATGGTGAATATAAAGACTTTAATGTGTTTGTATAGTTAAAAGAAGTCTCTTTGCTACTCACCTATCCCATGATAGTGATTCTCTGTTGAGCATAGTTGAGGTATTCTGCGTATTGGCAGGAGGTGCTATCAGTTTGAGAAGTATTATCTTTAAATTTAACGAGTTTAATGAAATCCTTTCTCCACAATATATGCTTGATGCTGAAATTCTTTGCATCTGTGGATTTTGATCGTATTTAGATTTGTAAATACCTGTTACACAAGTTTCTTTGCAAAGCAGCTACCATTTGCTGGTAGAATTAAAATAGGTGTATGATTTTGTAAACGGAATACTGCTCTGGTCTGGTACAACTTATGTGGTTTCACATACTGTGGCCTCTGTTTATCTTCCAGGCTGGTATTCTATCTCAGTGTTTTATTCTCAAATATAAAATGTATCTAATACTGTTCATTGAAACCCGATAGCTAAATTACTTGAAAGCCGCTCTGTGTAAATCCTTTGAGCAGTGATTATCAAGTGAATGTGTTGTGGCTGGCTGTATGGCTACAAAACCCTCACGGCTGTTGTGGGTTTGACAGTTGAAATAAAAGTGAATAATCAGAATATTTCTTTTTCATAGTGGCTCTACTGGAGGATTTGTGCTTCAGTTTTCGTTGAGATGCAGAAATCATAATTGTAAGAGATAATACAGTTTTAGTAGATACATAAGCAACAGCCAGCTCATAGTAATCATCATCTTGGACTCATTTATATATTGTGACACCTGAAACTGCTTGGTTTTGTTCAGGGTGTTTGAGGAGCATTGAGCCTCCTTGCAGCTCTGAGAAAAGTGCAGAGAATATTAACATTGTCTGAGAGAACTGTTCAGCAAGCAGGCAGGCTTTTCGCTGTTGCATTATGTCAAAGCCATTCTATTATTCTCTTTTTTTTTTCTTTCCCTCATGGGTGCCCAGTCTTGTATTTCTCCTGTAAATAGTGACTATACAGCGGGTTTCCACTCAAAGGCCTTATTCATTTCCTCCCTCCTTCCAGATTCCGTAAGCCCCCGGTACAAGTTCCCAGAGCTTTTTTCTTGGATTAACCAACTTCGTTATTTCACAAAGGGAGTAAATGTAGCAGATTATTTTTAAAAATAATAAACCAGTAGCCATGTTTGGTTGACAGAGCAGGGCAGCAGTCTGCTGGCTGCAGCTGTTCCTGTGTTCTGCTGTGTTCCCTCTTGGAGTAACTGAGAGATTGTGTCCAGGGAGGAATGTACAGAGCATAAGTAAAAAGTTCCTAAATGGAAAATTACTTACCCTTTAAAAATGAGGAAGAAAAACTGGCAGTGTTTCATAATCCTCTTAGGACTCCTTCAGCTCATCGAAAGGTAAGAGATTTTTTACCTCAGGCATGCTGAGCACAGCTAGCTTGCTGTGCTTTTTAATATCACTATATTCACCCAAACTAGAGGTGCTCTTTTTTAATGGAAATGCCCCAAGACAGTGCTTCCCTGTAGTGAGCTCTGCATCTCACTGGTAGATGTTACTGGCCTTTCCTCCCATTTTGGAGATGTCAAACTTGCAAGCCTGCATAGTAGCTAAGTAGAATTTTGGGATGGGAATGCAAGTCAGGGGTTATTGGAAACTTTAGGAGAAAGCAGGAGCCAGTAATGTCATGGGACAAAGGCAATGTAATGTAACATGCAAGGCAAATAGGATGCTGGGATGTAGGAAGTTCTACCTGCAAAACTTATGATGTAAGTTGCCTGTTTATTTACCATTAGTCAGGCTTCCATTGTAGCAGTGTAACCACTTTGAGCATTGAATTCCAAGAAAGATGGGAACCACAGGAAAAAATCCAGAATAAAGTAAAAAGCAAGTGTGATCTAAGCAAATATGACCTATAATGAAAGATTGGAAAGCCGTTTTAGCATGCAGAATACCGAGAATACCAATGGTGAAGCATTAAAATAGATTTTCCAAGAAACTTGTGAGGCTCCAGTTAAGAACAGAGTGGACAGAAGTCTGTCAGGAATGATACAAGACTTTGCCTTTGGCACAGGGGAGAGAAAAAAACCTAAGATCGAAGTCCACAGCCAGCTTGAGTTAGCAAAGGGAATTGCTTGAACTCCACAAGATGTTGCTCATAAACCCGCACCTAGAAGTAAACTTCAAATGTAAGAAGAGTGGGAAATGTTTTTTTTTTTTTTTTTTTTTTTTTTTTTTTTTTTTTTTTTTTCAGGATTCTATTCTGAAAAAATAAACCCTTGACAAGCACTGAAAAATGCACAAGACCTCTGTCTTTCCACTGGGAGTTTGTTTTAAGGAAAATACAACTTTTGTTGCAGCACATTCTTCTCTAGCTTGTGGGGATGCTGTTGGCATGTGTTTGGTTTTCTAGTTTTGCGCCACTACTGGTATAGATTTTTCCTCCAGAACTGATGATAATGATTGGTTGTGCTCTTTGCTGATGAGGAACAGGTCCTGCCTTACAAGTGTCTGTAAATGTAGTTCTGGGCAGTCATCTCCATTCACTTTATTCTGTCAAAAGAAGGTAATGGGAAGGAAGAAGAGCTTCTTAAGGTACTGGGATGTGCGAATCTGTTTTTAGATGCCCTTCCAGTTTCTTCTGAGAATTTTAATTTATGTCTGAAAAATTAAGACTAAGCTCCATAGAAAAGAACAAGCCTTTCTTTCTTACTTTGATCAGGAAAGCTAATTGGTGTCCTAAATGTAGAAAATATTACATGAGTATACAGTCATTACACAAAATACACTGGATTTTCTTTACCGTTAATCACAAACTTTAATTTCTTTTTTAATACAAACAGCAGCTGAAACAGTAGCAGGTTTTCTGTAAATGTAAAAAATATGTAAGAAACAAGTTTTCTTTTAAGGATACTTCTTGAAACATTTATGTCTAATGGAGACTTTCTTATGCATGAGATGTGAAAGCCATTTTGAGACGTGAGACTTGAAAATAAGTTGTAAGCTACATTTTTAAACCTTTTTTCATATGTAGCTAAACTAGTCTTGTCTACAAAGTTATTACTTCAGAGTTTGAGTTCTCTGAGCGTGTATCCATCTGTATATCCAAATGGATGAGATATTTATTTTTATTACTTACTTTGAAATTGGAATGTCAGAACAGAAGTTCAAGTCTCAGTATGCTTTATATAAAAATGTACAAACATAACAAATGAGGAAAGACTGAAGGGGCCTAGCAGTCTTGAAAGCCAGAGATGGCTGGCGCAGGCATAGCAGAACAGAGATGCCCTTGTTCTGGGCATCCATGGCACCGTTGGTCCTTAGTAATGCTTCCTGCTCACCAAGGTATACTTTCAGCTCCCAGAAGGTACAGTGTGAATGAAGTAAATTGCGTGTAAAAGTGGCACAACTGGCCGTGACCCCTTCTGTGTCTTCTCTACTTGAAATAATAGCAGTATTTTCAGGTGTCTCTAAAATAGAAGGATTTCTTTAAAGGCAAATGCAGAACAGCTTTTATTTGATGAAAGTAATGTTAGTATCGGTTACAGTTGATAGATACTTCATGTTAAGTCGGACTTTTTTAACTGCACTAAATAGTGTAATTAAAATCTTTAACTGAGAAAAAAAGACTTTAGGTTTTATAGTGTGTGCATCCATATACTGATGGATGTGGTAGTTCCTGAAATTCACTGCGTAAAAATAAAACCAGGTACATCCATTCAAGCATAGTAAGGTCTGAAAGACTCGGCATTCAGTAACGTATGAATGCTGGGATAGTCAACCTGTTGCATTACATTGATTTATTTCTAGCAGATAGCACTGTGAATGAAGTAATCAGTGTGTACATTGAATAGATTAATTTCAAGGGTATAAACAAGTAGGCATCACGAAGAACAGGAAATGATAATAATAAAATAGCATAGGTAAAGCAAAAATATTTCTGTGCTCTTTCACTGTAGTTCTTGGGGGTGTGTTTCCAACTCAACCAAGATGCTTTGTGCTCTTGAATTTACTATGTTAGCTGGGCTCTTGTAATGCTACTGAGGACATGTTTCAGTAACCAGGTGTTCTTTATCAGATAAATATAATCTTACTAGTCAATCCCCAGCTTTGTAATTTGAAGAAATGTTCTTTGGCCTGGAAGAAGCATTCTGCTTGGAACCTGAAGTACTTAAATTTAACTGGAAGACAATCTGAAATTCTAGGGAGAAAATAAAAGTTTAGCTACCAAGGAGTAGCATTGGAAAAAGATAATGGTATGTTGTTAGGGGTTGTGATTTGTCAGAATCCTGATCTAAAAGCACGAGGGTTTTTTTAAGATTTAAGTCTGCAAAGTTCAGCTTGCGGGACTTCAAGCTGATGCGGCATTTGGAATGAGACAATATGTGCTAATTAAAATCTCAGTCACTTGGGATGTTTCTCACTTGCGTTCTCATGTAGAGCACTGTACTGTGAAAGCTCAGTGATGGTTATCAAGCTAAAAAAAAAAAAAAAGAGTTTCTAGGAAAAATCTTCTAGAATTAGAAACAATAAGGGAAGAATGCTGTATTTGAGTGGCTTGTGACATAGCAGGAGAGCTGTAAATGTAAGCAACAAAGATGACCAAAGGGCTGGAGCACCTCTCTATGAAAATAAGCTGAGAGCATTGGGATTGTTTAGTTTGGAGAAGAGAAGGCTTAGGGGAGATCTTAGAGCAGCTTCCAGTACCTAAAGAGGGCCTACAGGAAACCTGGAGAGAGACTTTTTACGTGGGCAGATAGCTATGGGACATGGAGTAGTAGTTTTAAACCAAAAGAGGGCAGATGTAGATGGGATACTAGGAAAAAATTGTTTATTGTGAGGGTGGTGAGGCACTTGCACAGGCTGCCCAGAGAAGCTGTGGGTGCCTCATCCCTGGCAGTGTTCAAGGCCAGGTTGGATGGGGCTTTAAGCAACCTGGTCTAGTGGAAGGTGTCCCTGCCCATGGCAGGGGGGTGGGAACTACATGATCATGAAAGGTCCCTTCCAACTCAACCCATTCTATGATTCTGTGATCTGGGAATGTAATATTTGGGTGTCACAAATGTACATCAAGCATTTTACCAGCATCTGTTCTCTGTTCATTGGTGTACTCTGCTGGAATACCTCAATACTGGTGCCCAAGTAGTGGAAAATACAAGAATTTCTGAAGTCTGAGACTGGAAATAGATTTGCAAACTGTTTCCTAAGTATCTGGACTGTCAGGTCAGACTCTTCTAACAGACTGTCTGCATTTACTTTCAGTCTTTTGAAAAGAAGAAACTATTTTCTGTTGATTGAAAATGGAGCAGTTTGTCTGTAAGAAATTGAATGCCTGTGTTTCACAACTTGCCTCTGACATTTCACTCAAATCCAAGATGGCTCATTTTCCCCCACTTACCTTTCTACTAGTTCTGATGGAGAGTAAGCAGTTTTGTGTATTGGTTTTAGCATCTGTCTTTGCCACAGCAATTAAGAGCCTACTTAACACTTCAGATCAGCTGAAATACTGAACTTCCACAGATTCTGTGGGGTCCTTGTTTGGCTTCTAGTATGTGCCATGGTGAAGTGGTAGATCAGAGATGATACTCATGATCAAAACTTAACTGTGTATTCAAAAAGTTACAACTTTCCAAATTTACGATGTGTAACCATTTCATACTTTTCTGAGTGTTTATTGATTTTTATGAACATACTTGTTTTTACCTTACTAAATTATTGAGGTCTCTTATTCTAACTATACTTTGAGATCAAGATTAAGTATGAGAACTTAGAGCCATAGAAGCTCTGACTATAGACCTGTGCTACTGTCGACAGTGTTCTTTCAGAGGGGCAAAAGAGTGACTTTGCAGTGCAATCATGACTACAGAAAATTTTCCTGCTTCTGACAGTCATGTCAGGTTGAAATGAGAGGAAGCTGGTATTAGTATTTTCAATTGCATATTCTGTAATTCCCAGACATTTCTATTACTATAGTATTAATTCAGTATGTAAATTATTCGTATTTTATTGCAAAATGTCATATAAAAACTGGTGCAATGCTAAAGATACCTAATGTATAAAATTCCTAATCTGTTACAAGTATTTAAAATACAGGTCACTAGTTCTGTGTAAGCTGGTTTGCTATGCAGAGTGCCAGCAGAGGGAGCACACAGGGGCTACCAGCTCCATACCTAGACCTTACACAGGATGCTGTTACTAGTAGTAATGAAGGATGACACAAACTTCAAAGTGGCATTTTTATTTTTCAGATGAATTGAGTTCTGTTAAGTGGGCATGGTCAAATCTGTAGGTCAAGGACTTTATTTTGCAAAAGCTTAAGAAAGCAATATTAATAAGAAAGTCCACATTTAAAACCCTATTTAAATATATAGAGTGGTATTCTAATAGCTATAAGCTGCAGGAGTTTAAAATTGCGATTCTTAGACAGCAAATGCGTACATGTCCTCATATCTTCTATGATACTAGTACAGGAGCAAAGGTAAGTACAAGCATGGGATATGATAAAGTCATTTTCAAATGTTTAATTTTAGGGCAGCAGCAATGACTCTAAGAACGGTGTTGTTATCGCTGCAAGCGTTGTTGGCAGCTGCAGAACCAGATGATCCACAAGACGCAGTAGTGGCAAACCAGGTAAGATACTCTGTTGACTGCGAATTTGTAATACATCTGTGACCTTTGCTAACTCAGATTAGATGCCAAACCTTGGGGGAGATGAAGATTTTTAAAGAATTTATTGAAAAGTTGCCTTACAGTAAGTGCGAGTTATTTAGCTTGTCAGGAATGTCAGAAGATAACAGCATAGTAAAATGACTTCCAGTATAACTTGGCTTTTAAAATCTAAGGCTTCTAGTATAAGAAAAGTAATTTGAATTGGTTTAGAGTTTTAACTTGACAGGGTTCATTGAATATGGCTTGATATGTAGCTCCTCTTCCCGTGAATGTGAATATTGTTGAGCATTTTATTTAATTACAATTTTATGAATAGTGACTTCAGATGAATTACTGTTGTGTTTAGTCCTGAGGAGGGATTTATCTGAATGAAGCATTCTGTGTATTTTTGCCTTTGTAAGTGCTTGGGATAACTGTTTGTCACTGGTTGAATTTGTGTTAGTAGCATTCTGTAATCGACAGGGTTTGTTACTCTTCAAACAGTAGCAATAACTTACAAATACCAATAAAATATCAGTTGGATCTGGTGCCATACCAGGAATGATGTCATTCTATTTGAAGTGTTGTTAAAAGATGGGAACAGTCATTCCATAACTTAATAGTCTGACAATTTTCAACAAAGTCCCCCAAGTGTGTGTGTGTTGTTTTTCCTTTCTACTCTGGGGAAAAAGAGAGAGAAGGCTTGGCTTCCCCAGCAACTGGTAGTAGGGTGTATTTCAGTAACGAAAGAACAAAGCAGTTACAAGGTTCTTCAAGCATCAGTCTCATCTGTATCTGCTGTAAGTCAGGACCTTCCAAGATGGGGAGACAAAGTGTGCACTCCTTCCCTGTAAAATCTGTGTAGGATGATGATAAATTAGCAGTTTGTCAAACCTGACAGGGTTTGGAGGGAAACTTGGAGATCAGAGGTTGCCCTTTGCACCACTGGGTGGGGTGAGTTGTTTGCTCCTACTCTATGTAGTAGTGCGGAAGGTTTGCTTGTGGGATTCTGAAGTACTTCTAAGGCTGCTCTGAACAAATGTCCCTGAACAGTTCTGTCAGACTGAATTCCTCTGCACAGGGAGGATTGTTGCAGAGGCCATTGAGGCCACCAGGCATGTCCCTGCGCTGTTTTTTTTCTTGCCAGATGTGTGCCTATGCTGTCAGCCTCTCTTTATTAAACAAACCCACTTTTTCTTTCTCTCAAAGCACAAGAAGAGTGTTTTCCGTTCTGGCCCAGTGGTAGAATTTTGTGTGGGAATTGTAACAGACTTGTAGAAGCTTCTGGGCTGGAGTGTTTTGTCAGGCAGAGAACTTCATGAAACTTCCTAGATTCAGAAGAGCAATTTTCCAGGCTGCCTTTCAGGTGCTTGTGGGGATGCGTCCAGTGGGACTGTGGCCTGGCTGATGTGGGGAGGATTCAGTTTCTCCTGTTGCCTGCAGTTACCTGCATGGAAACTCTACTGGGGCTTGGCCTTGAGTTACAAGCATGTCTGTGTAAATAAAAAGTGATTATAACATCTTTGAGAGATTTGGGGGTAAACACAGAGTTCCTTCATGTGTTTTATTTGATGCTGGGGTCTTCTTTAGTTTGTTTGGGTTTTTTTCTCCAAAACCAGAAATTCACAAGATTATTCTTGTTATCCTCCACACTCGTTTTTCATTATGTTTGTTTACTAAGCTATGTGTTAGACTGCGAGGCTGTCCAGGTAAATGGCAGTGTTCTACAAGGTCTTGAGCTGAATCCCAGGAAGAACTCCTGTTGGGATAATGGCAGTATTTTCAGACACCAGCTATCTATTGTCAGAACTATTTCAACTTGTTGCTGCTTTTTTTAAGTACTGTAGCATTAACTGCCTCAGATTCCTGATATAGCGACATCAGTAAGAGGTGCCTTTAGGCTTTTCTCAATTCAGTGATAAGCTAGAGTATTTACGGATACCTAAGTAAAGGAATTTTATTTATAGGACACTGAAAGCTGGTTCTGAATAAAACACAGTTATGCAGTTATGACTAATCCTTCGCACTTCAGTTAGTTGCTTTCTAGGCTTGGCAGTGTTCTCAAATACATATTAAAAAAATAATTGGGGGACGATCTCTTAAGAGCAGAACATAGCACTTGAGGATGCTACTAATGCGGAACTTAATCTTTCCTCTTTTCTACTCATTACACCAAAAGACATGTATTACAGACCACTGTATTTACAACACAGCGAGTTATTTCCAACAACAGATTGTCTCCCATGTTTGCTTTAATGCTAAAAGCCAGACAGTAAGTACACAAATTACCTCATGTGGAGCAGAATGAGTGGGAGGTGGACAAAGCACACAGAGCAGTGTAGTTGATGTGTGTTGCTTAAGAGAGGTGAAGTTGGAAAGTACATCAGTAAAAGTATTGTATTCACTTTGACAGTGCTTAATAGATTAAATGATTGTTTTCATGTATGAATAAAATGCTTAGAATGATAAATCAGCCACGTTTCTCTTTAAAATGCATTTATATATTTAAATAATGTAATTCTTAATACCCTGGTTTATTATTTAGAGCTAGGATTTATTATTTCGCCGAAGATGAAAATACCTACTTTTTAATGAATAAGGGAAAGAGTTTTGTGGGGCTTTTTTCAGTACAAAAAACCCTTGAACTTGATATTACGTGCATTAAGTTGCTAAAATAGAAAACTCATTGCTTTTCTGAGTACAGTTTATGACAGATGACCCACCTTCTTGGCTTTCCAGTTCTGAAAACTGTGTGATAAAGTTCATTCTGTTGTTTATTAGAAAACTTGTGATTGTTGTAAAATAGGTTTACATCCCCTGCATGATGTTTTTTTCCAGTAATTAATAGCTTACATGAAAAGAGTTGCAGCCTCCTGGCTTTTTTGCACATGCTCACCTGTTTTTCAGCCCTTCTTCTGCCACATACAATAATTTTCAGGAGGAGGCCTGGTAGTAAAATGTCAGCCCTGATGGAAAAACAGCAGGCCTACTTGCAGTGTATAAAACCAGGCATATTTGAAGTGATTACAGAAACACTTTAGGGTAGTATGCATATGTACATTCAGGAGACATTAACATAGGGATAATTTTTGCTCTACCACACTGAATATAAATTTTCAGTAGCTGTGCTAAACATAGCTAGTTTTCATCAGTGCAATTGAGAGCAGTATGTGCTTATACATATAGAACACCCATAGTGTGTAATTTAACCTAAAGCCAAATGCATTAAATGAAGTGCTTGCCTAGGTTTACTCTATGTGTAAACCTCACCTCCAAATTTCATCTCTGAACTGGCAGTATGATCAGTGTGAAGCACTGCTGATGATGTTGCAGAAAGAATCATGGATTGGAATCTGCCATATCGTCTTGCTTTTTGGTTGGATTGCTGAGTTGATTTAACTTTCCCCTTCTCCTCCCCTCTCTCTTTTGTGTAGTACAAACAAAATCCAGAAATGTTTAAACAGACAGCTCGACTTTGGGCACATGTGTATGCTGGAGCACCGGTTTCTAGTCCAGAATACACCAAAAAAATAGAAAACCTTTGTGCTATGGGCTTTGATAGGGTAAGTATGTATAACGTACGTATTTTTCAGTAGGAGCAGAGCAATTACATGTGCTTAAGTACAGGGAGTCATTAGTATACTGAAGTAGTCTTGCCATAGGCATGACCCTTTGTAGGTCTAATCATTGCTTTGCTAATTGTTGGTAAGAATCAGAATTTTGAAATACAACATTATTAATGATCCTGTGAGCTACAGCTGCCTTTTGAAGCAGTTTTTCCGTAAACTATTAGGATTTAACAAATGGTGAACTAACGTGTTCTGATTAATCTGTGAACTTTTCCACTTCTCAGAGCTGCAGGTTCACACACTGAAAATATTATTGCCTTTTTTTTTTTCTTTCTCCTTGCAGAATGCAGTAATAGTGGCCTTGTCTTCAAAATCGTGGGATGTAGAGACTGCAACAGAATTACTCCTGAGTAACTGAGCCATGTAGAGAGAGCTGCTTCAGTAGTCCAGCTTGCCCCTTCTGGAGGAGCATCACCATCTGTTATTTTTAGGATTCTATATAGATTCTCTTTTAAAACTGGCACTCTTACCTGATGATGCTATCTAGGCACTATTGGAGACTGAAAAAACCGCTCTGTAAATAAAGCTAATTAAACGTCTGTGTAAATTTAAAAAGGGGAAATACTTTAATTTTTTTTCTTACTAAATATTGTAAAAATTCTTTGAGCTCAGCTAAGATAATGGGAAAAAAACCATGCCTACTTTAGTGTTTAGCAGTGTGACGAAGACTAGCAGGAACTTGCTTCAGGATTTCGATTTAGTAATTCAGAAAGCAACATTTTTGAGTGTTAGTCATCAAAATTGTTGGTGCCACTCATCACAGCTATCTTACTGTTTTTAACATGGATCCTATGTGCCTGTGGATTGACCTATATTTGCATGCTTGTACTTAATAGACATATTAGGTAGGGTCGCTGAAGAGAGCACCGTTGAAATACTTGATTATTCTTGTACCTTTTTTTTCCTGAAAGACTTTGAAGACTTACCCAAAGTTCCAAATGGTGACCTATTCAGAAGTGGTTTCTGTCTAGCTGATTGATTGGGAAACCCGATTCTCCTCTCCCTTACATCATGCAGCTGAAAATCCTCACTAGATCATGTTTCGTCATCTCTGGTTATTATGTGTGCCATTTACAGTAGTCTAGGTTCCCATTTAAAAACACGTTTTGAATTATCAGTAATGATTTCCATCCATCATGTTTTCCACACGCTCTCATAAGGAGTATGCCTCAATATAGCACAAAAAGATGGAGCTGGTTTTCTTTCTTTTTTTTTTTTTGTTCTTTTTTTTTTTGTCTGAAATAGATGTGAACTGTTCTTCAGTACATTCTGGATAAAATGATTTCACTGGGTCTGAAGGAGGAAAAATCTGGTTCTCCACTGTACCAAGAATTAAAGAATATTTTCTTTGAGTACTTGATACGATGCAATCAGCTGTTTTGTGCAGCAGTTTTCTAGCTTTATTTTGGGCTTCGATTTAAGGATTGCTTACCAGGTACTTTAAAATTCATCATTGCTTGCGTTTTTTCTCTACTTGACACATGGAGGCTGTGTTGGTGTTTTTCTGTACATACTTCAAATGCACATAGAAGTAGAAGTGTGTTCTTGGTTTAGCTTTCTTTTGGATTGATGTTTCTGATAAATGAGAACTGAAGTCTTACCTTGGCTTGTACATACAGTCAGTCTTTTTATTCGTATTAAAATGGCATTTCATCCTGAGTGCAAAAGCTTGAAAATTATTAGTTTTGCAACTTCAAACACTAGTACATTTATTTAAAGAGAGCTCTAATGTCTTTGTGAATATGATGTTAAGTTTTAAGAGTATATCTGACAAGTTCAGAGAAATCCTGAGACTAGAGAGTGGGGCTTGTGGGTGATGGAGTACTGTATAAGTCATCTTTTCCATGCTTGTTTTTTTTCTCCTGAACTGTGGATTAATGGGGTGGTGAAATACATGTCTGGGGTTTTCTGGAGCTATGAAGTACAAGTTGAAATAGTTTCATGCTTCATAGATACTCGGTTTATAAATCGTGCTGGAGGAAATAGGAACATTATTGTACCTGTTAAATATCTGGAGCATTGTGGTAGGGGAACAGAACCAGAAAATAAAGCTGTAGAGGCATAGCTAGTTCAGGGATGTTCCCTGTACTGCTCTGTCCAGTGTGTCCAAACCTAAAATATTTCAGGGCACAGACAGTAAACACTTTGAACCCATATCAGTGCAATACTAAACGCATATTACTTTTTAAGATGTAGTCAGTGATCAGTTTTCTTGAGTTAGTGTAAATCATTTGCAATGATGCCAAAGGAAGTGAGTTGTTTTTGTCTTATATTTATTTATTTTTTTAGCAAGAACTGCTACTGTTCATCTGGTTTGGTAGGTGAAAACCAGGGACAGTAGGAAACTGTGGCAGAATGCCACTTGTGTTAATCTCAAGTTGCTGTCTTTTCTGTTATACGGGCTAAGAACTTCTTGATTCCATCGACACCGTTCTTTTTTACCCTGGTGGTAATTGTAAATTGCTGACTACTTTCCATTGTTCTTCACTGCTGTTTATCAAAAGAACTTGGAAGTCATTCTTGGGGACATAAAACCTATCAGTTCTGAATGTGTCTTTTGATAAGATTAGTCTCTGAAGGACAATGGGTTTTTCCAACAGTATGTAAAAGGATAAAGGAAGCCAGGGAAAGGTGAAGGGGGGGAAGAGGAGACGGTTCTTAGGTGAGCTTGGTCACCTCTGAAATAATGCTGTTAGGTTTTACTTCTGTCATAAAGTTACCTCATTTTCTTCTCTACTGCGAAACATTCATCTTCCCTTTCCCCCTTATGTATAGATGTTGGCTACTGGGTTTTGCCTTCCATCCTTGCTCTTGGTAGCAGAGATACCTTAATGCTAGCTCAGGTGCTGGCGGAAGGGAAGTTTCTCCAGAAGTGAGCGGAGAAGGCAACACGACCCAGCATTAAGGAGACGTCTGCAGTCTGAAGTCCCTCTGAATTTGACATGCAAGTCCTTTATAAGGAATGTTTTTGTATTCTTGGTAACTTATCATTCAGAGTTGAATATAGGGATAATGTCGTTTGAGGTTAGTTTAACTGCAGCTGGGGCTGAGCCCTGCGAATTTTGCTGTTAATGTTCAGTTTATCATTATGAGTTTGTACATACAAAATGGTAGTTCTGTTTTCTGCACGACTGAACTATATTTGGGGCCCTGTGCTCTCTCAGATGTGGAGTTGCCACAGAGTCCACTCCAGCTGTGGACTTGGGCTGCACATTTACTGCTTTCCATTTACAACGTTTCTTGTTGTAACAAGAACGTAACACATGGGTGCAGTTGGTTTCAAAGTACAAATAAATCCTTCATTGTCTTCCTCTGTCATGTAAGAAGATGGCTTGACACTAATTTTGAAGTCTAAATGGCCCCATTTTTCTAAACAAAGTATTGTCAATGGCACTTACTGATTGCCAGAGCATCAGTCGGATGTCTCTGCTGAGCATTCTAACGTGCATCCAGGAAAGTTGGTTTATCCTCGTTTTCTTTTCTTGGTGGGGAACGAGAAACTCTTTATCTCGTCCCGTTCCTCAGAGTGGAGTACAGCTTTGTTCAAAGGCAGAGAAATGCCCTTTCCTCTTGCCAAAAGCCTCCTCTTCCTGTGGGTGCCAAAAGCCCTGACTGTATCCCACCCCCAGCTGCCGATTCACGGCTCCCTCCTGTTGCTGCTGCAAACGAGCTGTGTTCTCAGTGTGACAAATGGGTACGTTTTGGAAACATGAACCTAGGAACGTACCCTTCTGAAAGCTGTGGTGTGTATGCTATTCATTCTGCATATCCCAAACTTTAACTCTTGTTTTTTCTTGTCGTGATCTTGCCACAGAGCACATGGGGCCTTGACTATAATTGGTTCGGTGTTATTTATCTGAGCAGTTGGGTACTAATGGTGTAGGAGTATGTCTTGGGTTTTTTTTAACTATCATTATACTTAACTGTTTTCCAAGTGAATTAGTGTTGGAACACTGACAAGGAATAGAGGATCTGTTTTGTTGTCTGAAAGGAGGAGTTAAATAGCCAGACAGAAGCTTACCTTGTAATGTCAACTCTGTGTTTTATGCGGTGGGTGACAGAAACATTTAAACTATGCAAATTGAAGCTTAGCAGCTGTGAATCAGAATAGGCACTCCAGAGCATATGGATTGCTTATTTAATAGGGAAAGGGAGTTGGAGGGGGGGATCAATACACGTTTCCAGTAGGAGTTCTTATTTATTGCATTGGTCCCGCACTGTGAAGGTGGAGTGTTCCTTTTTCAGTGCAGAGGGAAAGCGCGTGGTGTGCATGTCCCTCACTTCCTTCCTGAAGACCGACACAAGCCAGCTTGGCCTTGGAGTCTTGCCCGAAGTGGGAGATGTTAAATACTTCAGCGGTGAAAGGTAGTTTAACATCACGTCTGCTGGTGAGCAGATGCAATGAGAAGATGAGGTGTCAGCTCCTGCTGTGTTGATGAGGGGCACCTCAGTGAGCGTGGCCGCTGGGTTGGGGTTGGGTTCCTGTGGCTTTGATGGGCAATCGGCCCAACAACAGGTAGCAAAAGTGAGTTTCATCATGGACTCTGTTGCATTGCAGAGCTAAAGTGTAAAAGTAAAGATGCTCCTTGGGTGCCTAAAGCTTGTTCTGGGAAGACCATACAGCTGTTTTTGCTGTTCCTGTCCTCATTTTCCAGGCACAGCTTTCCCATATGGCTAGACAAAGGGGCAGTTGCTTCTTTCTTGACAGTTTCCTGATCTGTTCCAAACCCATCAGTAAGTCACGTAGCTTGCTCTTCCCATTTGTGGTGTTAGTGTCATCAGCAGACTCATCACTAGAGTTACTTATAAGACCAACTGTCCTGGTCGCAGTTTGCTTCTTGCTTGGGTGTTCCAGCTCCAGTGCTCTGTAGGTAGCAACTTGACTTCAGATTTGTTCTCACCAGGCAAACTCTTGCAAATCATTTGCACTGCACTGTACTGTGATGTGATGTTCCTTCTCTGCTGTTACCTGCTTTGTAGGCATCTAAATAGCTAGCTGGTTGCTTATGGTGCTGAGCCATCCATCGGTAATGTGAGTTAAGATGATGACTCGACAGACGAGGAAACATACTGTGAAAATGCTGTACTTGTCCGTTTTATGGCAGCTGCTGGTGCTCTGTTGTGGTGTCTGAAGGAGGCTGCCATCACACAAACGCTGATGTCAGCTGCTGAAGCGCCCTGCTTTCACTTACCTCTTCCATCCGCACTTTTCTAATTGAAAATATGAAATAAAGACCAATACAACCCATGGCAGGAGGTTGGATCCTGAGGCTCAGACTTCCTGTACAGGAGGAGCGGGCGGGCTGGAATGCAGCGTGAGTGGGGTTTGTCTTGAAAATAAAAGCTACACGAACACTTTTGTACACAAATGGCTTTTTCAATAAACACACATTTTAAAAGATGTTGATTTTCACTGGGAATGCTTAACAATAAATGCATGTTTCCCTGAAAACAGCTTTCATTTGGTTTCTGATAATTCCAGTTGTTCTGAGGTTACAGGGTCTACTGCCTCCATGTTTGTGATGAGAGAGAAAGGGGTGATTATTTTTGTGATGCATATGAAATAGTTGTGGAGATGATGATGTAAATACAAGGTGTGTAATGATGTGCGTTACTTCAACTTGACTGCCTCATATGATAGCCTAAGAAACACATGTACAGATGCAGCGCCTCTGCTTCCTTTCAAAAGCTGTTTCTGGGGAAAGAGCTCAGAGGAGAAAGTTTTCTTTGGATTTTCCAGCACTGCTCATGTTCATCTCATCTTTGTGCATTTTGAACTATGGACTTCATCTAAACTACAGCTCTTGCATGGGGGGGTGAGGGTGGGGGTGGTGACAGCACTGTGTCCCAGCTGTAGTAGAACCTGGTAGGGATGATGACTATGGATGCATGTGCCACCAGTACATACTATCCACTGCTTCTGGCATTTGAACGACAGAGTCTGCCCAGCTGAAGCCACAGGCTGGGAGTAACGCTGGCTGTAACATGTTGTTACAGGGCTGTGTCCCATCTTCAGGTGTGTGTGGCTCCGGGTGCTTTCTACCCGTGTCCAGGCAGGTTCTACCAGTTGGGACAGTGCTCCCCAATTTACGGTGTTCAAACAGTGGTGTGAGGCAGTTGTTTGTTTCTTTACACTTGCTGCCATCAGGAGCTATGTTGTATTGTGGTGCCTTGTTCATTCAGAGGGAGCGGGAGCACTCCCCAGCCCCTCGCTGGGGCTGCCCATTAAAACATTGCTTAAATCCATATCCCTTGTTGTAATTAGACACTGCTGTGACATGAGTAACTGAGAGCTGCTTCATACTGAAACACTTGCAACGTTGTCCAACAGCCTTGTCATCTCTTCCAGCACCCCAACACTGGAAGCGGGTTCACAGTTGCCATGGACTGACAGTGCTTTACTAGCTCAGCTTCTCCTGTACTTAATTCTCTGTTTCAGTAGCTGGCATGGACACGTTTAGCTCTTGGGCAGGTAACTCTGACACTGCCAATGCAGCATATCCAGGATTTTAAATTGTTTTAAGGTCAAGTCTGGATCTGGAGCACCCATGTCTGGTATAATGTCAAATAAATTACATTGCTTCACTTAGTGGCTGCTTTGTGTTGAAATACATGAGGTCTTTAGGTGGGTTTGTGACAGCCTGGTGTAAAGTAAAGGGTAATTGCCTGGGATGGTGAGGGAAAAATGAGCCTGGTGTTGCTGGGGAGCAGGTGGGAGAGAAACTGCTTAGTGCTGATGGTACCTGAGCCACCAGACCCTTGAGCAACCCAAGTCCGCAGCCACTTGCTCTTGGCAGGTAGGACAGGGACTCTGTGCAGCCAGCACCTTGGGTTCCCTGCCCTCTTCCCTTCCTCTGTCCTTCCAAAGGGGCTCTTCTCACAGCTGGTGGATTGCAGCCAAGGCTCCTGCTGGTCCTGTTGGAGGGGTTTGGGAAGTTCCACACAGCCAAGCCCCATTTCTGTGTTGTGGGAGCAGCCCTTGCCTGTGTCAGGGCAAGGGCTCTGTCCCCATTCTAAACACCTACTCCGTGCCTGGGTGCACAGCCGCATATGAGGCTTCCTTGAAGCAGGAACCCTCACTGGAACCCTTGCTGGTTACAGATGAGCCAGGTAGGCCTCAAGGTGGGTTTTGGGTCAACAAGCAGACAGAGAATGGGCTGGCCCTGCCATCTCCACAAGTTTAAACTTCCCTGAACACAAAGCTGAAGAACACCAGACCTGGAGTGGGTCCTGGTGGTCCTGGAAGTAGTGGCCAGCCCATCTTCATGTTGCTGTGAGAAGCTGTCAGATACGAGGTGGTTTATCTGCATGGAGAGTGGCTTAAAGGTGCTGACACTGTCAGTTCAAGTGGAATTAAAATGCCTCACGCTTAAAGCTTTTGCTGTTCAAGAGGAAACTTGAGAAATGAATTGCGTGTATGAAATACCTGGAGCTGAATGACCCACTGAGATGGGGCAGGGATGTTCTCCCTCTTTTGCCTGGTGTGCACAAATCCGCATTGCAGCATCTGCCATGTTCAACTTCTTTGATGGTCTGAACCACATCAAAAATGCCAGGAGTAAACTGCTCTAGGCCATACCTGTCACAAGAGAGAGCTGTTTGGAAGTAGACATGTCTCTGCCAAAGCAGCAAATAGGCACAAAAGGGCGCACATCCTTTGCATAGGTGTGAAATGACAAAGCCCTCTTGATAGCCAAGAGGTTGAAGAAAAGACATTTTGGTTAAAAGGCATGATGTTGTGGAAAGAAAGCAGCTCAGAGATGCTGAGTCAAACCAAATTCCAGTAGCAGCTCTGCCAACTGCTTTTGGCAGCTTCCAAAGCCATCCTCAGGAGCCATGAGGAACACCTTACCAGAGCTGTTACGGGATTTCAAGGCTGAAGAGAGACCAAATAACATAGACTTGAGCTTGATGGCAAGTGTCTGACTACAGTTAATGGGCTCGCACCTCCACACTGTACCTCCTGCAGTGCCGCTCCTGCCACTCCACAGCAGTCCCACCATCACAGCTCTGCTGCTCCCCAAGCCTCTGCTGCACACACAACCGCCCCGGCACTGAGGAAGCTGCTGTCAGCCTCGGCTGCAAGGGAATAAACGTATTGGTTTAATTACTGTTTTTGCGGCAGGTCAACGCTCCCTTCATTATCCTGCTTAGGAGGATTTCAGTAACAGCTGCTGTGTCAGTGCTTTGGCAGGGCTGGTGCCTGAAGGTTGCAGATTATACAAGACAGCCCTTGTGTTATTCACACACGCTGGCCGTACTGGATCTGGGCTCCACTCTGACATGTTGAACTTGGGGTTATGAACCACTGGCCTGGCAAAAAAACCTGCATCAGCAGGAAGAGAAAATGAGAAGGTGCAACTCCTGCCACAACTCTTTCTATGTAAGCCTGAGCTCAGGTAGTGCTCGATAGAAACAATCATCATTTCAGAGGACTCCAGAATAACTTGCCCAGACTGCAGCTTGCTCTCTCCTCTCCTGGAGCAGTCGGGATGGAAGCAGCCAAGGGGGATGACATGAATTATTTGGGCAGGGACAATCTCTCCTCATTTCACAGGAGAGTGGAGAAAAGCTTATCTGTGGGCAGCAGGGAGCTGTGCTCATGCAGAGCACCCCACATGTGCTCTGGAGACAGAACGTAAACCTCCTAAGAGTGATGGTTCAGACCTCCACCGCTAGCGTAAGCCCACCCCATTTCTGGTCTTGGGGCAGTACTGAGATGGATGATGCAGAGGTACCTCAATACACAGCACAGCAAATGGCATTTTGACTTTTCACAAAATGCTCTGCCTGTCCCAGCTTTCCTCAGGGTAGGGTCCCAAGCTATGTGTGTGCCTTGGTGCCCAGACAGACGCTGCTGCTGCAACTATGGCATGCCAAGAAAGCAGAGTATCACCCATGAAGTTGCTGGAGCATGCAGTGATAGCCCACCTGCTTTATGGCAATTGGACCCAACACCAAAGCAACTCGGACACCACCACCTGCCATCTCTTGCTTCAGCTTTGGCACATCAGGGTCAACACACATCAATCTCTGCTTCCAGGGCAGTGAGAGGAGATTTAAATGCCTGAATTTATGGAGCAAAAACTGTATTTCTTGTTCTGGAGCACGCCTGCCTCGCGGCGTTGTGAACACACATCTGAGCTCTTGTGGCTCAGTGTACCTGAGGTTACTTGGTCACGCTTCCGGCCTCAGCAGATGTGCTGCTGAGCTACACTGAGTGTTGAAAATCAGCTTGGATAACCTCTGTGCTCCCACCGAGCAGCAGACCTGTCTCCTGACAGTTGTCCCTCCTCATCAGGTAACACAGGACTCGCCTGTGCTGCCCTTCCGTGTCGCCTGTGATGTCTCAGCTCTGCTGACCTTGGGTCTAGCTGTGCAGTTCGTGGTGGTCGAAATTGAACAGCATCTTAGAATCATTTCCTGCCGAAGCTGAAGGAGTCACCACGAGTCCTGGCTCACACACCCGGCCACGGCACAGTTCCCTGATCACCATTTGTCATGTCTTTTGCTAGGCAGAAACGGAGAAGATGCTCTGCTGCCAGTCAGATAGGCCTTTCCTTCAGGTCAGGTGGAGGACATCTTCCATGACAATGGCACAGTGACTGCATGCTGCCTGTTGTGATGGTGATCCCAGTAACTCATGTGCAGTTTGGAGCGACACCGAGTCCCCGAGGAACGCACTCACGTCGTCATTAAGCTGAGTTCAGGTACAACGCTGCTCTTACCAATTACTGCAGTACATGTGGCTGCTGCTGCGGCTTTTGTAGCTGGGTGAGGGGCAGGTTTATCTGAACCGACCTTTTGCTACGGTCCCACTCATGTCTTTACGAGCAGCTGCAAATTCCAAACACTTGCTCATTTCCTTTCAGACCGCAGGAAATAAGGCTGGAAACTTGCCTTGAGTGAGAGATGTTCCTGCTTTGAACTTCAGGTATTGTGGTGAGTCAGATTCGTCACGGCAGTCATCCTGTGGGTCGTCACAGTGAGCTGGTGCTAAGGAATCTCCAATGGGAGCAGTAGGACTGGGCCACCTTCAGTCAGAAACAGACCACAGAGGGTGAGCTCGAAGAGAGAAACTGGGTCACTTGCCCTCTTGTCTCTCACACATGGTAGAACTACAGAAGTGAGACATCTTGGCTGCACTTTCCTGACCCGGGGTGTGCAGCAGGGAAGGGACAGGCCTCTGCTTCGTACCGGGACTTCCAAGTTCTGCTCCTGAAGAAGTTCGATTGCATTTGCTGCCTTCCAGGAACCAAGGCAAATGGACCCAGGGAACGTTGTGCTTAAAAACCTCTTTCAGGAAGGGAAGCTGCTGTTGAAGTTTAGTAGGAGTATTATATTTTACCATTTGAGCTTCCCTCTGACCGCCTGAGCACCTGGGATACCCACTGGCAGGACGACGTCCTTGTAAGAAGCTAAGCAGGGGAAGGCCTCAAGGGACATATAAAGTGCTGCTGCACAGAATGAATAACTGTGCCAATTCCTGTTTAACACCTTGCTCTTGCCTACGCAAAACTGTTCCCTGCTCAAGGTGCAATTCCTTGGGCTGCGACCAGCTACTTTGTGACTCATGCTTGCTTATCGCTGTGCACATCTGCAGCCTGGCTGGCAAGTTGACTTCAGCCCAGCTTCTTCAGTTTGGGCTATTTCCCTGAGCACCGATTTGGGACTTGATTTCCCTGCACACAGCCAACCTCTTACTGCCAATATACGTAATAATGGAGCACACATGCAAGCCAGCTAGGATCCACATGGATGATTTCTTACAGAAGCACATTTCCTGTGTATTGTAAATGTTTGGTGATCCCAAATCTTTTTCCATCTTTAGAGGAGACAGTTCAGCTGTGACAGCCCCACTGACGAACTTGAAACTCAGGCACTAGTCTGATGCCAAACTTGGTCCAACATGCGCCAAGCACCTAACTGACAGCTGGAAGTACAATTTAGATGAGGATTTGTTATTTATCAGTTATAAAGCTTAGGGGCTTCTCGGATGTGCAGAAAAGATTTGTAATGTGTATTACTTTTTCTGTTTAAGATTGCTCTAGAAAACATTATTTTGTCTAAAACAACTATTCGCATTTAATTTCGTGGAGTGCTTGAGGTTTAATTTGGTGTATTACAAAGTATGCTCTCAGAGCAGCCTTCCTGTCTTGCTGTTACGAAAAGTGAGCAGCCCAGGCATCAGAGGACACAAAGAAACAGAAATAAATGTATGTCTGCTAAGAAACAAAGCCACACTTCTATGAAGATGGGAACTTAAAGATGATGAGAACTTAGATCTATGTAACTGAATGTGAAACCTCAGCACCTTTAAATCCTACACTGGATAAAAGCCATAAAGATAGGGTTTTATCTGCTTCCCTTTATTCTTTATCACCCATTAACAAGTGAAAAACTGAGTATCAGTTTTCTTATTACAGTGAGAGAATCCCCATTCTTATGTAAAATCTTGAAGTACAAACCCCCCCATCTCTTTCTTTGGGATAATTTGCCTTCAATTCCAGTTTTATACTGATTACTCTCTAACAGATTATAGTTTTCAAGCATCAGAAGTGCTAGCAACACGTAAATTACACGTCTATAAAAACTATGCCCATATTCCCCATATCTGACAGAGGGTGATGGTTCCAATGACCTGCTATTGCAAATGAGACTGCTCCTGTAAGGACCCCTGGCCTTAGGGGACACTGCTCTTACAGAAAGATGTCCATTGCTGAGGCAACTCTGAACTGTGCTGTGGTGCTCTCAGGGCTTTGGAGAGTGAGCAGTGGGGGGCAGCAAGAGATGCAGTACATAGCCTTTTCTGGGGCATGTTCTGACAAGAAACCAGCGGGCCACCAGCAGACCTTACCTGTACTTTGCATGCTGCATTTTGCTCAGCCAATTCTGCCCAGCCTAATTTGCTGCATGAATGTACTGATTTCCTTTACCTATACTGATAATCAACCTTTAATTATATTGATAATCAACATAAGGGACTAACTCAAATGTCTCCCTATTAAAAAAGAACAAAACCAAACAAAACCCCCCAAAAGACCCAAACTACAAACCCAAACAACAAACCCCACAAACCATTTCCCCCCCCAAACCCCACAGACAAACACAACCACAAAACAGCAGAACAACTCTGCATAACTCTGTGGAAAAACAACTGCCTGCCCTGAGCATGGCACTGAACCTCCGGAACACCGTCTAACCTCAACTATTCTATGATGATTACTTAACATTTGAGCTGATCAAAAACTGACCAAGAAAGGGGACACCCTCCCCACAAACCACAATCCAAACCCCAGCAACTCCCCACTTCACAAAAATCAAAGCCTTTGGAAGGAATTCTGAATATCTGCAACATGTGTCAAGTCCCAGTTTCAAATCACTGTTAGATGCACACCTGTAGCTACCAGAGCTCATTTCTAAGAGTTTCTTTTTTACACAGCAGCTAAAAACATCTAACAAAACCACTTTAAAACTGAACTTAAACCAAAATATGGTAACTTTGTGTGAGGGGAAGTATGTGACCAGAGCACTAACAAGAAAACTGTGCTATGATCACTAAATCCATCTCATGAAATTATTTCAGTTTGGGGAATCAAAGCCCTTGGCGGATGTGGCATTAAATGCTTTTAAAATATCCCAGTCTCCCCCCGTCAAAGGCATTTCAGATCCTTCCAGTCAAAACAATGCAGACTGCTTTTGAGAAAGCTGCATGCGCTGCTTTATGAAGAGTCTGATTTCCTCTGTTACTGAGGAAAAATAACTGTAATGCCAGTTGAAAACTCCTTTAAGAGAGACTGTCATCGTTTAAGCACAGAACCACACCCTCCCCATTTCAGAAGAGCAAGTAATCCTAACTAATGGCAACAGTATCCAGCTCTTCCACAATGAATCAAGCGATTTCAAACCAATTTGCAGAGGAAAAAGGTGGAACTGAGGCAGGGGAAGCCAAATGAACGGCTGTCACTCTGCAGACCACCCTTCTGCCCATAAAACTTTACAAGGTAAACCGCTGTAACTTCACCTAAACCCCCTTTTAAACTAGTAACTGTCTGTGCTACAATGTCTCTGCTCAAGTCAGTATTTCTAGGAACATCCAAGACCATGGACAGGCACAGCAAGTAGTTTTCTGCGAAAGAAAATGATAAAAGAAATTAAAAGGCTGCCACATGACACCTAGAAGCGTTTATTTTATGCAACAAACTTAAATATGATCATGTGTACATAAAAGTGTACACTGTATCTATGCTGAACAATGCCAGGAAACATAATATTGATGCAACAATCCTCTAAAATAAACATTAAAAAATGAGCCTGGACAGGAAGACAAAATGCAAAACAGACTTACTTCCAATCAGCACAATGCTTAAAATTGAGAGCAATCCTAAACATTTCCAACTTTCCTTACAAAGCTGCCAAAGTCCAACTATGTTTAAAAATTGATTTTTTTTTTGTTGTTTTCTTCACATCAATAATAAAAATCTGGTGACGAACATTATAAAATCAAATGCTGGACTGCCTTTACTCCTTTCAAATTTAGAATATTCCAACAGAACCGTAGGAGTAAAAACACTTTAAAGTGATATATGTTTTTATAAAACAAACATCAATATGTACATTTATTGCAAATTATATTAAACTAAAATGGAGGGAAATTAAAAATGAAATGTCTACTTGCGAATTAATAATAATTTTAAGTGATTACTTTCCCACTCTGATAAAAATCAGAAAGCAACATTTATAAAATTGCCACCACATGACTTTTCATAGCAGGGAGCTGAAATCTGTACATCCTATTTTTGCAGAAAAGTAGGCAGGCAGAAAGAATTATACATAAAACAGTCTCCAAAAGTAAAGCAAAAAACTTCTTTTTGTGACTTTTTTTTCCTCTAGTCTTGTTCCAAAACCATTCAGTAGACTTCTACTTTCGCTGTGAAACACGGGGATACCTGGCTCTAGAATCATGAATTTCCAATGTCAGTGTAAGGACCTCCTCTGACTTCCTTTAAAAAAAAATGCAGCATGAAAATTAATGGTGTAAATACACTTTTTAACTCCAGAATGCAGGAACTGGAACCAAGTGTTAAGCAATTTGCTTAATTATTGACTTTTCATAAAAAAAGTCTCTGGGGAAATAAGTACAGATGCTTTTAGCCTCTTTCTCAAGAGTTTCTGCTTTACATTTCCATTGAGAAGGATTAATTTCATGTGAAAGGGAAGCATAGTTTTTCTTCTGGTTTCAGAGCTGAAAGCTGTGTGTTTTGAAGTAATTTCAGTTCCTGTACAGGAAATTTCTGAATCCTAGTTTTTGCAGAAGCTTGGAGCATGCCTTTATTTGGCCTTCATTTCCTCCCTTTTCGAGCAAGTTTTCTTTTTACCTTTTTTAGGGGAGAAAAGAAAATATAAGTTAATTTTAAGGACCTGGAAATTACAATTCTGCATCAAAATCCTACCTATATTGTTTACATTTTGGCTTTTACACTCTTCACAATGTGCCTTTTTCCAACTCCATCTTTCACCTTCTCGGTGATTACATAGTTAATTGAATAGAACTTCACTTCCTTATTTTATAGCACAACTTCCTGAAAAACTTGAAAATACGCACGTTGAATAATAATTATTCCATAACTGAGTCACATTTTTTCAGTACAAATGGAAACATAATTTATCCATAGCTTTCATTGGAATCAGAGAATAAGAACGATAACTTGTTATAATTAACTCTACTTAATTACCCAGGTCTGTAAAAATAGCCTTTCTTAAGAACAAGCACTACTTTAAATGTTTTTCAAATATTTACAGTAAGTTGTAGGTCTACTTAAAAGCAATAATAAAATCTATCATATCAGACACACTATTTTCACACACATTGTCCCAGAAGACAGACATTTGTTTTGATATCTTACTGTATAAGCTACAATAAAAAACACAGAATTGTCCTATATAAGATGCCTGCTACACCTTAAGGAAGCCTCCCTCTGCTATCTCTGTATCCTCAGTATCTTCCTGGCTGCTCCCACAGGCCTTAAAAAGATCCATTGCATTTTGGGAACATTCTGGACTTGAGTCTATCTCCAACAGTGAATCTCCATCACTTCCAAGCACCTGGCTTCTGAAAAACGTTAACAATGTTTTGGTATTTTTTCCAAGAACACTGAAGCATTACATATTTTAAGAAGTTCTTCAATACAGAGGGCTTACTATAGGCTATGGATAGTGCAGTTTGATATGAAGACTTAACGAGCCTGATGTATAAAACAAGCATTGCAAGGGAGTACACAGATATTACTCTCTTGAATGACTGAACAATTTACTAGTGCATGAACCTTGCTGTGAGAGGAAAAGGTGATTCTTTTTGACTGAGTTTCTCTGCAAGATTCTCTTCAATTTACAAGATCGCTAGAAAGAAAACACTCCAATGATTCTTTCTTCCTTTAGATTAATTTGTGATTTCTTCCAGCATACTGGTTTGCTGATCTCTTACTGCATCACAACTTTGGACAATTCTGCATTAACATTATTACTGTATCAGCTAAACACATTTCTCAGTGTTTATGTGCATTTGTGGTTTGTTTATATTGGAAATCAAATCAACACACTTAAACACTGAAATATAGAAAAATAAATTATCCAAGGGCTGTTTTGTAGTTTACACAGTACCAAATTCTGCTTTTGATTTACTTAAAACATATATATGGAAATATTGTTAATATTAAGCACAGACTCAAAGTATCATAAAAGAATTAGTCAGAATCACAATTTGTTGTGTTTACTAAAGACAGTTTTCAAGCCTTTTTTTTAATCAATGAACTGAAGCAGAGCAGAGCACCTGAATTCCTGTCTACCTGGCATTAATGAACACCCTGAAATACCCTCAATTCTTAGTCCTTTTACAAAACAAAACTAGTAAGGGGAACCATGATGCAACAAACAAAAAAGTAAAATTTGGTGAAAACAGGTTAGATTACCCTGTCCTGACCAAACAAACTCAGTTTTTCCAAGTCTAGTTGCCCGGTGCTTTGAAAGACAGAACACAACCTAATGTATGTTGCACCACAGTGTTCATAAAATCATCATGTGTTAATTCTGCCCTTTAACTATGCTGGATCTGTTGTAATTGGACATTCAAGGCCTATCTTGGGACCAGAAAAGCCCACCCCACCCATGTGTTTTATTATTTGTTTATTTTTACCTTTGTAGATCAATTTGTCTCTGTGCTGCTGCTGGCTTTTTTGCTGTGTCTTGCTGTTTTGGTGCTTTGGCATTACCTGCCTCTAAACTCCCTGGACTTTCTTGACTGACTGCTGCCCTTTTCCTTCCCCGGACAGGTGGTTTGTTTGTTTCCTCATTTTTTGCAGTGGTGCCCTGAGGTTCAGGTTTGGGTGGACGCCCTCTCCTGGTTTTTGCTGCGAGTGATGGTCCTGTTTCATCTACATTTTTTTCTTCTGGTTTTTGATGAATATTCTCAGTTCCAGATGCTGTTGCTGTTCTTTTTTTCCCACGTTCAGTGCTGTTTCCTTGTGTAGCCTGATCAGAATTAATCTCCTAGAAAGTAAAAATCATGAATGTGAAGGAAAAAAAAAAGATTCCCAAAGGTGAACTGAAATTGTGACCTCCCTCCAACAGAAACACAAGTTTATAAAACAACAAGTGTTCTTACAAAAAACACATCACATCATCTTAGGCCTAGGTTTACTAAATGGGATTTCAGGCATTAACCTTGCAAAAAGGTTTTTTCCACTGTATATAATGTTAATATCCATTCCCAATGTATCTTTTAGCTGCTCAAAAGTGAGATTACAGCAAGATTAATAACCTCAGATCCTCCCATGAGGGCTCTTCTGGACAAGTTCCTTGTACTGCCTCTTTGCCAACTGACAGAACTGAGGAGCAAGAGTAATGATGCTGGTACAGCAAATGATATTTACTTCAGTACATGCAAAGTTTGAGACCAACCTTCAGTAAAATGCAGATTATTAAAGCCCTAAATGCCAGTAAAAGAAAAAACAAGGCTTGCAAATAGCAAAGGGAGCAAGACCTAATCTCAAACTGAACTTGCTGTCTTTGCAATTTCTTTGTCATGTCTGAATAGGTATGGCCTATATGCATGTTTTCCTCAACAAGGTAATGGAAGTGATAAAATTTCATGAAGCAGTGTCTTGTGTATGTGAACCAGGAAGGGTGGTGGCAATGTAGGTCTCTACACAGAAAAATATTCACAGGGAAACAAAAAGGAAGCCCCTGGATGCTAGACCTTCATTTGAACACTGGCTTCCAGAACAGTTAGCACGAGGGGCAGTGAAAAGGGCACTGAAGAGGTATGGCTGGGATGACTCTGCAGTTTCAAACAAACCAATTGAGGCTGCTCACTAATGTAAGTCCTGCATCTGAACCAAGGACCTTTTCTGTTAACTAATCCACCATTATTTCTTAAATGTTTAAATAAGTCAGGCAGTATCTATTCTTTATTAGTGTTCCAGCAGCTTCATAGCAGACATTTACAACTGCTATTCCCAAGAACTTTACAGGCAACACTCTTTGATAATTTCAACCAGAGCCAAGTTTCAAAAGAAGGCAGAAAGCATTTTTGAAGATTGATTTCATAAAGGCTTCACCTAACTTCTCTAGCTTTTCAGAAGAACCCTATTCTGGGGAAAGAAGAACCAAAAAAGGAACCATATGTTGAAATCTGAGAAAGACTTTTTCTTCATTAGCTCAGAGGTGTGAGCATCATGTGGATATTATTTTAAAAGATTAATAAAACCCTTAACTTTTCTATGTGATGATAGAAATCCAAACCACCTGCTTATTACTCTGATTTCATCTAATCAAAAAAAAAAGACTGAGTAGGAATATAACTTAAGAGTGCGTGCAGCATGAACCATCTATGTGTCCCTACATTATTACAAAAACTCTATTTTGATTTTAGACTCACAGAATCATCTAGGTTGGAAGTGACCTCTGGATATCCTCTGGTTAAGCCTTCTTGTTGAAAGCAGGGTTGTTGAGAGCCCTTGACAAGTCAAGCCAAGAACACCACTTTTCTGGGTAACCTATTCCAGTGATTAATTTTCCTCACAATTTCCCCTGAAGCAACTTCTGCCTGTAGCCTTTTGTCCTGTCACCATGCAGCCTTGAGAAGAGAGTGCTTCCATCTTCTCCATTTATCTTTTAGATACAGAAAGACTGATTAAATCCTCTCAAGGATTTTCTACTCTTGGCTGAAAAAATCCAGCCCTTTCAACCTTTCTTCATATAGCAACTTCTCCAAGCCTTTATCATCTTGGTAGCCCTCTGTTAAGCTCTCTCCAGTTTTTCAGTATGTCTGCTGAACTGGCGAGGACACAGTATTCTGGACACAGTATTCCAGGTGTAGCCTAGTGAATGCCAAATAGGATGGAATAAAGACATCCCTCAATCTGCTGGCCATACTCTTGCTGATGCAGCCCAGGACCCAACTTGCCCTCACTGCTGCCAAGGCACACTGTCAACTCATGCTCTGTTGGTTGTCTACTGGGATGGTCCCACAAGTTCTTCTCAGCCAAGTTACACCCCAGACATGCAGATCCCAGAGTGCTGTACTGCTGCCTGAATTGTACTGCTGTACTGCTGTGCCCAGGCACAGGACTTCACATTTACCTTTGTTAAACTTCATGCAATTGTATGTTTTATAAGTTAAAACTTAAGTGCGATGTACTAAATAGACCCCCAATGCCAAGCTTACTATACAGATACAGTCCATAAAAATACCCAGACATACCTTGTTTTTCACAGGTTCCGTCTTTGCTGGTGTGACTGAAATAATCCTCACAGGATTTTCATCATTTTCACTGACCCCAGTTTCTGATATATCCGAACTTTGTTCCCTGGTAGCATAATTGAATTAAAAAATAAAATATACAGAACAAAAGGGGAAAGACATTTGCAATTATTTAAAAATAAAAAAAAATAAAAAAATTAATGCAGACAGGCTAAAATAATTTAGAAAAATAAGAGAAGTGAATTTGCCCAAGTTTACATACAGATTTTCTTTCCCAGAACCGGGAAAGGTCTAGAAGGGATTAGCTACCGAGCCAAATCCTTTATCACAGACACAATGCCACATAATGCTTTTTGCAAACTTAAGACCAGTGCTCTACATGAGGCTGTGTTCTTTTTCCAGATAGAAAAAGCCAATACTGGCAAAAGTAGTGAAGCAAAATAAAGACCAGCAATTCACCACCAACTTCAAGTGAATTTACACAAACATACAATAGTTTTAAAACCAAAATAGTTGAAAAAATACAATTATTACAGCACATATCATGCAAACTTACAGAACAAATTCTGAACTCAGTTATACTTCCCTTTGGCCTTATGAAATGCAGCAGCTAGGGTTGACTTGCTCTACTTTCTTTAACCCTTTATCTTAGCCAGTTAACCAACTCAAAACCAAATTAATCCATCTTAAAACCTGAAAGTGTAAACTGGTTCTCCATATTAATGACAAATTGAAAAACACTGGATTCACATAAAATAACAGTAGAAGACTGAATATTACAGCGATATGTTGCATCTTTCCACTGAGATCCTGGTCCTCTTCAGCAAGTTCTTTTTAATTGTTCTTAATCTTAAATATTTGTCTGCCTCAAAAATGTCTGTTGTTACCAATCAGGATTAACGCCAATTTATACATTAAAAAAAAAAAGATGTGCGAGTTGCAAAAACTGTACATGGCTGGTCTCTGCAGTTCTGACACAAAAATATGAATATTAACCACCAACATTTCAGACAGTATAGCAGTATAGCATCTCTTCTGTTCTATTATATGTAATTACACCTAAAGACTGGGCTGAATTTTTGCCTACTACAAAAAAACAACCCCCCCCAAAAAAGCCAACCCAAAAATCCAAAACAGAAAGCAAAGATGGAAATTTTGCCTACAGACAACTATTAGATTTCCTAAAATTGAACAAAATAAAGGTGCTCTTCAAACACACTGGCACAAACCAAATCATCTCCTGTCTTAAAACATGCAAGCACACTGGAGAAGATGAAGTAGAGAGTTACTGAAAGAAATTTCAAACTCCTTTACCTTGATCTGTTTCCTGCAGAAGAGCTCAGGTCAGAGTTTACACTGATATTACTTCCAGTCTCTGATCCTGTAGTTCTGATATACGGCCTCCTTCCAGTAGCAGACAAGGGTTTGTTTACTGTACCTAATACGCCAGTTGGTTTTGGCTGGAAGAATATGTTTAAATATTAAGAAATAGCAACTTCAGATAGATACTTGATTTTTAAAATATTTACTTGAGTATTTTAAGGTACTTCTTTCTGACCATGACAATGACCATGACTTGGGGGGGGATGATGAACTTCCAGGAGACCCTGAAATTATTTGAGACTTGCTGCTTCAGCTGGATGCACATAAACATACGTGGCCCAATGGGATTCATCCCAGGGTACTAAAAATGCTGGCTGTTGTTAGTGCAGGACCTCCCTCCATCATTTTTCAATGGACTTGGGAAACCAGAGAGGTCCCAGTCAACTGGAAGCTGACAAATACTTTCCCAGTTTTCAAGAAGAGTAAGAAGGAAGATGCTGGTAATTACAGGCTTGTCAGTCTCACTTCAGTGCCTGGTATAATTATGGAGAAGGTTATTCTGGGAGCTACTGAAAAACACCTGAGAGACAACACAGTCACTGGTCATAACCAGCATGGGTTCATGAGGGGAAAATCCTGTTTAACCAACGTAATTTCCTCTTATGCTAAGTTCACCTTCTAGGTCACCAAGGGAAGCCAGTACATGTGGTGGTTCTGGACTTTAGCAAAGCTTCTGATACGGTCTCACAGAATCCTTCTGGATAAACTGTCCAGCGCACAGCTAGATAAGTCCATTTAATATGTCAGGTGTGCAACTGGCTGATGGGTCAGGCTTAAAGAGTTATAGTAAATGGGGTTACATCAGGCCAGTGGCCAGTCACCAGTGGAGTTTCTCAAGGCTCAGTTTTAGGGCCAGTGCTCTTAAATGTTTTTATAAATTTTCTAGACACAGGAGTTGCATGAACATTAAGTTTGCTGATGATTCTAAACTAGGAGCTGTGGACTCCCTGAGGGTCAACAAGCCTTATAGAGAGATCTGGACAGACTAGAGAGCTGAACAATCACCAAGAGAATGAAATTTAACAAAAGCAAGCACGTGATTCTCCACCTGGGGTGGGGTAGTGCTGGTTATACATACAAATGGGGGGGATGAGAGGCTGGAGAGCAGCCTTGCGGAAAGAGAGCTGGAAGTTTGTGTTGATGGCAAGTTGAACATGAGTCAACAGTGTGCCCTGGCAGCCAGGAGGACCAACCATGTCCTGAGGTGCATCAAGCACAGCATAGCTAGCTGGCACAGCCCCAGCTTGAATACTGTGTGCGGCTTTTGGTATCTCAGTATAAGAAGGACATTACAGTGTGTCCAGAGAAGGGCAATCAAGATGGTGAAAGGCCTTGAGGGCAAAACTTATGAGAAGTGGCTGAGGTCACTTGGTTTGGTCAGTGGAAAAGGCCAAGGGGTGACCTCATCACAGTCTGCCACTTCCTCAAGGAGGGCAGGAGTGGGGAAGTACTGATCTCTCCTGTGACCAGCAACAGAATACAAGGAAATGGACTGAAGCTGTGTCAAGGGAATTTCAGACTGGACACTAGGAAAAGGTTCTTCACTGAGAATGAAGGAAGTGGTAATGCACAAAGTCTGTCAGAGTTCAAGGAGCACCTGGACAGCACTCCAAAGTCATACAGCTTAGCTGTAGGTAGTCACGTGAAGAGCAGAGAGTCGGACTAGATGACCCTTGTAAGTCCCTTCCAACTTGAGATGTTCTGTACACCTTGTATTTGCAAAGCAAAGCACTTCAGGGAAATGCTTTCATAGAATCATAGAATAGTTAGGGTTGGAAAGGACCCCAAGATCATCGAGTTCCAACCCCCCTGCCATGGGCAGGGACACCTCCCACTAAACCATGCCATCCAAGGCTATGTCCAACCCCACCTTGAACGCCGCCAGGGATGAAGCATTCACAACCTCCCTGGGCAACCCATTCCAGGGCCTCACCACCCTCACAGTAAAGAATTTCTTCCTCAGATCCAATCTAAACTTCCCCTGTTTAAGTTTAAACCTGTTACCCCTTGTCCTCTCACCACAATCCCTAATGAAGAGTCCCTCCCCAGCATGCCTATAGGCCCCCTTCAGGTATTGGAAGGCTGCTATGAGGTCTCCACGCAGCCTTCTCTTCTGCAGGCTGAACAGCCCCAGTTTTCTCAGCCTATCTCCAAAAGGTAATACAGAATTAGGTTCACTACAACAGTAGGAAGTTTGTATACTTTTACTATACAAAAAGCTAGCATAAAAATATTTAACACTATCTATACTCCTGGGTTCTCTGATACAGTGATGGTATTTTAGATCTTGATATGGCTGGTGACTGTTGACCCATCAACCTGGTCAGGCTGGCTAGGCAGCCTGAAGTTTTTATTCTGCCTCTAGAGAGCAGACAAAGTTTTCGTAACTGGCATGTCACATTCTCCATGTAACTTTACATTTCCTCAGAGACCAAGTTAATTTATTAAGACATTCCCACAAGAAAATATAATTCCCATGTGTGGAAGTTATGAGGGAGCAGGCAGGAGAGAGATACCACAAATGATAGGAAATATTTGGCTAGTAAAAAGAAAAAGCTATGATCTCTGCAGAAACAGCCTGTTACTGAGCACATGTTCAGTAGCTGCATCATGCTAGTGCTAATACTGCACAACATCTACTTAAACATATTATTCTTTATTTTATTTGCTCTATTTACTGAGTAACTCAATTTACTGCATATCCAAAGAAGGGCAAGGAAGCTGGTGAAGGATCTGGAGCACAAGTCGTACGAGGAGCAGCTGAGGGAACTGGGGTTGTTTAAATTGGAGAAAAGGAGGCTCAGGGGAGACCATATCACTGTCTAAAAGGAAGTTGTAGTGATGTGGGTGTCAGCCTCTTCTCCCAAGCAACAGGACAAGAGGAAATGGCCTCGAGTTGTTGAGGGGAGGTTTAGTTTGGGTATTAGAAAGAATTTCTTCACCAAAAGGGTTGAAACAGGCTGCTCAGGGAAGTGGTGGAGTCACCGTCCCTGGAGATATTTAAAAGACCTATAGATATGGTGCACAGGGACATAGTTTAGTGGTGGACTTGACAGTACCACATTAACCGTTGGACTCTATCTTAAAGGTCTTTTCCAACCTAAATGATTCTATGGTTTTATGAGTACTTTATAAAAAGTATAAAGCATTCTGCACAGCTAATAGAGAGAAAAATGTTAGAGAGAAAAATGTTAGAGAGAAAAATGTTAGAGAGAAAAATGTTAGAGAGAAAAATGTTAGAGAGAAAGTGCTTCTGCACAACCAGGTTGTGCAGAATTTTGCAACCATGTTGCAAATTTCTGGCACCTACTGCCATAAGAGGTTCTGAAAGCAGAGCATAGGGAGGTTTAAAATCAGAGCAGGTAATTTTGGTAACAAGTCCACAAGCAAATCTCAAAACCAACAGGCACAGATGCAGAGTCTAGCATCCCATCATGAAAACTATGAATGCTGAGCGAGTAAGAAGGAGAATGTATTGCAGAAAGTGACCAGACTTGCACCCTCTCCCTAATCACGTTGTATTGGTCCCTCTGGAAAAACAATACAGGCCAAAAAGAACCACTGGTCTCAGTCAGTGGGGTATCCTTACACATCTTCATTTTCCATAATGGAAGTATGCAGAAAAAGAAGCATATGCTTGTGTATTCTATTAGGCATGAAATACATGTTGGTTTTCCCAGAACATTAAATAGCTTTAGTCTACATTGCTGAATGCCTTATCAAAAAAGAAACGTGGTGAGTTTACACAGCCAACTAAACCTGCTTCAAATGCTTAGTTCATTACATTTGAACGTTGCCAAAGGTGAAACAATTACAGCAGTAGATAGATACATTTTTCTGAAGATATTTAGAGCACCAGTCTGGTAGCAGCTGCTGTTAATGAAGGCTGTTTTCTGTTTGCCTCCTCCCTTCCTACTTGTAACTTCAACCCAGCTGAGTAGGGTACAGGCTTGTGTCATAGGGTAAACATGAAGCAAGGAGAGGCAGGATTCTGACTCTGAGCAAACCTCATCAGCAAACCTCACCCACATGAATTGCTCTGATAGCAGAAACCTTTTGTGTAAATGAAAAATCAGTGTAAGAAGAAGCAATTTCAAATGATATGGCTATGTACAGTTATCATTTGTCTCTACTCTTACAATGAACAATTACCACAGAGTTTTGCTCTAAATAAAGACTTCAGGAACCAATGCAGTAACAGCTCATGGAACAGAGAACATGAAAACTAATAAATGCACATGAAATTTATATTAAAACAATGATTTATACTGTTCTAAGGATTTTTATACTTTACAGGTTATCCAGCATTCTTTCACTAAGCTCAAGAAAAAACAAAAGAGGTAATTTTTTGGGCTAGACTAAAAAGGATTCTGACATAATTTAACCAGAACCTAGGAAAGAAAAACTTAGTTTCAGAATCCCAAGAAAGGGCAGCTCATGGTAAAAGGTGTAAGAACAGGTTCTGGGGTTTTTTGTTATTTTTTCCTGTTGTTCCCCCACCAAGACTTTGTATTTTCTCTCCCTGCAAAAGTTATCAGCCAAATTACGTCTGAAATAAGACATTCAAAAAGCTGTAGACATTTGCAGCTGAATTTAACAGCATTAACAGCTATATTAAAAACACAGATTGAAAATTTGAGACCTCCTATGCTAGTGGTGTCATAATTCAGTATCTGCATCACAGCTTTATGCCACGCTTATCTGAAAAATGGAAAAACCTATAGTTATGTAAAAAACACAGTTAATAAAGAATCGATGCCTCAGTGCACAGGCAGCAATCCTGGTGTCTACTCACCAGGCATAATGGTAAAGGTGTTAAATATGCCATTAAAGGATCATGAATAATTGTACACAAACCCTTAACACAATTTTTAAACTACAGCAGTCCATAACACTTAAAATAAATCCCAAGTAATATTCAAAGAATTGTAACATGTCAAAATACAGTACCTTTCCTGTCAAAAGAAGAACCCTTGTCTCTTCTGAAATGTAATTCCTGTCATTGCAAAAATCCTGTATAGAAAATAAAAATCAGCATGTGTTTTGATCTCTCAATCTTGCTTTTTCACATATACACGACTGACTTCTCAAACTAGATGCTACTATCAAGTGCTACACGTATTTCAGACCATGCAACACGCTGCAAATGAATCAATCTACTAAAGACAGGTCAAAATTGTGTTTTGGAGGAGATCTGTAGCAAGCATTACTGAATGTCAGTGTGTCGTACCTAAAGCTGGGATTAACATTTTTCATTCTAAACCTTTTTTTTTTAACAAACTCTGGAAAGGCTGTTAACTAACAGTCTAAGACACTGAAAAATGTGAATTATATTCTTCAATACAGCCAACACATCAAGTCTGTGCCAGGGAATTACTTTGCTTCCACTTACACTTTTTAGAAGTATGCCTCTTACAGCACATACTGCTATTGCTGACAGTCAAGTTGTACTCACCAAGACTATTACTAGGCAACAAAAGGACCAAATTGTACAGCAAGCAAAATAGGTGAACAGCTACTGACAGATATAAACATACCACTGGTAAGACAAAAACATTCCCTTTTTCTTTTTTGTCTGCTTTGCATTCCAATTCAGATATACAGCCAGCTTATACATACATTCTCATAGCTCTCACCCGGCTACAAACATTTCTGGCACATGTTCATAATAAAGAGACAGCATAGCGTACAGCTGATGTTCAAAAAAATTAATCGCTGAGGATAAAATATATGCATTTTCCTACTCATGATGTTAAGTTATGGAGATAACCAGCTTTCAAACATAAAAATGAAAAGTATCTCCCCTCATTACTTTGGAAATTAACAAATTTACCTTCTCAGGTTGCGTAAAAAATTTGGTTGGCAATACAGGGTCCTTCGGTGAATCTGCATTGCACAAAGCACTTTTGCTGTTGATGACACATAGTGCTACATCACACACTGTATAAAGTTTCTGAAGAAAACAAAAAAAGACGAGCATGCTTTAGGCATTACTGTTTTAAAGGGTACAGTGAACAGAAATCTTCAAAAAGTTTAATCTATATGTTGAAATAACCAACACAAAGGACATATTTTGTAATTAACATCATTAACCGTACTGTTGGCTTTTCAACCGCATACAGAAGTCCCTGTTTTTCACATGACTTTACTTTTAAAAAACTAGTAATATTTTACATGCCTATGCTGTAAAATAGAATCCCTTGCTCAATCAAATCACCATAAATGGTTTCTAATCTCTGCTAGAAGCTAAGAGGTTTAACAGTAGCCATATAATGCAGCATCTCCTCCCCCAAACTGCAGAAGACACTTATGTTGGGAAACTAGGCAGTAGGAGTTATAATAAGGCAGGCAGGCAGAAACAGTAATATTTAACAGATTTTGTTTATTAACTTCTTTAGGTATTGTGTGCTGGGTAAGGTCAGCAAGGTTCTGAAAGAATAAGATTGGCAACATACAGACAATGCTTGCAATTAACACTCTCTCTAAAAGATCATAAAAACGTCTGAACTAGTGCTTTCAGATTTCTTGCAAATCCTGTTCATCAAGTGTTGGGTGATGGGCTGAGGGTTTCACAACACTTATCTGAATTGCTTTTCTTACTTCATTTGCCTTTGGCTCATCAGGAGACTGAGCATCTCGGGTAAGCTTGATGCTTTCTGCCATCTTTTTCATGAAGGCATGGCTATTGTTCTCATTCTTTGTCATTAAAACTTCAAGCATAAACCACAGGCACCTAAAAAGCCATAAAACCACAAGCAATTATATTCCAGCTTTTATACTGTAGCCCCCCAATACAGCAATGTCTTAAAAATTTTTGTCAGCTGTACTAGCTTTTCTTAAGAAACCACAATCAATTTGAAGATACAAACATGTAACATCACCTGAAGGTCTAAACAGAATCTAGACTTTAAACACACAGAGTCTTAATTATTCTCTTCAAATAAATCTGTCAAATTAGTGTGCTTCATATTGTATCTCTAGATGCTGCCCAACCAAACAAGGTCTTCCTCTTCCAAACATGAACAGAAGCAAGAATCCTGGTGCTACCATCATACAGATGAAATTCTGCAATCACTGCCTTCGGGTTCCTATCAACAATGAACCATAACCATACTCAAAACAGGCTTAAACAAATCATACTGCTGCTAGACTATGTGGTTTAATACAGGAATTCAAATAGGAGAGGAGATCCAAAACTGAGCAGGTCAGATTTTTGCTAATGGTCCATATGAGAGGAAAAGAAATCCTTACATAGACGTAATGGAATTAGCTTTCCTAATTTTCTTTCTTTAAATCTAATTTATTTATTGGGAGAACCCATTACATTTTGACTAAAAAGTTTGCTTTAAGAATTTTTCAATTATGATATAAAGCACAACTG
Organism: Amazona ochrocephala; assembly: GCA_039720435.1. Taxonomy (NCBI): domain Eukaryota; kingdom Metazoa; phylum Chordata; class Aves; order Psittaciformes; family Psittacidae; genus Amazona; species Amazona ochrocephala. Next base: position 25,893,931 of record CM077879.1, read on the forward strand.
GTCCATCCACGCTATCATTTGCTATCAAGCTTTACAGCTGCACATGGCTAGAAGGTCAACAGTCATAATATGGTAAAATTATACTTAGTTGGGAAAGACATATGGGTGGGCATGAGAACTGCAGGCTTTGCCAGTAGCTAATTCAATTCTGAAGCTCTGGAAGAGAGATTATCTTGTAGAAAGAGGCTAATAAAAAAACTAGAAAAACAGGATGACTGAACATCAGAATTCCCTGTCCACAAAAGCCCCAATCTTCTTAACCGATACAAATTACAGATTGCAACACAAGAGATGAAGGAACATTTCTCTCAAGAACTCAAAGTAAAAGAGGGTTGTGCTCTGTCAAAATACTTTAATAGTTATCTGGTGTTGAAATAAAATAAGACATCTATATTCTGACTTGTATCAAAGAGCTATAAAGGCTTTAGTAAATAATAGTAAATAAATCTCTTGGATACCTTTACATCCATCTATTCACTATTCTCAAGAAATTAAATGGGATGATTACAGTACCAATAAAATACCATACTGATCCCACTTCTACAAAACTAAATATTACTACTAAGGACAAATTTTACTCTGGTAATTCCAGTTAACATGAATCAACTTCAATAGTTTGACTTCCTCAATAAGTCAACAAATCAAATCATTACCAACCCCAAACAAGACCTTTCTGGAACAACAGTGGGATTTCACATAGAAGAAACAGGCACCTAGAGGAACACAGTCACATGAAGGAAGTTCATTCTCTGTATCTCTTTCAGTATTTTTGGAATATGAATTTGGAAGAAAAAGACACTGTCTCAATCTAAGAAAAAACCCCAAACATACCTCTGCAGGACAGTCTTAAGCTTCCTAAAAATAAGCATCACATATTATAGTTAAGGAACTTGCTAAGCATGTATTTACTTTACGTGACTGAATTTAGGCCATGTAAAACCAAGACAAACTAGGGAGACAACTGCAAAACACACTGCCAAGTCTGCTTTTCCAAGTTTGCAAGCGTCTATGTTAACACTTTAAAGTGAACAACACTATGAATGAGTCTTAGAACTCTTGAAAGAAGCTGTATTACATTATATGAGAAAAATGTTTTGCATTTATCTCAGGAGACTACTCAGAGAAGCATTCCTGCCAAAATTCCTGTACAGAGTATTTCTTTGTCTGGAGCAGTCCTCTCTAGATAGTTTAGCCAGCCTGTGACAAACATGAGGGAGGAAATCTGACAACAAAGGAAAGCTATATAAAGGGTGTTGAAAAAACCTAGTGCGCTACAGAAAGTACTTCTTGGACAAGTATTAACTCAAGAATCATGAATCAGAATTTGTTCCGTGTATTTTGGATAGAGCACATGCTGGAGGATGCTTTCAGATGTTGGAAGGAACAGGGGGTCCTGGGACAAAATGCAGACTTGATAATTAGGTAAGAAGTCTCCACTGACTTCAGATTCTGATCAGGTGTGAGACAAGTCAGAAATCAAAACAAATTAAGTTTTTCATTTAATGAAAGAATCAGGCTTGGACCCTCACAGGTGAAGGTATGAAAAGAATTAAGATGTGAACTCACCTATCTGTACCAAGAATGAACTGCCTTTCTGATGATGTCTATTGTAGTATGTGGTTATACATGTCTTTGTAAGAGCAACAGTGCTCACAGTTCCACCAAAAATAAACACCAGAAAAAAACCCAAAACACTAAAACCAAAGCTCTGTGTGTCTGTGTGTGTATGTGTGCTTTAATAAGTTTTGACACTTTCTAAAAGTTAACTATTTTTTAAAATTCATTACAAGACACAAATGAATACAAAAGTTATATTTTAGGTATGAAAGATTATTTGAGGCATACAAGAAGGTCTCAAAGTGGAAGCAGTACAGAACATGCTTCTTTATGACAGGCTTGTGTACACTAATCTGTGCTGAACTCACCAAGAGGCACTAAGCTGCACTGCAGACATACAGTCCAAATGATAAATCAGCAGCAAACTTAACATGAATTCTAGTAATTTGCACAGGGGAAAAAAGAAAAAAAAAAAAATGGTTTTCAAGTCTTGGAAAATCTCTGTATCTTATAAAATCTGAACTGACATTACTTGGCATCCCTTAAGTGCGTTGGGAAATTCTACAGATATTCCTAGACACAAATACAAGAATCTAAAATCATTACTTCACTTTATGAGAAGCCAAGATAACTGCACTTATTTGGTGTACTATGGTGTGACCTACAGGCTACCATCTGGGCTTCCATAATACACTGCTAAGCAATTGTTGATGCCTTCCTCCCTTGGTTAAAGTGTTACACGCTTCCATGATCACTGTTTTGCAAAATGCCACTGATGAAGCAAAGAGTACCTCTCTTCCTAGTCAGTTTTCTCCAAGCATGGAAAAATTCTCAGCATAGCAATTCTAGAATCATTTGGCACTTACTCTTTGACGTCACGAAGCTGATCAACATCCTGAGGTTTTGTAAAATCTGGATCATGTGCCAGCAAGTGAATCATATATGGTACCACATATTCAGGCAGCAAGGATAGCAACTTTTCTACAATACCAAAAAACATAAATAGCATCTATATTACCCCCACATGCACATCACAAGAAACACTGTTTCAAAGTATTACTTTTTCAAATGTGGAATGTGAAAATTTCAACTTGTATTTTCTTCCCACAAATTTTACTTTTAATGAATCATTAAAAAGAAATGAGTGAGTTTTACTACTAAGAAACTACTTAATCTTACTTCAGGAACACCGTGATAAAGCCTCAAATATCAGAGGCCACCATTTTATTTTTTGAGCAATACAACTACCACAGTAACAACACTATTTTACAAGTGTCTTAGCAATGTACAGAGAAGTATTTTATGGTTTATGCTAATGCTAAACTAAGTAAATGAAGATTTGAATGTGTCTAATATAAAGACGAGGAAACAAATTAAGCTTATTCAGTATTTCTTCACAGAAGCAATTTGCTTTAGTTTTAATCATTATTCCTTTAAGTTTACTTTTTGACTTTTCTTAAAAATTTTACTGATATACTAACCATTAGCCATAGGATTCTGCTTAATATATTCTCTTCGTATACTGATGTTTTTGAGCAAGCACTGCCTGGCATGTGCTCTTCTCTCCTTCACAGGGTCTTTGGCACACAAAGCGAAGATTGCCATATATTCCAAAGGGAGCAGTAATTTCACAAGTGCCTTATGCAGTTTCTGGGCAAATATCTGCCTCACTTGGTAGCACTCATCCTACAGCAAAACATAAAGAGTGCAACTATAAAAATCTTGGGTTTAAAACAGAAAACTAAACAAAAATAAAAGAGGTGTTCAAGGTGGAATTATGAGGAGACTTTTTAAAATATCAACAGGTGCAGCACAATATCTTGAAATTTCAAGAACTCTTAGAAGCTGCAATGAGAAACAGAAAATACTCAGTGTAGCGGCAACAGAAGCTCAGATGTAAGGATTCTGTACTCAATTAATTAAAAGTCACTTCAATTCAAATGCAGTTACTTACATTAATGACAAGTGCACAGAGCTGGAACTGTTCTGGAGTAATTATTTCATGGTAACAGGGTTCCTGTGCAAGCTTCATTATTGCACTACCAGCAGCTAACCGCAGTCGAGACATATCTGATTTACTATACGAACATGAGAGGAAAAAAACAACAAAGCAAAACTCACTTGGTGATTCTTAAAATATTTGCATGTCACGATTTCTTCTTTTTATAAGATCAATGAGCAATTAAGGCTTTCCTTCATCAGGTTAGATCACAGTTCTACAATTTCAGATTGAGCTAAATTAATCCAACCAAATCTGTGAAAATAAGGCGCTTGCTTTCCCCACAAAATAACTGATTCTAGTAAAATACTGAAATGAGGCAAGTCTCTTGTTTTCATATCACTGTCTAAATGAAAGCAATGCTTGTGCCACACGTTTTATCTTTCTGTCCTTCATCCTCAGAATGAAGATGAGGTGCAAAGTTACCTCACTGCTGGAATAAAAAAGGTCCATCCAAAATCCCAAGTGTGTTAAATCTCATCACTCCATTGTTTTCAAAGACACTCCTACAGGTCTTTTACTCCCTAGTATGTCTTTTATTGTCAAGCTATCTACAGGGTTCCAAGTTGGATTATTAGTAAATTAGTAAATTACAAAAAAAAAAGCATGTTTTTGTTCTGCCATTTCACTCCTAATACTGAATTACAATCAGATCCGTTTCTTATCATCCCATTAGCCAATACTGCTCTTACCTTAAAATTCTAAAGAAGCTCCAAAATAATTAATATTCTTTGAAATTATAGAACAAAACTGATGGTAGCCTAAAAGGAACAAAATCTGACCTGATCCGCTTCTGTTCTGTCAAGTCTCCTTCGCTGACGAGCATAGCTGATAATAACCGGAGCGTAGAATTTGCAGATTTTGACTGGTTGTTTTTCATGCCCAACAGCCAGCGTACCAAAAGTTTAATTGCTTGCACCTATCAAACACAAATCAACAATCAACTTACTTCCTAGAGTTGGTAAGTCATTAAAACCTACTGCTGCCAAACTGACATTTCCACAGAATCCTAATTTTTTGAGCCTATTTATTTTTAAGGAACAGAACTAAGCAGTAACTATTCACAGGGTGAAGAAGGAAGTAGCAGTCTGTGACATCAGGACATTTCAAATATGGTTCAGTGTCTTCATCAAGCGTATCTAGATGATGCAGGATACTTGCTACATGGTTAAAGGTAAGAGCAACTAGATAAACATTCCTAGAAATGGCCATAAGGGTCACAGTAAATAGCCTATAAAGTTGAATGAACACAATTTATTAGGGCGTCAATTTATTTCAATTCTCTTGACAGTCAGTAAAGTCAAATCAATTTTCTTGGAAGGAAAACGAAAACTTTTGAATCTCAATTTTCTCAACATTTAGCATAATTAATAATGGTAAGTGAAGACACCAAAACGCATAACTTCCATCAGTTCTATAACTGTGTGTATAACCCACAAAAACTCCAGAACACTGCATATTCTAAGGAGACTAATGCAAAGGTACTTAAACAGACTTGTTTTAATACTCTCTGTTTCACAACTTGGAAAAAAAGTGGATTTTTAACTTCAAATATAGGCATCATTACTGACAGCAGATCACTCACCTTTGCTAGTACTTCTGGAGAAACTTCTTCATCTGGAGACCACAATTTTCCATTTTTCTCACCTGTTGACTACAGACATTCATGTAAGTTTAAGAACCTGTTCAACTCACACAGAAAATGCAGAAGTAAAACTGCAAAAAAGTCAAGGACTAAGCTTTCTTTCACACAAAGATCTTTTATAATGCAATTATCACTGTACTAGCAATTTACAGAACATTTCTTTATTTACCCATTTAACAGAAAAAGTTGTACTCCCCACAGAGCTGACAACAGGCAAACAGAACAATAAAGACATTCCAACAACAACAAAAAAAAATCTTACCCTGTCATTCATTAGAAGATCTTTCACAATGAAGTTTGCAACAACAGATTTCATTGGAGAAGCAAACTGGTCTGGAGCCAACATAGAAATATGACCCAATGAGACTAATGGAGTTATAAGCTGTTCTGGTACATCAGCATTCAAACTTCTACTAAGAGGCTGAGGAAGGGGGGAAAAAAATTCAAAAAATCAGCTACAGATAAGTAATTAGCATGCCTAAAAATAATTTATTTTCCTGCTGGATTGCTGCTGAGTTTCACAGTTTTTCTAAAAGAATTAATAACATAAGCAAATAAAAATGGAGAAAGAATGTGATTTCCTAATTAAGAGAGTAACCAAAAATCTCACATGATATAAGGGCAAAACAAGTTTTACAATCTCTTCCCATTTTAATGGAGAAATGCATTCTGACCTGGGAAACATGGGAAAAACTCTGACTCAATTCTATTCAGGAGCTGTGAACACCTAAATTGTAACTGCAAATGCCAGAAAATAACAGCAGGTAAAAAACACTTGAAAGCCACTAGGGACATTGCTATTAGCGATCAGTATTTCCCTTCTAGGAAACAATCACCAGCATAATTCTGTGCTGCTGTATCACCCAGCATCCTCACATCGTATTCTGGTGTTAGGGAAGGAACATGCACTGTCAGAGAAGTCTAAGCAGAGACCAAACTCTTAAAGTCAAAGCTTTTCGCACTTCTGAATTACAACCGGGTTCAAAGATAGCCAAGATTAAGGACCTAAAATATTCTACAAGTGCGGATTAGTAATGTTATTATTTAAGAGATTACAGTGAAAAGTAATAAACCCTCTGGTATGGAGAAGGTGACTTTCTGCTTTACAACTTGTCTAAGCAAGCAGTAAGCTAATGTCTGAGCCTAAGAGTCAAGTAGTTATTCTGCACTAACTTCCTTTGTAAGAAAGTGCTGTACCTGCAATGACCTTAAAGCAAAGCAATTTAATAAAAGCTTGAAAGTGGAGGATGTTATCTCTCATTAAGTATCTGCTAAATGTCCTCACAGAATTTAGTGCACATCATTCCAGTAGATTTAGCTTACCCTCCCCTAACTTTTCCTGTGTAGACAAAAAAGGAATACCCTATCTATTAGGCATCAGAATACTACAAAATCTTGACTGTAAGCGAGAAATATTAATCATTTGCTATTGTAATATTAACAGCTTATCTTGACTACCACACACCTGTAGGCTTCCCAACCTCATAAATAATCTGTTAATAAACAGTCTGAATTAATGTTAATTAAGTTAATTAGACAACAGAAACAGGTCTTAAGAACAAAAAAAGCAAGACATACCTCAAAGATCTGTGCAAGTTGCACTTCTTTATTTGAAAATATGGCATGTATACAGTGAACAGCTTGTTTTGCCTGATGAGGAGTGCCTCTTTTTGCTTTCTGATGCAAAATGGGAATTAGTGTTCTGTGAACATTAAACAAAATATTTCAAAATGAAATTTGCAATCCACAAAAAATAAGGCTCTTCACCTATACAAAGCTATCCTCATTGTCTCACAATTCACCATCCTTTGATGTCTGTTCAGGAAAGATCATAATCATAAGTGAAAAGCAGGATGGAACTGTATCAAGTAATACTTGCTGAACATCTGACTGTTCACAATTAAGCAGAAAAAAGCCCACAGGGAAAAATCAAGCATGAAAGAAAATAATGATCAAAATAATGCAGTTTAGGAAGCCAAATCGAAGGTGGGGGGAACCTAACAGGTTCAGCTAAGGTGTACACCTGGGGTCGTTACTGAAGCTTGGAAGGGACGGGGCTGAAGGAAATCTATGAAAGGTAGGAATAACCATTAAAGAGCAGTATGTTTATACACCTTTAATGCTTAAACTTCGGTCTTTAACTGCAACATATACCCACGCAAACAACTGCTTGGTTTTGCGCTTTTGCATTTGAATCCCATTAAATCTATCTGCTGCTGAGAGGCCATGGAAGGCAAGAGCAGGGCAGAAGCCACACTAGAGCCCAGGTCAAGGTTAGTGAGACTGTTTGGTTCCACTTATGAGAGCACTGGAAGGCAAGAGTCTGAGACACTACTCATGAGGTTTACAGCACAACTCATCCAGCAACTGACAGGAGAAAACAAAATTACCTAGAAAGAGTCTGAGAGAGAGAATCATCTACAAGAAAATTCCTTGTGCTCTTGAAAGGTAGAGTAACAATACAACATTTAGTACATGGATTATTTAGTATTCAGCCTTCATTGACAAATTCTACATAACTGAGATCAGCAACAAGAGGTGGAAGAACAGCTTGCAGGGTTGAAAGAATAAATTCTCATACAGTTTCCTCAAAAAATACACAAAACCCCAAAACAAACAGAAGACTTCCTAGAAAAATGTTAAGAGTATGCTAAAGTATGAAAAATGTCTCTTCTCAAACCTGTCAAGACTCTACAAATTGGACTAAGAACCAAAATAGCAAAGAATTCAGTAAAACCTAGTTAAAATAAGCTTCAAAGCCTAACCTACAGTTTTCATAGTGTAAGTATGGGCACGCTAAAGGGACTTTGCCAAGCACTGATGCACCAGTTACACACCATATACCTCCTCACACCACAACTGACATAGACCTAACAAAAGGTGAAACGTGACATGTTTACATGCACCTTTAAACGTTTACATCTACAAGTTTACACATAGTACACAGGTTCTATCTGAGCACGGCCAATGCTTCCATCACTCTAGAGTCATACGGCAGTCCACATGAGAAGAACTTGGGCTACTGCTGGTGAACACTGCTTCAAAGGACAGCAAGCAGCCTGCTTGCTTTAAACAAGTGGCTTAAAAAACCCCAACACAACAACAAAACACAGGTCACTTGAAACAAACTATCTTGCTGATTATATAAAATCTTCTGTTTATGATAAAGAATTCTGAATATAAAATCTGGAACATCTACTTGTCCTCAGACTTCTTTGTGTCACTAAACACACTGACCTGGTTTTGGCTTTCAGAACATTAACCTGACTTGCCTGTAAACCATCCCAAAGGCTAAACCTCTGTTTTGACAGTTATGTTTTTAAGTTATTTGAGACTGCCCAGACTATACTTCAGCAATACCTTGCTAAGGCATGAAGCCACAAGAAACGTCAGCAATACCAGCTCCTTTGACAGAAGATGGCATACCCCAGCAATGCATAGTTTCGATTAAACTCTAGTAGGGAAGTACAGACAACTATACTGGGAACTATACCGGCAATAGGGATTGCTGTGCTTTTTCTTCTCTTCATTCCTACAAATGTCTTAAAAGGAGTCTTGTATGTGAACTTCCAGCATTTTTCTTTTGCCCAAAATCTGACTCAAATCCACAAAAATTGCTCAGATTACCTCTTCAGTTCCCTGACAACTTCAGGCGTACACTGGTACGCACTTCAGCGTGGTAATATCTGAGATGTTATTTCAATAAGAAAGAATTTGAAACCTGTGCTCTATAATCTGGATTACTTTGTTACTAATGGCTAATTTTAAGGTTTTAGATGTTATCCACAAGGTTTTCAAGAGCCTGTGAATACCTAGTAGATTATGCTGCTTTAATCAGCAGTTAAAGCATGAATTGTATAATGACGACTTACAAACAGCCAATTATTCTTTGTTAGAAATTCATGCCTGCTTTTGGATCTTGTTTCCCAACTTGTTTCATAACAAACAGAGCTGTTAACCATCACAGATTATACTTTTGCTCCTTACAGATAGAAAAACTGTGTGAAGGGCTGATAGGAGTAGAAACGATGCCAAGGAATTATATCTTCACCATATTCTTGCTGTTGCTTATTTTGTAACCTGGGAAACATGCTACACACTGCTTTTAATATGTCTATTATAAAAAGAGTTTTAAGTACCACCTATCATCTTCAATAAATACACAAACATTGCCAGAAACAAAAAACGAAGAGACAGAAAGGTAGTAAAGGAATACAAAATGATGGAAGAGCAGCTGTGCACATTTACAAGACTATAAAGTTAATTTTAGGGGCAACATACTGAATAAACAATCAAGAGGAAGAATTCCAGGTATGAAAAGCAGCACGTAAAGAAATACACTCACGATCTTATCTGTGGCAAGTCTGTTTCTATTTTGTGACCCGTGTTTCTGAAAATCTGTATGGCTGCCTCAGCTACCTTATCATCTTCCATCCTGAGGCACTGAAGCAGGGACTCATAAGTCTCTGCAGAGTGGAATGAGGTAGGATGTGTAAAGGACAGAACCTGCAGAAAGACATTAGGACAAAGGTGTATTTATTTACGGTAACTGAATCATCAGAAAAACAAAATTATGGCTGTTTATGAGCACTACCATCATCATCAATAGATATTACATGCTCATATGAGATTTTTACATTCACTAAGTCCATTTTGGAGAATGTGATAAAGCATTTTCAAATAAATTAGTCTATGCTTTGTTCTTCAGGTCCTCATATCCTCCAAATATAAGATACTACACTACTTGAATATGTAAATGTATTTATTAAAATGAACACTGTCCTGGGTTCAGCAGCAGCAGTCATTTTTTCTCCTCCTTGGTAGCCGGTGCAGCGCTGTGTTTTTGATTTTGGGCCTGGGAACAGTGCTGATAACACCAGTGTTTTCAGTTACTGCTTGGTGATGTTTAGGCTGGCCAAGGACTTTGTGAGCCTCATGCTCTGCCAGGGAGGAGGGGAAGCCGGGGGGAAGCAGAGACAGGACACCTGACCCAGACTAACCAAAGAGGTTATTCCATACCACAGCACGTCATGTCCAGGATGTAGAACGGAGAGCAGAGACCCGGAAGGGTGGTGGGGGGTGCACCGGTGGGGGTGCACAGCTTGGTCGAGCTGGGTGGTGAGCTATTGTATCCTTTCCTTGTATTTGCCTTGTCATTATTGTTACTGGTGGGGGTGCACTGGGTGGTCGGGCTTGATATTTGATGGTGAGCTATTGTATTCTCCTTTTCCTTGTATTTTCTCTTGTCATTATTATTATTGGTGGTAGCAGCAGTGGTTTTGTGTTATACCTTAGTTACTAAACTGTTCTTATCTCAACCTGTGGGAGTTGCATTCTTTCGATTCTCCTTCCCATCCCTCCAGGAGCGGAGGGAAGAAAGAGGGGGAAGTGAGTGAGAGAGCGACTGTATGGGTTTATAAGCTTAAACCACGACAACACTTATTCAAAAGTATTCATCTATATTACAATATGCTTAAGAATGGTTTTTTTAACTAAATTTAACTAAACTCTTAACTGCTCCAGAATCTATAGTCTCTGAGCAGAAAAGAAATCAAGGAAGTTAAGGTACCTACAAACTAAATAGATTACTAGCTTTTTAATCTAAAGCTAATGAAACATAACACATCCTGTTAAATAAACATCAAAACCAAACTAAGCATGAGGACATTCAAGGTAAGGTAAGAGAGAACAAAAGCCTCTCCCAAAGCAAAACTATATTAAGTAAATTTCAGATAACATAAGGTAGGGAGAACAATGAAAAGCTGCACGTATTTTGTGAAATCTTTGGATTTATCTTGGTTTCTTTGATAAGAGTTGCCCACTTGCATGAGTATCAATGTGTGAAACAACATTCTCAAAGATATCCAGGTCACAGCAACAGAATCTTCAACCTTGGCAGATTTCTGAGTTACATTACTTCTTTGCATGCTTCTATATAACTATTTCTACCATGGTTCCCATTACCAAATTTGGTGTGATGTGTCTCTCCATAAACTCCACCCCATTCACTCACACTTCTGAAAAGTCTCACTTGAATTATGTAACCTTGCCCTCCTCTCTCTCATGTTTTCATGCTTCGCTTTGTAACATGTTGAAAATAAAGTCTCATCAGTGAACTGCCAAATCCATGACAGATGTTTTCCAAATATTTCAAATCCTTCTTTCTACCCCAGCCATTTCTCATCACCACTGAGAACACAATTCCCCCATCCCCCTTCTTTCCCTTCTACATAACTTGGCTCTTGAGTTTATTGCTTGCCTTCCTTCCAGGATCACACAGGCCCCAAAGAATGTACCTCTCCTAATTTCCCCATTTCTCTTCCTCTCCCTTTACCTCTGCACTTTCTTCTAAATGACTCCCCTAAGCAGAAACCAATTTCTGCTTTAATGTGCGTATTTCAAGTCTAGGCACCCTTTTCAAACCATACTTCTTTTTAAAAAAACCCATTCCTTACATTATTCTTTCCTCAAGTTTTAAATAACTAAATACATTCATACACTGAAAAAGTAATTATCTAAATAATAACTATTAAAACCATGCTAACATTAATTCATTAGTCATACCACTTCTGTCCCTTCTATTACAAACTATAGCTGCATTAATGTAGATTACCTTGAGAAGTTCAAGTCCTGCACGAATAGCAGTATCAGGACTTACACCCTCCTCTTCATCATCAGCTGTCCCCTCTATGGATTTATTCATTAGTTTTACTAGTGCACTGAAATAACAGGCACAAAAAGAAAAAAAGCAAATGAATGTGACAATGGACAAAAATTACTTGGTTTTGACAATAAATAAAGGGAACGCAATTGTTCATTATAGGGGGAGGTGGTGTGGTGTTTGATTTTTTTGGTTTTGTTTGTAATCGAGGTATTCAATCATTCCTTTTCTGTCTGAGACAAGCTTTATATAGACTTAATTTTTCTGGGGAGAAGGGGGAAGGAATAAAACAAACAAACAAAAAACCCCAAAGAAAACCCACCATGCTGGCAGCATTCAGGTCAACACACAGTTGCATGAGTTTCAGAATGCAATTAGCTTGCCAGACAAGTCATGAAAGAAATCCAAACATTCCCTCACACAAGCCCACAAAAGCTAATTACTTCAACTGCAATACGCAGGACTGTTGCAGTTAATTATGTGAAAATTATGATTGTAATTTTCACCAGAAGTTCCACAAATAGCAGTTTCACCAGGAACAGCTACTGTATTTTTTAAAAGTCATTTGCAGATAGCACTGCAAAAAAGTATGAAAAAAACCTGTAAAACTGCATCCTCTGCAAGCCCAGCCACCCAGGCTGCTGGGAACTAAGACATAAAGTACTTATTTGAAAAAAGCGTATTTTTTACTTCTAGGACAGATTAAATCCCAAGAAAATACCCCCTTTTTTCGAACTCCTCCCCCTGCTCATTTACATCATCTTTATAATCATTATGAGTTAGTATGATCTTTGAAACTTACCTAATGGCTTCTGAGTCAATGTGTACAGGGGCAATTCTTTCCAAGAGAAATTTGACCATTTCCAGAAAAGGATTTGTTGGCTGCTTAGGATTTGCAAGTTTCCGGGCTATCTCTCTCTACAAGAATGTTAGATACAATCAAGAATTGTACTCATTTTACTTACTTCTTAAGCATGTTGAATAAGCTAAATATAGCCACTTCTTCTAACCACAGATTGTCTATATAGTGAAACATATTCTAAGGGGGGCTGTTAGCTCCAGATCTTTATCACATTATATTGAAAACAGACATGCTTTACCAAACTATTTGAATGCAAGATGCATTTAGGTTTCTAAATGTTCTTCATTTAGAAGAGTTCTTCACAGTTGCTTAATTACAAGCCAGATCCAAAACAGAATCAAGGGAGACCTAAGTGCAACGTAGATGCAATTTAAATATCTACATTGACAAGAGTAACCCATAAATCTGTAGGTAGTCCTGTTGTACATGTGAGATTTCATAAGGAACAATGAAAAAACAGCACTACTTGCAGATGTGCAGAAGCACTACACTACTTTTGCTACAACAGATGTTCCGATCCTATGTACTTGCTTATGGATCCAAAAAATCTGTTTTTCCCCTCTGAAAGCCCCAGATGTCAAGAGCACTAAATTCAACTGCAAACCCAGCAGAAGGTGAACAACAAGTTATTTTTTGTTTGACCGCAAGTCTAAAAATCTCTCAAAGAAATGACTTCTTGACATTCCTTCTCCTAAATGGCTGAATGCTGCAGATCCTACAAACTAGGAAATTGTTCTGTTAAATTATTTTCAGGAAGAGGGAAGAAACCTTCCTTTTGAAATTGCATCACTGCATCCCCAATGAACAAAGTTTACTAGCTTAGGAGGACACATACTTTCTATATCAAGTGATTTGGACATAGTTCTTAAGGTCATTCTGTTCCCTTCCCTGTACAAATTTCAGAGTATAATATTTGGCTTGTTGGTACTCAGAAATTTCACCAGTGTCAGAAGACAGTTTAGGAACCACAGAAGAGACACTAAGTTAGTCTTTTAGATTTCATTCTTGATGCTCATACTTCCAGGAAGGAATAAAGCTAATGTTTTCAACAGGAAGCAAGATTATGATCATAAATTATATTTTCCATAATCTCTACAGGTTAACCAAAAAGGTGTTTTATGAAAATCAGAAAAATATAAAAATCGTATTGAAGTACCAAAAGAGACCCCTAACTCCAAAGAACTGGTTTAAGCACAAGTATTTGAAGTGTGAAAGTTTGCTTTTCCATTTCCTTACCACACAGACATCTGCCTGTTTACAGGAACACGTAGGGCTAATTAATAGCTCAAGCTGGGACCGAAGTTTCTCATCGTCTCCCAGAACCTGATTGAATTTCTTCACAAAATCTTGTGCTTTTCCAGGATCTGGAAGGTTTTCTGTATGATTAAACACAATTCATCATAAGTCTGCCACTTCAGTATGCCAATATTCACAGAAATACAATTTCCAGGAACGCTGTAATAACAGTTTACAGAACTCATTAGCACTTACTTGCTATGGTCATCAGCTTTCCAAACATGGCAGCACTGTTTGCTTCTGACTGAGGACAACAGCAAAAACAAACAAACAAATCAGTGATATCTCCCTTATATAAATATACTTTAAAGCTGATCTGTTAGCTCTCCAGCACTACAGTCTACTCTGGAATCTTATGTTTTATGTTTCTATTTTAAGAATGAACACTAGAATAGTATAACAGCATCATCATCAGCTACTACACATGGAAAAGGGGGGGGGGAGTCTTCTTGCAATATCAAAGAGGTAAAAAATTTCACTAGTTCATGTAACAGATAAAAATAAGCTGCTGGGAAAAAACCTCAATAAAAACCCCCAAACAATTCCTCCATATCCAACTCCAAAACACACCACACCCCCAAAGCAATGCCCTTCTATTTAAAGTTTGTGGTAGTTTGAAGATACGCTTATAAACAAAACTTCAGTACAAACACTCAAAAACTTTTGTTTTCAAGCAAACGGCTAAATCATTGCTTTACGTCACAACATATTCCACTCTCAAAATACATTGTAAAATGGAAACAAAAAAAGGTCTGTCAAAAGCAGACAGAAAACATGCTGATGATTTTTTTTTACTTTTCCCAAAGTTACTGACCAGTAATATAAAATAACAGTAAACTTAAGGAGGCCATATACATACAAGCATTACTGAAATCAACTTTACTTCATGAGAACAGATCATTTCCTACATATAGAAATTAGCAGAATAATAAAATCACATTGCACAAATAATAATATAGTATTAAATATCCCCCAATAAATTAGTCTAGCAGGTCCATTGCATAAAGTATTAATATTTTCAAAACCGTACAGTGGGTTGCTTATGTAAGTCTAGTAATTCTCGTACGTGACTCCTTAGCATGTTCTGGCACTTCCACATCTCATTCAGTGCTCTGCAAAAGCGCAAAACCAGAAAAGAAAAGCTTACCCATTTATCCATGACAGGAACATGCTGGATGCAACATAAATAACCAACCCTGTTTACTAATACAAGTGCAACATCTGCTAGGTATAATCAAAACCTACCAAGTATTAAACAAACCTGGTCCAAACAAGGTGGAACTGATTTTCTCTTTTTACAGAACATCCCTTCCCTTATTATTCTGCTTGGAACAATTTCACATATGTGGGACAGCCACAGTATGTCTCACAAACTCACAAATCATCTTGAAAATAACATTTTCCAACATAAAACACAGGCCTGTATAAACAAGAATTCAGTTACAGATACCTTCATCATGGACCCTAATACAGAACAAATCTAGAATTCACTACTTGGACATTTTTAACTCTGCATTATGCTCACTGGATGAAAACAAATGGATAAAACCAGTCTCCAAATATCAACGTCTCATTTTGTCTAATGGACATGTGGATTTTCTATATAAAAGAGAAATGTTTTGAAATACTCTTGCAAATAATGCTAAGCATCAATTACTTATATTTTTATTTAAATGCTGATAATACATGTAAGATTATATAGATGTTGGAAAAAGCTGAGAAATCAAGTATTTACTCAATAGAAACCATACTCACTTGACAGCATTTGGATCCAAGCTAGCATACAAATAGTACAAGCACTTCATTCGCTCTTCTGTTTCCAAATTGTGTGGAACGAGATACTGAGCAAAGATTTTTTCGACTAATAATCTGCAGGAAAAGAGATAAAAACTGTACATTCCCAAAAGTGGTGATAACTTTTAGACAGCTGAAAAACATAAGAAATATCAGAAGTCATTGAAATTAGATTTTTTTATCAAATAAGACAAAAAGGTAGTGGTCTTTTTCTCATCTGTAAAGATCTTTTCCACTGTTGATAGAAAGATTAGCAAGAACTGCTTCTTGAGAGCTTTTCCATGTTCTTTCATTTTCACCTCTAAGAGGGAGTAATTGCTTTATTTGTCACCATCCAAATTCTCTTTTTAATTTAGGCTCTGAGAATCATCCTTTGTTCAACTCTCATATATAGGACAGAGGGATACAGAGAATAAAGAGCCCAAATAGAGAAGAAAGAATGAATAGTTTCAAATGTTTTGCTTTTTTTCCTGTTTTATCTTAGCCCTTCCCTCAAGGATACTTCAGATTTTTACTTTTTCTCCCCCTTGAGTTATATTCTTGTATTTAATACAGGAGCTAAAAATCAGCATTAAAAAGGCAGAGACAAAGGAACACCAGAAGGCACACAACAAAAGCACCAAAAGGAAAGCTAAGTGACAGCAAACCAAACCAGCAAAAATGGTCTCCAATTATCTCCTTTTTAAAAAAACAATAACACATATTTAAAGTTTTACATAAAATACAAAACTTGAACTATAATATATGACTGTACAGTTCATTAACAACCATCCCCCAGATGAAGAAATCATTCAGACATTCATTTAATCCATAGCAATGAGAGCTATGCACGACGTTCAGCTACACGATCTGATATTTATGGGCAAATACTTTATTTTACGACCTATTTCACCATGATTCACACCCAGTAAGTACTCTGTGAATGTCTTACACAAAGATCGTAGAAGGCAGCACAGGTCTTAAACACACTTCTTTCTGCTCAAAGAGAATTCCAAGAGGAATGGCAAGGCAGAAGAATAAAAGCATGATCACAAATATGGATACAACTATTTCAAGGCACCCTGCTCATATTAAAGAAAACCTGGCTTTCTGCGTTTAAACATACATAAATATACATTTTACCGCCCATGACTCCAAGAACGAAATTGCTTGGGGACCTTCAGGTCTCAGGGGACTCCATCTCTATTTAACATGCTAGGAGATTGGTGGCATCAGAGTTATCTTAATTTATGAACACGGCTATAGCCCATGTTTCTACAGATCTATAGAAACATTTCCCTTAGTGACATGGTTTAGTGGGGGACTTGGCAGTTCTGGGGTAAAAGTTGGACGTGATGATCTTAATGTCTTCTTCCAAACTAGTTAGTTCTGTGATTCTATTCTATATGTTCTAGAAATTGTCAATAGAAACGGTGCGACTGTATCATGCCTTTCCTGGTCCATGTTGGTTAGGGTACAGATTGACAAACAGGGAATACCTCTGGTTCACACTTTTCTCCTGTGAGGAAAGCCAACAGCTAGCGTATCAAGAGCAGGTAACAGGGCAGTGTTTAAGATGTGGTTATCTTACTTTTTTCCCTACGCACTTGTTGTAAAACAAAGCTCAGAGCACACAGTTGATAAACAGTTCTTATGGTCAGAAGTTCTCAATCTTGAGTAGACATGCACATCAATAGTCAAGTAACATCAAAACCATTACAAAGTGAAAGAGTTAAGGATGCGTGGAGACAATTTGTTCTGTTCCCCTTCATGCCTGAATACTGTGTGATACGATACTGCACTACTATTTTTGAAAGAACTTGTGTTGTCCTATGCACACAACGGAAAATACTCCAAGGCTCAGACAGGTGTTCATTGTTACTTTTTATACTCCTCCCTCATTATGGAAGGAAAACAGGCTAGAGTTGGCTAATTATGACCTATGCTTGCATATTTGAAGGATTGGATGGACTCTGTTTTGAAAGATCATAGCGTATCTACAGCTCTTCAGGTGCTAAAAGTACTAACTTTCCAATTCTGAAAATTATGACATCAAAATACATTATTATCCCCTGAGATGGGGAAAACAACCCAATGCTGTGACTGCGCAAGAACTTCATTGTCAACCTAATTTGACAGAAAATTCATAGAATCACAGAACAGTTTGGGTTGGAAGGGACCTTCAAGATCATCTAGTTCCAAGTCTCCTGCCATAGGCAGGAACACCTTCCACTAGTTCAAAGCCCCATCCAACCTGGCCTTGAACACTTCTAGCGATGAGGCATCCACAACTTCTCTGTGCAACCAGTTACAGTGCCTCACCACCCTCACAGGTACTAAACTGAACTAGAGAAACACAAAGTTAGGCCACCAGTCTTCCAGCAGATACCCACAGAAGAAACAGTATACAATCCATACCTACTAATGAAAAGACCAGATTCAATGGCTTAATCAGACTTTCAGAAGAAATTATGTCAAAGAAACTCAGCTTTGATGACATTATCTTTGTTTAAAACTTCTTGCCTCACTTCCCTGACAGTGTTCCGCATTTCTCATGAGCAGGAACATTGAAAACATCTGCACCATTCAGTATGGAACTTCTGATTCATTCCCTGCTCACCATCAAACCTGTGTACTGACCGCAAGTCATGAACATGACAGAAAGAAAACCCACGAATGAATCTATCAAATATGCAAATTAAAGCATATTTGATGCCTGTACATATGCAGGATTAGCTTTGTTTAAACCATGCAAAGATTTCCTAATTTTTCACTATTTGATACTCCTACCTCAGCAGACTTGCAGTGTAATTATGATCAGTCAGATGAACAAAGCAAGAGCCTTCACCACTGCAGTCGTAAGAATTCACTATCATAACTGGCAACTGAAGGAGGCTAGTCAATAAGACTAGTCACCAAGACTAGTCACCAAGATTATGAAACATACTGAGGTAGCAGACTGTATAACTGAGATGCTAAAGAACACTATGAAGAAATTTTCGAGCCTGCTGTGTTAAAAATCTAGTCTGAAATTCTTGGTGTGATCTCATAGTTTGGCTCTCCTTATGAAAGCAAAGAATTAATAGTGAGAGTTGAAAAGTATCTTCCAAAACACTTTCCTTGGAGCCAAAATATTATTTCAAAATATTAAAGGGACTGGGTGACAAAACAGGTAAGACCAGACAACACCAGAAGCACCCTGGTATTTCTTCAGCTTTTGGTCTACCCGAAGGGTCCATTTCTACACAGCATACCAAAAGGAGATGTCTGTGCATGTACTGTGGTACATAAATGCACGATAGTCACAGATCATGGATTTTAACACTGTAGTTTCTGGGAAGCAGCAATACAAACAAGAACTGGGTATAGTAAATGAAAATTTGACAGGGTTTTTTTTTCATGCAGTAGTTAGTTAATGACCATTTACTATCATCACAGTAAACAGAATGAGCACATGACCAAGTAATGCAACCATCCTGAATATCTTAATGATCTGATATGATAATGAAATATGTCATACTTAAAAACAAAAATATTGGATGAGATGTAACAGCTTTTCAGAATAAACACGTATTTGCACAGCATTTTTTATCAATATAAAAAATTAAAATTAGGAATGCTTAGGTTGACTCACTTGTCATCAATGCTATTTTGATAATATATGTGCAAAAGTTTATCCTTTATCCAGCTCACTTTCTCTGCAGCATCTTTTCCAGCCTCTGCATGAAGACAATACTTCTTGTATAGCTGGGCAAGCCCCATCATAGCTTCTTTTCTTACTCGCCACTTGTGAGGGAAGAAATAAAAAGGAGGTGAGGAAGTAGTTTTGGTAAATAAGTACCAAACACACATAAAATACAGTAAAGATACAGAAGCATGAAAACAGACATATTCTGATCTCCTATACTTAAGACACTTCAAAAGTTGAAAAATGCTGTTCAGAGCCTCTAAATGAAAATTTGTAAAGACTACACAAGGGGTTTCTTTCCTGTACTATGCAGATTAAGTATTGCCCATACAGAGGAATCCAGTAATCCTCTGTGCTGAGAAAAGAAAATCTGGGAACTAGTTTGTTTAAAAAAATACATCTTAACATGTATGCCTGAATAAGTTCCTTCTTCAGCCAGTATTTGGAAGACCTACCTATTGAGAGACAGGCACCAAGCAAAGGTGGCAGCCTTCTTTCTCCCCATATAGCTTTACACTATCTTACAGCACACTTGTCTAGAAATGGGAGATACAGTGCTTAGGACTAACTAAACCTGATAGAGCTTGAACTCAGGCCACTTTCCAGGACAGTGGGAAAGGCACTTTTTGCTGAAGCCTCAAACTAAGCACAGTAAGACTCCAGGGATTCAGGAAAAAGCCAGACTACAACATCCACAGCTGGAATTCCTGGGTTTTCATCCTTGCTTTTGGTGGTCACTACTTTATTCCCTCATGTAAACAGGAAATGTCTCGTTATTAACCACTTTAACAGACAGGCTCCACAAGCTCTCCTATGCTGATTTGTGCAAGGAATCATACCCAAAACAGACAGAGGATTAATCTAGACAGAATAGTGACTCCCACTGAATGATTTATGCAGACAACCCCAGCAGAAACTTTCTTCCTTCACCGTTTAAAAGAAATGCATGAAATTCAAACTGAGAGAATTTCTTCCAGAACACACCAGATATCAGTTCTGGTCTTGACCTCCAGTGACTACCAACACTCAAATCATTTCACCCTGTCAAGCATACATGTAGATACTACTATTCACACTGTGCATTTTTTAATTATTTTAACACTGCGGGTTTGTTTTAATAACACCAAGTGATACTGCAGGTTTAATTTCTTAACAGTTTTACTGACTGACTTCCTTTTCTTGAAGGGCAAAGAAAAGAAAAATCTTGAAGATAATATGTTATGTTAGCACAACAGTCTTACACACCACTAGCTGCTGGAGTAGGTTATATCAAGAAGATGGAAAAATAGAATTGTGTTTTGCTACAGATTTCTTAAATATTAAAAACACAAGTAACAGGTCAATGACTCTGACAGCATATAGTATAATACTTCATTTTCAGAAAATAAAATATTTAGATATAAATAGATGTAATTGTTCAACAGCTCACCCATTGTGATCTAAAGCACATTTTAAAGAAAATAAAGGTCTGAAAGAAAACATTTTCAGAAAAGTATTAATATTTTAATGCATTCAGATATACCCTTACAGTGCAATCAGATTTCCTATTCAAGACAAGAAGGACGGCAAAACTACAGCCAGAAGACACTGGGTTAGAATTACAATGAATGATTCTCGAAAAGTTAACCCTAAAATGAAAGCAGAGTACTTAACAAAGGGTTATAAGGAAAGAAGGTGTGGAGTGTCAACAGATTCCTCATCATTGAAACTTCTGTAGAAAGTGTAAGCCAGAGCAGGCAGAAAGACAGTTTCAGGCAGAAGATGAAAAGATGGAAGGCACTGGACAGAATCACTCAGAGAACACTTTGAGACACAATGGAAGCAAGTCACTGAACAGCAGATACAGCTTGGAGGGGTGGGGAAGGGGGGTGGAAGAGTAAGGTGCTACTGAGAATTAAAGCTCAAACAGCATACAGTAGGGTAAGAGATGAAGGCAATTGAAAATTAAGGGGAACATAATGATCATCTTAAAAGGTAGCTGATCAACAGACACAGCTAAGATAAGTACTACCCTGATTTCATTAACAAGCTAATTTTGACAGTCTTAGCTTCCTTGGTTAACCAGCATAATTAAACTCCTTCACTGAAGACTGCTGGGCTGAGTTTTTTAAAAAAACAGTTACTCAATATCAAGACAATCCTATACCTCTTGGAATAGCTAACCTATTCCTTACATAGAGTTAAGAATATTAGCATCTAAAAATCTTTCGCCTTCACCTGGAAAAAGCCACAATGGCTTTTAACACTCACAGAGGAGCAGTCATCAAAACTAACACATGCAGAAAAAAATGTGCACAGAGAAACAGAAAATGGGAGCCTGTTCTTATGGCATCTCACTCTATAGCTTCTGACTTGAAGCTGACAAGGTAAAAAGCCTGTTCTCACAAAGGGACTAAGTCTCTAGGCCACAAAGGCTGTTGAGAGAAATGGAAACAGAAGTCAGCTGTCAAAACTCTTCTCCAAGTTTTCAGGCTCTTAAAGTTACTCCCGTATACAGGAAAAGGTATCTGAAAAATTTTTAGAAGCTTATTTTTAAATGTCTCCTAAAACTAACCGTTCTGAAAAGCGAAGTCACTGGAAAGACCCTAGACACAATGCTCCAATGGAAAAATTCCTCACCAAACACTGGATTCCAGTTTTTGGAAAGCATCTGTTCCCAGAGTTACTTTTCCAACTGGAGGACCAGTAAAAATTGATTTGAAAACTACAGATGTTAAGGGGGACTGTGTGTTTGTTTGGGTTTTTTGCTGTTGCTTTTTAATAGCTGTAATCATCGTGCAAATGCCCATACAGATCAAATTAGTAAGGATGTTTTCTAAAAAACAAAGCACTGTTTTTTCACCAATACCTTTTACTCTAAAAAAGTTATTAATCTATCTCTAACACTGTGCCATTTACAATACGGTCAGGAAAAAAAAACCAGATTAAATAAATGGTATAACAGCATTACTTAAATTTAAATTTTCATATCATTTTATAAAGAAAAAAGGCAGAACTGAAATAGCAGATCAGTGCGTTTAAACAATCATCATTTTACTTCAGCTTATTGGACAAATGTTCTTTTTATAGTAATAACTACACTCATTTGATAGATGATTGCAGGCCTGAAAAGAATTAGATGAAGTCAAATGAATGAATGATCACTTAGGAATTTGCAGTAGATTCATCCAGCAGAAACCTGGCTACAAGGGGTAATGCATAATGTAATTAAGTTCTTTAAATCAAAACAATAATTAAAATAGGTATAATGCATTCTATCTGGAACTGCAAAAATCCTATACAGAAAATATAAAGACAGTTACATGGACAAATCAATACCCCCCTCCCAAACTGCAGAAAAATCCTAAAGAAAAAAAATTCTGAAAGCTCACAAGGCCTCCATACATGCTTTATAACACTAAAGATATGAACAAAGACATGCTATATTGTTATGTTCTACTTCAAATGCTAATATTTGTTGTATTAATTCCTAGTTAGCCCTCAAGTTCTCATTTCTCCTCAGGATGTATTTTCACTAAAACTCTCTCCAGAGATAGAGAAACATCAACTAAAGGTGAAATTATTTTTCACTGGTG
The DNA here is from genome assembly GCA_039720435.1 of Amazona ochrocephala. Classification (NCBI taxonomy): domain Eukaryota; kingdom Metazoa; phylum Chordata; class Aves; order Psittaciformes; family Psittacidae; genus Amazona; species Amazona ochrocephala. Next base: position 25,916,987 of record CM077879.1, read on the forward strand.
AGTGCCAGAAAAGGCACCTAGCCTTGAAATTTAATGTATTGTCAAATCCATGCCTGGTATGAAATCACTAAGTCAAACACGCTAGGAACATTAAGTAGTACCATACTGGGTTTAAGGCTACATGAACCAAAAATCCCTAGCTCCAGAGAGTGGTACGACTACCTGCCTCTTACTGATGGCAACACGCTAAAGCAGAAAAGAAACACCATGTGGAAGACACAGTAACTATCTTCCCAGCCTAAGTGAAAGACCCAGTGGGAAGTGGTGGTTACAGTACAAGTTTTTAGATCTCACGGTAATGATGTTTTGGACATGTCTGTTTAATGGCTTAAAAAGAAGGAACAAAGGTGGCCTTAATCCCTCCTGAGAAACATGCAAGGTCAAGCTGCAGGTACAATAGCTTTATAATAACAAACATACTCAAAATCACAATTTCATTTTGTGCGAAGGCGACAGACATCCTCTTCTCAAAATTCATTATAGTGACATTATCATTTAAAAAGGGGAACATAAAAAAAAAGAGAAAATGATTTTAAAATAATTAAATTAACTCTCTAGAATGGCAAAAGTTCTAGGAAAGATGCCCCCTATCAAAAAGGAACAAGGGAAAAAAAACAAAATCAATGTTGCTACACAGCGCAGAGAAATCTGCTCTCAAAACATCACCCTCTAAAGAACACAGAGCCACATCCAAAAGAGTGTAAACAGCAAAGAGTATAAGCTCTGGCAAGTTGAAGATAAAACCTAGATAAAGCATGGCAAAAGTTTCAGAAACAAATTATTAAAAACATGCTAGTAAAACATCTTCACCAAAGCCTCCAGAAGCAGGAAGCCTTCCAGAGGGCTGAAAACAAGATCTATTCTAGCAGTCTGAAGAGCTTTCTCATGGTGTCATCAGAAGACATTTTAAAACAAATTAATAAAATGAGCAGTGAGACCAGGTAGTATCCCATCCATGACTTACAGGCATTTAGAAATGATACACCAAATACTAACTTATCCTGCTATTGCAATCTGTCAATAAACAGACTGAACACAGCAAATATGAAAGAAACCAAAGGGTCCCAAGAGGAACAGAGTGCCACTCACCAGGGCATCTGACTTTGAATGGGCAAACAGGTTGAAACAAAACAGTAACAACAACAAAGAGCAGACAGTGCTGAAAAACGAAGTTATGGGAATGAGTCATTACACTTTACAAAATGGGAAGTTTTGCCCAAGAAAAATTAAATTTTAGCAGAACCACAAGTATAGCAGTAAAATGCATTAGAATCCCCAAACCCTTCCATCAAAGCCTCACACCAGAGGATCTGAAAATAAAAATGCTGTTGTGAATTAATTATTAACTAAAACATAGGGGACAATGACAATGGGTGGAAATAAATGACTGGTTTTCACAATGATGGGAACAAAGGGACCTATTGATGGAGTCAGAAGGGATCCTGAGACACTTAACATGAAAAATTATTAGAAAAATAACTGAACAGTGTGCATAAAGTTTACTGAGGTAGTCAAATCTGACACTGTAATGAAGAACTGCAGAAAAATGTCATGCTACTGAATTGTTGCAGTATGAAATGAAAGAAATTCATTTCAAGGCCACCTGCAATAACTCTACATGTATAGTATTAGGCAAATGCATCACCTAAAATTATTCAGGAAAAACACTGAAGTCAACATGGATGTCTTCCAAAACTGCCGGCTCAATGCTCAGAAATAACATAAATGCAGAATGTTAAAGAGTAAGAAAACAAAAAATATCACAAGCATGTACACAACACAGTGCACACCTTAAATGCCATGGCCTCATCTGGTCACCTTGATTCCAACAGGATATAGAACAACCAGACAACAATGATCAGAAGCATGCAATAATCAATTTGTGTGGAAGTTAATCAGGTGATTCTTTAGCTTAGAAAGCAAAGGAGTGGAGAAGATGAGGTATACGTATTTATTAAGCATAAGTGGGTCATAATATTTATTATCTTACATAATGCAAGAACAAGATACCCTGTGACAAGATATTGGACAAGTTTAAAACAAACAAGTGAAGTTACTTTTTCCATAATATATTATACTTGAATTTACTGATGCAAATGCCATGGATTTTTATAAAGTCCAAGTAACTTAAAGAATGAACTTGGTAAGTTCATGGAATAAAGCTCCATAAAAAGCTATGATGAACGTGATCAAGCAAATTCAAGAAATCCTTAAACCACAAATTGCTAGAAGCCAAGACTGACTGCTGTGAGAATTCTACTGGGCTATAGGGACCTTTGGCCTGAACATATGCAGCAATTCTTAGGTTCTTATAACATGATTCTGTTCCTCACAAGTCAAATGATCTGATTTACTTGACAATACTTTTTATTCCATGACTTGGAAGATACATTAAGATGTTCTGTAAGAAAACTGGTTTTCCCCCACAGCATTCTGGTTAATAGCCAACTCCATTTCTACAGTGGCTTTTTTTTGTTTTACTTTTACGAAGTTGTATTAGAAGCAGATATTCCTGAAAATGAAATATTAACACTTACCCGTTTGTCTAGCGTTCTTTCCCTTACAAAGCCAAGCAGCTGGTCATTGACTAATGAAAGATCTCTCTTGCCCGCAGTAATAATTGTAACAATAACATCATGTCGAATGGCTTCTTCTGGGTCATGTGATCTAACCTTCAAATATTCTGTTACGATCAGAAACAATGAAAAACTTGGCTTTTTATGTAGATATGACATATTCCAATTTATTAATAATGTTAAAACAATTAAATGACAGTCACATATCACAACCATATAATCTATTAGACACATAACTGCCTAGAGGAAACATCTGCTCCAGCACTATGTTAAATATAAAGCAATTATACAACTGTATCAGAATAACAAAAAATGCTCAACTTCTACAATAACCTCATTTGCGACAAGTGAATTAAGGCCGATTAGAATATATAAAAAAATAAAAGGAGGTGGGAGAGTGAGAATAAGAAGAGCAGACACTCTTATTCCCAAAAAGCCAAGAAGGCAAATAACCGAAAAATACTAACAATTGCTGTAGGTTAGCTTGCATCAGAAGAACAGTATTTTCAGTTAAGCCTGAAATTCCACTCATAGTGAAAAAATGATGCTGAAGTAAATGAAGAAACTTCATAGTTTAAGATTAGCACAATGGCATTTTCTAAACTATCTGGAAGAGAGTTCTGGGGAGTACACTGATTTTTTTTAACAATAAAGCAAGATGTTGCACCAATATTTGCTTTGGGCTGCCAAAAGTTTCATTAGAATCTGAAAATACTTTAAAACGCATTCTGCAATGGATAGCTTCTTAAAGACTCACTCTGACAAAGTCCACATAACGTCACACTCCTCTTTTTCTATTAGTTAGCATTTGTCTTCAGCAGAAAGCAATTACTCAGTAGTCATCTCTTCCATCCAGCATCAAACACTGAACTTCATACATTTTAGAACTCTACAGCTGTGTACAGAAATAATTACATTCTTCCTTGCTCATTTCTTAAACTATTCTAAACCCCTGTATAAGCATCTCACCAGTGAGGTCTTTTGCTAAATCTGGATGGTTCATTAAACAATGACTGGCGAATTTCACACTCTCTAATCTCACGGGGACATGGATATCATTGAACCTAGAGAGATAGAAGACGATGCATGTTAACTTTTAATTAGCCTTGCAAATCAAAGATTATTCTCTATGTCATGACATGTGTTGATAGCATGTTACATTAACTATTAGAATACTTTCATATGGCTAAATAATACAATAGAAATGTTTTGTATTCACCTCCATAACGTACCTCATACAAATTTTTATGTTATTACTTGTGAAATTAAGTCAGGACTAAAATTAAGGGATGGATATGCTATGTATGGATGAAATGTTTTTTCGTTCATTGACTTTTGAATTCCTCTCCATACACTGTTAATCACGTACGTGTGTATACATTTATATACACAAATGAAATTATAAAAATATAAATTCCATAACATGTACCATTTCAAAACATTCATTTTTAAAAAACTATACAATCCTGTATTTACTTAAAAGGAAATTTCACTCAATAAGTTAAACGCCAAATAAACCAGATATAGTTGCAGACATAGCTGGAATAGCATGAAATTTCAGACAATGCTGGCATAGCTATTATGTGATTTCTGTTACGTATGCAATGTGCTATCTATCTAACCTATACTCCCATAGCTGACAGCAATATAACTGCAGTCCTTCAGGCCTCTTCATTCTGAAATACAACTATATGCAAGTCCCTGCTTCAAAGATTAAACAAAGGAACTTGTTCAAATAAAAATAACTACATCCTCCAAGAACACAGTGAAAAATGCAATATGATCACAAAATTCAGAAAAAAAAAAAAAAAAACCAAACTGAAATTCAGAATTCTATCTCAGTTCCTCTTACCGCCCAAGAAAGCACTGCCAAAGAGGACGGTTTTGTGTGGCCAGATCAGAATCTTTGGAACCAAAGAGTTTAGCCAGAAGTCGAACAACAGCCAAGCGTTCTTCTCCATCATTGCTCTAAAAGTCAAAACATGAAAATAAAACTGTAAATCATTACCTGTAATATCTTAGTGATAATTTCTGGCTTCCTTTTCCTTCTGCTTTACTAAATTAGACTAAAAAGTGAGTTTAAAATAATTACTGATAATTCATAGTCTCCCAAATTAGATTATTATATGAATATGAATAAAAAATACACAAGCACCAATTAACATATTACAGCCATTAAATAGATGGGTGTGCTTCCAAATTTGTTCTCTTTACAGAATAAAACCCCACATACTATAGTTTGAGTAACATACATCCTTAATTTCAACGACTGATCTTTTGCTTTAAAACATACTTTCAGACTATTTTATGCGTGTGGAAAGGACAGCAATTAAGATGTTATGAAAAGAATCATAGAATAGTTAGGGTTGGAAAGGACCTTAAGATCATCTAGTTCCAGCCCCCCTGCCATGGGAAGGGACACCTCACACTAAACCATGTCACCCAAGGCTCTGTCCAACCCGGCCTTCAACACCCCCAGGGATGAAGCATTCACAACTTCCCTGGGCAACCCATTCCAGTGCCTCACTACCCTTACAGTAAAGAATTTCTTCCTCATATCCAATCTAAACTTCCCCTGCTTAAGTTTGAACCCGTTACCCCTTGTCCTATCACTACAGTCCCTCATGAAGAGTCCCTCCCCAGCATCCCTATAGGCCCCCTTCAGGTATTGGAAGGCTGCTATGAGGTCTCCATGCAGCCTTCTCTTCTCCAGGCTGAACAGCCCCAATTTTGTCAGCCTATCTTCATACGAGAGGTGCTCCAGTCCCCTGATCATCCTCGTGGCCCTCCTCTGGACTTATTCCAACAGTTCCATGTCCTTTGTATGTTGAGGACACCAGAACTGCACACAATACTCCAAGTGAGGTCTCACAAGAGCAGAGTAAAGGGGCAGGAGCACCTCCCTCGACCTGCTGGTCACGCTCCTTTTGATGCAGCCCAGGATACGGTTGGCTTTCTGGGCTGCAAGCGCACACTGCCGGCTCATGTTCATTTTCTTATCAACCAACACCCCCAAGTCCTTCTCCGCAGGGCTGCTCTGAATTTCTTCCCTGCCCAACCTGTAGCTGTGCCTGGCATTGCTCCGACCCAGGTGGAGGACCTTGCATTTGGCATGGTTAAACTTCATCAGGTTGGCATCAGCCCACCTCACAAGCGTGTCAAGGTCCCTCTGGATGGCATTCCTTCCCTCCAGCTTATCAGCCAAACCACACAGCTTAGTGCCATCATCAAACTTGCTGAGGGCGCACTCAATCCCACTGTCCATGTCACCAACAAAGATGTTGAACAAGAGCGGTCCCAACACTGATCCCTGGGGGACACCACTCGTTACTGGTCTCCAGCTGGACACTGAGCCACTGAGCACTACTCTTTGCATGCGGCCATCCAGCCAGTTTTTTACCCACCGAGTGGTCCACCTATCAAATTGATGTCTCTCCAACTTAGAGAGAAGGATGTCATGTGGGACAGCGTCAAACGCTTTGCACAAGTCCAGGTAGATGACGTCAACTGCTCTACCCCTGTCCATCAGCTCTGTAGCCCCTTCATAGAAGGCCACATAGGTCAGGCAGGATTTCCCCTTAGTGAAGCCATGCTGGCTGTCACCAAGCACCTTGTTGGTTTTCATGTACCTTAGCATGCCTTCCAGGAGAATCCGCTCCAAGATTTTGCCAGGCACAGAGGTGAGACTGACTGCTCTGTAATTCCCTGGCTCATCCATTTTTCCCCTTCTTGAAAATGGGGGTTATATTTCCCTTTTTCCAGTCATTGGGAACTTCACCTGACTGCCATGGTTTTTCAAATATGATGGACAGTGGCTTAGCAACTTCATTTGCCAGCTCCTTCAGGACCCGCGGATGGATTTCATCAGGTCCCATGGACTTGTATACATTCAGGTTCCTAAGATGGCCTCAAACCAGATCCTCTCCTACAGTGGGCCCAGGGTCTTCATTCTCACTGTCCCTGTGTCTCCTTTCCAGGACTTGGGTGGTGTGGTCAGAGCATTTGCTAGTGAAGACTGAGGCTAAGAAGTCATTAAGAATCTCAGCCTTCTCCAAATCCAGGGTAGCCAGTTCTCCTGATGGCTTCTGGAGAGGGCCCATGCTATCCCTAGCCTGTCTTTTATTTGCAATGTACCTATAGAATCCCTAGCCAAGTTTAATTCTAAGTGGGCCTTATCTTTCCTAACCTGGTCCCTATCTTGCCAGACACCATCCCTGTATTCTTCCCAGGCTGCCTGTCCTTGCTTCCACCTTTTATACAAAAGGTACATGCAATTTCACTAAATACATATATCTTTGTTGGTTGTTGCCACCATACCCTGTATGTACATGCATATGCAGTTATTCCTCTTGTCCATGTACAATCATATGAAAGACAAACCCCCAAATCAGCATAAATTCACTATTTTCAAGAATTCAAAAGAACCCTTATTAGCTGATCATGCAGATCTGAGAAAATATTTGGAATCACTTCCTCTACTATTAAAAATTAAGTTCACAAAAGAAAAATCTGCAAGTCAAAACTGAAGATGACACACTTGCATTTCATGAGATAAGCCAGCCAAAGCCTTACTACTTAATACATTTCAGGCGAAACCCAAAGATTAAGTACATACAACTTTTGAATTACGCCATATGAATTTGTCATTATAATGATCATCTATTTTGTGCGCATAATACACATTTGCAAGCAAAGCACACAGTTGTATACAACTTTCCACTGTCCTTCCTTTTATTTGAAGGACAAATGTAACATCAAGTGATAAATATAAAATTCTATCCCTGCAGTAGGACACTTACTAAATCTACACTCTTTAATATCTACACAAATTTTATCACTTGTTGAAAGCTGTATTGTAACCTACCTTCAGCTTGAATTCAAGCTGTGGCATGACAGACAGCAGTAAGTGAGGATCTATGGCAAAAAGCTCTTGTATCAAGTCGAACACATGTTCTGATAAGTCACTTACTGAAGACTTTCCCAGTACCAGAACCTGGTTAAAAAACTAGCATTCAAACAAAATTACTTAGCACATTTTCCTTCACTAATGCAAACACTATTAAAAAAATATTTTAATGTATTATCATACTTTCATTCTTCATACATACCATCTAATGGAAGGTACTCAATGCACATTTTTTCATTACATCAAAGCATTTCACCCTTGCAGTTTTGGCTCAAGCAAACTATAAACATCCTTCATAGTTCAGTTTTGTTACTTCCATCACATAATTCGATAATTCAAAAGGTAATTCATGGCAATTTGTTAATTCAAAATATCAGTAATTATCTCCCCAGCAAAATTAACAGCAAATGAAAGAATAGTTAATTTAAAATGCATATTCATTTAAAGAGAAGCTTCTCTACTTTTAATCCATTTTAAAGAATGTCAGATGACTTTATATGTCTTGCGATATTGACGGCAATGTATCAATGTTGTCAGTCATCTAACAAAAGAAAAAAACAAGGTAGACTAAAACATGAATAATTTCTTTTTGATTTGTTAAATTTCAATACGCTTGGATACTTCCTACTACATACTGTGAGTTAATATTATTTCAGCAGTGCAAATGCTACAAAACTATCATACACTTGAATAAGAAAGTAAGAAGAATATTAAATCAACCCAAAGGTCACTCTAAGCACCATCCTCCTCCCAGCTATGACTAATTACAAAAGCTTTAAGAAACAGGGGCATTTGAAAATGTTACTTGTTAGTGAGACTTCTTGAACTTTTAAATACTTACTGATTAACCTTTTATGAATTTGCCTAATTCCCTTTTTAAACTACTCTGACTTCTAAGAAATCTACTGGCTTCAGCACAAGGAATGCAACAGAATGGACCAGACTACGTCCCCACGAGACTGTAGCTGCTGCTTTAATAGGCAGAACATACAACACTGACATTCAACAAAAGGCATTACAGTAGAAGAAAGATTTGTAAGAAACTCCTCAATTCTTTTACTGTTTAAGACTAAAACAAGTTTAGGATGGAAAAAAAAAAAAAAATCTAGTGAAGTGCTGGTAGTTCAAAATGTTTCATCCTACAGCTGGGTATGAAATTAGGCTGTCTGGTTACTGGACATACGAAGTACTAACAATTCCTTTTTGTTCCAACAGGATTTTTTTGATGGTCACACTTTCACAGCCTAGATTTAGGCTTTACCTTAGACTGAGATGAGTAAAAATTAATTTCCTTTTCAATTATTTAAAACACCTCACATGCTTCTTTAACACCCGAGGTAGTAATATAATATCCTATTTGGAAAATGGTAGTCTTGTAGCTGTATTGCAAAATGTATCTTTTATAAACAGTCATCTTTAAACAAACAAACAAATCTCCAATCAAGACAGTAACAAGAACACTTGTTAATTGTAGGTAACATAAATTAATTAATTTACATACATTGGCAATACATGGTTCAATGGTCTGGACCGTCCTTTTCAACAGGACTTTCGCAAGATCAAATGCTTGTTTATTAAGGTTCTGAAATAAAGAAAATATAACAATAAAATTTTAAAGAGACAAACTATTTCAGGTGACTCTACTTTTCTCTCCCAACCTTGAAAGATCATTACCTTAGGAAGGTATGCTTTACCACCAACCTATTTGTTTTCAAAGCTGTCAAAGTTCAGTAATGTTAATTCCACAACTACAGACTTAAAAAATCTTAAAACTATTTTTCCCACACACTTAAATCTAACCTAAAACCGTCACTTCTGCACATTCTTTTAAGACTTCCATCACTCCAGTTGTTACCTGCAGCATTGCATTCATATATATAAAAAGTTTCCACATGCAATCACATTAAAAATTGTGAAGGAACATTACCACACACACTTCAGTAATTAACTGAAAAATGAACTAGTCTAGCTTGCTAATTAAACGCGGGGTTTTTTCCCCTTCACATACTCATGGAAGGTACAAGTGTAGCAAAGTTCAGCATTGTCTACAGGGCAAAACTCTGCACTGACTTCTCCATGGACTGTACTGTATGGTCTGAGATAGCCCAAAGAAAGCATCTAAGCTTGGGCAATGTTAGCTGCAAACTTTCCAAATAAACATTTGATTACAACATAACAAATTTGAACATTGTTTTTATTACTCTTGAGCAAGATAAGGAATGTAACTGCACATCTGAAAAATGTGACTGTCCAAATCTGCACAAAATCCAATATGCAGTATCTTACCTAGGGATTAATGCAGCTTGTAGGGGGAGGGCGAAGGGCGGAGGAGAAAGGTGGATTAGGCAATTGCTCTGAAAATTACAAACGACTGCAGACAAAATACAGGTAAAGCCTAAGGATGACTGATTCTTGGAAAGATAGTATTTGGCAAGTCTACACTGAGAATGACTCTCTCATGTTCTTTTAGCTAATGAGATGACAAACTGAAAGAGTTCATCAACTGATAGCAATGAGAAATAAATGGCCAAAGGCTCCAACAAATATCTTCTCAGTCACCACAGCACTAAGCTGATGGTCTCATTATAGCAGACAGACATATGTTCAAGATCTTCTCAAATTCAAACCAAAAGTTTCTCTCCAAACCAGACCATGATTAAAATCTTGTTGGCAGGTATGCCTGTATTAAACTAAAGCACTGCCAACCTCATATAGAAAATACATTTTATTTGGATCTTCAATAAAGCTTCAGAGATTTCTTGCAATTAAGTTGTGTTTTTATTTTGTTCGTTTTTAATATATATTGATACAATAAAAATAAAATATGCCTCTATTAATAAGTAATAAACAAATGATATTTGGATAATAAGACGAAACAAATCCTTAAAGGTCTGGATTGGCCATGCTACAGAGGATGCAGAAGAAAATACTGATTTTCATTACATGAAATACACGTTTTTAAGGAATGGCCTTGATAATAATAGTGGCAAGAAAAACGTTCAGTAAATAGCACTGGCTTTAAAGTTCCTAAAAAGAACTACAGTTTCACGCCATAGGTGGTCTAAGCAAAATGTGACACACCATTCTGCTATTGAAAACCTGGATTTACTGGAGGAGAGCCATATTAGCACATACAGAGAGAACAATGTACAGTAAACCCACTTTACTGATAATGGAGGTACAAATGAATATAATTTACAAGCTGAGGTAGACTCCACTTCATGTCTACATACTGGTATATTTCTTTTTATTGCAGTACTGCCTTACACAATGCGAGAGTTTTTTAAAAAACAAAACCACCAAAAAAGGGGAATACATTATATCCAAACCACATCACTTTAGCTCCTTTACAAAGATGAACTTTCATTAAACAACACTGGTATTTTTATTATGTCATACCAGAGAATGACTAGTATTCAATCGCTTTGCACAGACACAAAAGTACCTTTATTATATGTTCTCTAAAAAAAAAAAAAACAAACTGTGCTTTTCAAGCTATGGTGCTTCTGATTTACATACCTACAGACAAACAATATAAACACAGAATTTCCTAGGAGATCTGTTCATGAAAGGAGAACATAATTACTGCAGTCAACTCTGTTTGGCAGTGCAGACAGAAGAACTTTCTGGTTGTTGTTTGGGTTGTTTGTTGTTTTTTTTTTTTAAACTACCATGGCAAAGCAATATTTTAAGTTCTGTTGTTACAGGAAACAAATAAGTCAGAACAGACCAAAACGCTGACCAAAGTATGATACTGAGCACTGACTACAGTGTACTATTTGCTCAGTCATGATGGCCGAGAGCCAGTAAGGACTGCCCACCAGTCTTCTAAGAAATACTAAACATGCAGTACAACCCAACTTTTACACTAAGTTTTCCACCCCCTTTCCCAGAGCCTTTTTTCAAAATTTCCTTCATTAGGCAAAGTTATATGATTAAGCTAACTATGTTAATGCTAAAGGATCATACTCACTTTTACTTTGCCTACACACCAAGTAGTCACAACACACTGTTCAGCTGTAAAAAGTTTACCAGGTCTTCACATCCTCAGAGCAATGCCCGGCACCTGACATACACGTTCCCATTCCTCTATTTCCACTTCTGATCTCTACTGTCTATAGTTGATTATAAACAACTTACAAAGTGCATTTTCAAAAGGACTCTTTTTCTGTTGTTATGAATAATATGCCTCCCTTCCTGTTAGCAGTTTTAATAAAGCACCACCTTGTTGCTGTCAGTAAAAATGAGCTGAGAGAAGGGTATTCCTACCCCATGGTCACAACAGAACAAATGCAAACTGAGAAGACAGATATCTTTATACATCCATTGCTCAGATTTTGCAAGTAAATCATAATGGCCATCGCTTAGTCACTCCTGTGATACACATTTCCAAGAATTCTCCCTCTTTAGGTAATCAAAGGAATTATCCCTGATTTTATATGCTAATTTAACTTTAATTATGTAGTCACAGATGGAGCTGCCTTAATTTTGTCATTATTTTAAATTAATAAATGTACAAACAAACATACCTGGTAATCAGAGTACAGTTCATTTACTGTAGCTCATAACTGAAACTTACTGTTCTTCACACAATATTTGGCAAGAGGCACAAGAGTTACAGCAAGGGAATTTTATTGGTCATGAGACAAGGAGGCACCAAATGTAATCAGTTTTGGGTAAGGTTGGGTTTGGTGGCTTTGCAATGGAAAATAACTGGTGCTTGAAGGTAGTTGACATAGTTTGGGGTCCTTAGGACCTCAGTACAAAAAAAATGTGGGAAAGACAATAGAAAAACAGGACCTGGGGATGGGGCGTGCCTGGGACTATCAGATGTCTAGGATGGGCACAGTTAAACTGGCTGATGGGTTTGATGATTGCTATGCTTGTGGTGTTAATGAACCCATTAAGCTGGTGTAGGGAACTGATGTCTGTAATGTTAATTAAGCTGGTGCTTCAAAGACTGCCACCAGTTATGAAGATTGTTGGAAGAAGTCAACTACTCTCAAAGACCACCATCACATTTTTGTATGTATTAGGGAAACTTCGTGGAAAACGATGTAATTCATGTGTGGCCTCATGAATATGTATGCATGCCCAGTGACTACATAAGGATGGCTTGTGTAGCAATACGGGGACACACGTTAGGTGGAGCTATCCCCCGTGTCTCCCGGCGCCACAATAAAGAATACCTGCTTGTCAACTTGAAAACTTTGTTGGCAGGTCTGCTCCTGGAGTTTTCTCCAAATCAGTCAATGCAGGGTGACCCCAGCCTGCACCTCACTTCTCCTGATTTCACCACTAAGGGAGTTGTGTTCATTCTCCTTTCACCATCAGCGACAGTTTATGAAGCTGATTGTACAGGAGGCATCTCTGAAAAACCTGTCCAAGTAGCTGTGTAGACCGCCTAAGACAACACCTGCATGACAGCAGCAATCTGCTGGGAGGAGCTCAAATAAGACTCCTCTAGGAAGAGAGGGGGGTCACTTATAAGTGAGTTAAGACACGCTGAACTTCACAAAAGGCAGAATGATTATGGAGCTCATAAAAGAATGGAACACTAAAAGCAATCAAATAACTAAAAAAGTATTGTACTTCAGGTAATAATTAGGTTTTACCAAGACAAAAGTTTAAGGGGGAAGATACTGGGAAAAAACAATCAACAAACCAATGAGAGAGGTGGAAGGGAGCTTGACTGGCAAGCTAAGGCAAGCAGCAAGTCACCACAGAGGTCTTAGGGAATTATCTTTTTTTCTATTTTTTTCTTTTTTAATAAAAAAAAAAAAAAAAGAATACTTCACATCTTTTCAATTTAAAACAAAACCAACAACAACAAAAAAAAAAAAAAAAAAAAAAAACAAAAAAACCCAAAAAACCTAAAAATCAAAACAACCAAGAAGCCTTAAGATACAATGTTTTCCTATTATATATTACATTTGCTTCTAAATACTTTATTACTGTTTCAGTACAGAGTTCCTGAGGTGCAAAGTAGGCAGAATCTCTTGATACTGAATAATCTAGCCACAGCTAATGAACAAAGGAAATGTTCAATCCACTGTTTCCCCAAGGCTTTGAAAAAGCCCAAACAACCAAACAGCAGCTGCAATGGCCAAAGTGTGTGGAGAGATACACAACAAGCAAAAGGTAATAAAAATTACTGTTATAATGGTATCCTACTATAATATTTTACTTTGCAGACCTTGTGTGCAGGAATGAGGTTAATCAAAATCGAGTCCAGCAGCTCCTGAGTTACTCCATCGCCTTCCATGATGATAGAACTCATCAAATCCAGCATATGCATTTGTACCTTCTGGTTGTGGCTATTACTAAGATGATAAAGAATATTATCAATACTGAATTTTCAGACTCAAATACTAACAGTGCTGTTAAGAAGCAATGCCTAATGCTGTCCAGCTTGCCCTTCCTTACACTCTCCACATCTCAAAACTATTTTATGTGCCTTTCCTCTCTTACAGAAAGCTTCGAAAACCTGTAACATCCCAGCTTTGCTTTAAGAAACAAAACAAAAGAAGAAAATAACAAACATGGAAATATAAATGTAGATAAATGAGTCAGAATAAAGTATACTGTAAAAACACTGGCCAGAAATTTCAAAACATGTCTACTTTTAGACACACACCCCTCCATACTGTCAGTAATTCACACTCATTTGCTTTCCCTGTATCGCCTTGCTTGAAGGAATGAAGGCTTGCTCTATTCAGTCATATTTATTTGTAGGCTATGCAAGGATTCAGTCTACCCCCAAAAATAATGCTAGTTTGACAGTTTATTATAACTGAAGCAATTCCACTTACTTGATAACTGAAAAAAGAGTCCTAAAAAGCTGAATAAAAATTTCATTGCAATCTTCCAACTCAAAGCAGATGTTGTAAGATTTAACCCAAGCTAAATTCTAAAATAAAAATAGGATATTAATGACAATAAAACTTCACATTAAGTCACATAAATATAATTATGTTAGTTACATTTTTTTCTATTTAAGGAAAAATATTATACAATAGATTGTAAACCCTTTGGGGAAAGAGACAAGATATTTGCTTTGCATATAAAAAGTTCTTAACACAAAAGGACTTTGTAATATACATCAGAAAAAATATAGAATAATATTATTTCTTATGTATAAAAGCTGATTGACAGAAATTGTTGATGCAAGAAATCCATGTTTCTCAACTTTTTTCTTCATGCTATGAAACAATAGTTTTAAACATCAATAAAAGGTTTACAAACAAGACACTGTCTTCTAAATGCACACTGATAATACCCCCCCCAACACTTCTTGTCAAAAGTAGATTTTTCTAGTGTCTTTAAACCAAAATCTTATATTCCTTCTCCCATCATTAATAGAAGCAGATTTGCATTTTAATCACCATTTTAATCAGCAATTCTCTTTTGATGAGGTAATATAACTTCAAGGATGCATGATACGAAAAACAATGTATAGAACTGTAAGATAAAGCTAAATGTTAATAAAAACCAATCAGTTTAATGTTCTCAACTATAGGCTGCATAAACTTATTAAACACAAACAGAATTATAACTCCTAGAAGTGATTCATCAAACTTTAATGAGCCTGGTATAATTTACAGAATAAAAGAAATTTCCCAGGTATACTGGCACACCTAGAGAAAGTCTGATTACATTTCCTAGGCTTACAGAGCAAATACCATCTACTGAAAGTTATCATTATTGTGTTACCTCTAACAAGTAAAAGTATCTGTTAAACTGAGGGCTCTTCGTGTCCTCCAAGCCTTTTAATTGTCTTGTAATAAACAAGAAAATGTCCTGTCAAAAAACAATAAAGTGTTTACAAGCTTGATTCAGCACAGAATTAAAATACAACCCTGCAGTAATGACATCTACCTGTATTTACAAACTCATGACATGGGAACATTAAACTTTTTCAGGCACTAACAGAAAGCTATCACCAATTCAGATACCAGTTACCTAGCATTTCTTTACACATCTCTGGCCGTTGAAGTACTACACTGACCCACAGGACTAAAGCTAAATCTAATAAAACTAAATGTGAGTATAAATACAATAAATAAAAGTCAGGGGTAGCAGTTCGAGGTTTTTTTGGGGGGTGGTGGTGTGGGGTTTTTTTTTCCACAGAAGGAGAATGAGGTAGGAAGAAAGCCTTTATTTTTTAAAGCATTTTTACCTTCAGTTTGTCATGGGAAGTATATGGAGCTTCAGGAGCATAGATACGAAAGATATCAGCCAAGCAACATGCTACAAGGAGGCGCACATCCTTGTTGGGATTCCTGAGGAAGAATTCAGATGCAAGGTGCAAGGCTAATGGGAGATACTGCTGCTTCTCATCCTCTGAGTCCTGGTCCATATCCATGAAGGTTTTTACCACCATCTGAAAACACAGGAAAAAAAGCCATTTGAGTGCTTTCTGCTTTTATTCCTTATTACTAAACAGTACTTTCTAAAAGGATGCAATACCACCAATACATTTTCCATTGCACAAGCACAGTAATAAAATGTTGTTGTTAGGACAAGTATTGGAAAAAGAGAAGTGTTAATCTGATACTTAAAGGCTTACTCAAGTTGGTATTTAAAGTTAAGACACTAAAAAAAAAAAAAAAAAAAAATGCTTTGCAGTTCTTATTTTTTCACCAATCTTAACCTGAGTTGCAGCATGGAAACTGCTGTATACCCGTGAGGTTGGAGATGGCAGCACCTCTTCACCAAAGCAGCCCCAGATCGCTTCAAAGTGAGGACTTGCCTCAGTATAGAGTATGAGGGGCTGCAAGTCATCTGGTCTAGTGCATGCACCACAGTACAATGCAGTTGCTCTAGCCGCAACAGTTAATTCCCCAGTTAATTGAGTCATCTGAACTAAAAGTGAAAATTTAGTTTACAGAAATAAAAAGCTGCAGGTTTAGCTTGTAGAATAGGGTTTGTTAAAGAATGATGATGACTTCTAAGACAGCAGCACAGAACCGAGAGATGTGCCACGGATTCTTACTATGACCCTAATCAGATTGGTCTTTCTGCCCTCCATGTTGCTTGAGCATCCTTAAGAGTTAAAATTGTGAAGAACAGCCATATTGCATACCAGTTGGACTTAATATACCCATTACACATATTAGAGAGATTCAAGAGAAAACACAGAATGATAAAACTTTACGGGTCAAATTTGACTCTAGAATACTAAAACACAGTAAAACACAAGAAGAGATTGAGCTTATACGCTAACAAACACATCTCCTACTCTTACCACAATTCTCTTGTTATTGTGTCATTCAAATGATACTAAGGTTGTTCTTCCGCTATTAAGCATGCCCCCACTTCCAATATGAAAACACTGTCTTTCAGCTTTACCTCCTCCCTGCGTTTTGGAACTCAGTTTTAAACACAGTAGGTCTTATACATTAAAATAAATGTTTAGCAACAACCTTTCCCACAGTACGTTACTTAAAACTCCTCCTCAATTTCTATAAAATGTGCAAGTATATTCGTTCATGAAGCAACCTAAGCAGAACCAAAAATGAAAGGAATAGAGAGGGGAGGACATAATAGAATAAAAGAAAAGAGAAGTTTACAACCACAGCCCTTAAAATTCCAAATTCTACCTGCATTGCCCTGTTTCCCTAAAAATAATCCAAAGATACATTTTGAAACACTAGCTAAAAGGACAAAACTATCTTCCTATCGACAGCACAAGTCTGTCACAGTGTCACACATCACCTGCGCTTCCTAGACACCAGAATCAAAAATACAGATAAGGCAGACTTCAAACCTTAGCAGATTCTTTCAATAAGGAAGGTTTAAAACAAACAAACAAACCACCCACACAACAAAAAAAAAAAAAAAGGGGGGGGACCCTCCCAAACAAACCACCACACCAGTCATTTTATTAAATTTTTAGATAACCTATATAAGCAATCTTATCTCTCCCATAGCCAGATCTCCTTTCTCCCTATGCATATCACAAAATTCATAACCAGAATACCCTCCTAGATTCAGATTTCTCTACAAGTTCTCATGTTCATATGTCAATATGCATAAAATCTTGCATACATCCCTGCTATAATATGTCAAAACCAGACACGGAAGTTAGCATGGTGCTGTGAAAATACACAACTTTCTTACTCTGTAACAAAATGTTAGGATATTCTGTGATTAAAGTAATGAAACTAGTATTTGGCACTGTCTTGCTTGTTTGAAAACACACCAGCCTCAGGGATTTTCCTATACTGCTCTTGTTTTCAGAAGGAACTGCCAACAAACATCCATAAAACCTCATTCTGTTTCTCAGTAAAGCAGTCCTTCTTTTCATTACAAAACAACACTTGGGCAGTAACTGGGCTATTGGCATGCTGCAACTGCTATTTAACATACTGATCTATGCTTCTCCTCCACTGTTTCTTTATAGACGCGTGTCTGCTTGCTCTTGAGTGTTGTCTTTCGTTTTATAACAAGTCTTTGGTGCATGATGCTCTGTTTATGACATGCACAAAAAGATAACAGGATAGTATCTTGGTCTACATCTAGGATCCCTGACACCAAAGCAATACAAATAACATATGTGGGGCACACAAAATATATAGTAAAATGAAAATAATGAAAGTAACATATAAACAAACTACACAGGGCTGGACCACAGTTAAAACCATTATGTAAATCCTTGCTAGTACCAGGGCACATGCAAGATTTGGGAAAAATGGAATTAATAAAGCCATTAATTTGTTGGAATGTCATCAGACTTCAATACAATAATTCTATACATTTCTTGAATATATACAATCAACTAAAATCCTAGAGCCTGGGAGTAGTCTCTATAGCCAAGCAAATACTGACAATGATTACAGTATCACACAACAGAATTATTTCCAAATGCTTGCTAATCTGTATTGAAGATTAACTGTTAAAACAGAAGAAAAGGTTAAAAAAAAAAAAAAGTCCAGACATTAAATACAATCCATGCTTGGCTCTTCACACTCACCAGACAGCCAAGAACTTGCTCAAAATTTCATCAGTTACAGGACAGGTACTCTTGCCCTCTAGCACAACTGAAAAAGTAGTTATCAAGCAACAATTAAGAAAGCAACTAAAGTCTGTAGAAGTACAAGATATTCAATGTTTAATGAAATCACTTATTCATACTAGAAGCACATATCCTCAGCTACAACGCACTGACCAACAACAGCCCCATGATTCCCTGGGGTACTCGTGTTTCTCTCCACAGCTATCCTTTTTCTTGTTTTCTCTATAACAAGAACTACCTTCCCTTCCTCCCCTCATGATTATGTCGTCTAATGCAACTGGTCTAGGACCCTAGTTCACAAATACGTCCAATAATCCAAAGAAATTAAATGACAACATACTGCAAATTATTTTCTGCACTAACATCTGACAAAGAAAAGTTACTTTTAATCACCTGCGACTGGTATTACTTGAGATACACAGACCCATTGGAAATATAAACCCGTAAAGTTAAGCATACTTCCCAAAAAAATCTTTCCTAAATTGTATGGTAGCCAGAGTTGCAAGTCTTTCCACATTCCCTACAACTCCATTCCATGTTCTCTTGCAAATTATGAGTTTTCTCATTGAAATTTAAATAACCCAGCAGCAGTATGCAAGTTGCATGGTACCTAGTGAATATTGATAACATTTTATGAAGAACTGCTCAGAATGGGTTTAGGAAGATTTTCACAGTTAAATTTTTAGCAACATCACTGCAATACTAGTATTAATTGTGACAGCTAGAAACTGACCTGCTAAAGGAATCTGCTAATGAACCTAGAAACTTGAAACAAACTCTATAGAGACAAAGAAAAGGTCCAAGTAATTAAAGATTTTAAATTTTTAAACCCAATCTGAACGCCACTCACGTGGCTACTAATATACAAAAACACAACAATGCGGGAAAATAACAAAGCAAATAAGCTCCAAAAAATTCAAGTTGTGGTTAATATTTCATTGAACTAGAGGGAAGTAAAATTACAGCTGCAGAGAGGAGATAAGAATTGTTACTGTCAGGTTTTAGAACAATTATTTTTTCCAAGAATCTGCATGCTCAGAAAAATCTTTACTGAAGTTATTCTTACTACAGGTATTCTATTAAAACAAATTATATTCCAGATATCATCTGAGACATCCTAATACCTTTGTTCTAATTAAAAAAAAAAAAAAAAAGCCCAAACCAAACACACACCAGCCACCCCACCCCCCAGTTGCTCTTTGTATTAAGGTTTTCATTTTAGGTCTAGAAGAAGTTTCAATTTCCCAAAGTTTAGAATCTACCATTACATAAATATTTCTCTAGCAGAATGAAGTAGTTATTTCAGAGTTATGTACTAATTATTATCCTATTAAGCCAGTTTTTAGTCCAGGGAAAAGTGATTAAACCATACGGCATGGTTTAGCCCCAGTTAGCAACTAAATACCATGCAGCTGCTCACTCACTCCCCGCACCCTCAGTGGGATGCGGATGAGAATCGGAAAAAGGTAAACCCCACAGGTTAAGATAGGAACAGTTTGGTAACTGAGAGAAAGCAAAATATACTAGGAACAGCAGTAGTAGTAATAATAGGAATGAGAGAGAATTAAAACAAAAAAAAAAAAAAAAAAAAAAAAAAAAGCCTAAGTGATGCACAATACAGTTGCTCACCACTCACTAACCCATGTCCAGCCTGCCCCTGAGCAGCAATCTGGGCCTTCTGGGTAACTCCCCCCAGGTTTATATACCAAGCATGACGTGCTGTAGTATGGAATACCCCTTTGGCTAATTTGGGTCAGGTGTCCTATCTCTGCTTCCTCCCAGCTTCCCATGCCCCTCCTCACTGGCAGAGCAAGAGACTGAAAAGTCCTTGATGAGGGTGAGTACTACTTAGCAGCACCTAAAACATTGGTGTGTTATCAGCATTGCTCTCAGACAAAAGCCAAAACACAGAACTGCACCAGCTACTAGGAAGAAAATTAACTCTATCCCAGCCTAAACCAACACCCTGTAACATGAACTCACTACTTTTCAAATTCTAGTACTACTGTCTAACTGAAGTCGTGTTGTACAGTTGAAACAACCCTAGCTAGAGCACTACTATTCATTTGTGTAATTCCCTACAGACTTTGTAGCTTCCACCACCGAAAATTGTTACTGCCCTCTGCAAAAAGCAGGAGACAGAAGAGTACTATTTAAAAATATTAATATAACATAATCCATTCTTTTCTAAACAATTAAGCACTCAAATCAAACACTAATTACTAGCAAACATAAACAAAATCCAGCTATTCACATTTACTATTAAATTCATTCTGCGTTAGTTTTGGTTTAACGTATCTCCATTAAGTTGTCACATACTGATGACAGTATGGTGAAGGTACTTTAGTTAGACTGGAGAAATAAAAGTGTTAAAACTATTCTACAAATCTTCATTATTGTCATTTTTACCATAGTACCTTCAAATTCTAATTATTAGACCAAGATTTTACTCTCCCAGGCTACGCAAACATGTAAGTGAAATGCTTTGATTATCACATTAGAGATAGAGAAATGCAAACATGTCACTCAAGCTAGCAAAAATGAAAAAAGCAAACCAGTTAAGTGAAGACTACTACAGGTCACTTAGCGCATTACGAACATACTGAAAATTAAAGAATTAAAACCTTTCAGGAAGGCGTCCATCCAAGTGCTAAAAACACACACTGCTCAAGCCAGTCACTCTGCACTACCCTTTCACCCAATACAGAGAAATGCACAGACCACACCTGAACTAAAGTTGCCATGGGAGTGGAACCTCAATCCACCCCACTCCAACCAGTTTGATGCCAGCGCCAGCAAGAGATGCCCAGAGCCTGGAGAAGGACAGCAAGTCAACAGGAGAGCACCAGAAGAACAGCACAATGGAATTCCAGCCACTCGAGCCAGTAAGTTGGCTTCATCAAGGACCCATCTTAAATGCCTCTAGACAAACCCACCTTGCAAGGAGAATAATCAAGAGGAGTTAAGAGACATGTGTATGCCTGCGGCGCTATGATCTTACTGGCACCTCGGAGATGTGGTGGGATGGCTCCTGTGACTGGA
The DNA here is from genome assembly GCA_039720435.1 of Amazona ochrocephala. NCBI lineage: Eukaryota > Metazoa > Chordata > Aves > Psittaciformes > Psittacidae > Amazona > Amazona ochrocephala. The sequence continues at coordinate 25,938,528 of CM077879.1, forward strand.
GTGTTGGAATGGAAGGATACAGGCTCTTTAGGAAAGACAGGCAGGGAAGAGGAGGAGAGGGTGTTGCTGTCTGTGTCAATGACCAGATGGAGTGCACAGACCTTCGCCTGCGGATGGATGAGCAGCTGGCTCAAGCTCATAGGTCAGGATTAAAGGGCCGTCCACCCTTCAATCCTGACCCATAAACCCTGATCAGGCTGTGTTACAGTGGGTATATGCTACAGGCCACCCAACTAGGAAGACCAGGTGGACGAGGCCCTCTAGAGACAGATAGGAACAGCCTCATGCTCACAAGCCCTGCTCCTCATGGCAGACTTGAACCACCCCAGTATCTGTTGGAGAGACAACACAGCAGGGTATAACCAATCCAGGAGGTTCAAAGAATAGATGATAAATTTTTTCTCCAACTGACTGAAAAGCCAATGAGGACAGGTTCTATGCTGGACCTTGTTCTCACCAACAAGGAAAAGCTGGTGGGGAATGTTAAGCTCCAGAGCAGCCTTGGCTGCAGTGACCGTGAAATGGTGGAATTCAAGATTCTTAGAGCAGCAAAGAGGGTGTGCAGTAAGCTCACTACCCTGGACTTCAGCAGAGCACACTGGCCTCTTCAGGGATCTGCTTGGTAGAGTACCATGGAATAAAACCATGGAGGGAAGAGGGGCCCAAGAAAGCTGGTCAATATTCAAGGATCACCTCCTCCAAGCTCAGGAGGAGGTCCTTCGGAGTGATGAGCCCAGCAAAGGGAAGGTCAGGTAAAAACATCAGGAGGCCTGCACGGATGAACAAGGAGGTCCTGGACACAATCCAACACAAAAATGGAGCTTACAGAGGGTGGAGGCAATGAAAAGTCACAGAACGCAAAGGCAGGGACTGGGAAAATGAAGAACTGCCTGCTGTAACAGACCAGGTTCAAGAACGCCTAAGGAACCTGAAGGCATGCAAGTCCATGGGACCTGATGAGCAGCATCCACAGGTCCTGAGGGAAGTGGCATATGAAATGACTACGCCATTATCAATCCTATTTGAGAAGCTGTGGCAGTGAGGTGAAGTTCCTGTTGACTGGAAAAGGGAAAACATAACCCCCATTTTTAAAAAGGGGAAAAAAAGGAACACCTAGGGAACTACTGGGCGGTCACTCTCACCTTGGTGCCTGGCAAGATCACTGAGCAGATCACCCTGGAAACTATGCTAAGGCACATGGACAATAAGGGGAGGACTGGTGACAGCCAACATAGCTACACTACGGATAAATCATGCCCCTTAAATCTGGTAGCCTTCTATGACAGGGTTAGTGTTCGTGGACAAGGGAAGAGCTACTAACATTGCATGTAGTGACAAGACAAGGGAGGATGGCTTTAACCTGAAAGAGGGTAGATTTAGATTAGACACTCGGAAGAAATGCTTCACTTATATGAGGCTGGTGAGACACTGGAACAGATTTTCCTGAAAAGCTGTGGCTGCCCCATCCCTGGCAGTGCTCAAAGCCAGGTTGGATGGGGCTTTGAGCAACCTGGTCTACTGGAAGGTGTCCCTGCCCGCAGCAAGGGGGTTGGAACTTCATGATCTTTTAGGTCTCTTCCAGCCCAAACCATTCTATGATAATGTGAATTTGTCTCCTGTCCAGTTCATAGTTGCTATGCATTTTTTGTAAAGTTTTGCCGCTGTAATTAGTAAATCTACCACTGCCTTCACATGGGTAGAACAGCATATTCTGTATTGTTTTACTTACATTGAGCAACTCAGACTATTTTCCAAGAGCCCAGATGTTAAATTAATCAGACATACTAAAAAGCATAAAGACTATTACTTGTAATAAACAGTATACCAAGCCATTCATTATTTGAAGTAACTTCCTTGATGTGCGTTTTTAAGCAACTACATAATGAGTAAGTATCACACACGTACAGCACCATAATCAAAACAGGACAAACATTGTTATCAGTTTGGGAGAAAGGTTGTACAATTAGCCACACGTTGTATCTCTGTAATTAGCACAAAGCAGAATTTCGATTCTGCTGTAAATCTAGAAGATTCTTCAAGTAACATAAATGCAACAGCTGTGGGTGAAATAGCAAGGAAAATGGAGAAAAAAATCAAATGCCTTAATCCAAAATGTCTTTCATGACACAATTTAGAATATGCTATTTAAACAGTTGTGGAATATTTTGCCCTGCAAAATCAGTCATGTAACGTTGACTTGATTACAGTAACTTGCATGGACTAGTGCAAGGAAAGGTTGGAAAAAAAAAAATCATGCTTCCCAAGATTACAACAGCACAAAAGGAAGTAAAAGGCATCCTTCCTGCCCAGCAGAAGATAATCATAATAGTGTTATTGCTTCACGTAATAAATCTTGTACTCTGGCCATGAACAAGTCCATGGGGAAAAATGAGACTCATGATGTGCAAGGACAATACTACACTGCCCTTCCTTATCACTACAAGTTCGACAAAACATAACATCTTGTTCAGAACTGCCTACTTTAGTATCATTGACAAAGTTTTTATTGTAGTAAGATTTAAAATGATTTTTGAGCAACCTCAGTTCCTTCACTACTATATGTGATAGTGAAGTGCATTTTTTACTCCAAGCCAAATGATACTTTAAAGGCAAGTCTATTCCTTTTGTCTTTAAGCAGGTACCACTATGCTTCACATAGGAACACCCTGCAAGTTCATTTATATCCACTGCAGTTAACAAAAAACCCTACCACCAAAACCAACCAACCAACCAAAAAGCCACAAACAAAAAAAATAACCCAAACAAGACAAAAAACACTCCCCCCAAAAAAACACTCCATCAAAACAGGCTGTGCTTTCGTATGATGCAAAAATTCCTCATTAAGGAGAACATGGACTATAATCAGCTTAAATGGCTTGGAATTTAACACAACTTCCCTTGTAACTGACTGGCTGGAGTACTACCTTTCTTACAGCTCTGTACACACTGACAGGGTAAAAAACACTGAAGGAAGCAAAGCACAAATGGAAATTCAGACCTGTTTGCCAACCAGGAGTCACAGCAGCACACAGTTTAAATCCCCTCTCCCAGCATCTATGGTTTTGGTTCCATGGAGATCCAATTTAGCCACTTGCTGCCACTATCTCCTTCTCCCTTTCCCATTACTTACCCTGTCCTACTTCTAGTTATGCAAGGCCACAGTGTATTTTGCACTGGCCCCAACACATGTTGAATATGAGTCAATTTACCCCACTAACCTGCCCGAAAAAAGCCTCAGAAAAAGTCTCAGTTTTCTGACAGGTATAATTAGATCGCAGAGAGATCCAATATGTTCCAGAGCCAGTAGAAGGGAAGGCAGTCAGAATTCAATGGCCAAGACCAGAGTTGGAAGAATAACTTAGCTTTCTGGTACATAAACTCTTAACAACCAAACTGTGACACAATTTCTTAACCTTAATAGCGGCAAGCGCACAAAGCCTAAAATAGGTAGCTATATCCAAATCCCACTAGTCCCCCTTCTACCTTCATCTCTATACATTAGAAACTGGCTTAAGATGTAAGCATGCATCATTTTAAACTCAAAGTTTCAGAAACACGTTACAGTAACTTCCAAAACTTGTATCCCAATAATCAATTGATTTATAAATTTTAATTGAATTATCATTTCCAGAGATCCCCCATTTACCTTTCTAGGCCATCACTTTTATTTTGCTTCCAGGTTCTTATTATTGTCATCCCATCCTCACCTCATTCCTTTGGAGGCAAAGGTTCACTGGACTGCAGTATTGCACAGAGCATACACACACGCTATTCAAAAAAGCACACACGCCTAATTTATGTAAGAACATAATATCCATAATGTTTACCATTTGGCTCCTTACCCAGCATTAAGTTCTATCGTATTTTTGTTCAGTGAAAGATCTCACTGCATGGTCTAGACTGACACATCAGTCTTCCCTGACTTAGTCTTTTTCAACTTCATAAAGTCAGCAAATAATTTTGTTTTCTCTCTATTCCTAACCTTACTTTTATTGACATTAAACCTAAGAGCTTCCACTGGATTCACTCTACTCACTTAAATTATCTGACTTAACAGGAATTCTGTGAAACCCTGCTTGGTTATGATCAACCAAACTAACTCACCTACCTCATCATGCTTCCTGTTTCCCAAACAGCTAAAAGCTTTTCAAGCATGGATAGTACTATCTAACCTTAGGTCACTGGGTGATTTGTCATTAGCAGAAATTATTTCTTTACATCTACTTTTTGACAGCAGTCAGCTTTTGATACATGACACTTGGCTACTCAACCCAAGACCTTTTAAAGTCATATTAATGCAAGAAACATTAAGAAATATTGTTAGTTCACCATACTATATTGAAATCCTGTCAGTATTTTGTTATCCTAGTTTTAAGCGGTTTCACGCTATCTTTCTATTACACAGCTATAATACTGTGGACCAAATCACACATTTTAACAATGTAGGGGTATGTAGTCTCAAATAATGAGAAGTAAGAGGCAGTGAACATATTTATCAGAACATTATCTTTTCATACTCATGCCACTCACCATCTCTTACACATCCATGATTTCAGTGTGGTGCCACGGCACCAATTTTTGTTTTATTTTTTAAAGCAATTGGGTCCTCAGCAGTACCTAGTCTGTATTACTGGGAAGATTTGTAATGGGATTCTTGCCAATATTCCTGCCAAAGTCTGACAATTGTTCAAGTACTCTAAAGTAAGTTGATAAATTAAAAACACTGAAAGTGTTGTAAGTTCTCAGAAACTTTGCTTCCCCATAGACAGATACATAACAAAAGAGTATTTGCAGAGGGACTAAAAAGAGCCTAGTCTTTAAATGTTCTAATGATAATTCAAGACCCCATCAGTTAGAAGCATTTAATTAAATAGCCCTTTTCCCCTAGGTATAGTAGCAAGTGTTATACATGGCTGCGGCAAAACAAAAAAATCTTAAAAGTGTATTCCCCAGGTGAAGGAGTTCCCATTTCCATACAAAGTTTCCCAAGTACTTTGATAATAGCCTCCAGATGTGAGAGAGAGGATTCTTTAGAACCAGCTCACTGCTGTGTGATAATTCATTTCGTCTACCCAAAGAGAAGGTGGTGCTGGACAAGAACAACAGCATTTTCCTTTCTCTGTAAATTGACTGTAAGAATTAATTCTGAAGTGAATATTTAGGCTCAGTTCTCACAACAAAATCACATGTTAAGAGTTCCACATTAAAACACAACTAAAGGCTATGCTTCCTGCAATACTAATGTTTTAAAGACTCTATCCATGTCTATTTCTACACTACAGTGCAGTACATCCCGTGGTACATCACAGTCTTCCTGACTCAAGCCATCCAAAAGCAGGTGGCATATAAAGTGACAAAGATTTTCTATTCAAATAAACTAGCTTTCTCCAGTGAAGCACTACTTCATCAGAAAATTTTGCTACCTGTTATGCACTATTATCTGCACTATTAACACAAAAATAAGTTTTCTCTTTAAGCAGCTACCAAGCTCAAAACCAGAGCACTCTAGAATGGACTAAAAGCAAAATTTGCTTACTCTGCGTGTGGCTGGTGGCTTCATTTTATTTTTAAGTAGTCCCATTAAAAACAACATTTCAGGAAATTCTTAAACGACAGGAAAAAAAAACGGTATGTGAAAAACTGAACCCAAAACATACGTGGAGTGGCTTCCTGGCTATAAGTTCATTTAACTCTTAAATAAAGAGGAAGAAAATCATCTATAATTAGTGCATGGAAAAGTATTCTACTGGTGGAATTCATCCGTTAGAATCATAGAATGGTTTGGATTGGAAGGGACCTTAAAGCTCATCTAATTCCAATCCCCTGCCACGTGCTGGGACACTTTCCACTAGACCATGTTGCTAAAAGCCAGGTAAAACCTGGACCATTTAATAAGCTTGACAACTTATTTAAAACTATTTGTTAACTATTTTAATAAATATAATTTACTCTGAATAATGGCAAGTAACCCTAGTAATAGACTGATTGCTAATGCATTTTAAAAGAATTAGTATTTTTTAAGAATTACTGCATTTTAATTTTCTTTAAAATGACGAGACTAAAGGAAAAATAAAAGGCATCAATGTTGCTGATAAAAGGATATGAAAGTCAAACCCACAGTGTTCAGCAATATGATGATGATGAAGACATAATGATTATGTGTAGGATATTCAGTTTCTGAGAAATAAGCCTGGAAAATGAATACGACAAGCCTATGTATTATAATGTAGACAGCACAGAATAGTATCAAAAATTGTCAGTAAGTTAAACTTGTAATATCATAATTGCCAATATTAAAAATGTGGAAATATTTCAAATTGAATATATCATTTTCAGAAAGCATTTTGGGGGACTTTTTATGGCAGTATTTAAAATGTTATTTTTAAGGTATTTACTCTTAATTTCATGCTACAGTATCTCACACAAGAATGTAGACTTTTCCATTTTCAGTATGGAAGGTGCATTTGTATGACAAAGGAAAAGGAAAAGGCAAAAGCAGAGGACTGAGGAAAAGATGGGAAGACTGGAAAGAAATAGATTTTCCCATTCATGCCTCTATCTCATATCTGGTTTTATTTGTTGAACCTTGATGTTTACACCCAATCACAGGACTGTATTTTCAGTTGGTGCTAACTTTGGCAAACATTTCAATAGTATTGTCAAGCCATATAGCTACATTCAGCTGGTCAAAAATTATCCTTCATCCAAAACATGTACTCTGTCTCCAAAACTAACTCTCTTTTGCCTAATTAAAGTGGAAACAAACAAACAAACAAACAAACAAACAAACAACTGACTACTCTTACAGAATTCTACTATACCTTTCTGGACTAGCAATACTATTTTAAAGAATAATGTGTCATCTCCCAGAGTTGTGGTGGCTTTGCTGATTTTTTGAAGTTAATTTCAGGCTAATAAAATTCCTCTCTGGCAATTCTTCCCTAATAGTTTGAGAACTTTAAGTAACTCCTGATCTCCTCCTTCAGAGTTCTGTAACTATTTTGCCTATCAGTTCCATCAAATTATTGCCTTGTGGATGGCTAGAATATGCCCATAACTGCTGTACCTGTCTCTCAACATTCCTTATATGTAATCACACAGTTTTATAGCTACAGATTTTGCCAAGATAAGAAGCAGGCAATATATCGGATATAAAACGTTAGTGCAAGACTTTTGTTCTTGTTAATACATGTCTGACTTATATTTTTTTAAGAAGTTCCAGTAAGAAGTCTTCTTGTGCAAAGACATTATTAGTGAAATATTTAAAGATCACAGATGTCCCCCACACCATAGTAAGCTCTTGAAATTTTGCTAGAAACTGACTTTAGATAAAGACTTTGTGGTACAACCATATCCATTACACACACCCGTTACCCACCATTAGGCAGATTTCCCAGACCGTTGTTGGTGACTCACATCACCTGCATTGTGCAGCACTGGCCCATTTTAACCTCTACATTCACTTCTGCTTTATTTTGAAGCTTTCTACGTAGTATAACTATTTCATTATCTATGAAAAAAAAAAGGGGGGATTTTTTAAATTTAACTATCTATATATTTAATGTATATTAAAATACACTACTGAAGTTCAGTCTCAGAATTAACCATGCTGAATTTAGATTAATATAGCACTTCACTAAACTACATTGTTGAAATCAGCAACCTGCAAGTACTAAATACCATTCAAACAGCTGCCAGCAATATTCTCATAAAGAATGCCTAAAACAGGAATCACAGAAAAATTTTACAGGTCCAGCATACTTAAAACACTTGAAGCACAGTAGCTCTGTACTTACAAAATGCTTTGTCATGTTCATCCAGAAAATCACTTTATCCCCTCCATGACAAAATTAGAGAAATTTCAACCCCAAAAGCACAAACCATAAAAGTCAATCCACTCCTTGAGGTTAAGCTCCTAAAATTACTTTGACACTTTAATAATTTATTAGAAATATTTTGTTACCCACTAAATATGACAGTTTTTAAGAGTCTCACAGTAATTTAAACTTATTCAAGAAATTCTACCAATCCAACAGTACCACTGTCTCAAGACAGTGTATACACTGCAGCAGTAAGTTCTGCCTTACTTGAAATAGTTGGAACATGTGGCTGATTCCTTCTATAAAATCAGGCACCTAAAAAATACTAACCTGTACCCAAGCATAAATTTGGTAACCACTGGGAGAGGCTTTGGTCATTTCACAAATGTCTGCATCTGTGCCAGAGACAGTACCAAGGGGAAATCTGAGAAGCTTACAGAGAAGGCAGCAAGCCTCAGCCTAAGAAGTTATGGTTGCCCAGAATACATAAGAAAGTGCACACTTTAGAGTACTGGACTGAAGTGCCTGAAGCCACGAGCAAAAATAACTAGTCATTGTTTAAGAATCTGTTTAATCTCTATTTTTGTTTCTCTGACTGGAAAATTGAAGAGAGGCTCAGCACATTCATATGCTGGAGGTTTAAAAAGCAGCCAAAACACTAGAAAGAATTATAAAAAACAATGAATAATTGGGAAAAATGAAAAAATGCAGGGGAAATGTTACCTATAAAGGACAACGGATCTCTCAAACTCTGCAGGAGAATGACAACTAATTGACCAGGTGACTGGCAAAACAAAACACTTGATCTTTCTTCAGCATACATGAGACACAAGCACAAAATTTAACTTTCCTTATCTAAAAACATTCATCTATCTTATCTAAAAACACTCATCCAACAGCTTCTGGCAACACTCCCGTGCAGTTATTTTCATAGAAGTTTCCAAACAACTTACTACTAGAAAAATGCAGTTCTAAGGTGGGCTGAAGTTTGGCAACTGCAGAATTTCAATACATACACCACCACAAAAGTGCAAGCTCCCTGTAAACACTGTCTCTTCAAAGAGTAAACAAAATTATATTTAAACATTTTTCATCAGCAGACAGATTTCTGGCCTATCAAAGAGTCCTCAACAATATATTCTGCACAACTCTCGGGCCCTGAAGTGTAAGAAATAAGAGTTAAATGAGCAACAGTTAAAGAAGACACATTTTCACTTTCTATGAATAATTCTGGAAAAGCTTCATGTGCAACAGTAAACACATGATCTGTTCTGCTATGAGCTCTGTCGAGTGTTAATAATGCTGGCTTTGGGATGACACACAAGATTCTACTACTTGCATTTTATAAGTTCATGCTTGGGGGGTGAGAGCTATTTATGGTGCCCGTCTGCTGGGTAATACAGTATTTTTTGAATGCGTGATTATATGGAAATAAAAGACTGATTTTTATATATGTGTACATAGGCCACACATATTCCCCTACAGATAGTCACACATCCTGTAAGTTAAGTTTAAGTCCTTGTTTAAAGAACAAGCAACTAATGTGGAGGCATCAGGAGGTGGGGAAAAAAAAAATGAGAATGAGAGCTGGCATGAAGACAAATCTGTTTGCAAGCGCTGGCCTGTACCGCCTACTCCAGTTCAAGTCACAGTACAAGACTTAGTAATTTGGATTGCAGAACAGGAAAAGACCAGTCTAAACATCAAAGACCACATCTGATAATCATAATACTGGTATAGAACTGTGAGCCGTTGGGCTTAGGGAGGCCTGAAAAACACTGAAACCTCAAATTCTTTCTTTTGTTCAAATGGGAAAGACAATGAGGCAAAAAAAGAGCAAACCAAACATTCCTAGATATAGAAGCCAGCACCTCTCACTGAATATTACCACACCAAGCCTAAATTCCAATATAAAATCCATTTATGTTGAAAGCAATCATGTACTAGAATGAATAGTATGATCTGTTATAGCAGCCAGACAGCTAAAACATTAGAAAACTCATTGTGGATTCCACAACATTCACATTTATTCAAAATTACCGGCACCACCACAATCCACACATTTGTGATTAAATGCAGCACTGATTTCAATTATTCCTAATCAGGAAACAGTCTCTTCTGTATCATAGTTTCTTTTCCAGATGTGGAAGGGTAGCACATCATTCGCTGTAGCTTTATTTGCAGTTCTCTGAAACAAGGGACACCATTTTGTAGACGCATAGTGCCTTGTCAAACTGGGGGGGTGAGGGATGTTTTTCTTAAGGTGCAGTTTTACTGCAGTGTGAGTCAATCCAAATCTGTCAGACCTGTCCCTCCATTACTCCAGCTGATGAGTGACACCATTGCAACATCCGTTTCGTTGGCCAGGTTACTTTCCAGATAGCTCTGCTTCCTGAAGCAGCTCACTGCATGGTTGTACAAATGCATAGGGGGAGCTTGCAGTCTTCAGGTGCAGTTTAATGAATCTTTAGGTTGATTTAATAGGGTCAAACCCAATGAACACAGTATTCCAAAATTAAGCTGTCACTGCAAATACAGTTCTGCCAACCCAAGACTGTCAGATTGCTTTGGTCAACGCAAGGAGGGCTCAGTAAGTAACTGCGTCAAGTTACATTGACCCAAATGAAAAAAAATAAAAATAGTGGTTTCGAATAGGATCACTTCCACATTCCACTAGACTGCAGGCCAGAGACACACCTGGATTGGCATGTGGAAAAGGATGGCCCACAAGCAAGCCAGAGTACTTCACTAACTCAAAGTACTGGCTTTGGTGTTTGCTCTTCCAAGCATTCCAGCAGAGTGAAGTACACCAGGGCTTGATGTGGGACACTCCTCCAGCTACTGGCGTAGCAACTCCAGCATTTCCAACTATACTACTTACCCCCTCCTTGCCTACAACCACTCTGTGCCTCTATTTTTAACTTTTTTTCCCCCTTCTTACCCTTCACCAACTTGATTCGTTTCTATGACTTTGAGAATGCAGTTGACTCAATAAGGCAAATGACTTTGAATCGTTATTCTCCCTGAGCAGCAATGGCAGCAGTGGTGAAGATAAGTAACTGTTTCCTTCAGTAGCAGCATCAACTTAAAGACTACTCAAAGTAGTCAAGTACCAAGGTACAACAATATCAGGACGACTTCCAAAACACAATTATGGCAGTTTTTAAAGGGGATTTACACTTTTTTATTATTTTTATTTTTAGATAAACTAACTTGCTTTTGACTGTGATGAAATATCCGCTGTGCACATCAGCTCAGATTACTAACCTGACTTGTAGAACTAACCTGTCATTACTTACCCCTCCACCTTTTCACCTTCCTATTTTGCCCACAGCTTTGTTTTCAAGCAGATTGATAAAAATGACAAAAAGCTGTGTGAAAACTCTCAACAATCCCTCTAAAAATACTAGCAATTAATATTTTCCTCATTTCTGAAATTCCAAGACTGGTTTTAAAGTTAATTTTATGGGGATGTTGCATGATGTCAGGCTTCTAACCAAAGTGTTGACAGGTGTTAGATAGTATACAGAAACTCATCACAGCCCACATACAGACTGGAGTCAGAGTGACTCTGGAGAGTCTTAGGACAGCATGAATTAGGGCGCAGCTCAACAGTACAATTTCTCAAGAGACAGAGCCAGTGTGAGAGTCCCTGAAGATGTCTCTCAAACCAGCTTCACTGCTAGATACAATGCAGTGAAGAACTCCATCCTCCCAGCTCTATATGGGCATGACAAACCAATTTTAGCATCAGAAATAGCACAGAGCACTGCAACTCTAGGATTAATGTGCTTTAATCTACACAACAAATCCAACTCACACCAGAAAGCTCCAAATCATCACAAGTACCTAAACCAAAAACAACAAGCAAAGACATCAAAATGAAACAAAATTAAATGGCAGCACTTTTACTTTGTAATCCAACTGAAGGAGTTTTAACCTTTAAAGCAAAACAAAGGCTAGGACTAAAAGAGAGTAACCCTGAAAAACATTACATGCCACCCTTGCTGAGGTTTAGAAACACAGCCTTCAACTCGGTTTTCACTCCATTTCAAAGTTACAGGTTTTGTACTGGGTGAACCCTCCCATTTCCTAAAGCAAAATTCTCACGATTTTACAGCTGAAATCTTATTTCCAGATATCCCAATTTCCCTTAGGCTTCAGAGTTATGCCTACTTTCATATTCTACATTTTCTAAGAAAAAATGTCGCTAACAGCTCACAAATGCAACTCCTAGACCTTAATTTACTGACTTCACACAAGCAAAAATCGTACTGCTTTTCTTGCCACTGGAATTTTGCTGGTGATAGCAGAAGCAGGAGCTTTAGAGAAGAGATGGATTAGAAGTTTTTCCTAAATAATGACACATGCCAACTATGTTTACAAAGGATGAATAAGGTATTTGAATAAACATGTATTTTCAGCAAAAAGCTTTAAAGTTGCCTAGCAGTTCTTTGGTTTGCTCTGTAAGTACAGCAGTTCAGTGCTGAGAAACGACCACCTGTCAAGAAACCCAAACACATAGGGTAACCTTTTACATCTGCCCCCAGAATGCCGAATTCTATTTCCACTATCAAAAAAGTACTGAGTTTACTTCATTTCATTCTTACTACTTCGACAGCTTAAGAACTGAACTTCACTTATTCTACAATACATTGTACTATAGTACAAAGGGGCATAATTTCTCAGTGATTCTTCTTTACTGTTTCATGTAAACAATCTTTTCAAAGAAAAATTATATCCTTTCTGACTAGGACATCAGGACTAAAGCCTGCAGAAAAGCACTGCAGTCAGTAAGAGTTAAAGAACTACCAGGTTTTATTCCTAAATGACAAAAAGATAACAAGTTTTATAGTCCTCAAAATTTAATTTCCAATAATTCCCTACTAAATTATTCATATGGTTTGATTAAATTTCAATAATGAATTTATTATGGAGAACCATTACTGCATTTTGGATAATTAAGTACATGCATGTATTTTCAAATAGTAACAGAACACCACAGTTAAAACACAAAATGGTACTAAACCAACTAGATTCACCCTACTTTGAATACTCTATCTGAAGGTAGAGTAAAAATTTTAAGGGCAAATATTCAACAGCACTTCCATTAAATTAGTAACACAAATAAAGTAAATCAGTTTTTTTTCAAGGAACCACTTATTTTAAGAAACTTTTTACATCCACACTGTGTCATAAAGCTCAAATTGCAAATTTTCTATATATTAAGCACATCATAAGTTCAGCTCTAGTTTCACTGGACACATTTTGCTTCAGCATTTGTAACATAACCATGATTCTAAGCAGCCAAAAAAAAAAAACAAACCAGGACCCCCTCAAATTATGCCAGAAAAATAATATAGAAAACGTTAACTAAAGAACCACTGCCTTTAAGTTAAAAAACTAGCAATGTTTTCAAACATCATGCACAGCCCCTTACCAGTCTGTGGTTTAAGAGAGTATTAAAAAGTTTTTGTGCTTCATTTTACCGTTTTATCTCCTTTACTGCTGCTATATGAATGAGTCTTATCATGCGCAACAGTATCAACAATGGCTGGTTTCCAAAAGATCTGTTTTCCATCACTCTCCCCTGCAAGAGCTGCCAACTCACTTCCCCTTCGGCATCCCTCACCCTCATCCTCCTGCACGGCTTGCCACTTTCCCCTGCATGCCGCGCTTGGAGAGCTGGAGAGGGAGCAGCACATCCCCTACAACATCTGAAACACGTGGGCATTAGTTGAATTTATTCCAGCTATCACACGGGCTGCTGCCTTTTGAAATGTTTAACAGTGCTGGTCCAGTTTCCTTTTATCAACAGAATTAGGATGTCTCTATTCTGCTCAGCATCAATTAGACAAATCTTTCATCTCTGAAACCTTTGCCCAACTGCCAGCAAATTTTGAACTAATGTAACTTCAGGGAAGATGAGGAACAAAGAAATTAGACTGGCTGATTGGACAAAAACCTTACTTCATTAGAAAAGCAAGCTAAAAACATTTGTCCAGACAAAGCTCTATCAAATACACAAAGTAAACTGAAAGAATGTTTCCTTTCCATTTATAAGAGACTAATTATCAGGCACTAAAACAGCAGTAATAAGATTTTCATAATGAGTAAAAGTTTTAAGTTGGTCTTTTGATGGTCCCTCATGCTAGATGCAGCAATAAAATACACAGATCAGTAAGTCACAGAGTAGTAAAACAAAACAAACTTATACATGCAGATCTAAAGCTATTCCTTGATGACCAATCAGGTGATTTTCACAGAAATCTGTAAGATAGATACTACAACTGCAAAGGAAAGGGAATTCTTTAGTGACGACAAGCAAATACTAAGACTACTACACACTAACGTGACTACTTTTTAAAAAAAACTTGTGTGCATTTTTCAGGTGCTGCAGCCAGGAAGGAAGGGTTTGAGGGAAGAATCCAGAAATACCCGATTTCTCCAAACTCCTTTTAAAATATTCTTTCTCCTTCTCTTTCATCTAGAATGTCTGTATCAGTTAAAAAAAAATATTTGCAAATAGAAGAGACCAATGTCTCCTTAATGCTTATGATGTGTTTTGCTAGCACAAAACTTTTTCTCTGTGTCAACAGTTTGGAAAGTTTTGATAAATCTCCTGGAGAATAAATGCGGTAATTTCTGCCATGAGATGTTAAAATACAACACTAAAAATGCAAGGCTTATAATTGCTAATGACTACCAAATAGTGTTGCAGCAAAAGGTGACAGGCTCTATTCATGCATGACAACAGAGTACCATTAAGATTAGGTAATACAACTAAACAACTAGAAACAAGTGGGAACTCACTTGAGAATAGCCAAGACATTAAAAAGGCTGACCAGTCTTTACAGTAAATTTTAATGGATTTTTTTCCCCTGCCACGGCTGCAAAGCTGATCCTAGCGCGGCAGCTCTTGACAGCTCCATCAGATAAGTATGGATCTTCTGTTTCACATAAATAAAACATATGTTTAGACTATCCCATGCTATCTAGGTACCATGAAGTTTTCAACATTAATTTCTACGCAGGAACACACTCAGTGCCAATTTTATCTTTGTTTACCTTTAACAGTACTTCATCATGCTTAAGACATCTTTGCAACAGCCAAAATCTGATGTCAGCAAAGCAGAGGGAATACAGTTCATTAGTTTACTGCAGCTGCAGAGCCAGCAAACACACATTGCTTTGAGTGACACCAGCAATAAGCATGTGTTTTACATTTCTAGGTAACAATGATAACTAAAAAGATACTGCAGTCTGGAAAAAATTCTTGTATGAATAATCTTTAACATAGATTGGGGACCAGACAAAAGTCTGTTTTTTTTAACTACCAGAATGGCTACAATATATACCGCGAGCAAATGAACTACTAATTATTTTGTCTGTAGTTTTTCTTTCTGGTTGCAAAGATGCACATATGCATTAAGCAGACAAACTAATATGAATTTATTCAAGTAGACAAGGAAGAAAAGTAATCTCAGATGATGTTTGATTTCCCTTCTTACCAATCATCTCCATATTACTGTCTGCAAAGCAAGGGATAATTTTCTTTCACTTCACTGTTGTGAGATTAACACTTCATTTACGAGTCTTTGAGCACAGCTAAGGCTCCTGCTGTTTTGCAGACCTATGTGTACAAACTCCTCAAGAGAATACAGCTACATGTCAAGGATCTTGCATCCAAACTTTATTTAATTATCTGAACATGCAAAAAGTCTCCCACATTATACCATAAAAATACATACTGACAGGCACACACAAAGTGATTAAGATGATTACAGCACATCTCTTATATGAAAGACAACATCAGTTGAGCTCTACTCAGCTGCAACCTTCCAGTATGACCCTAAGAAACACTTAACCTTCAACAATTATTCAAGTTTCTATTTCAATGACTGCTCCTTCTTCAGGAGGGGCTCAAAACCAGAAATTCCTAATTTGCTATCTGTCATTCATTATTTTATCACAATAACTCCTTTCATTTCTTTTCCACAGTAAACAATCTTATAATTCTCAAACCTCCAGTCAGTCTCCTCAATCCTAATGTTTATGCACTCTTTGGTAAGTGATTATGTGTCTTCAGGGTTTTGTTGCTTGTTTTATTTCCCCCTTAAAAAAAAAAAAACCAACAACAAAATAAACAAAACCAACAATGCACACACACAAAACACCCACCCCGCCATGAAAACTTGAAGCCATTACTTGGTTTAGTCCACAGAAAGGACTTGCTCTGGAGTTAATCAAGGTTGTTTGGTAGAGAAGCATACTGCCCAAAGGCCATCTTTCTTATTAAAAGCTGGAAGACTATAACTGAAGGAAAACACTGCAGGAAAGGAATATTCTATACTATCTTTAAAAACAGCTAAGCCTGATGTTAAGCCACCTGTCACAAAATTTCTGTACAATGCTTGCTAAACAGCCCATAATGAAGTTCTCACAGAAAACATTTGTCATTTTCTGGGTTCTTAAGCAGAGACAATGAGGTCTGGTTTACATTAGTGCTAGAAACTCAGAAATGTAACTGAAATCAAAGGAACTTGTGGTCTGAACACAAAGTGCAACAGAATGCACAGTCACTTCAGAAGTCACATTTTAGAAATGTCAACTCAGGCATATGAAGCCAGCTTGTCCTTCTTGTATTTGGATTTTTCCTTTTCAGTAGCTCTTCAGTTCCCCATCTTTTAAACTGTGATTAACATGATATACCCACCCCACAAAAAAAAGCACTATCACAAGAATAAAATTAGTGATTTTTTTGAGCTTTATAATAGAATACATGAGGGCATAAGGACTTCTGAACTAGCCTGAGTATTTTCATGGTCTGTCATCATAAGTTATCATTCCTAATTTAGCAACCTCTGCTTCTTCCCCCTTTCAAACTGGGGCTTCTTTTCTTTCACAATATATTTATCTTATTGTTGCCAGGAAACCATTACAATAATATTGTACATGTGAAACTGCCACTAATTACTGATGCACTTGTAACAAAAGAAAATTATCAGATACAAAACCAAAGGATGCCATCATCAGTCAATCTGAAATTCAGGAACATCTGGGGGAATTGGGTGAGCCTACATATGGTCTATGTCTCTAAGGATGGAGAAAACTGGGACATCTACAAAGCAAACAGCTAATATTCCACTGGAATAAAAAATGGAAAAGAATTAAAAAAAAAAAAGGGGGGGGAGAAAAATCAGCACAAGATTTCTTCGTCTCTGACTAGTGGCCTGTCCTAGTTAATGAAAAACTTGATTGTTACAAGAGTCAAACTAATTAAAAAGATTAAACTATGAGCAAAATCAAATTAGAAATTTGGCTTTAGGCTTACGTGGCCAGCAATAGCTCAAGAACATTGCAAACTGCAGCCTGCAGTTAAATACAATTAATGCAAGTTTTCAAATTGTTAGAATAATTAACTGTGGATCATTTCTGTAACCTGGCTACAAGACCTCCAAAAAACTACTTCTAATTCTTAAATATAAGCATGTAAGTGCATGTAAGTACATGTAAGTTAGAGGTCCTAGCCATAAAAATACCCATGTTGTCTAAGTCTTGACAGCAAACAGTATCTATTAACTAACATAATCCAGCATACTTAAGATGTTTTACCTTTTTCCCCTCAAATGTGCCAAATTTTAGTCTGACAATAGAAAAGATTTTCTTCTCCCAGATGATACTCTAAGTTGTATTTTTTAGTTTCATTCAAAACAGCTACCTAGGCACAACCAGGTCAGATCAAAGGTCCATCTAGCTACACAGTCGCAGAGAGCGGCCATTAATTTATGCAGAAACATCAGGTGAGTGAAGAGCAACTTTTTTTTCTTTTCACGTACCTCTAGCCTACTCCAGAACATTTAAGCAGCAAACAAGCAACCTTTCTCAAATTCAACATTATGTAACAGATGCCTAAAAACCACCTATGCACAATATGATAGATTATTAGCATTAACTACTTTTAGTGATATAAAGATAACCTTTCAAGGATAAAGACATGACAGGCCCAACTGCAAAGAGGCCAACATCTAATAACCAGAGGAACATGCAGAAAGACAACAGGAAGAAGGAGCGTTTGTTTCACTCTGGCACAAATACATATCAGATAACTAAGAAATGCCATGGGACAAGATAAGGAAGACTTCAAGACACACTAGGAGTGTTAACTTTTCCAGGTGATCAGAAGCCAGAAGTCTTGGGGTGGGGTGGCAGGGGAGAACTGGGGAAGATGGTGAAGGGGGGAGCAGTAGTATGGAAATAAAAAGAAACTTTCACAGAAAATACCAAAAAAGGCAACTGGACTGGTTGAAAACAAAAGGAAAAGCGCTCCCCAAAACAACAACAACAGCAAAACAGAGTAATAACACCAGCTATGGTAAAGAAATTTATCGCCCTCAATAAATTCTAACTTATAAACTCTTCACAAAAACATATTTCTTACAGTGCCTTAAACCTTTGTCAAAAATCCCTGTACTGAAATTAATTTATCACTCCTTTTCCTTTGGAAGGCTTTAGAAATTTCCTCCTTTTTTGGGGGGGGTGAGGGTAATTTTGTATCTTCAGTGTCTGAGTAAACGTGCTTTTTACAGATTTTATGAATTTGTGTTGCTTACACTGGTATTTATGGATAAGAGTAAACACTCAACTACAAATGTTTTTCTTTTTCCTACAGACTCATCATATGCTTTGCAGTTAAACAACTCTCTACAGTTGCTGGTACAAAGCTGTACCTGAACTCATCATCATGCATTATTTCTTTCACTTAAAAATATTTAGCAGGCAAGATAGTTTTGCAGAAACAATACAAAAGTTCCCATCTCCATCTCAGAAGATACCATCTGTAAACATCTGAATCAACTCTGAAGTTCCTTCAACACTGTAAGGCAGGACTGCCACAGAAAGAAGCTGCTTTTTTCCCTATGCTAGCACAAGTATTTACGAGCTCTCATGATAAACCTGGCAAAGAAATTATTCAGGCTAAAATTAACACAGATTTGTTTCGTTTAGTTGTTTGTGTGGTTTTGTTGTGGGTTTTTTTGGTGTGTTTTTTTTTTTTGTTTGTTTTTTTTTTTTTTATTCTCTTAAGATTTAACCCAGACCTGCTCACCCATCTGTTTTGGCATGCAGCAAAACAAAATGCTTGTAGAGAGGGTACAGAACAGAGCCTGGGACAAGCAGCAGAATGAGCAGCTTCTTTCAGGGACAGTTCTGGCTTTGCCTATAAAGGCTGTTTAAGACAGTCTCTGAGAAAGTCTCCAGGCATTGTGAATCAATGGGGCTATTTTTACTGTATCTGACAATTAAGTACATTACTATTAATCTTATTCATAGTGATTACAAGGTTTTATATAAATGAGATCAAGATATTCTCTTGTGACCAAAGAAAGTTGTATCTGAGATTTAATAGTTTACTGACAGCAATATACAAGTCTGGAGTTTGACAAAGCAGTTAAATACAGTCAATTTTGAAACAAATCCAATAGTCAAACACTGCAGCAAAGCAGATGCTGAGTTTCTAAAAGTTCTTTCAATCTTCAACTATCTTTTGGAAAGATATATAACATTCCTAGTACAATTGTTCTCAACCTGCATTTAGTTGATGGCCCAATTTTGGAACTAAAGGAAGTCTACTTTGGTACCTTGTAATAGTTTGGTTTTCTCCACCTCTATCACTTGGTTCAATAAAAGTTACCACCTTCCCTACAAGCCTTACTAAACTGACAAGCATCTGACTTACAGCCCTGAAACCAATCACTATATAACTTGAACAGATGCATTTTAAAGAGGAACATTAGCCTAAAAAGAAAAAAAAAAAAGGAAAAAAAAGTAATTCCATAGTCGAAGTACAGTGAGCCTTAACTCTCCACTACATACTAGCTGCCTAGTTTGGTTAAACATTCTTTCTCTATGAAATGGACACTTGTTCCCAGCCACACTAGTTAAAAATCACTTCTTCAATAGCTGAAATGATACATCACATAACTGTCTCACTCAAAAAAGGCACTGACCCCTCAATGCAATTTGACACCAGAAAACACCTTTTTGACTCCATTAAGCACCTGAACTAGTGTTTCATTCATCATACATATGCAATCCAGAGGCTTTTCCTTTCTACATCACTCCAGAGGCGCACGTTGATTTTAAAATCCTCAGTACTTCCAGGACTGCGCTAATGTTATCATACAGATATATCAAAACACTGTAAAAGAATCTGGCCTACATTTTATTACCCACAACCCCAAGCAGAAGGAGGGAAAGGATAGAAAAACATTCTTTTTAGAAGTCCTTGGCACAAAAGCTGCTGCTCAGGCACTTTGGGAGAGGTGCCCAGAATGTCTCAAGTTCCAATAATAAGAAAAGCCTTCATTACGAGAAGATATCTGGACACAAAAATACAGATGCAGTATCAGAAAACTTGCGAATAAAGACACAAATTTGTAACCAATTAAGTTGACCATGACTTCAATAAGCTAAGAAAACAAAAATTTGCAGGAACTGACCCAAAGCATGGTGGCCAAAACACAAAGTTACACACACATCTTTTCGAAGAGACACACAGAGCATCTTTAGATCATGCATGACCATGGCAGTAGCAAAACCCCTACAATTTCAAGGACTGGTTCATGCCTGAATTTGTACATTCTGCAAAAGCCAGCATTTATCATTAGATCGTATTTAAGTTGTGGAAAGTTGTCTTATAAACAAAATAAAGCCCACTTTTTTTAAGCATTTCCATCCCAAGCACTGCATCATCATAATATTCTGCATGCCAAATGAATGTTTTTTAAATCAAGCTGATATAAAGGAACATGGATTTCATGAATAAAATCATATATGTCTATACAAAGACATAAAGGAAAAAATACTTTGTTTAGTTCTAAAGTGCACAGAGCTTACAATTTTCTTGATGCTTCAGTAAAGCCAGTATCTGACCAAAAAAAAAAAAAAAAAAAAAATCCTCAAACACAGGTTAAACTGTGCCAATAAGATAAGAAAAATCTTCTGTTGTTTCAGTGATGGTAGGTCCACTAGCAAAGTGTTTGCTCCCATTCAGTCTATAGTCTTGAGGTCATCCTAATTCCTTAACATTGGTTCATTAAAAGAAATGACAGAGACAGAACAAAAAAAATCTGCTCATAGCCTGAAAATTATGTCCAATACATACACACTAATTCAGCACAACATATGCATGACTTCGAAATTCTATTATTCCTATTATCTAGGAATGGCACAGCTCACCATGGCAAGTTCCCCAACCAGGACAAAATAAAATACTCATTCAATAAGCACCTCAAAACTGCACTCGTTTCAACACAGACTTTCATACAAGGTCTCTGTCCAAACAATCAAAGCTCTAGGATCTTCTCCTGTAACTGGCAATATTCCACTGCAGTTTTGAAAATACTAGGCTGGACTTGTCCATTCAAAATTTGCATAACTGTAATTGAACAACAAGCCTCATTTTCAAAGAAACAACTGACGTGTGTCTTGCTACTTTGAAAGCTAAGCACAAAGCCTACATTCTCTTAACGTTTATAGGCAGAGATTTTTCAGTGTACTAAGTGACCAGGCAAGACCATGATTTCTGGTCTTTAATCTTTATGGGGTCACTGCTGTGATGGGAAAAAGATCATCAGCTGAGAGAGTATTTCCAAATTATCTCTTCACCCTGGGCACAGGACCAAATCCCAGGTTACAACTTTCTGATCCAAAGACTACAGCATTAACTAGCAAATTGTGCCAATATTTGATCAATGCTCAACTTTATTCTCCATTTTCAGCACAGTGTTAAGAAATAAAACTACTGTATCACAGTAGCATATCATGTTTCCAGTCGAAAAAGGGTTTTAAAAAATGATAAAAAAAAAAACCAGAGATAAGCCTCAGTCTCCCAGGACGCTGTCAAGCAAGCAGAGAAGATGCTTTTGTAACAGTCGCTTTGGCTTATGAAAATTTTGCAACTTTGCCAAATACCAGTTGTACTGAATAGGAAAGAAACACGAAGTACTATATCAAATTCTAAAATCTGAGTCAGAATTTACCTATGAAACAACTTCAAAACTCCATCTACCAACTCTAGAAATTAATCTTTGCTGCCTGCAACCAGTGCCATCTTTTCAGTAAGAATACCCCTAACTAGATCTACTTGTTTCCCTGTTCAACTACGCTTGCTCAAAGTGCTGGAACCCACAAAAACCTTCTTCTAGCTTACCAAAGTTTTCAGTAACATATCCTACATTATTACTCATGATTCCACTTCAGACCTCTCTCCAAAACTGGATATATTTCACACACAAAATAGCAGTTGAATGTATCAACTCTGGCTTTGCAATTACTTGCAAGACTACAATCACAAATCACAAAAATGACTCTTCCTCTCTTAAGGAAAAGTAAAGAGGTGGTATTCCCACAAAGGTCTGCAGGCAAGAAGGAGACATTTCAACTGTGCCAAGGAAACTCTGGCTGTTCTCCTTTCCAGTTATGAAATGTTTACCTGAACAAGCAAAAGCTCCAGGGAAAGAGCTGGTAGTCAAGTCTGCTCACCTTTAACCGTTTAACCACCTCATCGTTGGTGATTTTGTCCGTAATCTCCTTCACTCCAGGAGGATAGTAGATGATTTTACCATCGGCAGCAGGTTTTGGTTGGGCAGCAGGGAAGTCCATCCTGGTGCTGCTGGTTATAAACTTTCCTTCTCCACAGTCCTCTACCGGCCTCTATCGGTCAGAAAACAAAAGTTCAGCAGAATGAAAACGACTTTCTAACCCTCTTTTTCCATTTCTCACCCTCAATTCGCAGAAGGCCCGGTTATCACCCCGCCGGCTGCGTCCCCCTCCGCCGCCCCCCCTACCCCGGGCGGTGCCGCAGCGAGACCAGGCCCGCCGCCGCCGCCGCTCCCCAGAACTCCGGCCCCTCCATTCCCCTCCGGCGCCTCCTTTCATTGCGGGGCTGCTCCAGCCCAACACTGTTAGTTCGGAGCCGAAGGGTTTACAATGAAATTTCGGGCTCGATCGAAGGATGCCCACGGTCGGAGAGCCCGTTACGGCAGAAAGAGAGGGAAAGGGGTGCAATTCCCGGCCCCAGAGGGGTGCTCCGGATCCGGCACACCGGCCCCGGAGCCGGGAGACGAGGCCTAAACAGTTAGGCCTCAAAACTATCAGGAGGCAGAGAAACCAACAGGAGAGGGGGAGGGAGGGAGGCGGCGGAGAGCACAAACAAAACAGCCCCGCCGGCCCCCCCGCCCGGCGCCGAGACCCCCACCGGCCTCCCCCACGGCGAAGGGACCCCCTCCGGGGAGGGGGCCAGGCCACTCTCCACTTTCCATTTGTTCCCGCAACTTCATGTCCCCTCAGCCCCTCACCCCGCCGCCCCTCCTCGCCCCGCCACCTCGCGCCCGGCCGGACCCACAAAGAGCCCCCCCAAACACCCGACTCCGCGCACACACCCCCGCCAGCGGCGGGCGGCGCGGAGGGGGGGAGCGGCCACAGAGGGAAGCGGGACCCGGAGCCGCCTTTACCTCATGCAGCTCCGGAAGGTGCAGCATTGAGTAGCCTCCGTGCCGGGTGGTCCTCGCCGCTCCGCTGCCACCCCCGCCAGCCGCTGCCCTGACTGCTTCGCCACCTCCCTGCTCCGCGGTGCGGCGGCGGCTCCTGCTCGGGGAGGGGTGGGGGTTGGGGGAAGCTGCTCGGTGGCGGCAGCGGCGGCTGGGGAGAGGGGGAGGCTCCGGCGGAGCGTGCGCCGCGGGGACACAGTGCCGCTCTCCGTCCGGCCGGGGAAGAACAGCCCGGGAGGAGGCTCCGCACCGCCCCCCTGCCCGCCTGCTCGCCCGCCCTCGGGCCTGGGGCCGGGCCCGCAGCACCGCCCAGCCAGGACCCCTCAGCCCCGGGGCGGGGGCGAGGCCGGTCAGTAAGTCTTGCTCCTCTCTGAGCCCTGCGTAGGGCGGCGGCGGGTAGTACCGGCTGCGGCCGCCGCAGCGCTGCCTTCAGCTTGGCGCCAAAACCCCTGGAGCAGCTGGGCCGGGCGGGCCGCGGCCTGAGTGAGGCCCGGACCCCGACCCGGCGGGGCTCTCCTCCGGGGCGGCGGCGGGCAGCGGCTGGCTTCGAGGGCGATGCCTGGGCGGCAAGGGGCCGGCTGCCGGGATTGCCGGGGAGGGGGCCGGCGGGTGCCCGGCTGCAGGGCGGCAGCGCTGAGTGCGGGAGGTGAAAAGGCATGTTTGTTTCCTCACGGAGCCGTGCTCATGGCCGTGGGGTCTCGTCTGGCCGGTCCTCGGGCACCGGGGGCCGGTGGTGAGCGCTGGTCGGCTTGGTAAATCAGAAAATGGGGGGAGCGGTGTATACGGTGGCACAGAGTGTGCTGTGGCAGGTAGGAGCAAACAGCCCTTCAGGAAGCTGGGGGGAAGAGCAGCATCCACGCATTGACGCCAAAATCTTCCTTCTTGTTGGCAGATGAGTTCTCAAACATTAATTTAGTTATAAATCTTTGGGAGAAACTTGAATATGCATTCCAG
The DNA here is from genome assembly GCA_039720435.1 of Amazona ochrocephala. Taxonomy (NCBI): domain Eukaryota; kingdom Metazoa; phylum Chordata; class Aves; order Psittaciformes; family Psittacidae; genus Amazona; species Amazona ochrocephala. Next base: position 25,962,853 of record CM077879.1, read on the forward strand.
AGGAGCCCTTGCCAGCCACCTCAGGAAATCCTTCCATTCAAAATGTCTCTGTAATTTAATATTCTGTAATATTTGTAAGACATGGGGTTTGTCTGAAAAGTCAGTAGCAAAGTGGGCTATATCTGCCTGGTTTCAGTCTGTGTTATGTGCTCCGGATGTCTGAAGCATAGGTGGCTATAAAGTGTTTGCCAGATGCCCACCCTGCTCAGAGAAGGTGCATGACAACTGAAAGGTGACTTTTAAGACTAATTTAGGGTCTTCAGCTGACTACTCTCAGTTACTTGAACCAACTAAAAGTATAATTTTCCTCAGCTTGTAAGATCCCTAATAAGTTTTTGGTAGGGCACGTTTAAAGTAGGAGGCTGGAACTTCTGAGCTGTGTGGAGAGATGGCTCCTCAGAGGCCTTGCCAGGCACAGCAGAGGGGCTGACAGGGCCTGCCAGTCATGCGGGAAAGATGCAGGAGGGCTAGATGATGGGAAAGGGCTAGGTAAGTAAGATTATGGTGAAGTATGCCAAATTCCAGATTTACGAGGTGTGGGAGGAAAACATGCAAACTCTGAGGAGCTCCCAAGTACTTCTGGTGCAATCGCATGTGGGTAGGAAGTTGCTCTCCTATACCTGTGTTCCTTGTTTTGTCCTAGGGAGTTAAAGCCTTGAATGTCCATAGCCTCTATGAAACTGGCTTGAAAGGATTATTTGTCATAAAAATAACTGGGAGTTGGAAGGAACACTTAGGTGGTCTCAGACACTGATTTTGAAATCCAGAAGAGTGGCCACCACACATAGCATTTCAATGTAGCTGTGTGTCCAAGTTTAAATTAAAGGATTCTTTCCAAACTTGAGCATTGATGGATCGGGGCATTGACAGTGGATAGGTGACTGTAAGAGTGGGATACATGACTCACTTTTAACAAGGTTGTACTTATTTAATAAGCAAATAAAGCCAACACTAATTGATTCATCTTTTTCCTAATCCCAACTTCAGTGTCCATCTAGATTTGCCTTAGAGCTGAAGTACTCAGACTAGCTATCAACTCTTATTTGATGTCACTAAACTGATACTGTCAGAACTAGTATACTTTTAACAAATTGTTTGTTTTCATTCTTACAGTTGTTAAATTAGGTACTTTGCATCCCAAATCAATGTGGTGCAGATTCCTTATTTTAATACACTTGTGTAAATAAGTCAGAAACAGATCCTAGAAGATTGTGACTGAAAAAAGTATGTATCAAAAACCTGCATGAGCTGTCTTCAGTTTAAATAGAAAAGGAGAGAATATAAGTTAGTAAAAATAATGCAAGAAATAAATTTAAAGTTACCTTTGTTGAAGTTTTTTTCCTGACCAAAGCATAAAGCTAGGAAGATGTTAGGCAGGCTTCTCTTTGGGCAGAATTGAAGTATTATGGGTGTTATAGTCCAAAAATTTCACTTAAGACTCAGAACTTCCTGGGTTTTAATGTTTATTTGGGGGTCCCTTCCAACCCAAACTATTCTGTGATTTTCAAGTATTCTTTTATTGTTATTAAAAGCAGTGGTTTGTGTATATCATTAATGTGATCTACAATGTGTAGTTACAAGTTTTTCACAAACTGATGACATATTTACTTAGAAATTTTTATACAACAGATCATGAAGTGGGAGTAAGAATGAGAAGGTAGAGGGCTACACTTCTACAACTTGCTTTTAGTATGTGAAGGACAAACAGAGCCTCTAGTATGCATACACTTGTAGTCACTTTTATTTTCCACTGAAAAGTAAGAAAAAATCTTGCATTCTAAGGCATATGTACACTAAAACTAATGTAGTTAGATGTGGCAGTTCAAAGATTTCACTTGAAAAGTCAAATTTTGCTCATATAATTACAATTTTATTTAATCTCAAGGAAGTTGTTTGTGAAGCCCTACACTGAAGTACTCTTGGTTGTGGACCAAGAACTCTGTCTTCTTGCAGACTTCAGATAAATAATGAAGCTAGCAATTACTGTAGATTATTCAAATAATTTTAATTCTCAGGGGTTTGTATTTGCAGTATTGCACAAAAAGGCCTGAAATACCTAAGCAGAAAGTTGAGTATCTAGGAGAGGTTCACACTAGATTTCTGTTTTCATACATAATGATTAATCAGAAGTATGAAAACCTGGATCACCCCTCAGCATCAGTGTTGGAGTCAGCCATTAGATACAGATGCAGTTGCTAGTGGTAGACTGCTCCACTCCTGGTATAATTCACTGTCTGACTGTAGGTTCTGGTATCAACACAACCTTGCTTACATGCTCTAGGTCCACGGTGGGAGTATTTTGCCAGCACAGTATTGTACAACTATCAGAGCACTCTGAGGATTGGCTTTAATTTAGAAGCTGTTAGTCAGATACATGGTGTTTTGTATGAGTCTCCCTCAAATCATGATGAGCAAAGTGGTTGAGAGAGGAGTAGGTGCAATTTCTGTAATCGTGGGATGATTAGGCAATGGTCCCATCTTTTCTAGAAGAGAAGCAGCAAGATTGGTACTTCTGCACCATTTGAAATTCTAAAGGGCTAAAACAAAGCATGTGGTTCTGACACCACACCCAATTAAGGGAGGTATGAATGAACACTTAACTGCCAATTAGCTCATATACATGCATGGCATTTTCAGAATGTGCAAACATAAAAGCTTCAGATAATCTGACCTATGGAACTCTTAATCTGAATATTCCTGAAGACTGCTCACAGATATGATTACAGCTGCTAGTGTCTGGTTTGTTGCCTTTGCTTGTTTGACCTTCACCCTTCTAATTTCAGCAAGCAGCTGAGATCTGACTTGGACTCTGCTTCCAGGTTCACGTGATCCCTTGCATTTTAATGGACGGCTGTGTCTAATAATAAGACCCAGTCCTTCAGTCTTTACCCAGATTTTATTGAGTCCCTGCCTGGACAAATTTCTGTTGCAATTTATTTACTTTTACTCCCATTATTTTTATTTGAATGTACTTACTCCAATCTGTTTGTTGTTTGTTTATTAACGTATTTTGGACTACCACTGCAAGTATAATTTATAAGCAGACTGAAATACAAGGTGCTGAATGCTCTTGTGGGGTAGTCTTGTTGGGTGATTCTCTTATGGTCAGGAGATGTTAAAGGAAGGTACCAAGAAAAGAAGAATGTGGTGGGTTTACTGGTAGGGGAACTGATGTAGCACAAGGTTTTCACAACAAAACAGCTTTCAGGTGAAACAGGAGAGAGTATGGAGTGATTACTTTAAGCAGAGAAAATCCTTTAATTCATGTTGATTAAATTAAGCTATGCACACATGTTTCCAGAACAGCTTAATGGTTGTCCTCAGGTCTTTGTTAGAACAGTAAGCATGGATAGTAATAATGACCAAGTACTAAATAGTCATATTAAGAACAGTGTGCCATGAATTACAGAATAAGTCATATCTGTCAGTCTGCTGGGCAGACAAGTAAGAAATCATATCTGGTAGGTTAAGAAAGCACTTGTCTTCCTAATAATAACTGTGCTCTTGAAAACTCCTGCTTTGCAGAACCAGGCTGTAGAGTGTGGTCCTTCACTGTTAGATTTTTTTAAGTCACAGTCAAATAGGTCAAGAGGGAGAGGGAAAAAGGTTAATTACTTGGTTTCAAGTCTAGCATTTAGCCAGTTTTTTAAATCTAGCAAGTTGCTTTCTGGCAAGCTGCTTCCTAATCATGAAGGGTTTTTTTTTTTTTTCCACCCTTATGAAAGCCTATTTACTTTTTCAGTGTTACACATTTTTCTTCCTGCAATACACCAGTTCCTCTGAACTCAGTAAAAATCAAACCCTGGGAAATCATTTTTTGTCTTCAGTTTCTCATAGAAGCTTTTTCTGTTAGTTTTTGTTTTTTTTTTTCTTTGTTATTACTCCTTATTTCTGGTTGTCTTTTCTCTTTGCACGTCTGTTGATTCTCTCTCACATGCAGTTGCATGCATCTTCAGTTAAAATTACAGCCTGTACGTTTGCTGCACTGGATCTTCAGAGATATTCCTGACGTTTCTAACTGCAGCGTGACATATCTTTGATAATAGCACCTAATTGTTTTAACTACCTATTTTTACAAAAGAACTGATGCATTTTGCATCTCTTGTAAATTGAGGTGGGTCACAGGTGGATTTCTTCACAATGTGTGTTGCCATAACAGAAGACCTCCAAAAGGGGTCCCATTCCAGACAGTATTTTCAGTGAAACTACTTTCATCTAATAGACCAGGAAGCACGCTTCATCCCAAAAACAGGGATTTACACTTATCTCCCATGTTCTACATTGACAAAGCAAAATCATTAAAAGGGTGGAGGAGGACTTGTGTGTATTATCTTATGAAGACAATCAGCTGGGCGCACAAAGTGCTTCCTTGAAAAAGAGAGGGTCCCGCAACTCACTGACTTTTCATGTAATAGCACACATTCTAATTAAAGGGAAGAACCAAGTACTGTATGATGATACACTCTTTTGAAACTGGTCCCTAGCCACAGTCTGTCTACATGTTATTTTATTCTGGGTTTGATAAGGAGGGCTTTCTGCTGTGCTGTCTGAAAGTGTCCTTATTCTGAGTCATGCTTGGAGATAGGACAGTTATAACAAGATCTTAGAATAGTCTTGGTTGACAGGGATCTTTAAGATCATCTGGTTCCAACTACCCTCTGGATGTGACCTGTTGACTAACTCATTGAACAGTTGGAAGTTTGATTTCCTAGAATTCAGGGTCCCGACTTTGCTCTTTGCCTAACACATATCCCTCAGGACTGCAACTCCACCAGCGCATGATCACTGCAGGGCAGGCTACCGCCACTCTTGATGTTGCTGATTAGCTCACTTGTGCAGTATCACATGCCCCATGGTAGGGCTGTTTATTACCTGGTAATAGGGTAATGAGGATAACCTTAAGAGGTTATCCTCAATGCATTCCAGGAGTCTCCTAGATTGCTTACAGCTTGCTGTTCTACTTTCCCAGCAGGTATTGAAGTTCCCTAGCAGCACGAGAGCCTGCGAGTGTGATGCCTTCTGTAGCAAGAGTAAGAAGGCTTCATCAACAGGATCCCCTTGATCTGCTGGCCTCTAGTAGACACCAGCCACAAGGTTCCCTTTGTTGTCTTGGTCTCTAATCAACCTGCTCATGGCTATTCTCCAGAGACAGCTATACTTGCCAGAGACAGAATTGTCACCGAACAACTGTGGTATCAAGATACATTCAGAAATGACAGAGATGGTAATTGTCAGTGTATTTAAGCCATGGTGAAAAAGTCTGTGCTGGTAAATACCATATGAATACCGTATGAAGATAGGCTGAGAAAATTGGGGCTGTTCAGCCTGGAAAAGAGAAGGCTGCGTGGAGACCTCATAGCAGCCTTCCAGTATCTGAAAGGGGCCTATAGGGATGCTGGGGAGGGACTCTTCATTAGGGACTGTAGTGAGAGGACAAGGGGTAATGGGTTTAAACTTAAACAGGGGAAGTTTAGATTGGATATGAGGAAGAAATTCTTTACTGTGAGGGTGGTGAGGCCCTGGAATGGGTTGCCCAGGGAGGTTGTGGATGCTTCATCCCTGGTGGTGTTCAAGGTGGGGTTGGACATAGCCTTGGATGGCATGGTTTAGTGGGAGGTGTCCCTGCCCATGGCAGGGGGGCTGGAACTCTATGATCTTGAGGTCCTTTCCAACCCTAACTATTCTATGATTCTATGATTCTATGAAAATACACTTGTAATTTACAAATACTGTATTGACAGAACAATTGCACTTGCTTCCTTTGCTTGCAAGTGAAGTAAAATCAATTTATTGGCACCTGCGTATTGGTGATTTCATAGGAGAATTTTAGAAGCCTCTTTGACCCAGTGCTAGTTTTGAGCGTTCAGAAACTGAAGTCACAGCAGCCTACTGCATGTCACCTATCCACCTCCTAGCTGCTCTCTGTTATCATGACTTGTCACCATTCCCTACATAATTACATTCTCAAGGTTATTTCCATCTCCACTCCTGATGTGTCCAAAGCACATACATTTACACCTATTCATTTCTGACAACCAAGTCTACTCTTCTCCAATAATATATTTAATAGGAGCATTTATCATCGTTTCTGTCCAGGAGACAGGCAAGAGCCTTTGGTTGCACCACATCTCAAAAGCTTCAATTTGCTTTCTGTTACTATCAATAATTTATCAGAAGTCACATTCATAAGTAGCTACAGTAAAAAATTAAGCATTTCACTAGTCATATCTTCTACTTTTGGGGTGATTTTTTTCCCCAGGCTTTTGTAAGAAGCCGTGGATGTATTGACTGTTCTTCAAATTTTTCCAGTTTCTATTGGACAGGTTCTGATGGGATAAATTTGATCCCAGGTAACTGAATTTATGAACAGTCTCTGTAGTTAGACCATTAAGTGTGATGTTAGCTTATATTCTATTTTTATTAAGTATAGTTATTTTATTTATGGCACACTCAAGAATAGCCTGTATTTTTCATTAGCCTTTTATTGGCTCTCTAATACTTGCTGCACAGTAGAAGCAGTTATGACAAAGAGTGTTATATTGTCAGCTGAAGGTCGCTTAAAAAGAGTCTGTTTCAACTTCATCTTTTCCGTTCTGCAAAGTCCTTCCAGATTTTTTTTCCCCAGCCAGGTTGCAAGGAAATCTGCAGTTGCCTGTAGTTGTAATAGTAGTGTATGGGTTTTTATGTTTGCTGTATTTTTTTCAAATAACAGGGCAAATCTGGGGAATTTCTGAGTGTATGGGTCTGCTCAGAGGAAATAACACTGCGGAAATTGGGAGTTCAGTAATACATTTAGCTCATGGCAGCTACCTACTGGTGGGAAATCAGTATGAGCAGAATCTCTCCGTCTGCCCCATTAGATGAAAACTGTCCTATGAGCTGTTAAAAAATTAGAACGTGTGGAACTAACACATGTTAGGGTTAAGAGCCTCCAATTAGGAGGCTCCTTTGTGGAAAGTATGGATTGTATTTGTGATGCTCTTCTTCCTAATTTTTTCACAGATACAATGTCTGCTGCTTGCAGTACAGAAAAGAATTGTGAAACTTTACAAATTAATATGAACTTGGAATTTACCATTATGGTGAAAGAAAGATGTCTGATGAATGGATAAGCAGTCTTAGAGCTGTACTATAGTGATGGGGTCATTTCATGATGATGGATAGGTATGTGGTGTACTATTCAGAGGCTTAAAAAGGGGTTGCATTTATCAAACTTGGGGAAGCATCAAAGTGTTTGGATATGACTGTGAGCAATAGAATCATTACAGTTTGCCTTTGAACAAAGTCAGGAAATATATTGATCATATAAGTTTATGCTGCTAGGAAAGCAACTGATGATGATTCAATCAATGAGTTCTGTGAATGGCTTAAGGGGATAATCATTAAAACATTATACCACTATACCATTTGGGAACTTGGATATGAAAGTTGGAATTTCAAACCCTTGTAAAGAACAATTTACATTTGAATTTACAAAATAAAATTACTTCTTTTGATTGTGCGGCTCCAGTCACTTCATCCTTACAAATAATGCGCTGGGTGTTTACATCCACACAGGTCATCGGACAGCATGACAGAGGAGCACACTGACAACACGGTGATGAGAATACTGAGTATCAGTGGAAGAAGATTTTCCTAAATTCAGGGTATGTGGCAGCAGAGAAGGTATCTAAGGTTATTTGAGCCAATATTTGAGTGGGTGTTTAACAAGCAGACAATGAATTTGTGTCTAAAGAGAAGACAGAATATCAGGTATTGACTAGAGAAAGCCAGAAGTAGGCTAGACAAAGCATGAGCAAATATAGAAATGGGAAAAGCATATTCCTGGCAAACATGAATGCTTAGTAAGATAAAAGCTGTGTTCGCAATAGTCAGATTTCTAACCAAAAATTCTCCATGACAGAACATAAAAATGCTCATGATGGTAGAGTGATTGCTGGAAGTGATGATATTAAATGCCAGCAGAGGGATTACTGCTTGTAAAGTAGCCTGATATGTATCCACTTACAATTTCACCAACATCTAATACCACTATTTATATCCTATCTGAATTTGTCAAGGCAGCTCATGTGTACTCTGTGTACACAGTGTAGTGTAACTACACTGTATCAAGCACATAAACACTTGCTTTCTTAAGTATGTCTCTGTACTGTTCTTTGTATCTTCCAGACACTGTACAATTATACCTAATCATTTATAGTTTCAGGGAAGTGCATGGTAAAATTGTGAACTTCCTTTATCTGACACCATTAAAAAGGCACAGACTTTTAGCCAGCATGTGAACATTTAAGTCATTACTTTATCAGGGGATGTTCAGTCAGTTTTTGCTTATGGAATGCCATTGCTCTATATTTCATCAGTACTTTTGAAACGTCATTTGAGATCTGCTCAGCAGCCACTGCTTATCCAGCACAATGAGAAGAAAACTTGAGTGAACCATTTTTTTAATCCATTTTCAGTATCCTTTAGCTTGACACTGCCTGGATGTACTTTGTTAGGCATGTATCCTTGCTTCAAGACCTGTAACAATATGTTCTCTCACCAGCCTCATAGTAAGAAAGATTTAAATGAAAAAATATTTTGAGAAGTCTATCAAATTCTGAATATAGTAAGAAAGAACAGAACAATGTTACTTTTAGGGGAGAAGAATGTTTGCTAGCAGTAGATCCTTAATCTCCCTAAGGAAGCAGCTTCATTTAGCAGGCAAGAAATAACACTAAAGGAAGTACACAAATGCTGACATAATCTGTTACTTTATTAACCAAGTGCTTTATAGTTTCGTGAATTTAAGCATATTTGCAGTAATATTCTGCTTTACCAAACCCTTATTTTGGTGTTTCTCTCTCTGCTCCTTTCTAAAAGTTTTGTCCCTTGGCCCTTTGCTGGATATGAGAAATGGGAACACAAGAAAAGGTATGAATGAGCAGAGGAAATCAAAGGAGCAAAGATGAGTACGTATGGTAGAGAGTCTGCAGCTCGCTGTGCATTAGGAAGTTTCACATTAACAAACAAAAGATGCAGAGATAGGAGGTGAAATAAATAGACCTGAGTAAAGCACAAGTATATTTTAAGTGTCATTATTTGTGATCAGTAAGTAAAATTTTGCCAGAGTCAAGCTGAACTGGAGAAGCCAAATTCTGAGAACAATATGATTAATTGTTCTGTTATATATCTTAAAACTTGTTACACCTACAGTTCATATTTACTTAATATGAAGGCTCCTTTTGAATTTGATTTTGGTTTTGCATATTTGGAAGCTACAAAAATAATACTTTCTGAAACTAGCTGGACAAACTTGCAAGATTTTTAAAAAGCATAGCATACTATTAAAATTCAGAGATAAAAAGGAGATCGTTGTGGATTTCTTTTGCCCCCACCCCCTTTACATATGAAGGGGAGTTCCAGATCAAGTGGAGAGCTATGTGAAAATGCATTGGGAGCTTTAGTTTCTGCGTGTGTATGTGCTGCCATGGTTGGTAAATGTATTGTTGCTGAGCCTGGGGAAGAACATACGTGTGACAGTGGCTGCAGTCACACCTGGGAGTGACATAACCTGCCATCCTTAAAGGGGTGATCCTGACAGCATAGAGTGTTGAAAGGTAAATGAAACAAGCGTAAACTGTGGAAGTGTCGCTTGTTTTCTATTTCAATCCTAATAACAGGTTTAAACATAATCCAGATAGGGATTAATTTGTATGTGCCTTTGATCGCTGCTGAATTCAAAAAGTATATGTATAGCCACCAACAACTAGGAGAGTTCAAAACATTTGCCTTTAAGAGTCATCAGTCACAAACTGCGTAATGCTGCTGAGGAAAATAATTACCAGCATGTGTATGGATGAGGGGAAATTTGTTCTGCTGTGTACTTACCTTTTAATTTTCTACTCTTAGTACTGTGTATAGTTTTATTTTTGCATATGGAAAATGGGCAAATTCATAACAAACACTGGTGTACAGATAAAATTCTTACTTGGTTTTGGAGTACGCATTGTTCTTTCCTAACCATCACCACTGCACAAGACAAGAAATCATAGCTCAAAAATTGGACAACTACATAGAAAATATGAACTATGCCCATTTCAGAGTCCAAGTTAGTGTGTTCTTACCTAAAAGGAGCCTACAAGAAACCTGGAGAGGGACTTTTTACAAGGGCAAGTAGTGATAGGAGGAGGGGGAATGGCTTTAAGATGAAAGAGGATAGATTTAGATTAGATATTAGGAAAAAATTCTTCACTATGAGTGTGGTGAGGTATTGGCACAGGTTGCCCAGAGAAGTTGTGGCTGCCCCATCTCTGGCAGTGTTCAAGGCCAGGTTGGAAAGGGCTTTGGGCAAAATGATCTAGCGGAAGGTGTCCCTGCCCATGGGTGGGGGATAGAACTAGACAATCTTTAAGATCCTTTCCACACCTAACTGTTCCATGATTCAGACAATTCTATGATTCTTTCTTCCAAGTTTTGGTGAATGTAAACAGAGGAATAAAGTAATTGAAAGAGTTCAGTTTTCAATCATCTATTTGAAGAAGGCTTAAACATGTTTTCATGATATATCTACTGTTTTGGGGTGGGTTTTTTTGTTTGTTTTTAATAAGTTGTCTATTACAGATAAGCCCAGATCCAAATTACACCACCTCTGCTCCATCCTGAATTCTGTGTGTGAGCTAAATCTGGTTACAGATACCAATCTGAATGTGATGAGGAGGGTGGAGTGGAGCTTCTGTTAGGATCTGACTCCCTTGTTCTCTGGACTTGAAATTGCCATGAATTTGGCAGGTCTGAGCTAACTAATTTTTACCTAGTCCTCAAATAAATCAGAAACTGTAGACTGTCTTGTTGCAAGGAGTGACTGTAGTTTTATGTCTCTGAAACTTCAAGATGGTCCTTAGCTGCCTGTGGCTTTCTAAATTTGAGTTTCTTTTGTTGCTGGTGTTATTCACTGGGAAAGAATGTGGCCCCATTTCCAGTGACAGAGGGTGTGAAATGTTAAAAATTAGAAGGAATAGGTGGATTTTAAAGGGACAAAACCAACCAAACAAAAAGGTCAGAATTTACAGGAAAGCAAAAGGCAGCCTTGTTCTGTATTCAGCAGCAACCAAATAGCCATGGAGTCAGTTTCCTATCTATCTAAATAATTAGGTTCTATCATGTGACAGTTACGAAGAATCACATACTGAACAAAGGATTTCCTTTTAAAAAAATAGTTTATACAGGTGGTTTTGAATGCACATCACTCCCTGCTCCCCCCATCTCCTTGTATTATTTGGTTTCAGCATAAGACATGCAGCGTGCACATTATTCAAGTTTGGAAACTAGTTAGTGAGATTTAATTCATAAGTGAGTGCTAGTGGGTTTAGACTGTAACAGGTTCCCTAATTTGTTTTTATAAGCAGTTGAAGTAATTTGCAGATGTTTGTGACAGAAGTCAAGTGCAAGGGTTGCTGTAAACAAGCCAGCTTTTGTGTAACAAATGATGAGTGAGAAAAATTGACACTAAGCCAGATACCTGCAAGGTACTTGTATATCGTAGACTTTTGAAGTTATTGAGTTGTGGTATCAGAAAATTCTGTAAAATGCGCAGGTCTGTGTAGGATCTGTACTTGGAAATAAAGCCTCTATGAAACCCTTTGGGGAAAGAAATTAAATAGATTTTTATATTGTTTTAATCATCTATTTAATTGAAGGTCAGTCACTGTGAGGTAAATGGGTTCATGTATCACTTATGATTGGCAAGCAATTAACTTCTGGTTAATTAATTGTATGGACAGTGGAGTAGAGTCTGTCTTGACAGGTAAAAGTATTTGTTCATTCAAGTGACATTAATAGATGAAATGTGATTCGGAGAAAACTCCAGGAACAAACTTGCCAACAAAATTTTAAGTTGACAAGCAGGTATTCTGTATTGTGGCGCTGGGAGACACGGGGGATAGCTCCACCTAACCTGTGTCCCCATATTGTTACAGAAGCCGTCCTTACATAGCCGCTGAGCATACATACATATTCATGAGGCTACGTATGGATTACATCATTTTCCAGGAAGTTCTCTGCATGCGTACAAAAATGTTATGGTGGTCTCTGAGGGTCGTTACTTCTTCCAACAGTCTTCGTCACTTATGGCAGCCTTCGAAGCACGCGCAGTAGGTGCTTATACCAGCTTAATTGGTTCATTAACACCATAGACATAGCAATCATCCTGTCCTTCTACTTATCAGTTAGTTTAACTGCAGCCCATCCTGGACTCCTGCCATTCCAGACACTCCTTACCCTTACGTCCTGTTCTTCTAGCCTGTTTTTCTTACACTCATTTTGTACTAAGGTCATAAAGGCCTAAAACTACAAGGGTTTATCTTATACAAGAATTCTCATTATGTTCTCTAGCTGTGCTCTTTTTTTTTTTTTCTGAATCATGCACCTCAATAATTTTCCATTGCTACTGTTACAAAGCCATCAAACTTAACATTACTTAAAATTGATTCTAAAGGTTTACGTATTTCATTTTGTGATTTTGTGCCCCCTTGTCCCAAATGAAACTTGCCTACAAGTACATAACATTGGCTCTACTTAGAAATTCCTTTCTGCAGAAAGGTCCAGTGTTTTAACATTTTAAAATGTCTGAATCAGAGCAAACATTAGACATCCCCAAACTTCCAGGAGAAAGTACTGGGGTTTATGTTGAATAGCTGAAACTTTTAATGATTTTGTTCCCAGTATTTTTGTAAGGTGAAGTGGACTGATAACCTTTAACATCACAAACCACATAAAATATGAAAATATATAAAGTAAAAAGAAGCCAAAATTTCACTTGAAGTAATATTACATATATGCATGCATATACATATATAATATTACATAGTCAAAAGAAAGCTGATATCAAATTTACTAATACCAAATTGACTTTTTCAATAGATGGTTTGTTATCAAGTGTTTAATTCTCCATCTCAACATGACTTAGTCACATTAAGTATACTTGGGAACTAATGTATTTGAGGAAAGGCATCTGTTCTGCTCTAAGGAAAATGGTTACTTTAGGTGATACAGAACACCTCAATGAGATAAAATCCTAACACAAACAAGGTAACTTGTAATTTTTACATGCTGTAACAGTGAAACTAAACAGGTAGGAACATAAGATAATTTTAATACTAATATACATAATATTGTTCCAACAAAAACAAACAAAGAACCAAACCGACAAAACCACCAAACTTCTTTCCCTTTCTGTCTGCCCTGTTGTTTCCTTAATAAAGACGAAGTCCAACATAGGATGATTCAATTCAGTAGATATCACTTCTTAGATAGCTTCTTCAAAATCATAGAATCATAGAATAGTTAGGGTTGGAAAGGACCTCAAGATCATCGAGTTCCAGCCCCCCTGCCATGGGAAGGGACACCTCACACTAAACCATGCCACCCAAGGCTCTGTCCAACCTCGCCTTGAACACCACCAGGGATGGAGCATTCACAACTTCCCTGGGCAACCCATTCCATTGCCTCACCACCCTTACAGTAACGACTTTCTTCCTCATATCCAATCTAAACTTCCCCTGCTTAAGTTTGAACCCGTTACCTCTTGTCCTATCACTACAGTCCCTCATGAAGAGTCCCTCCCCAGCATCCCTATAGGCCCCCTTCAGGTATTGGAAGGCTGCTATGAGGTCTCCACACAGCCTTCTCTTCTCCAGGCTGAACAGCCCCAACTTTCTCATCCTATCTTCATACAGGAGGTGCTCCAGTCCCCTGATCATCCTCATGGCCCTCCTCTGCACTTGTTCCAACAGTTCCATGTCCTTTTTATGTTGAGGACACCAGAACTGCACACAATACTCCAAGTGAGGTCTCACGAGAGCAGAGTAAAGGGGCAGGAACACCTCCCTCGACCTGCTGGTCACGCTCCTTTTGATGCAGCCCAGGATACGGTTGGCTTTCTGGGCTGCAAGCGCACACTCCCAGCTCATGTTCATTTTCTTATCAACCAACACCCCCAATTCCTTCTCCTCAGGGCTGCTCTGAATCTCTTCTCTGCCCAACCTGTAGCTGTGCCTGGCATTGCTCCAACCCAGGTGTAGGACCTTGCACTTGGCATGCTTAAACTTCATCAGGTTGGCATCAGCCCACCTCACAAGCGTGTCAAGGTCCCTCTGGATGGCATTCCTTCCCTCCAACTTATCAATCGAACCACACAGCTTGGTGTCATCGGCAAACTTGCTGAGGGTGCACTCAATCCCACTGTCCATGTCACCAACAAAGACGTTGAACAAGACCGGTCCCAACACTGATCCCTGGGGGACACCACTCGTTACTGGTCTCCAGCTGGACATTGAGCCATTGAGCACAACTGTTTGCGTGCGGCCATCCAGCCAGTTCTTTATCCACCGAGTGGTCCACCTATCAAATTGATGTCTCTCCAATTTAGAGACAAGGATGTCATGTGAGACAGTGTCGAACGCTTTGCACAAGTCCAGGTAGATGACATCAACTGCTCTACCCCTGTTCATCAGTTCTGTAGCCCCATCATAGAAGGCCACCAGACTGGTCAGGCAGGATTTCCCCTTAGTGAAGCCATGCTGGCTGTCACCAAGCACCTTGTTGGTTTTCATGTGCCTTAGCATGCCTTCCAGGAGAGTCCGCTCCAAGATTTTGCCAGGCACAGAGGTGAGACTGACTGCTCTGTAATTCCCCGGCTCATCCATTTCCCCCTTCTTAAAAATGGGGGTTATATTTCCCTTTTTCCAGTCATCAGGAACTTCAGCTGAGTGGCATGATTTTTCAAATATGATGGACAGTGGCTTAGCAACTTCATTTGCCAGCTCCTTCAGGACCCGCGGATGGATTTCATCAGGTCCCATTGACTTGTATACATTCAGGTTCCTAAGATGGTCTCGAACCAGATCCTCTCCTACAGTGGGCCCAGGGTCTTCATTCTCACTGTCCTTGCATCTGCCTTCCAAGACTTGGGTGGTGTGGTCAGAGTATTTGCCAGTGAAGTCTGAGGCAAAGAAGTCATTAAGAACCTTCTCCAAATCCAGGGTAGCCAGTTCTCCCGATAGCTTCTGGAGGGGGCCCACTTTGTCCCTAGTCTGTCTTTTATTGGCAATGTACCTATAAAATCCCTTCCTGTTATCCTTAACATCCCTAGCCAAGTTTAATACTAAGTGGGCCTTATCTTTCCTAACCTGGTCCCTAGCTTCCCAGACAACATCCCTGTGTTCTTCCCAGGCCACCTGACCTTGCTTCCACCTTTTTTATAAGCCTCTTTTTTCCCTCGAATTTTGCTCAGCAGCTCCTTATCCATCCAAGGAGGTCTCCTGGCCCTGCTGCTGCACTTCCTTCTAGTTGGGATGCATCACTCCTGAGCTTGCAGCAGGTGATCCTTGGATATCAACCAACAGTGTTGGGCCCCCTGCCCTCTAGGGCTGTATCCCATGGAACCTTACTGAGCACGTTCCTGAAGAGGCCAAAGTCTGCTCTCTTGAAGTCCAGGGCAGTGAGCTTGCTGCATGCTCTTCTCACTGTCCTGAGGATTTCAAACTCAACCATCTCATGATCGCTGCAATCAAGGCTGCCCTGGAGCGTCACATTCCCAACCAGCCCTTCCCTGTTGGTGAGGACAAGGTCAAGCATGGCACCTCTCCTTGTCGGCTCCTCTATTACTTGCAGAAGGAAGTTGTCTTTCACGCAGTAGAGGAACTTCCTGGATTGCTTGTGCCGGGCCGTACCATCCCTCCAACAGATATCAGGGTGGTTGAAGTCTCCCATGAGAACAATGGCCTGTGAGCGTGAGGCTGTTCCTATCTGTCTATAGAGCGCTTCGTCCAGCAAGTCCCCTTGGTCAGGCGGTCTGTAACAGATCCCCACAATAATGTCTCCCATCGCTGTTCTCCCTGTAACCCTGACCCACAAACTCTCTGTCGACTGCTCACCTGTCCCCAGACAGAGTTCCATACTCTCCAGCCTATCCCTGACATAAATAGCAACTCCCCCTCCCCGCCTACCAGGCCTGTCTTTCCTAAAGAGCCGGTAACCTTCCATTCCAACACACCAGTCGTAGGAGCCATCCCAACATGTTTCTGTGATGCCTATGATATCATACCCCTGCAGAGGTGCACACATCTCTAACTCCTCTTGTTTGTTCCCCATGCTATGGGCATTTGTATAGAGGCATCTGAGCCGAGATCCAATTGAAGCCAGCTCATTGGCCGGAGCAGCTGGACTATCTCTACATTGCTCTGAATGTTTACAGTTTATTATAGGTGCTGGCCAGTGATTGGGTGTGTTGGGATGGAATGCTGCCCCCCTCCCCCAACACATCTAGTTTAAAGCATCCTTGACCAGTCTGGCAAGCCTCCTACCAAATCCACTCTTCCCTTTCTTTGTCAGACCAGCTCCACCAGCCCCCAGTAGACCTGGCCTACTAAATTGAGTCCCATGTTCAAGGTACCAAAACCCCTGACTGTGGCACCACCCTTCTAACCATTTATTAACCTGGCCAATTCTCCTAGCCTTTTTAAGGTCCTCCCCTTTATCCTGAAGAATTGAGGAAAAGATGATCTGCGCTCCAGAGCCCCTAACCACCTCTCCTAGAGCTCCGTAGTCCTTCTTTATATTCTTCGGGCTACTGCTACCTATATCAGTAGCACCCACATGGATCACTAGAAGTGGGTAATTGTCAGCGGGACTGACTAGAGCAGGCAGCCTCTCTGCAACATCCCTGATCGGAGCCCCTGGTAGGCAACATACCTCCCTTGAGACTGGGTGCAACTTCTTTCCGCAGCTGTGGCTGCACCCTTAACAACTGCCTGAAGGCAGTTACCTTGCACATTGGAAACCTGGAGATTTTCTGTCCTGGGGCAGATTTGTTCTTAGGGCTCTGTCTTTACCTGTGAATGGAGGCCATTAATGATAATGTTCCTTGGAAACGTCCTCTTTCTTGATCAGCATACAATAGTTGTTTTGTGAAAACCAATAAGTAAACTTTTTGACATCCTGGTCAAATTCCAGGTCAGGTAACAGCACCCTGCTTACAGAGTTCCTACAGTTTCAAAGGGATAGTTAACTGTCTGTTAAGCTACTCCATAGTATTGCATGGGGTAGTTAAAACAGCTGTTGCATTTTGTTTGAGAGGTGGTCTCAGCTAGTTGATGTATAAAGTGGATCCCCCCATGGTGTTTATTTTTTTGTTATTTTTTTTTCTTTTTTACAACATATTTTGGCTATGATAAAGTTACAGAAATGTCAAACTGTTTTTTTACTTTTTTAAAAATTATTATTATTTCCCATTAAGCTGAGTCTAATTACTGCAGTGACGTAAATTAAATCTGATTTTTTAAAATAATACAGTTTTTAATATATAATAATACAACTATGCAGTTTTACCATTAACCTTGTTCTTAAATCCTATTTTAAATACACTGAACTCTAAGATCTCTGACATTAAATTTGCCATGGGATGGGATCAGTGCAGTTTTTAAAAATTAAGGCAGTGATATTCAACAGACAAGACCATGGCAGTTACAATGACAGTCAGCTAACTGCTTTTCATATGCGCCAAGGAGGCATATTAAGCATCATTTGGTTTTTTCTTTCTGCTTTTTAAACAGATCAGGATGGATTTTTGATATCCACAAAATTTGACATATCAGATTGATAAAAACAGCACAGCAGAGAACATCCAATACAGAATCAGATTCACCGCAAATCAAAACTGAAGTGTGAGCTTATTTCAAATTCAGAAGATCCTAATAGCAGTGAGGCTGCTGTCAGCTATATAAGCATGACCTCATTTTTTGCCTGCAGAGAAGATACAATTAAGTGTAATTCTTTACTTCTTGGATTACCGCATTTATTGTCATAATCTCTCTGCATCTCCTTTCCAAAACCCCAAGCATCTTTGTAGTCCATGTACTCTGGCAATATTTAGTATAATAAGCAAATTTTTATTTCTGTTCTGCAATATGTCTGGAGTATCTCATTAAAGTACAAGTATGTTAAATGCAGACTAGTGATACACTGCTTTAGAATGCCTTTAAACGGGAATTTGAAAATCTACAGCTACTAATGTTCTGCAATAACCTTATAAACAAATGCCTTTGACAGTTTACTGATGGGTAGGTGAATCAAAGTACTGATTTGTTTAGTTTTATAAAACTTTTATGCTTCCCCTCCCCTTTTTTTGTTTTTACTTAAGGAATTAAAGTTCTACTTTGGAAATCACATGCTGGCTGAGGGAATAGTTATCTTTTGCAGGAATACAAACTTCCAAGATCATGGGAAAAGTAATATTAACTGGAGACACAGACATTCTAAGAAGCCAAGTTAAACCAGTATTAAGGTAAATCCATTAAATAAAAAAAAGGGGGAGGGGGGTAGAAGCTAACACTTTTTATTCCCCCCAGTGGTAAACGAAACCTAAAGCTGGCTCAGACTGTGGAAGGCTCCTCGGGAAGAGTAAGGGTTGTAGCATGGAGGGACTGAATCAATTTTCATGAAAATGGTTTCTGCAGAAACTAGACAAGGGCTTTTTTCATCTCAGGAAAAAAACATATTTTTAGTGCTTTGATTGTATATATTAATGGTCCAAAGTAAAATTCTGAATAAGGATAAAAACTATACCTTAAGTTCCTGGAAAGAGAACTTATTTCAGATTTGCTGCAGGCAGGCATGAATTTTTAATGCACTCTTATTTCTCAGGCATTTTCCTACAGTATTTATTATTGTATATTCAATATGTTACTGTAAGTATAAATAAGTTTTTAAAACTGACAAAGTTAAACATGTCTTTCATGCCACACCAGAATGTTCTTCAAACCAAAAATTTAGCTGCAAATTGTTCTTGCAAATCAAAGTCTAATTGTTTTTAACTATAGACCCTCAAAGCCAATTTAAGCGCAGAAGAAAGGAAATCACAATTTGCTGAGTAGACTTAGGCTGTATATAACCAGAAACATTAAAAAGGACTGACATTTCCTTGTTTTTATGGCCCAACTCTGGTAATAATACTACTTTAACATGATTTATAACATAAGCAAGATCATAGTAAAGTATTTTTACTTTGAGAAGGCAACATTGTAGAAACTAAAATGGAAAATCTGTTGTTAAAGCATTCAGTGAAGACCAGACTAACCACTTGAGCCAAACAGCACAGATTACATGTGTTCTGTTCAAGCCATTCCAAGTAAAAACAAGCCAACTGTAGACATGAGAGACAGAGGAGTGAAAAAAAAAAACCAACCAGACAAAACCAATACCTCCCCCCAATAGCAAATAGGTGATTATTGTGCTAAGTTTGAAAAAGTTTGTGTGGAAACAAAAAAAAAGAGACACACATACTTAAAAGAATGTTTAATACAGTGCTTATAATTATGTAGACACCAAAATCCCTCCTGTTTAAAGTGTTAACTGTGGTAGCAACAAATCTGCCAGTACCCAAATTAGTCTGGCATTTTCATGGTGTCAAATACTGTAACATGTACAACTGGCAAAGAACAACATAGTTTCATGCATCAAGTGCCAGCAGCAACCCCACTAGCAGCGCAGCTTAATGGAGGCTATCAGACTCGAGCATACTGAAAACCTTTCTCTTCCTCTTTTCGGCAATCTTAAAAACATAAAGACATAGTAATTAGACTGGAATTTACATGACCTATTTTTCCAAACGTATGATTAACACATCACACCCTTAAAGAAAAATTGTTTTGTTTCTGATACTTGTCCAAACACTGAATACATGAAGTAAGGAAACAGTTCCTGGTACATGCATGAAGCCATCACTTGCACACACAAATTCAGATCAAGGCTTTTCCTCCAGATTTTTAGGCATGTACAGTATTAGTGTATTGAATAATTCTTTATTTTCCTTTAGTGAGTCATGGTAAGAGACAGCATTTTTGAAACTTGTCAGCACATCCTGTGGATGAATATGTACACACTTTATGTATTGTATTGTATTAGAAATGTGAATGTTTGTTCTTGTTTATTTAAATATTGCACACCATAAAACTACAAGATAGCACTGAAATAGCAAAGTAATGGGCAAACTATTAATTTCTGAATCAATTTAAGTCCTAAAACATTAAATGCTTTGAGTACTAATTTGAAAATCTATAGCATTACTTTTATTGTAAAATACATACAATCCTACATATAAAACCTATTTGCCTTTATGTTGCTGTGCTGCCAAATAGGACTGTTATCCCTGCAAGCTAATAATTCCAAGAGGAATTACTCTGAGCACCTTTCTGCAGTTTTCACAAGACAACTATAGTGAGCTACCCATGCATAATTAGTTCACCTTAAAACTAGCTATTTCTTTTGCACTTACTTATTCTTTGTTGGCATTAAAACTCAAGTTACAGCTCTAATGCAAACAGGTTGGTTTTGGTGCAGAGTGAGAGACTCTGCAGGCCCCAGAAGGAAGCAGCAGTGGAATTAGGAGTGACTGAGATGCAAAACTGGCCCTGACTTTTTGCTCTTTCTTGAGAAGTGTGTAAGATTAGGCGCTTAATAAGCACTGCAATAATCTATTGAAGGCTAGTTCTCGCTCCCCTCTTTGAAAGAAAATGAAGGACAAATGAAGCTGGGGATGCCACTCGTTCAGGAATGGGATGCATCACAATGAGAGGCACCTTCGGGCAGGAAAACAACCTTACTCCCCTCGGAGAAGCGTTTCTCCCCTCTCATTGCTTCTATTCCCCTGGAAGCTCACAGTGGGACACCTCCAGGCAACGTCCTCCTGAGGCATTGTGCCCTAATGGGAGGGGGTTGAACGAGATGGCGGGGACGTATCTCAGAACAATGGGCATAGGAAGGCACCCATCTCCTTCTGGAATTCCATGACCAAGCAGGAAGAAGTGGAGACCTCGCCTATTATCTTGATCGGGCTGGCAGTGTGAGCTGACAAGGATGCCTACGGCAATGTAATGAAGCCCCATTCTTAGAATTCAGTAACGGGTAAACGTCATCAGTAATTTTCCGATTATATTTTAATGCCCATTTGTTGAGCACGAAATTTCTCAGATCAACAAGCTTCTATGTAACTACAGAAAAACTTTCCAGTGGAACTACCTCGAGGAGTGTTGTTTGTAAATTTATTTGTTTGTAAATTGTGATTTTTAAGAGCTTTGCCCCTTGTGTGGATAAATTCAAAACTCCTGTTCAGGCTCCTAGTTCTCTTCATGGTGGTTTCACAGGAGTTCTAATTAAAGAGCTGCTTATCATCATCGCAGTCTGTCAGGTGCCCGTCTCTCTTTCACCTTCCATAATCTCCCATTGTTCAACAATGTCCATTGCTTGTTGCAGACAGTGAAGCCCTCTCCTAACCAGTTTCTCCTCTATCCTCCTTTTGCAGCTCATAACTCCACTGCACTCACTGATGCCAGCTCCCACCACTCTCCTCAGCTTCCTTAAAAACTCATGCCATTTCTCCTCCAGCATCAGCCTCCAGATCCACTGCATCATTCTGCACCGCAGCAGCTTTCTTTTCTGCTACAACTTTAGAAGCTGCTTAGTGTAACAGGACAGCGGCAGCAGCACCAGAAGTTAAACATCCACCCATTTTCTCTTACGGATTTGAAACCTGTCGCTACGCGGCTATGAGGTTTCACTGCTCTCCCTGACCTCCGTAATCAACAACTGTTTGCTGAACGTCCTGTAACCAGTAGCATGCCCTCTACAGGCAAGGTCTGTCTGTTCACGCCGGTTTTCCCAAGCCGGTTAAGAGCACATAGTCACCCTTTTCGAAGGTGAACTCGTGAAGCTGTTTTGACAGTCAAGTTTTATCGGTAACCACTAGAAAAGGTGGCGATAGCCGCCTCATGGGGAGCAAGGCTGCCCTCAGCCGGGCCGGGCCTTAACCGGCAGCAGCGGCTCCCGCTCCCCAGTTTGAGTTTCCTCTGCGGAATGACCCCTTCCAGAGCTGCCAGTGCCGGCCAGCCCCGCGGGACGCCAGAGGCAGGGCCCGCCACACCACAGCCGCTGCCCCCGCCGCCAGCAACACGGCCGCTGCTCCTGCCCACCTTGGGCCCGGCCACGGAAGCGCCCGCTCGCTACGAGGCGCCCAGCGCGGCCGGGTTCCACGAAGAAGAGGGCCGGGCGGCGCTGTGGGCCCCTGGGGGGCGGCGCGGCGCGGAGCCTCCTCCCGGGCTGTTCTTCCCCGGCTGGACGGAGAGCGGCACTGTATCCCCGCGGCGCACGCTCCGCCAGAGCTTTCTCCTCTCCCCGGCCACCGGCGGTCAGCTCCCCAGTCCCTGCGTCCGCCGCTGGCGGAACCCGGCGAGCCAAGCAACGGGAGGTAAAGGCCGGTGGGGTCTGGCGCGAAGCGGCGGGACTTGGGGAGGAGTCTCGCCCCCCCCCCGCCCTGCTCCCGATAGGGTGTGGGCCCCGAGCTGTTCGCTGGGGCCTCCGCCATCTCGGGGGCGGGGAGGCGGCCGGACCATCCGGCGGCTGCTACAGCGTTTCCTCACTGGTGGCTGGGCGTCGGGGGTCCTCCTCACCGCGTCCCCGCAGCACGGCGGGCCCGGCGGCGCTGGGGGCCCGGCCCCAGGCGTCACTGGAGGGGAGTTGCCTGCGGGTGGGAGGCGAAGCAGCGGGGCGGGTGTTGCGTGGCGGGCCCGCCCGCCAACCGAGCCTCGGCCGTGTGCCCCGATAGCAGCTCTACTGCGCGGGGAAGGGGCCGTGGCCGGGGAGCGCTGTAGCTAGTGGCGGGCGAGCCCTTCCGCTGCCGGGCTGAGGCCTGCCCTCCGCGGGGGCCTTCCTTTGGGCCTTGCCCCCGGAGCTACCGCTGGGTCGCCGTCTCGGTGAACACTGCGGGCAGTCCTCGGCGTAAGGTGCCTGCTGCTTACCCCGCTCTGTCGGTGGCTCTTCCTCGCCCGTCACCCGTGTAAGCTGTGCCCAGGCTTCTCCTCAAACGCAGGGACTTCTGCCCCCGGCAGCCCCGGGAAGGGCCGCAGTCCGGCCTGCCCTTCCGGCAGCTGGGGCCTGTGTGGTGGCCCTGACCGCTGCAGGAAGGGTCGGTGGAAAGGCTTCGCACGTTTGTCCCCAGAAATTGATGTGGAATGCCCGTGAATCCTGAAAGCACCTCACAGAGAACAGAGCCCTGCGGGGTAAATTCACCCCGTCCGAAATGAAATCAAAAGATTTTTAGTACTTCAGGGGGTTGTTCGTTTTGAACACCTGAAACGTGTTTATCGTGTAATTATTTGTGTCCTTTATAGCGTAGTATTCCCACGTGCTTTGGACGCAGTCATGAGGTCACTGGGCCTTCTGAGGGCCTGACTTAAAGGGATAGGGAAAAAAATACTCTCGAGAGATACGTAGAATGTTTTTATACAGTGTTTTGACAATGTTTAGTGTGCATTGAGTCTTCCAGTAGGATGAGAATAATTCATGTAGAACTTAAGCAAAAAAAAAAACAAACAAAAAAAAAAAACCAAACAAAAAAAACACCACCAAAAGTATTTTGGGTGCTTAAGGTAAAGCAGAAGGTCAGAGAATGTAATCAGGTTGCTCTTCATCCATTTCAGCGTTACTGGAATAAAGGCTTTAGATGGTATGCCTTGGGCTGTGGTTGGAGAGCTGAAGGTTGAAATATAAGCCTGAAACGAGTTACACAAGGGCAGAAAAATTTAAGTATGGTATACGTTTCTAAGTGTGAGAGACTTAGCCATGATTCATCCAGGTACAGTCATCATGACTAGGGCAAGGCTTGCTTGTGTCATGTGTTCGCAGCACTTTCAAGTTGCAGTAGTTTGTGTTCTGTAGATTAATGAAGAAGGGAATTTAACAGCATCAAAGCACATCTTAAGAATTCCTTTATTTCTTCTTTATAGGCTTTTTCCTGTCATAATTTAGGTTTGTTTTTAACTCTGGGGTTGCCCTGTACTTTTTGTGGTCTCACTTTATTGTTTTAAAGAACTCTCCCTCTATTGTGTTGGCATTAATGTGTTTTAGGAGGGCACTGATGTAGAGAGAAGCGAGATTCTTAGCGTTACCAATGTGGAAGTGCATTTACCTGACAAATATGTTAGCCTTGGCAGGGTGTTGGGAAACATCCATGGTACGCTTACAGCTGTTTATGGTGTAGGTGGATTGCTACCTGTCACATTGTCTGTTTTACAGGAGATAATTACGTTGTCGTGAATTGGTTAATAAGTATGTTGCAATAGGAACTTTGGGGGTTTGTAGTTTTGAGGAATTGCATGATGTCTTGTCTTTCACTCCTACCTGTGTACTGATCTGTAGCCCATGCTAAATGGCTGACATACTCAGTCTGAATATTGTTTTAAATAGAGTTGCATGTGAATTTATCTCTAGTAAAAGTTCCTGAATTACTAACCATTGGGTTTTAGGAAGTTGCTTCTGTTTTTCTTATAGAGGGTCTGCCACTATGAAAATGTCAGCAGGGTGTTATTTAGCTGTCAGTTATACTGCCTGTCAAAATTAAGTAAGGCCACACATTGGTATTTTCTTCTGAATCCAGCTGTGGTTATGGAAGAGGTTAAATTTTCCACCTGTTTCTTCTCACCGAGGGGTTCTGATCTACCCCTGAGTTAGTTTATGTAATTGATCTGTGTTCCCTCTCAAAAATTGCCTGTGTTAACTCAAACCACCATTTAAAACTGAACAAATTTGGCTGATGTTTTTTTACAGTCATATAAGGTGAACTCATGTGAACTACTTTTTGAAGGTAAATGACAGGTTTAAGCCTCCGTCAGGTAATTAATGAGTGTCATCAGGTAATTAATGAGTGTCGTGGTGTAAGCCTCTCAGGCAGTTTGCTCACTCACTCCCCCCCCTTCCCCCCCCCTTCCCCCCCCCTTCCCCCCCCCTTCCCCCCCCCACTCCTGGACGGATGGGAAGGAGAATCGAAAGAATGCAACTCCCAGAGGTTGAGATAAGAAGAGTTTAGTAACTAAGGTATAACACAAATCACTACTGCTACCACCAATAATAATAATGACAAGGGAAATACAAGGAAAGAGAATACAACTGCTTACCACCCGATACCAAGCCCGACCCAGGAGCGAACCCCCCTCTTCCGGGTCCCTGCCCTCTGTTTTTACATCCTGGGCATGATGTGCTGTGGTATGGAATACCTCTTTGGTCAGTTTGGGTCAGGTGTCCTGTCTCTGCTTCCTCCCGGCTTCCCCTCCTCCCTGGCAGAGCATGAGACTCAGAGAGTCCTTGGCCAGACCAAAACGTTCTAAGAAGTAACTGAAAATACTGGTGTTAACAGTGCTGTTCCCAGGCTGAAAGTCAAAAACACAGTACTGCACCAGCTCCCAAGAAGGAAAAAAATGACTGCTGCTGCTGAACCCAGGACATGAGAGTAAGCTTTTTGTTGATGTACCTAGCTTAGGATGAGTTTGTCTGTCTTCATTTACATGAAACTAATAGCTGTACAATGCTGTGCGTGTGCTATGTTCAACTGACCTCGTGGCTTCAGTAAGGGAAGTACATTTGAACATATGAAGTAGATATAATTGCCCTGATAGGTCTGTGTAATGTAGTTCCAGGCTGGGAACCAGATATGTGATTTTATTTTATTTTTTTCCCCAGAATATAGTCAGGATGTCTACAGGAATAGACCGTTCTCACTCCTGTCTTCATTTCTTTCTGTGGTTTGGTTTCTTGCTTTCTTTTTAAAGTTGAAGTTGTGTGATGCAAGTTGAATCAGCGTGAGTTGGCTAAGTGGAGTATGTGTCACTGTAGTATGTTCCTGTTTGGGAAATTCTGGACTGTCATGTTGCTGTTGTATGTGGACAACCAGCAAAGTTCACAAACTGCTTTATGTCTCTTTTCAACCTGACTCCTCAGCTTCTTTATGTGGCTGCTATTGTTCTAACATCACTGGTTGATATATAACACCTTATAGATTAACAGGTTAATAGATAACAGGTGAAAAACCTGGCTTCTGTTCCAGTGTATCTTGTGCTCTTATGCTCTAGCAGTCACAAGCTCATTAGTCTCCTGTCCTTGCAAGTGCTTTCTGCAGATGGGCATGCATCTTCATTTTGTTTCTGTATTTGAGCCCATGCTGAAGTTCAGAAATTGTGCTTCAGCTTTGTTTCAGTGTGCAGTAAACCTTCATTTAGGGTCACAGAACTGAAAACTGTACGAGGTGGTTAAGAGGGAAGTGGCAGCTGGGGATCACCAGAGTGCGGCGCTGTATACATCACGGACTTGAAGGCCTTGAGCAGACCTGCGGGTAGGAAGCGATTATACTACAGGAAATTGGCCAGACACTGCTGCCTTTGAATTGTTCTGTGTGTCTCATTCGAGGGAAACGTGTGGATCTAAGAAGCTCTTGTATGTGGAAGTACCAGAATCAAGACCTGATCACATTGCAGAAGCCCTGTTAGGTGTCTACACAGGTCTGAAAATTCATGCTCTGGAGCCTGAGTCTTTGACAGTCACATCCCTTTATTCCCAGCCAAGTCAAAGTTGCAGCACTATCTATAAGAAGAAAATAACCTGTCTTCATTTACGTCAACAGCTGAAGCAAGCCAAGATTTGGGGAAGTAGCATTTGCATTTATTGCCAGCTGTGAGTGCTGCCAGTGCAGAAAACTGAAGTATTCTTTTAATGTTCTGCTTTCCCTTCCTTCATAATGCCACCTGCATGTGTGTGCCCATAATCATAGAATCATAGAATACCAGGTTGGAAGGGACCTCAAGGATCATCTGGTCCAACCTTTCTTGCAAAAGCAGGGTCCAGACGAGATGGCCCCAAACTCCACACTACTGTGATCACTGCAGCCAAGATCCTCACATGACCCAAATACTGCTTTGTTGGCCTCATCTTAGTTTGGAGGTTAGTAGCAGATGCCTGCTGTAAGATCCCTCTTGAAGATGATCCGTCTGATCTTGACCCAGAGGCATTCTGCAGGGCTTCCTAGTCTTGAATTACAGATCCGAGCATTGCTGTCTATGTGAAGGTTTTTCAGAGACAGGTGTGTATGAAAGTTCATCTGGAGAGGATGTGAAAGGAAGTCTTGTGCTGAGGAACTGTAGTCCTGCAGACCTGTTACTTTTATTCACTGCCCTTCAGCCTCACTTTTGGATGGAGTCTCTGGAAACATGGTGTGGGCAAGTATCAGCTCAATCTGGCAGGGGTTCTCTTTTCTCATTCTAAATACTTCTCTCCCTAATGGTGTTTTGTAATGTGGAGCAGGAATGCAATCTTAAGCAGCAGTACCAATTGCAGGTGTTGAACTGCTGAAGCACCGCCATAACCAGAAGCATGGTCTCCTTTGTGCAGCCTGTTACATTGCCCTAGGGGCTGGGCATAGGTCACTGCAAAGCAGCTGAGCTATGTGGAGTCTTCACTGGGAACAGCCCGGGTAGCCTGAGAGCTCTGCCTCCCAGAAGATCTCCCCTCAAAACCGAGATCAGGCATGAGCATGGGTAATCAGCGTGCTCCAGCAGGGCTGTGAGCTGTATGGGAGGCTATCAAAGAACATAGGAGGGAAGCTATCAAAGGATCTCCTATCTCTAAGCTCTCCTATGGCTGGAAGGGCATTTTGCAGATACTGTTTATGATTTTCTGAACGCCTCCCCCCAAAAAAAAACCAACCCAAAACAATAATAGAAAACCTCCACACCCACCAAAAAACCCCCAAACCCAACCTCCCTCCCTCCCCCCCCCAAAAAAAATAATCCCAACCAAACAACAAAACATACAAAACCCAAACCAGCCCCAAACCCAAGGAGCAACCTTCTCCACTTAAACAATGAAAACAACTACTTGTTGATTTTTTTTTGGCTTGTCAAGCTCCTTTATCTGCATGCTCCGAAATCCAAGGCTGCTTGTTTTGCCATGTCCCAAGCTTTGACCTTCAGCACACGGCAAAAGAAAGCCAGTACAAAAGTAGTTGTTGCCAAGCAGACCTGATGCTGAAGAATGCACTTGCTGGTGGCTTTCCTTTGCTACCTCGCAGCTTTAACCATGTGCACCCAGCAGGAGGTCTGTCTGTATTTGTGAGCTTGGAGGCCTCTATCAGGAGCAGCTTCCTGGCATAAAAGGAAACTTATGTGATGTGGAGTTTGGCACCTTCTGTGACCTGTCAAACACCGGCCGACCAACTCAGCCTTCTCCTGATGTGGCACGTGAAGAAGAGCTTTTGAGTCCTTCCTAGCAAACATGGCTCTGCTCTTCCCAAAAGGTGTATTTACTTCCTAAGCATCTACTTCAGATGAGTTTGTGGTGGTTTGATTGAGCTGTGTGTGTAATTGGAGAAATTTTTTGTTTCGTACTCAAAGTAAGTTTTATTTTTTGCAGTTGTTTCAAAAGAATCTCTCTGGTCCAGGCCGTGCACAAGGCTTAAAAATCACAAAAGTGGGAAAAAAAGCTCCTAGCAGAGCAGGTTGCATAAAACAAGTTTTGAGATGTATATGTTAGTGTATTGCACTTGGACAGAATGTGATGTGAAAAAGAGGACCTTAGTTAAAAGTGTTGAAATAACCAAAGCTGGTGGGAATATCACTGGGTGGGAGAAGGAAAAGAGCAGAAAAGATGCTTGGAGTGTTTTTAGAAGTGCGTTGTCTCTAGCTAGGTATAGCTTTTCACATTAAGTAACAGTGTTCAGGTGGCCTGTTCTGTTGCTGACTGCTGGAGGAGCACAAAAGACTCCCGAAGGAGGAAATGGAGGAGCACAAAAGGCTCCCAAACTGTCTCTTTTGCTACTGTTATGCTTACTGAGAAGAATCTGCTAGAAAACATTTCAGTTTTTTCTTCCCTTTTTTACCTTTTTAGGGAGTAGACTCAAACGCTGTCCACAAAGAAAAGCTTATTTTATAAATACAGCTACAGGGTACAATGATTTGGTCCACTTTGATTTCATTAGCTGCTTTTTTCCCCTCTTGTGCTTGTATTTAAATACTCATTTTGCTCCATTCGTGAGACTTCAAAGTGCAAGAAAACATATGTGGAAATAACCTTTGTATTTGAATGTGTGTGTTAGAGCCTGATTCAGACAGCAGAAGTCTGAGTAGTGGAAATCCAGTAGCGTCACACTGTTAGCAGGTACACTTTAGCCTTTTCACTCTGTTCTAGGCTGAATTTGTAATCACAGATGGAATGTTCTGTAAAATTGCTGAATGGCATTTCAGCCTTTCTTGATGTGGTTTTTGTGAAACTCATATTTGGGAGTTGGGTGATTAGCATTCTCTGCCTACAGCTGGTCCTTTACTTTGTAAATTTGGACCTCATCGTGAAGTTCTTTCTTATGTGAAGTGCTCTATGTGTTTTGATGACAATTCATAATGGCTGGCATAGTGGAATGAGGATAGATTCAAAAAGGGAGATGGGTTTCTCTGACTCTTGTGAAGACTGCTGTAATGTAATTGAGCAATCAACATGCTGTGGTAAGAATGCTACAGAGTATTTGTGCCAGATTTTTTACCTGACTTAAGTGTCTGTGCTCATAGTTTGTTTAGTTTGTGTTTTTTCTTTGTTTGTTTTAATCTATTTTATTTTGATTGAAAGACTTGTCAGGAAAATGAGCTCTAGGCTAATATGTACGCTGGCATTAAGTCAGGCTTTGTGTAGACCTGGCGTCTTTGACATGTGCACAGTGGGTTAAGAGTTTGCAGCCACTTTGCTGAACAGAAGTGCAGGTTTTTAGCATTGGTGGGGCACTGCAAGTTAGTGGTGTCAGTAACATATTCTGATTTTGATGTACCAGGTTTACTTTGCCTTATTCCCCACATGATGGAACAAATCTTTTCTTGACCAGCATGGATATGTAGACCTTTTCAAGATGGTTAAGAACTGTGGCAAAGAACCAAGTGGAAAGGCAAGTGAGGAAACTTACTTTTATTTCTAACTAATTCTGCTGCCATTATGTTATTTACCTGATGTTAGCCAGCTTTTTTAGATGAGAAATCAGTAGTTGAAATCAAGAAAGTATTCTTACACTTAAGAAAACTTACATTTGAGCTCAACTCAGCTTGTTGGGTACTTTGTCAGTAAAATGTTAGCTGTGCTTAATCTACTAAAACAATTACATATATTGCCTGGTGTTAAAGCTTTGCTTAAAGTTGTATGGTCTGTGAGCAAAACATCAATTTTAATTTGCGTTCTGATCATTCTTTTGTCAGGAGGGACATCCACTTCTGCTGGCATCTGATCTGCATGTTTGAAACTATGGTTTCCTGACAGAAGAATGTGTTATGTATTTTTACAGCAGATCTTTGTTAAATGTGCCATCAGCGGTGGTTTTGGAAAGATGAGAACGGACCCCCTTCAGGGCAGCTCAGTGAAGCTGAAAATGTAAGTTCTATGCTATTACTATGTTATTTGAATTACAGTTGGTTGTGTTTTTTTCAGTCTCCAGTATGTCAGTATATACATCTATGTGTTTTTTTCAGTCTCCAGTATGTCAGTATATACATGTATGTGTTTTTTTCAGTCTCCAGTATGTCAGTATATACATGTATGTGTTTTTTGAAAGCCAGGAAATGCAAATGACCATGATACGATGTTTCATGTAGTTTGAGATAAAAAATTGTTTAAAAACCCGCAAAAGCGAAAGCAACCCAAAATTTTAAACAAACGAACAAAAACCCCACAAAAACCCAAATCAACAAGAAAGCCCCAACCCCAGAATCAACCTGGGTTATATGCATGGAGTTACCTTCCTTAATTTGATTGCAGAAATTTAAAAATAGATACAAATCTGTCAGCTTTGGTCATATTGGTGAAATATTACATTGTGTCAAGGCTGGAGACTTCCTTTGTCTTTAGAAAAGGAAGAAAAGTAATACTGACAACTTATTTGTCATTTGAACTTTATCACAGTTAAACCAGAAATGCACTGTGCTGCTGGATGCTTTTAGTAAACTTTGAATAGAGATTAGAATGTTTTTTCTGGTCTGTTTG
This sequence comes from Amazona ochrocephala, assembly GCA_039720435.1. Taxonomy (NCBI): domain Eukaryota; kingdom Metazoa; phylum Chordata; class Aves; order Psittaciformes; family Psittacidae; genus Amazona; species Amazona ochrocephala. The sequence continues at coordinate 25,993,720 of CM077879.1, forward strand.
CTTGCAAATAAGTTCTTGTTAGTGACTTTGAAAAATTCTGTTTACTGCTGATTGTTTTGCAGTGAAGTATCTCTGATTTGAAGAGCTTTGTGAATACTTTTGGTATCAACTAAGGCACTATAAAGTAGTTTAGTCTCTCTTTATTCCGTATGTCCTGTCTCTTCTTGAGTACTACCTGTTTCTTTCTCTTCCTCTACTTAAGATTGTATGTATAATAGGACTTGCAGTCAGTCCATTTTACTTGAGAATTTGAAGACATCTTGGAAATGCAAGGTACCATGTGTGGTTCTGAAGAAGACATCCCAATGTAAAAGATGTATGGGATGTGTCAGGCCTTCATCAGATCGTAATTCAGCAACTGCGTATACATTTTCATGTTACACTGAAATGAAACAATAATGCCTGTCTTCAGTGCGAGACTTATATTGTTTTCCGAGACATTTCAGAAGTCAGCTGATGCCTAATGTTGTTTTATAGTAGCTTTTGTCTGATTTTGTAAAAATACAGTTCTCCAACAATGTATAGCAGTTCTTAGAAAGCAGAGGGCATTTACTATGGGAAACAAAATATTTTTAGCTGGACAAATTTAATGTAGCCATAGTGTGAACATGACTTGTGCCTTTTAGCTTCATTTTAGAATTTTAGCATTTGTACCCTTATTTTTTTTTTAATTTCTTCAAAGTTCTAGGAGAATTCTTCTCAGCAAGTTTGCTGCTATAACAGTACTGGTTAGCCATGGGATGGCTTGTGTATGGCAAGTGTATGTTAGCAGTTACTTCCTAGAATAAATGAAATCTTACATATTTTAAAAAGAACAGAGGGTTATTGGGGATTCCCCCTCTGCGCTGAGATTTTTGTAAGGTTTAGATTATGTGTCATAAGGAAGAGTACACTTAGAATTTTTCTGAAGACAACTTACAATCAAGTTAAAGTTAAATTTTGCATTACCTGTGTTGGAACCTGTTTGGTTTTGTTTTTTTATTGAAGAATAGGGTTGTAAATGAGTAACCTCTAGGATGTTAGGCTTTGTTAGCAACTGTAGAGAAAAGGTATTACTAAGATAAGCTTTGCCAGTACTGCCTTGTGGTTACTGATATGATCCTAAAGCAAAGTGATGAAGAAATAATTACCAGGGGTCCGAAAGCTCATTACCACATTTTTGTGTGCATACGGGAGGCATTCTCTAAAAGTATGATGTAATGTATGTAATCTAATGAATATGTAGGTTTAAGGACAGTATAATCACAGCCTGGTTGATGCTTGGGAGGGACATGCTTGGAGGAGCTATCCCCCGTGTCTCCTGGTGCCGCAATAGAGAATACCTGCTTGTCAACTTTAAACTTTGCTGGCGAGTTCCTGGAGTTTTCTCCAAATCATTAGCTTTTTCATTTTTTCCCTTAGTGTGAGGAACCAGACCAGGATGACTATTATACTAGTATTTCAGATTAATTTCTTCAATGAACAGTTGTATTAATGAAAATAAAATGGAACCTTTTAGAACATGACTCTACAAAGGAATTTCTGTGCACTAAGTACAGTGATTTAAATTCACTCCATGTTTTATGGAAGAATTTTCTTACATATTTTCATAAGACTGTAATGCTTCATCAATTAGTTGATGGATTTAGGTAAGTGAAAAAAATGGAGAGGGAAGGGGAAAGAAAGCTTGCATATTTCTTCCTCTTCTGTGTAACTGACATACACTTTGTATTTATTGTAAACATCTCCCTTCCCTCCCTTCCCTCCCTTCCCTCTGTAATTACAAACACATTCTTAGAACTAGTTTATGAAACAATTGGTTTTCCTTTCACTGTGTTGTGGTTTAAACCCCTCACACAGTCGCTCTCTCACTCACTCCCTCTTTCTTCCCCCAGCTCCCGAGGGGATGGGGAGGAGAATCAAAAGAATGCAACGCCCACAGGTTGAGATAAGAACAGTCCAGTAACTAAGGTATAACACAAATCACTACTGCTACCACCAATAATAATAATGACAAGGCAAATACAAGGAAAGAGAATACAACTGCTCACTACCAGTCCCCAGCCTGACCAAGCAGTGCACTGCCCCCACCCTTCCGAGTCTCTCCTCTCTGTTTTTACATCCTGGGCATGACATGCTGTGGTATGGAATACCTCTTTGATCAGTTTGGGTCAGGTGTCCTGTCTCTGCTTCCTCCCGGCTTCCCCTCCTCCCTGGCAGAGCATGAGACTCAGAGAGTCCTTGGCCAGACCAAAACATTCTAAGCAGTAACTGAAAATACTGGTGTTATCAGTGCTGTTCCCAGGCTGAAAGTCAAAAACACAGCGCTGCACCAGCTACCGAGAAGGAGAAAAATGACTGCTACTGCTGAGCCCAGGACACACTGGAAGGTTGAATACTGTTAGTAAGATGCTGTGATTGAGACTTGAGATCTTGGTCCATTCTCTTGCTGTGCTGGGTTGGCCACTTCTCTACACTTTGTTGTTCTGTCCGTCAAACAGAAAAGTGTGTTGTGTTAGGTTCATTACATCAGTGCCTGCCTGTTTCTGTAGTGACTGGATTGCCAGCAATGGAATCTGATCTGTGGCTACATGTGTCCGTGCCTACAGAATGTCTATGGTGAATCCATTCAGCTCCTTAGGGATAGCAGTATTGGAACAGGCAACACATGAGGCTTGTAATCTACAATCAGAAATAAACTCTGGCCAGCTAGAAGGATTAAAGTGCCCTGACCTGACAAGTTGGCTTTTTCTCTTCTGAGTTGGTAGGATTTGAAAATTGTCTTACTTTGTAGAGAATGCCAGTATCTTAATATCTCTTTTATTTGGAAAATTGCTTAATTTGTAAGGTAATTTTCGTACAGGCAGATTCTTGAATATGTGCTTGTTTGTGGTAGTTGAATTACATTGGAGACACATTGGAGGAGATCTTTAATATCAGAAGATGTGTATTTCTGAAGAACTAGGAGTGAGGAGGTGCTCATTGGTTTTGTTTTGCTTTGGTTTTAGAGACGAAGTTGAGACTGCCACAGGAGTACTGTTTTTCTTCAGTGCTGAGATGAAACAGCTGTTTGCTCTAATTGCATGTGTGTCGAACGATGGTATCCAGAACTGACAAGCGAACCTCTGAGAATATTGAGCCTCTGGCTAATTGTCTAGAATTCCCCTTCAGTGTGTTCAGTACACCTCTGTTCTTCTAAATCATTATGTTGTTACAACTCCTTTTCCATCTTGGGGAAAGGAAAAAAAAACCAAACAAACCCCTCATCCACAGCAGATTAACTGATTCATATTATGTTATCCAGAACCAAAGAATGTAGCTGAGCCAAGGCTGGCTGTTGGGTTCTTTAAAATTGCTTCCTCTTTCATGCTACCTAATTCTCAGAGACACTTGAATCTCTGAAAAGGCAAGTCTCTAGATAAAATCCTCTGTAAAGTTCAGGGCATGCTCTTAAAAGCAAGTGGAAATCAATCCTTTTATTTGTGTTAGTATTGTCTCTCACAGTACGGTGTGCTTTGTATGTGTGCAGGCGTCTATTTTTATATACTTCTATTGTGCTTGGTTGTATCAAGAGAAGATATTCCCCAGGAATCTGTCTGTCTAGGAATTAAATTGAAAATGTTGTGGTAAACAAAAGAAATTCTGTCAAAATACGTGTGCAATACTGGCCATGGTAAATACCTTATTTAAATGAAATGCTTGGCAATGCTGATCTATCATTTCGATAGGTTTAACAATTTCTACAATTCTGCTAAGACTTTAGATGGAGAGATGGGACAAAATGTGGATCTGTGCATTGCCTTAGCGTATGTGAATGTAGTGGGTCACCACGTTTTTGACCTGTGTGTAAATTCTGAGGTGACTGATGCCTTTTTCCCTTCTGCATTTTTCCCTTCTGTGATTTAGGCTTCAATAACCCTGAAGTAATGCACTGTAAATTCAGTGGTTGAGATTGATGCAGACTGAAGTGTGTGACTTCATTAGGTCATTAGAGTAAGGCATCCTAATAGAGAGTGGAATACACAGCCTAATGCGGGAAATACTTCCCTATAGGATATTCCCTTCTGAATGTAAGGCAATCAGTTGTTTAAAGTCCTATCTTCAGAATGTGTTTTTCAGCAGCAGCTCCTCACAGGATTGATCATTATAACAGAGCTAGATTTAAACACTGTCAACACCTGGAATGTTGTGCTTAAAGCCTGTTGGTGCTCAGTAATCTCAGGGTGTATGAATACTTTTCTCCTTTGCAGGATCTTTTCTTTGTCACTGAACCTGTTTTAGTGAGGAACAATCACAATTTTTTAGCACTGACACATTGTGTGAAGTTAGGTTCAACTTTTTTACTGGCTGGAGGATGAATCAATTAGAAATACAAGTTCGAGAAACAGGACTTGCTATAACTTTTGTTTTAATAGTTTTGCTTGACTACTTTTTTGTGACAATAGAGAATGGTGTAAGAATGGCTAATCAGAGAGGTGAACCAAAAAAGGTATAATGAAAAAAAGCAACTGCAGTTGTCCTAGCTCAGTCTGGCTAACTAGCATCTTCCATTGTCATTTCTCCTTTAGTTTTGGAAGTCTGCCTCTTCCTTTTCCTGTGTATTGTTTTCCTTGTCATGCATTTCAGACTTCCCTGACCTCTTCATTGTTTCAGGTTCATCTGTGTCATTTCGCTGTCTAAGGTCCATACACATATGGTAGAAACTCCCGAGATCCTGGAGTTGTCAGGTTTTTTTATGTAACTTTCTATGACTTGGGGATGGAACATCCACACATTCTGAAACTTCTCTTGGTAGTTGGAAGAGATTGCTAGAAGTGCTGTCTAAATCTGGCACTGATCTGGCATTGTCATTTGATTGCCAGTGATCCAGGGAGGGAAGAACTAAGTGGACTGGGAAATGCTGCCATTGATTTATCTGCACATGTTGAATCATGTTGAATGGTCATCACTAGCAACATTATTTTTATATAGAAACAGGTATTTTATGGCCTACTCAGTAGCTGTTATCACTAAATAGTGACTCTTTGCTGTAATTAACTTGAGATTCTGCGCCTTACCAAAGTTTGATAGTCTTCTTGTAAAAATTATAAATAAGTTTATTATGGCCGTCACTAGGACACAGCAGAGCTTTGATGTTATTTGATATAAAGAAAAAAGTAAGACCACACCATACTCTGTGCTTGCACTTCAATTAATAATCACTTTCCTTTTCTATACAAGTTTAATGCAGTAATTGTAGTTATTATAGATGCCATAATATTATAACCAATTTATTCAAAGGCTTTATGGCAGAAGTGGGGGGGAGGGTGGGGGGACAGAAGCTTCTTCTGGCTTTATGGCTTATAAAGCTGTTAAAGAAATTTAAAGATCTCCCACAGGCTGAGGTGGAAAGCACTTGTGGATGTTACCCTGCTTAACCCACTGCTCAGGCACGGTCACCTGCAGCAGGTTGCTCAGGGCTGTGTTCAGTCAGGATTTGAGAATCTGCATGCTTGGAGAGTTTACAGTCTCTCTGGGCAACCTGTGCCTGTATTTGAACATTGAAGAAACCCATCTGGTTACTCTTGATAAATCGGGGTGGGGTGGTGGGAAGTAATGAAGGACTTCTGGAAGATTTGGTGATGTCTGTTATGTTTTCCAGTACTTGTGTGAGAGGGGCAAAAATTCTGCATGTTGACAGAATGTAAGTGTTCCATAAAGTTAACTGGTCATCAGTAGGCGTTAGCAGAAGAGTATTTGTGACCTGGCTGCCCTGCACTGCTGCTTCTACTGTTCTGGATTTTTCTTTTAAACTCCCATTGTATCTGGTTTTCCTTCCAGACACAGATTAAATACCTCGTTAGTTGGGAAGTAAGGCTACTGTTCAGCTGTTGGCCATTTGAAAAGAAGAAACGCAGCCTTCTAGAAAATGCTTTCCAGGATCCTGATGTATTTTTTTTTTTTTGATCTTTTAAACATGGAAATGTGACTGCGTATTTTATTAAAATGTCTCTGTTCTCTTTTTGCAGGTCTGCTATTTCTGTTATGTGTATCCCAGTTAAGAGGGGTTTTCTGTGATTTCTGGGCTTGGTGCTGTCAGCCTCATGTGAACAAACTAAAGCAAAAACCAAGCTGATTTTTGGAAAACAAAATGCCACGGAAAAGGAAAACTGGTGGGAGCCCTTCTCTGAAGAATGGCAATTATGACAGAACTGTTGCTGTATCTCAAGGGGACCCAAGCTTTTCACTGTCACAAGCAGTGCATAGTGTCAATAAGGAAAAGCTCCTGAACAGCATGTCAGAGATATTTTCTGACCTAGATCCTACTGTGGTTTATATGGTTCTGTCTGAATGTGATTTTAAAGGTAAATAATGCGCAGTTGTCATTACAGTTTTGTTGCATGTGCAGACAGCTCTTAACTAGGGCGACTCCAGAAAAGTTGGTGTAGGTGTTGCAAGCATGTTTGCGAGTTTAGCTTTTAATGAGCAGGTGAGTCATAATATTTTGAAATGTTATAGCTTCTTCCTTGCAGGATTCTCCCAAGTTTGACAGTGTTTCTGTGAGGCTGGTAACTTGCTGTAGCAGTGTGCTCCATATAAATGGAGGTGCAGTTGGAGTGGTTTGTTCTGTGACAGAGCAGGCAGTCACAGGTTTGTGAGGAGAGTCTTTTTTTTTTTCCCCATTTAGTTTCTATGCCAGACCTGGTAGGTGCACAAACTGTCTCTGCAAGAGGCATATTTTGTGTTCTAGACCACGCTTTTTTAAGACAGTGGTACGCTGTATGTGGTCCAGGCAGCGTTTGCTTTTCCTTATACTTGAATTGAGCTTTTGTTTCACTTTCTGTTTTGCACTATCATCTTGTCATCTCCACTGAGGATTGTTTTTCGCAGGATAAATCCTGTTTGTAATGTTGAATTCTCTGCAGCCTAGCTTGGACTGCGTTTCTTCCTCTGTATTCTGCCAAGCTACATACCCACCTCTCCTGGCAAACTATTTTCATGTCTGTGCCTAGTCCTTCTCATGCTTGCGTAGTTTTGAAATTCTTCTGTGTGTAAGCTCATTAGCACATAATAAAAGTAATGGAAAAGACGCAGGAGGAGTTATAACATCTGAGGAGTTACTGGGAAGGGGAGTAAGTCGTATATGGAGCATTTTAATCAATCTGTATTCATGTTATCAGATGTGATTAGCTGAGTTTTATCTAAGAGTATTTTGTAAAGAAGGCAGGGATTGTTATTTTGTACATGTATGAAAGCTGGGTAGCTATTAAAAGGACTGTTTTTATTGCCATTTTTACTTTACCTAAATTGCACAGAGTTTATATCTTAATACCGCTGTCATATTTGTTGCTATGATTGGTGTTTCTTTTAAAATGAAAATTGATGGAATTACTGAGTCATGCTTTGAACTCTTAATAAGATTTACCTATATCGAAATAACAGATTTATCTTGTTGGAGAATTCGGTAAACACACTGAGTTCATTACTGTGTTATACTAGTAACAATAGTTTGAAAATGGAAAGATTAGCATCTTTTCATATGAGTAATAATAAGTTTGATACAGTAGAGAAGATGGAAGATTTTGTTTAACGTGTGCAGAAAGTGTTGGATTTTAGTGGTATTAAGAACTTTTGCTACGCTGTTTTTCAGGAAAACAGGAGCTTAGCTTTAGAGCCTGGGTGATACTTGTGCCAGGTTTGATCTTATTCATGTTGATCACGGGCAACCTATACTCCGTTTGATGGCTTTACAGAGAATTAATGCAGATACTGTTTTTTTTCAGGCTATGTTAGATACAACATTTGCTATTGATCCTAGCCATAATGAATGTATTTTGTGTGCTTTTATCTCTTTTGTCCTCAGAAGTGTTTTTCAGTTCATTTTACACTGTTTAGCCTATATAACATAGGTTAAAAGTAAGTACCCATTGAAACACCCAGTTCTAATATTTTTCCCAGTTAAACTGAGTAATTTTTAGACGTAATTTCCTTAGTAATTTATATGCTTATTAGGTTATTATTTTGCAGTATGTCAGTATTGAGTTCTGTCTTTACCTCTAGTGAGAAACAGATGGAGTTGCAGAAGGTGTGTTAAAAGATGAATTGGTGAACTGTTTTTGTTTGTCTCTTTACTTGATAAATACTCCTTGTAGTAAAAAAACTGCACTCACATTAACTTATGTTTGTTCCGTTGACCATGCTTTATTCTCTTTACCTTATTCAACAGTAGAGAACGCTATGGATTATCTGCTAGATCTGTCCACTCACGCTGAAGGAGTAGGATCTTCAAAAACCTTGGGTTTTGATACAGTAGCACCATCGCTAGTTCCTGTTAATCAGCAAAGATCTGTTGCAAATGAAAGAAGGTGGGAAAGTACTGCAGAACAAAGTAATTCTGAAGACGGGATTGAAGAGGTCCTATCAAATGATGTGCAGCTCACTGAAGAACTGGATTCCTTAATAGAAAATTCCTTTCAGCGATACAGCTTGAGTGAGGAATTGCCCAATTCTGCAAATGACCAAATAGTACCTAAGCATTCTGTGGAACACGATGGCTTTAATGAATTTCCTGAGTGGGAAAAATCTTTTTCAGGTTGCAGTCTTCTACTTTTTCGGCAGCAAACAGGGACAAATAATGAGGTTTTAGAAAACTTCTGCTGTTCTCAGCCACCAGTGAGTCAGCTAAGCGTCCATACAGGCTCACCAGCTGCATCTGACACTTCTGCACAAACACAGGAAGATTCCGATTTGTCAGAAATACATACTCAGCATGATGTGGCTTCAGAAGTCTATAAACAACCCAGTGGAGAAATACCTTGTGGAAATTTTGATCAGACACAAGATACTGTTTTGGATCAGAAAAGTGTGACTGCTGCTTCTGGTGAGTCCTCCCAAAGACCTCTGGAACTTGAAGTAGCTGTCACTGGAAATCCTAATTCAAGATGCCTGGAACAGCACGAAGAGGTAGTGACTGCCTTTAACAGCCACCAGAGTACCTCACTTCCAGAGGCATACATCTCTCTTGAAACATCCAGTTTCAAAACACCAGAGCCTGTAGATTTGCAGCAAAATCAGCAGGGTAATAACTTAAACTTTTCCCCACTGTCATGTCAACCTCAACAACACTGGAATCTCATGGCTCCTGTGTTTTATCCATCCAGTGGAAGTCACAGCTTTGTAACTCCTGTGGTTGTCAGTCCAGGACAGTGGAGACCTGTTTCAGATTATAGGACTTCAGAAAAAGAACATTATTTTTCCTCTCCAGTGGTGTCAAATACCTGGGATAGCAGCCCTTCTCTGAAAGTACAGGAAAATCAAGATAGAAACTCCAAATTGAACCTCTCGCAAACACAGCAGTCACCTGTTTGTCACATGATGAGAAAAAGGATGCACCTTATAGGTCAAGTACTTGTTCTTCTCAGAGGTGTTCCAGGATCAGGAAAATCATATTTGGCAAGGTAGACCATCTAAATTGTGAGTTTCTAAAAGGAATTGTTTAATTGTGAACAGGATTTAGTGCAGGCAGAGACAGTTTTCTGACATTTGTAAATAGTTATGGTTATACTCTAATCTCCAGCTCCATGGTACATGCAGCATGATGAGTAATAATAATTGTGGAGAGCTGATTTGCTCATAGCTCCTTGGCCGCTAAAGGATATTGAAATAGGAAGGGTTAGCTTTAACTGCTGTCACTGGCCAAAGGAGTTTGTGTCACCAGAGGATCACTGCATTATTATTAGGTCTGCTGTGTTCTTCCAGTCACTGCTCATTTCAGGTGTTTCCTTCCAATAACATGAATGAAAACGTGCCAACTCTTTATAGGCAGAAATTCCCTTTCCATTGTTGGAATTCTTTTGTGTAAGTAGTGTGTGTGGAGTGTCAGGGGTTGAATTCTTGATTTCTTTTCTAATGCTCCAAAAGCGTAGCTTGAGCTCAGACTCCTCTGGCTGGCACCTGAAATACTGGGTGCAATTAACGCTCTGTATGTGTGTTTGTCAGTGTGAAAGTATGTCACTGGATGTAGATGGAAACATACTTCCCTTGTTTTGAAATGAGACTTGCAGGGAAGCTCTGTCAGCTCTTTTTTGCCTAGATATCCCCAGCCTTTGGAAAAGAAAGGAAATTATTATATATCATCTTTGGCTTGAGGGTGTTTTTCCCCCCCTTTACTGCTTCCATTCAAAATAATTTTGGTTTAGTGCAAGATACTAAATACATTTATGTGTGGTAGAAGGTAACACACTTGGGGAGGAGAAGTGGGAGAAGCTATTTATTTCTTGATATTTCACAGGACTTTGCTTGAGGATAACCCAGGTGGAGTCATTCTTAGCACTGATGATTACTTTTATAAACATGGACAATACCAATTTGATCCCAATTGCTTAGGGGAAGCGCATGACTGGAACAGGAAACGAGGTGAGAAATAAGGGATTAGCTTGCTCTTTTACAGTTCAATGCTTGTGTGCTGTTTTGAAAGCTGCCTGTCTTGTAATGCCTGTCTCACAGGTCAAGCATTTATGCCATCGTAGAAGTACTTTTTAATATGTGTATGGAAAAAGAATATGAACACAAACTCAGAAATCATCTGTCCATTTTGAAATTAAAAATGCCAGTCTCTGTGTCAAAAGATTGTTTTGCTTCAGATTTCATCATGGTTGTGTCCTGTTTCTGGAGTGGTAATCTGTACCATCTCCCAGCAATACTTCTTCTGAGATGAGCCATTATATATGCATATTCCGTAAGTAATGAGGATGTAGATACAAATAACATTTACACAGATAATTTCCTGCTCTTGATTATTTTTTTTCTCTTAAGAACTAAATCACTGGAAAATTTAAAACAAATTTAAAATTATAAGAGCAAGAGAGAAGAAACAATCTTGTTTTCTCCTTTCCATAATTGGTGTATTTTTTTATATTGGCTCCCACTAAGTGTACCGCAGAACAATATTTTTAAGCTTTTATTTACTAAATTTGAACCATGGTTAGTTTTCTACTATCAAATATCTAACCAGTGGAGAAATGGGTTAGTAAGAAATGTATGATTCAATGATAACTTCAGTTTTTCAGACATACTGTAACATAGCTGCAGAAACATCGTGCTGTATCTCAAAGCTACTGAGTCCGAACATTTCATTGCTGTGTATTTAAACTACAATAATTCTTTTGCTTTTACATATTTTATATAGTTTTACAGAGTGGACTATTCTTAAGACTGCTATAAAGTCAAGAATTTTGTATGCAACAAAGAAGTCTGCTTTAAGGTGATCATGTAGGTTTTTTAGTTGAATTTACTGATTGATTAGTCATCTTGGTGCATTTTACATCTGCGTTCTCATTCCTTGATTATCATACATACGTTAATTCAGAAGAATAATGCTGTATCAGTAGCTTTACATGTGAGGGGGGCATTTCTGAAAAAATAAAACTAAAAGAGGACCTTGAAGCAGATCAAGCTGTAACGAGAGTTCTTTACACAGTGGTTAATCATTATGGATTATTTACTTTATAAAATATGACAAATTTAGAGCATTAGCATTAATGTTATATATCCACCCTTTTATTGTGAAATTAACTACATTGTGTTCTCTTGTGCATATGTGTCTTTCAGCCAAAGAAGCATTTGAAATGAGAATCTCTCCCATAATAATAGACAACACAAACATACAAGCATGGGAGATGAAGCCTTATGTTACTTTGGTTAGTATTACAGTTTGATCAATGTGAAAAGGGATTATTGACCAGCATGGCAACAACATACGCTTTAGAATGAGATTGTCTTTCTCAGTCTAGCTGTTGCTCCACAAGGAAGTCAGGAGTCAAAAAAAAAAAAGTGTTACATGGAATCATATTACCCAGTGTCGTATTCTGTGCGTGTCTGAGTATTGACATGGCCTAGTTTCCAAGTGACAAAACCAAGTGCTTTGTACTTGGGGTCAAAAATAAATGTTGTGGAAACTGAATTCTGTTCCTCTTTTATATGATCAGTGAAATTATAAGCTACTTTTAAAATATGATCAGCAGTAATTAATGAATGATGTTTGATGCTCCATGAAACTTGAAAACACTGTCTTAGTTTCATCCTAAGTATGACATAGAGGCAGATTTCTCCTACCATGGTACATAAGCACATTAGAGAATGTAGTACATAGAACTGCCAGGTTTTGAGCAGATACTGTATGTATGCTGCATGTGGTAATGGATTATCTTCGATAATACAGTGGGACTTTACGCAGATAATTTTATTAATAGAATTTTCATTTTATTATCCTTGCATTTATTAACAATTTTCAGATTAATAGTTCTTTCATAAATTAAGTCCTTGATTTTTCTGTATACTGAAATAAAGATGTAATGAAAGTTCTTCCAGGAGGTGTAGGGTTTGGTGAGGTAATAAGGTTTATTTCTGAAAACAGTAACAGAGAGAAGTGGCACAGTACTCTCAGTGTTTCTCCTGATTAGACTTTGGGCTCCTTTTCTGTCATGATGAGACTAGACCATGTAAGGACCATTTACATGCAGTCCACTCAAGTTTCCCATATGGCAGGATGTTGTCCGCAGTAACTGTGTTAATGTAACTGGATTGCTTGTTTTGGAACTGGCTTGCATCTGATCAGCTCTGAATGTAAACAGTGAGCTTTTCTTTCTCTTGGAGATGTGCATACTATCCCTGGAAAGAGAAGAAGTTCTGCAGTTTTGACTCAGAGGGGGTAGAACATTCAAAAGGGTGATATAAAATGATGATTTTGTTTGTTTTTGTGATCATGGCACACAGTTTTACAGGAAGAGAAGCAAATACATATTTTTAGAAATCTCTGTTTATACAACTGAAGTGCAACACTGAACAGAAGTATGTTATTCCAAATGTTTAGTTGCTTTTGAAAAGCACAAAACCCAGCTTTAAAGAAGCAGGCTATATGTGTTGTGTTCTTTTTCACAGGAATAAGAAATGGGTGATGTGGCTTGTTCTGTTTTTAATCTGTTTTATTCAGGCTCAGCAGTTCAAATACAAAGTCGTGTTCCGAGAGCCAGGCACATGGTGGAAGTTTAAACCCAAAGAACTTGAAAGGTAAGTTTATAAAGGAGAATTTCATATTAGATTGTATATCTTTCACAGACTATGATTTTTAAAAAGGTACCACTTAGTGCAGTGGTTGGTGAAGTAGTCAAGATTTTTGTGATATTAAGTGTCTTTTTAGTAATTATTTTTTTCCACAATATTAACTTTTGTGGTATTTTATATGTATTAGGAGGTTTTTTTCACTGTCACTTTATTCTAATTGTATACAAAAGCAATAGATATTATGTAATGTTTTAATGATAGCAATTCTTTTGCATTTAAGGTACAATGACTGCTCCTTTGGGTTCCTGAGGTTGCAAAAATGGTGTCAGGTTGAGACTGTTTTTGCATCTGGCTGGTCTGTTGCTTTACTTGAAGTGTTTGTGCTGTCACTGAGTTTAAAGCAGTCAGTACCTTGTGAGAGGGACAGACCCCTGTGCATCATCATTATTGTTTACCTCGTCTTTAGCAGGACCTTCTACACAGTCATAGAGCCATTACTTAGAGCCAGAATAGGCAAGATGTAAACCCTGTGTAAGTAAATAATATGTATCCGGAAAATTGGCTGGATGCCAGGTTCAAAGGGTCTGAAGTCCAAGAGGAGGTGATGTGCCTCTAGGATGAATGCTAGGGCGGCCACGATTTATTCTCCTATTTATGACTTAGATACTGGAACATAGTGCACTCTCGGCAGATTGGCAGGTGATACTGAATTGAGCAAGAATACTTTATTCAGCCTTAAGAAGAGAACATTAGGAAGACCCATGTTGTTGCTTTCAGCTATCTTTTGAGGGGTTGCAGAGAACACTAAGATCTCTTCTGAGAGTTGTGCAGGGGTAGGGCAAAACAAACATAATGAAGTTGGAACTTTGGAAATTTCTATTACATAAAGTAAGTGGGGTTTTGGTTTTTGTTTGATCGTTTTGTTTTTTCTTTTGAGAGTGGTCACACACTGAAAGAGTTTGCCTAGAGAGTTTGGAGACTTTCAGTCATTGAGGATATTCAAAATTTGACAAGACAAAGCTCTGGGCAACCTAATCTAGCTGTACCTCCTCTGAGTTGGAGGTTTGACTCTGTGACCACCAGGGGTCCCTTTCAACATAAGTTGTTTTGTGGTTTCATAGTATCTGTTGTCATCTGAATTTGCATGGCTAGCTTAAGGTTGGCCGCTTTTCAACTGTGGTAAGGAAGATTATTTTCTCTCCTTAAATAGAACTTCAACATTTTCTCCTGTACCTTCAATTTCTGTTTTGTCATCCTTGGCAGGATTCACTTGTTCTAGGTGGAGCTGCTGCAGAGCATATTGCTAGTTGGTGTTCAACAGAGTCACTGACAATCTCCAACCAAAGTGCATCCAAAATAATAAGTGAATAGGTTTTTCTCAAAGCTCAAGGAGTTCTTAGCAAAACCAAAGAAGGAAGAGTTAATTCAGAAATCTTCCATACCCAGTTTGGTATCATGCATCACTGTCAGGATCTGATATGGTGTGTTTCTGATACTGGTTTGAAGAAGATGCATTATTGGCACAGTTTTAAGTTTTAGTATTAAGCAAAACATCCAGTTGCAGAACAAGGCCACCAGGTAGGGTAAAGAAGTGGAGCGGCAGTTTGAGTCACACCCTATGTGGAGTACAGTGTGAGTGCACTGATACAGAAAGAACTGCTGTTTCACAGCTTTTGCTTTGTCCCCCTGAAATCTCTGGTTAGTCTTGCTGTAGACTTATAATGAAATTATTGTTGAATTATTCCCTTCTCTCATTGCAATATACAAATCTGAAATGTTTCTTTTTTTTTTAATGCATAGACGAAACATTCATGGTGTCTCGAAAGAAAAGATCAAAAGAATGTTGGAGCGGTATGAACACTGCCTTACTGTTAGTTCAGTCTTGGATTCTTCAGTCCCAGAAAAAGCAGAAGCTGCTGGTTGGAGTGAAGATCCTTGTCAGGAGGAAAGCCGTAGGTTAGATTGTTATACTAGCTTTGTAGTCTCACATAAGAGGGTAAAAATTCAAACTTCGTAGCAGTGGAAGCTGGATAATGCTGTTGATCAGTTAAATAACAAAAAGAAATGCACTGCATAGTTTTCTTAATTTATAAGAGTTGGAGGATTTCTAGAAATGCGCAGTCAAGGGACTTAGGCAACTTCCCACTGCTTTTTGAAATCCTCCCCATATGACTGTGTGTTTGATTTACTTTCTCTTATCAGAAACATGCTATAGGATGTATGTTGTAGATAAAAAACACTTAAAATCTCTAAAATGCTTTCCAGAATAACGTAGTCCCAAATTACAATTTCTGAGGCTGTGTGTTGCTATTAGATGATGTTTTTGTTGTAGAATGTGAATTCTTTGTTCAGCAGAAACAAGTTATCTACTATATTTAGTTCAGACTTGTCTAGATTTATATTGGTTGTATGCGTGACTGTTTTGTAGTGGCTAGTCTGAATAATGGTTTATATGCCTTATAATAATGCATAGGAAATAAGATTATTTGTAGTTATTATTTCATTTGGGTTTTGCATGCTTAATGTATTTGAAACTGGTGGAACTGTGCTCTAGTATCCCTGAGAGAAGCAAGCCAGCCACCCAAAACAATAGAAATTAAGGATCCCCTACCCTCATGACACCAGGCAGATGGAGGGGACCTAGGAGACGGGGGAGGCTGGAAACAGGTTGCTCCTCAGAGTAGGCAGTGTATTACTGCCCCCCCCCGTCCCCCCCCCCCCGTTTATGTCACCTTCCCAAGTACCCCTCTACAACAGATTAGACGTATGTGAGGGTGAGGAAAATGAGAAAGATGATGAAGTAGATAAGGGATCATCCAGGTTAGAAGAGTCGCCATGGAAGAGTCAGAGAACACCTTGTATCATGACCAGCTCTACCCGGAAAAAAAAGTGGTTGTGATTAGTGACTTCACCCTCAGAGGAACAGGGGGCCTGTCATGCCATGAGGAGGACAAGGATTTTGTTAGGTTATGCAGGGGGAAAATTAGAAAGGCAAAGGCACAGCTGGAACTAAATCTGGCCACTGCTACTAAAGATTATAAAAATGTTTTTATAAATATATTGGCAATAAAAAGAGGGCCAAGGAGAACCTCCATCCTGTACTGGATAGTGGGGATAATCTAGTGACTGAGGCTGAGGAAGAGGCTGAGGTACTTAATGCTGCCTTTCTCCTCAGTCTTTAATAGTCACACCAGCCATCCTCAGGGTACTGAGTTCCCTGAGCTGGATATCAGAGACGGGGAGCTGATTGAAGTCCCCATAATTCAGGAAGAAATGCTTAGCGACCTCCTGTTCCACTTAAATGTACACAAGTCTATGGGGCTGGATGGATTACACCCAAGAATGCTGACGGGGATGGCAGAAGAACTTGCTAAGCTACCCTCCATCATCTACCAGCAGTCCTGGTCTAGTAGGCAGGTCCCAGAGGATTGGAGGTTGGTCAGCGTGATGCCTTTCTACAGAAAGGGCAGGAAGGAAGACCCTGGAAACTACAGGCCTGTCAGCCTGAGCTCAGTGCCAGGGAAGCTCCAGTGCAGCTCATGTGCATGGAGCAGATGATCCTAAGTGAGATCAAAAGGGAGGGATTAGGCCCAGTCAGCATGAGTTCATGAGGGGCAGGTCCTGCTTGAGGGCATGATCTCCTTCTATGGTACGGTGACCCACCTGGTTAATGAGGGAGCGGCTGTGGACATTGTCTATTTGGACTTTAGTTAAGCATTTGACACTGTCCCCCACAGCGTTCTTCTGGAGATAATGGCTGCTCATGGCCTGGATGAGTGTATTCTTCACTGGGTAGGCAACTGGCTGGATGGCCGAGCCCAAAGAGTGGTGATAAATGGTGTCACATCTAATTAGCAACCAGTCACTAGTGGTATCCCTCAGGGCTCAGAGTTAGGGCCCTGTTGTTTAACATCTTCATTGATGATCTGGATGAGGGCACTGTCAGCAAATTTGCAGCTGACGCCAAGTTGGTTGGGCGTGTTGATCTGCTGAAGGATAGGGAAGCTCTGCGGAGGGGTCTGGACAGGCTGGATCAATGGGCTGTGGCCAGTGGTATGAAACTCAGCAAGGCAAAGTGCTGAGTCTTGCATTTGGGTCACAATAACCTCATGTAACACTAAGGGGTTTGGGGAAGAGTGGCTGGAAAGCTGCTTGGTGGAAAAAGACCTGGGGTGCTGACTAACAGCTGCTGAACATGAGCCAGTGTGCTTCAGTACATAACTGAATGCTGGGAATGGGGGAAAACATGCTTTTAAGAAAGTATTCTTAACCTCATGCTGAAGTAAGAAACGGAAACTTAGCAAGGGAAGTTCCATAGTGCTTAGCTCCTTTTTCATAAAGAAGTGTTGAGGTTAGGGCTAAGTCATCTTAAATTTGCTTTCTGTCATTAGAGATCTCCAGCTGGATGGTTAGTGTCCTGAAAGGTGGTTTCTGGTCTGTAATTTGAAAATATTAAATAGTCAAGCCAAAATTAAAAATGTGGACAAGTGCTTTGTCCACATTAAAAATGTGGACAAGAAGGTTTGAAATGGGTTTATCTTTCATTTGAATTTGTCTTTCAGGACATTACATTCTGATGTAAAGGAAGAACCTTTCGCTTCTGATTTGGGGTCTCTTGAATTAACTGAAGATGATAAAACTTTTCCCAGTACTTCTCTAATGTTAGAAAGTAACCATGATCCTGAGCATCTTCAGAAAGAGGAAAAAGAAATTGAAAATAACTCAGTGGAACACAATTGTGAGAACAGCACTGTTCAAGATGACTTGGATGTTTGTTTGTCAGATCGTGTAGAAAAAGAACTGCCCTTGGAGACGAAAGGAGAAAAGGGAGAAAAACTAGGAAAAAATGCTGAAACAGAAAAGGATGCGATTGATGTGACCACGACTGAAGAGGCTCTGTGCTTGCATACAGAAGGAGTTGAGGAGCACAGCGATAGCAACATTCTTAAAGTTCAATCTGAAGTTGAACAGTCTGGCCGAATATGTACAGAACCAAAATCAACAGAAACTAGTAACACAGCAGAACCAAGCAGTTCAGCTTTTGACACATCAGGAAAACCGGAACTGCTGAACTTTCTGGGCGACTGGCCTGTAGAACAAACAATGGGACAGAGAGTCAAAAGAGCTAGAAGACTAGAAAAGTCTTTTCTAAAGAGCGATAAAGAGGTTAAAACTCCCAGTCAACAGAATCCTGAGTTAAGTAAAGAGCAAGCAGGCCTGCCTGGGACCTGTACTGTTGAAAAAGGACATGAGGAAGAAAATCTAGCTTCTGGCTGTTTCTCTGTTAGTTCAGATAAAGTTACAGCGCAATTGCAAATGGTAGGGCATTGGCCTGTCGCAGGCTCGTTAGAGCAGAGACAACAAAGGTCAAGGAGAATGAGAAAGACAAATCTAAATCAGTTTGACGAACACAGAAATGCTGAAGGTGACATTAATAGAAATGCTCTTGAGACTGTAGATGTGCTTCGTGGGACACCTGTGAACACTGCAGAACAACGGGATACAGAGACTTTGCATGTGCACCAACCTGAAACAGAGGCTGGTGAAACAGTAGGTGAGAAAAAACAGCAGCAGAATAAGAGAATGAGAAAACATCACAAATTAGCCCTCACTTTTACAAATAACAATTTGCCCCATCCCAGAGAAGAGGAATGCTCGTCAACACTTAATGTAGCAGAAGGGAAACAGGATGCATGCTCCTATAGGCAAAAAAGTAGCCATTCACAGACTGAATCACAGGACTTTGCTCTCTTGTGGAGGTTAGAAAAGAAAATGCTTTTTCCAGAGACTGCCAGAGTATTGCATGGCAGACTAGATGGCTTCAAACCCAAAGATGTAGGTAATGTTTCAGATTCTCAGGAAAAAATTCCCTACCGAGTTATGTATGATAAAAGTACATTTGTGGAAGAAAGTGAACTTATCAATATTGATGAGTCTGAAAAGCTGAATATGCTATGTAAGCTGTTTGATTCTGTTTCATTTGAAGCTGTGAAAGATCTGTATGAAAGATGTAACAAAGACATAGACTGGGCCACAGGTCTGCTCTTAGACTCTGATGAAAAATTACGTGAAGATGTTGGCACTGAATGCTTTCAAGTAAGAAAAGCTGAGCCAGTTGTTCCAGACCTTGATTTCAAGGCAAGTACAAACTATGGTGAGAATCTCAAGGTCTGCGAACAAATGTCACAAATAATTGGGGCTGAGCCTTCAGAAGATAAGAACTCATCACTCAGCATTGCAGAAAGTCGAGCTGCTAAGGCAGCTGTGACGGTTGTTGATGTATCTGATGCATTGACTGCTACCTCACTGAAGGATTCGTCAGAACTGAAGAATTTTGGAGATGCAGCCCCTGGAACTGATGCAGGCAGCTCAGCAGCAGGCATCTTTGAGCCATTTGTTTCAGGAAAGCAGAAGGTAGAAGCTGAGAGTCCTGTTGAAGAACCTATAAATAAGCTATTAGTCTCACAACTTGATGCAGGTTTCTGTGTACCCATGGCTCTGCCTCATGGTCCTAACACAACTTCTACCAATTTGAAATTTGAACTAAATAACAAGAGTGACAGTAACCCTTCGGAAAGCAATGCAGAGAATTCCGAAGTGATGGCTTCGTTACTGGAAGTGGATCACACACCTCTGGTCGGTCCTGGGAATAATGAAGAACTGGAAACCCAGGGGAGTTTCAGAGAGATACGTGGTAGAGAAGAAATTGAAACTCCAAGCAGGGATGAAGCCAAAGCCAAGATACAAAGTCCTGTACCAGCATCATATGCAGCCTTCAATATAGATTGCCTAGAACTAACATTACCTCCTGAACTGGCACTCCAATTGAAAGAAATATTTGGGCCTGTTGGCATTGATGCAGGTATGGGCATAATTGTATCCATATTTTTATATAAAAAACCCAAACAACAAAACTCCTCAGTCTGGGTGAGAAAACCTTTCTTCTTTTGCCTCTGCCTTTTTTTGTTCATGCTTGGCTTTTAGAGAATGGATTTGCACAATGCCTTATGATGCTCTTTGCTGCTGCTAATCCAAAAATGGAACTGAACTAATTGTAGCATAAAATACAGATGCAATAGTGCTACCTTCTGCCTTTGTCTTTTTGTACATGCACGTACTTTAACATCATAAGAAAATATATTGGCTTATTTGCATTTTGAGCAATAGGCTTTGAGCCTATATTCAGATTCTGAGGGAAATTAATATGATGAGGAAGATGCAAATAGTGACTGGCTAGGAAAAAAGAAAGAAAGCATCAGTTAAAGTGGGGAAGGACAAGACAAATTTTTTAGAGAGAAGATAAAGGGCAGCTGTACTAAAAAGATGTAAAAGATGGAAACAGCCTAGTCTGCTGAGAGACTACGATGAAGGAAGCTGTAAGCAGCTTGAACATGCATCACAGAAGTTAGACTGATAGAAAAAGGAAGAAAACACAAGGAATATATAACTTGTTTGTTCTCCCTCCCTCTCTCTCTTGCTCCCTCCCCCCTTCTTTCTTCTTTCTTTATCTTTTTCTCCTGAAGATTACGTGGTGTGAATTTGTGACCTGTGATTCCACAGCTGGCCTCTTTGCCTTCCGTGTGTACCTCCTCCAAAAAAAAATACTTGGTTTTGATAGCAGAAAGGTGTTGTGTCTGAATTAGTTTGCTGAAGACACCAAGCTGTGTGGTTCGGTTGATATGCTGGAGGGAAAGGAGTGCCAATGGAGACCTCATAGCAGCCTTCCAGTATCTGAAGGGGGCCTATAGGGATGCTGGGGATGGACTCTTAATTGGGGACAGTAATGATAGGACAAGGGGTAATGGGTTCAAACTTAAACAGGGAAGTTTAGGTTGGATACGAGGAAGAAATTCTTTACAGTAAGGGTGGTGAGGCACTGGAATGGGTTGCCCAGGAAAGTTGTGAATGCTTCATCCCTGGCGGTATTCAAGGCCAGGTTGGACAGAGCCTTGGGTGGGTGGCATGGTTTAGTGTGAGGTGTCTCTGCGCATGGCAGGGGGTTGGAACTAGATGATCTTAAGGTCCTTTCTAGCCTTAACTATTCTATGATTCTATGAATTCATAGAATTACACCTTTCTACTTGATACGTATGTCCTTACTGCCTTTTTAGTTTTGAAAGGGTGAGAAACATTATCAGAAAGATCTTTTAGGGAAAATATGATACCATGATAGTTCCTGCTGTTTCCTTTGGAGTTAGAGAGCTTACTTGAAGTGTGCTTCTCTGAGTTTATATGTTTGAAAGGAGGCTTGTGACTGCTGTTGGGCAGTGGCAAGTATGTTGTGTTCCATAAAAGTAGTTGCATGTGGATTACAATAAAACAAAGGGAATCACAGTTTCACGAATGAAACTGTGGTTATAAATTACAAGTGGGTTTGTAAAAGAAGGTTCTGATAGAAAAATGGAAAAAGGGAAGATGCAGTAACATACAATTCATGTTAACTTGGCTTTTTCTACCCTGTCAGAGTTTTTGAACACAGATAGTGGATTCTATGTGAAATGCTAATGTATTTATTTATCTATTTATTTTATCTTGGCAGTTGCTGAGGTTTTTTTCAGGTATGACAGTTTGTGCAGAATCTCCAGAATTCAAATTAACAAGTGTAGGCTACTGCGTTTTAATTGCTTAGATAAGTTTTTATAGATAGTTTTTTATAGCTTTAACAAATGTATTTCTTCCTTCCATAAGGATCACTAACTGTTGAGGATTGTGTGGTTCATATTGATCTGAATTTGGCCAAAGTGATTCATGAGAAATGGAAAGAATCTGTTCTGGTTAGTAGATTTCTTGCTTATAATATGGTGTTGCATGCTTGCGCTTGGGTCACACCATTTGTCTCCTTGTGTGTTGGTTTAAATGTGTAAGATATAAGTATCCTTGTAAAAACAATGATAACATACAATGGTAGTTTGTAAAATATGTGGAGTATATCAGCTCATCATGTAATCATCAGAGCTGTGTAAGACAGTTCAAGGGATGAAGAAACTGCATGTCATGAACGCCTCAGCATGAAGCCAGGGTTCTTAAAAAAGGACCATAATGCACAATGTCACTACAAGATTGATCAAAAATTCCACTGGCCAAAAATAATTGCTGGCTTTTTGACATGTAAGAAGAGTTCTTCTATGAGTAATTGTAGGTACAAAACATCTCCGTGTACATTGATTGAGAAGAGTTCTCTAACCTCCCTTCCTTCATAGCCTTATGAAACTGAATGCTTTTTGGCAAAGTTTTTGTTTGGTTTATTTAATTAAGGCGATGAAATCTTAGCAGCGGGGCATGTTCCTCTAGCTTGATGGTTTTGGAAAGGTACTTCTATTTTTTAAACTTAATAATTTTTCTTAAATGTACTTCTTTCAAAGTAGCCAGTCTTTGAGAAATACCGTGAGACATTCTTTCGAAGCTGGCTTACTTAGAAGCTAACACTTGCAAAGTTTCGCTGCAAAATTTATAGCTTACTTACAATATTCATGGTTTTACTGTTTTTATTTAGAAGCGTCGGAGGAGAGATGAATCATGTAAGTTGTCTGCAGAAGGTAAGTTATGTATTTCTCTTACTTGTACAGATACTTATTTCTCATTATAAAACTATTTAATTCTTTGAAACTTCAGTAAGTTTGCAAATATTTTGTCTGTTGCAAAAGTGATGGGTTCATTTATTAAGCTAAGCTTTTATTTGTTGCTCTGGGTTCCATTTACCATTCTCTTATGGAGGAGTGTGGGGAAAAGGAAGCTAATTATAAGCAGGATCACTAGACCTAGGTAGCTGCAAGCAAAAGGACTATCATTTTGTATACTTCAGTGAACTTATAAAGCAGCTCTGCCTGGATCACATAGCTGTTAGGTCCGACTTCTGTAATCTCTATGGCAAGGAAAGGTGCAGCCAGAGAATTACTATCAGAGTAAGATTTCTGTAGCTGAGGGAAGGAAGGTCAGGACTACAAAACCATTCACACATTGTTGTCTTTGTCAGAAGAATTGATTGTAGCATGAAGATGTATGTCTTGTTCAAAAAGTGTTGAGATCTCTGGCAATCCAGTTTTCATTCAGCTCCCAGAAGAAATGTCCCCTGCAGCAGATCCCACTACTTTTGCATGGAACCTGGGTGGAGACTTGGATTGTGTCCTGGGTTCGGCTGTAGCAGTCATTTTTCTCCTCCTTAGTAGCTGGTACAGTGCCAACAAGCCCAGTCAGATAAAGGAGGAGAAAAATGACTGCTACAGCTGAACCCAGGATAGATTGCAGTGTGGGTGCAAACTCTCTGCTGTTTAGAATGACCAAACAGTGCTATTTGCATTAACTTCTAGAAGTGTAAATTGACAGATTGTTAAGCATCTGTCCGTAAGTTGTAGAGGAAAGGCAGTTAAACATGTAAACACATGAGTCAGTAATTCACCTATAAAAGCAGTCAAACCTCCTCACTTTAGTGGGTGTACAGGGTAGTTAGCAGCTGTAAGATTGATCTTGGCACTTGAAAATCTGGTGGGGGAGTCTGATGGTTTTGCTTTTGTTTTACAAAATAGATTAAGATGATCAGACAGTCTTCAGAAAATAGAATGAGGAAGGTGAAAACAATGTGTTGCTTTCTGTTTTAGCATTAATAATGTTTTAACAAAAACCCAAACCCTCTAGGTTGAAAAACTTTATTATTTTGGCTTTGTGTGTATAAATAAGCTAATAACTGCTTTATTTGTCTCTTCATTTTTATTCCTGTGAAGGTACTACAGTGATTCAGCAGATAGATACAGATGACTCAGAAACGCTGTTATCTCAGTCTGCAGACAATAAAATACAGAAGAAAAAAATGAGCTGGGTATCTGGCTCATCTGACAACATACAGACTGAAACCCCAGCAACATCAGATGTTTTCCCTTTTATGGATCACTGGAATACTCAGATTCAGAAAGTTTCTCTCAGACAAATAATTTCTGAAGAAATAGCTATGCAGGAGAAACAGGACCTGGTATGGATAGCGCCATTTTTAATGCAGTTTAAGTTTGTTACTGTTAATGCACCAGAGTATATCTTACCTGGTGACTCATCTTTGTGCTGCTGATTTCAGCCTAAATGCCTGAGACAAATGCATGCCAATTGGGATTGTTGATTATGGTGGTACAGGAGTTTGCTTGTGGTAGATGTTTCCCTTTTAAAAGTTCTCATTTTATAATGCAACATTTTGGTTATTTCACAAACAGATCATGGCGCATTTCACTCTTCAGGTTAGAGTTTGAGTTTGGCTGAATTGTTTTTCTGTTTGCTCACCTAAAACAAAACATCAGTGTGAATTCCCGTACTTATTTGTAAAACAATATCAAAACCAATTCTTAATTGTTCTTAGTTAGCTCTCTGCCTTGTTTGCTTCAAAGTGGATTGGATTGATTTTCATATTCTTTATAAGGAGAGCCCACAACATTCCTAACAGATGAGGCATTAAAAGAAGTACCTGAGGCTTACCTCGAACGGGTTTCTGTAGCCACTTGTCACAAAAGAGTAATTTTGTAAAAGATTTTGGGTAGTTTTGTATCCTCCACACAGTTCTCATACCCTGGCTGGTTGGCCTGTGTGTAATATGCCCTCTACTGCCGGCAGTTGCTTGGAACAGGCATTCTAGTTTGTTACTGTCTGATAAGTAGCTGTCCTTAAAAAGAGGAGCTTTGTTTCTGCTGGTATAGGAAGTTGGATGGATTAGCCTGTCCTTTGAAAGAATGGCTTGCGGATTCTTTCTTTGAACTGCTTACTGATAATAACAACTGTGGGTTACTGATAATAACAACTATGATGCTCACAGCTTTGTTTACAGTTTGGATTCATGGAGCTTGGCTTTGTTCCGTTTGTCTTTTTTTTTTTTTTTAAATCTGAGTGCTGGAATGATCAGTCTGATTTATTCTGGGCTGTAATTACGGTTTTCTTCTCAGCATGACTTCACAATATGAGTATTTATTACAATACAGCCTCAGATACACCAACAAATTTGTTTACGCTGTTTAATAATAAGATGTTGTTTCAACCTCAGGCCCTCAGTATAGTATAGAGAAGTGGACTTTGAGCAAGCTTAGCATTGGACTAGATAGACTAGCAGGGAATGCGTTCCAAAATTTAAATTCCTCCTAAAAAATCCTCCTTTCGCTTTGTCCATTATGAGGGAGCTCCAGCTGCGTTACTTCAAATGACTGCAGTGTACTGTACAATATAACGCAATGTAATACAGCATACAGTACAGTATAATACAACTCACCTGTCCCTACTTTATTCTCATCAAGTCCCTGTGGCAGCTTATATTGGCATGTTGTCTTTGCTGTGGGTGCATAACTACTGAGTAGATACTTTTTGAAATCTTAACAAATAACAGCGAAGTTAGATTGGCTTCTCTATTACTGCCTTTTGTTCTAATCAAGAATTTTTAATCTTTTTGTCATTGTCTTCTGGGTAGAATCGTGTTCCTTGTATGGCTAAAAAAGATTATGCCGCTAAACTAAAGGAGAAGCAACTTTTTGAGATGTTTCCAACTATTAGTCAAGATTTCTTAATGGATATCTTCAAGGACAATAAGTAAGAAATCTTTTAAGTTCTTTGTACAAATGGTATTTGGTAACGCTCTGTGTTGCATAGTTACTGTCTCAAATATTAGGAGTTAAGATATTGCTAAAGAACAGCTTTTTCCAAACTAGCAGACTTTTGTAGATCTACATAAAAGCAAAACTAGCTTATGTTAAAAGCAAAAAGCGCATAAAAACTCTATGTCTAAGCTTGTTTCTTTAATGGGGGAGTAAACAATTTCTTTCCTTGGGAGAAGAACGTCTTTGGGTGTTGACCTCTGACTGAATGTCAGTGGAACTGCATATTTGCTGTGGAGCTGAGGTTTAAATCAAGTGGGAGAAATTAGTGGAGGTGGTAATAGTGGGTTCACAGGAAATGGCATCTGCCCAAAGGGAAAACTACCATCACCTGATGTTAAGCTGTGAGTACTCTTCTGGTTACTATAGCAGCTCTGAAGAAATCAGCCTTTTCTCAGTCTCTTCCTGATGACGTTCTCTCTTCTGCATTATATTTCTGGGGTATGTGGGTACCTTCTAAAATCTAAGTTCACGAGAACTGAACTTTCTTTCAAGAGAGACTTCTTTTTTCATCCTTGGCCAATTGAACGTCTCTACATATGGGTTCGCATGCATACTTGTCAGTCTTTCTGCTTGTCCATGTTGTTACCAAAACCTTTCCTCATGGGATGTTTAAAATATGTCCTTCATCCATTTCTATAGCTCAGACATTTCACCATCTCTTCCTTTTCACATTCTAAATTCTCATCATAATATTGACCTTCCAAAGATCTGTCTTTCCTTTTGATCAGTCTTCTTGTGTGCTTAGTAAACAGCAGGAATAATAAAGAAGAACGAGGGCTTATTAGAAATCTGATGGCTATTAATGTCCTGTTCTCATTTTATTAATAACAAAGCTTGTCTGGAAATACAGGGATTTTCCTGCTCTAATGATTTCAGAAAACTGAGCTAGTTTTAAACTAGTTTGTACTTACTATCCCTGACCAGAGAAGGTTTAAGATGAAGTAACTTACCCAGGCCAAAAAGCAGTGTTTACTTCTAAACTAATGTCTCTTTGATTAAGGTAGGGTGCAATTTACTGTAGTATTTAATTGTTCTTTTAATATTCAAGTGCCCCATAATTACATTTCAGTCAACCAAGACTGCATGTATGTTGATACCAGTAATGCAGTACAGTGAGCCTTCAAGCCTTTTTGTAGTAAGGTGGAAAATTCCATTCCAGTGCTTTATTCCATTGTAATCTATTTCTGTAACGATATGAAGGTTTATAATAAGTATTTTAATAAATGTAGCAGTTATTAATAGATTTGTAAAGTCACAGATTTTGCTTATCCTTCACAGCTACTCTTTAGAACAAACCGAACAGTTTCTGAACTGTGTTCTGGAGGCAGATCCTGTAAAAACAGTTATAGCTCAAGACAGCGTTCAGCAAAGTGAAATGGCTTCATCCTGCAGTGTAGCAAAGAACCAGGAGAAAAAGGTATTTTTGTTTGGTTGTTTGTTGTTTGTTTTTTTTTTAAGTAGTAGTTACAAACATATCCAAATCTATGTTAATGAAAACACCCTACAGTGCATACTTAGCTTTGACGTTGTGAATTCCTACAGGCAAAAAAAAGTAAGGAAGAGGATGAACCTTTGACTGAAATACTTCAAAAAATTGAGTATCCACAATACGATGATTTAAGAGCTGAAGCTTTTTGTCACCAGCAAAAGAGACAGGAATGTTTGAAAAAGGCCGGGGAGGCCCATTGCATGGGTATGAAGTCTGTGGCAGCATTTTACGCTCATCAGGTAAATGTAAACATTGTGCTTTTTGCCTGAATTTATAGAGGTACTTAAATACTGAATTGGAAGTTATAAGAAAAGCGTTGTGCCTACTAGAGTTGATGAATTTGCTCAATTACTGTTTCCTATGTAAGTGTTGTATTGAGAATAGCCATACAAGTAAACTCTTTCACTAGTAATGATACTGATGCAGGAAGCTGATGTAAGCAAATTCAGTGCAAGATCTTGTGAAAGATGATATTTAATGCTCAGTCACACATACTTGTTTGCTCAGAGATCGCATTCTCATAACCAGATCCTTGCAAGCACCAAGATTTTATCCATGTGACATGGACTGCAACAAAAAGCAGTTTTCAAATCCTTCATATGTCCGTTGGGTTCTTCTTTATTGATGACAAACTGTTTTTAGAAATCTTCTGTACTTCTTCAGAGTATTAAAAGAACAGATATTAAAAGTAAGACAGGTATTAAGATGTGGTCTTTTGCCTCAGAATCTTGCTTGCTTCATCCTCTGTAGATGCTGGGCAAGATTGCGCCTGCTGTCTTTGCTGCTTCATTCTATCTTTATGGCTACAGTCTGTCTTGGGTTGGGATAAACGAGATGTGGTATGCCATGGATTTTGTCATCCATCTAGTTTTAGAATGTAGATCTACTGCTGGTCAGTCTTATGTGCTCTGGCCTTGGAGCACAGGCTCTCTGGTATTGACTCAAGCAGATTTCTTGGTATATACCACTTTGATTACCATTGGTCATTGTTGTTTGATCACATTCTTGATTGTAAGTATCAACTACTGTAAATCATAGAATCATTGCATACCAGGTTGGAGGAGACCTCAAGGATCATCCGATCCTACCTTTCTAGACAAAGCATGACTTAAACTAGATGTTCAGGCAGCCTGTCCAGCCAGATCTTTAAAGTATCCAACACTGGGGAATCTCCACTTTTAAACACTGACAGGCTTGGGACATCAAAATGTTCTGTACATTGGTTTCTTGGTGCCTTCACATGAGACCATTGATTCACACTACTCTTAAGAAGAATCTGTTATAAATATCTGTAAAGGCTATAGCTTTTCTCTGATGTAACAGCATACAAGAAATTGTTAAGAATTCACATTATAGAAGAATTTAATTTTAACTATGAGTTGCATTATGATAGAACAAAAATGGAATAATGAATCATTTGAATTTTCTTATTATCTTAAAAAAGCTTTCATGCAATTGGTACAACATCACTCTAAATGTTTAGGTTGTTACTATGTATGTAGGAAATGCTGATTATTGGTCTTTATAATGAACACTTTTATGTTCTTGGTTCATAAATTCTTGAGGTTTGGAGATATTCTATATGAAGGTTTGCATAATTTTAAATAGAAATCGAAGTCCTGTCTTTCTTTTGTTCTTAGGCGTAACAAGTGCAGTGGGGAAATGTATTACGTGTTTTCTTTCAGGTAATAAAAAGGCACACTAAGCTACCTTTATTAATGAGTAGTACTTGATGCTTGGTGATGTTAGCCTGTCTTGGGAATCCTCTGCAAGTAAGAGTTACGGGGCTGATGTCTGTAATGTAATACATGTCAGATGATCCATTTTAAGAACAGGCTGTCACTTCCATTCTCTTGAGCCCTTTTTAGTCCAATACCTGGAGTCAGGTCTTCCATTCCTTTTCAGATCATGCTTACAGATCTTTGAAGACATAATTTGGTGCTGCAGTTTCTCAGATATTACCACTGTAAGGTTCAGAGGAAGTAGTTGTTACTTCTTCACCGTGTAATGTGAATAGCCCAGTACTGCTCCTTGCCACTAATTCCAACACGGACTGTATTGACCTTGTCAGTCATAAAAGATTTGTCAAAAATGTAAGCAGAGATAATAAGCAACTCTTTAAAAAGAAAGAAAGAAATCAACCTCAGAGTGTTTGCCCTCGGCTTGTTTGATTTTTAGGGAATGCTTTGAGAAGGATTAACCTCAACTACAACACTCAGCAGGTTTTTCCAAAGCTGTTGGGCATTTTCTCTGACATTGTTTCACTAAATTTTTAGCAAAATGTTCACAGAAAGAAAAATTCTATGGTTAGGATAATAAATCCGAAAATCAGCACGGAATGTAACTTTTTAGCTTATGTAAACACGTTATGGTTTTGTGCCTTTTCTGGCTTTTTTGTTTTCCTCCTTGTAAGGCTTTTGTTGTGCCAGCTTTGAGTAGTTTCTTATGGACAGATTTCATGAAACCTCCTTGTGAGTAGGTCTCACTGAGCCTTTTCTACAAGTTCTGTTGGGATTATAAATTTTACTGCTTCAAACTGTGAGCTAAAAGCACCCTGCCAGTACCATTGTTTTGAAACGAACCAGCAGCGTGGAGCTTAGGTTATGTCTCGGCATGTAATTTTTTCTGTGCTTATGAATAAAGGGTCACCTTCATGAACAGAAGATGAAAGAAGCCAACCATGCAGCTGCTGTGCAAATCTTTGAGAAAGTAAATACTTCCTTGCTGCCTATGAATGTGTTGGATCTGCATGGTCTCCATGTGGATGAAGCAGTGACTCAGTTGTCCAGAGTGCTGCAGGAGAAAAGTGAAGGTAGGATTAAGCTAATATTTCTTGCCTCCTAAAAGTTATTCTCCTAATTTTCTGCTAAGAAATGATGATATATGGCATGGAATTGTTGTTTTGTTTTGTTTTGGTTTGGTTTTGTTTTGTTTTGTTTTGTTTTGTTTTCGACATGGCAGTGATGCATTTTCTTCTCTGTGTTGCTTTGCACCAGTTTCCCCAACTTCACATTGCTTTATCAGAACTATGCTGCTTTTTCAATCTTTAAAGAAAAATCATTATGTTGGATTTCTAACCGCAATGATTACATTGTCTTCAGCTTTTTCATGAAAGTGTCTGATTTGGGCTACTTGTCAGTGTCTTCCCTATCAGTTTGCCAGCAGGATCTCTTGAGATCAGAATACTGCTGCTCCCATAAATGCCGTTTTGTGCAGTTTTGCTTGAGGGCTTGCCTTTTCTCCCAGTGGAGTGTTCAAGTACTTCCTGAGTGTTCTTGCTGTGGAGAGATACATTTTCTGCATTGCTTTACCATATAAATTTAAGCACACTGGGAATACTTTTATAAGAAATATTTCTTACGCAAGGTACCACTGCACAAACCTAATTTGGAAACAGCTACTCCACACAGAAGGAACAAAAGTGTTCAGTAGGGCCTTGGGTAATCCTTTTCTTTCAGTATACATCAGAGACTTAAATTGCGTTATCTTGTTCTATTCCTAAAGTGATTGTATATTTTAAGCTGTAACCTAATGCTTTTTAGAGCTAAATTTCTTTAGCTGCACTTACGTCAGGAGTCCTGGAATAATGGTAGGGGCTCTCTGTTCAGTCAACTGAACTTAAGTCACTTCAACTTAAAAAAAGTTCAGTGTGAATACGTGGGAAAGGGATCAATGCCAGGGTGGCAGAATTAACCGTAAACTAATGTAAAACCCAAATAATGTTGAGAGAGGGCATTTGGGGAAAGATGTCATGTGAATTGGTAATCTTGAGCTGTCAAATCTTGGCTTGTGGGAATCCAGTTTAATTTCTGTTTTTCCTCTTTTTCAAAGTGTTAATCTAGACTGCTGTGATCTCTGATAAAGGAGCAGTTTCTTTTCTTATCAGGGCTAGATGTCCTAATAAATCTCATTGATATATTGGTCCACGTGTCACAGCGTAGCAGAAGTTAGTCCAAATAAGCGTGACTTAAATGTGTGGATTTATATTTTCCTCCTCCTTCCTTTATCCAACAAAATGTTATTTCTTTACTCACATTATTTTTAGATGGAACATGAAACAATAGGGATAAGTGTTGCTTAAAAAGTAACTAAATTATACCCACCTCTTTTAATTTTGCAATTTTTATTTAGATCACAGGATGTCTCACATGACATCCTTCTCTCTAAGTTGGAGAGACATCAATTTGATAGGTGGACCACTCGATGGATAAAAAACTGGCTGGATGGCCGCACGCAAAGAGTAGTGCTCAGTGGCTCAATGTCCAGCTGGAGACCAGTAACGAGTGGTGTCCCCCAGGGATCGGTGTTGGGACCGGTGTTGTTCAACATCTTTGTGGGTGACATGGACAGTGGGATTGAGTGCGCCCTCAGCAAGTTTGCCGATGACACCAAGCTGTGTGGTTCGGTTGATACATTGGAGGGAAGGAATGCCATCCAGAGGGACCTTGACACGCTTGTGAGGTGGGCTGATGCCAACCTGATGAAGTTTAACCATGCTAAGTGCAAAGTCCTACAGCTGGGTCGGAGCAATGCCAGGCACAGCTCCAGGTTGGGCGGGGAGGAGATTCAGAGCAGCCCTGAGGAGAAGGACTTGGGGGTGTGGGTTGATGAAAAAATGAACATGAGCCGGCAGTGTGCGCTTGCAGCCCAGAAGGCCAACCGTATCCTGGGCTGCATCAAAAGGAGTGTGACCAGCAGGTCGAGGGAGGTGCTCCTGCCCCTTTACTCTGCTCTTGTGAGACCTCACTTGGAGTATTGTGTGCAGTTCTGGTGTCCTCAACATAAAAAGGACACGGAACTGTTAGAACAAGTGCAGAGGAGGGACACGAGGATGATCAGGGGACTGGAGCACCTCTCGTATGAAGATAGGATGAGAAAATTGGGGCTGTTCAGCCTGGAGAAGAGAAGGCTGCGTGGAGACCTCATAGCAGCCTTCCAATACCTGAAGGGGGCCTACAGGGATGCTGGGGAGGGACTCTTCATTAGGGACTGTGGTGAGAGGACAAGGGGTAATGGGTTTAAACTTAAACAGGGGAAGTTTAGATTGGATGTGAGGAAGAAATTCTTTACTGTGAGGGTGGTGAGGCCCTGGAATGGGTTGCCCAGGGAGGTTGTGGATGCTTCATCCCTGGCGGTGTTCAAGGTGGGGTTGGACATAGCTTTGGATGGCATGGTTTAGTGGGAGGTGTCCCTGCCCATGGCAGGGGGGTTGGAACTCGATGATCTTGAGGTCCTTTCCAACCCTTACTATTCTATGATTCTGTGATTCTATATAAATTCCAAGTGAGGATCAGATGATAGAAACAGTAAAGCCGCTATGAAATTAGAAGGATTTTGTGATGATCACAACATGTATATTGCAAGCAACCTAGAGTTAAAAAGCTTGACTATGCATTTTCAGAGTATCTTTTTCAGAAAAGGGGGAAAATGGCTATGTTTATGTAAAAGAGGCACAGCCAGCATGGGAAAACAAGGTTCTAAATCACCAGTGGGAGTTTTCAGAAGAACGGATGGAAAGGTCATACTGAATGCCAAGTCTCTGCTCAGGGAAAATCTTAACCGTTACAACCCCTGCTGTAACAGAGTACCAGCAGACCGGTGGTAAACCGTATCTCTGTGTTATCACGGGAAGAGGAAGCCATAGTCAGGGAGGAGTTGCTCGCATCAGACCAGCAGCTATGAGATACCTCACAAGCCACAACTTCAGGTG
This sequence comes from Amazona ochrocephala, assembly GCA_039720435.1. Lineage (NCBI taxonomy): Eukaryota > Metazoa > Chordata > Aves > Psittaciformes > Psittacidae > Amazona > Amazona ochrocephala. The sequence continues at coordinate 26,026,556 of CM077879.1, forward strand.
AGTTTAGATTTGTGTTACTGATACATATTTTTCTTAACCCATATTTAACTAACTGAAAATTTAAGTTAATTTTAGAATACTGTTAAACTACTAAACAGATCAAGGCAGGTCTGCTTTTTCAGAGTAAAGTAGGTCTGCTGTTCATTAATCCAATCCAAATGTGTGATATAATGCCATTTTATACACGGCATCTATGAAATGTTAGATCCTTTTCTCTGAGATAGATGAAAACACTGTGAATTAAATATATCTAACATAGTTTAATTACACATTTCCGTTCAGTTGTTAATCCTGATTTTTATTGGTCTCCAGTACCTGCTTTAGTGCTTAGCTTCTTATGTGGGACAGCAATTTAACAAGTCTGGGTTGGCATCAGTGTGTTTGCTGCTTTTTCTGTATAGGAATGTGTGAAGGTGACTGCAATGGTGGGACTCAGAAACAGCAAAGACTTCCCTTCTGATTCCTTCTTAGTTTCTAAGGAAGACAAGGGAGAAAACCTGTTTTGAAAGGGGGAATCTAAGGAGAGCAGAAAAAGGGGAGCTGAATTAATGTAACCAGGAATATTGGCCAGCATATTTTTTTCCGTAAATCTTCCTCTTAGTTCCTGCTATTCCCAGCTTTTCACTTCTCCAGATCCTGTAAAATCCATGACTGTCACATCCAGAGGACATGATGCTGATTTCCTGACTCTCGCCTGCGTGCATACTTGACCGAGAACCTTACCACTTCACATATGTTTGATGAGGGCTGAAGGAGGTGGCATTGCACATAGCTTTCATGTTGAAGCTGCATCTTTTCTTGTTTACAGGTTCACTGAAATAAAACCAGGCTGCCTGAAAGTCATGCTGAATTGAAGGGCTGTCGAGAAGAGGAATACAGAAACTGAGGTGTCAGATCACAGCTAAGAACTTTTTGAACAACCGCAATAGTATTTTGTAATCTGTTTTAAAGGATGATATTTTATTAGAAATGGTCTCAATTTGCAGCAAGTGTTTTTTGTCAGTGTGTTTCCAAGAAAATTTTTGTGTGGAATGGATGCTTTTTTGAACCTGCAGAAAGAAGGCACTCACAGGATTTGAAGTCTTGGGAACGCAGATTAAGAATTCTGCTGAGCAGTACACGATGTTTTAAAGGGAAGTTAAGGTACAGTTTCTAAATGTAAGTGTCTTCTCGGTGTACCCAGGCTAAGTCACCTGACCCTCGCACAGTTTAACTGCTGTAGATTCTATGCTTTTACAACATAGTATTTTGTATGAAGTTATTTTGTGATTCAGAACTTTGTGCTAAACCCTTGAGAAGAGCACAGGGGAGATGGGAACTGGGCAACTACTGATATTTCAAATCCAGTTACAGCTGAGTGCTAAATATTTCCAGGTTTTTTCAAAAGTCTAATGACTTTTTAGTGATTATTTTGTGATGGGTTGACCAGTTCTGTTGTCCTTTTTCCATTTTAAACTCCTCCAGATACTGATGGATGTTGCATATAAAGAACTGTGCATTAAGACCAGCTGGGAGTTTGGCAATTTTGTAGGCTTACTGTGATCTCTTAAAGGGAAAAGTACAACACTGTAGTTCAATCTCTACTTTCACATAGCTAATACTGTAATTTTACAGTATTTATGCAGGAGATGCCCTTAACTTTTCTCAAAATCTACTGGACTAAAAGCTTTTCTTCCTTGATGGCTTTTTAAATGGATCAAAATGAGTACTGTTTCACTTTACAGTTGTATAATAGTGACGTGTCTTCATTCTATGTGTATTTAATTTGGTTATTTCCTTGTAGAAAATATGATTGTCAGTGAGACATTTTAAATGTATTTTTAACATCGAAGTCAATGCTAATACTACAGTAGTAATTGCCTAACTGGAAAGTCTGGGAACACAAAAGTTATTCTATTGGTGGTGGTGTTGCATCAGCATCTGGAAATACCATGTAAAAAAGCAAAACAACGCCAAACACCAAACACTCCCCCCCCATTTAAATATAAACATCAGTATTGTGGCAGTGTTTCCAGTAAGCAATCAAAAACTTTTTAAGTAGAAATATCTTCTAGCATGCATTACTATTTTCATTTACGTCTTTGCCTCTTGAAAGGCGTACAAATTTTTGTTGTAAGGCTTTTTCAGAAACAGGTATGGGTTGTGTGTTAGGAGCAATACTAACAGGTTAAGGATTAAGGGGAGGATTTATTCATTTTAAACCACTTTTGCAGTCATTTTTATCCAGGAACTACATGCATACAGAATTTGTGTTTGAATCCGTATATGTGTGCAAGTTCTGCCATTTGTGTGCATGAGTAGTAATAAGCAAGGAACTTCTGTGAGAACAGCTGTGCACATAAATAGGTTTCGCTTGAAAATGTGTCTAAGTTGCTGACAAACTGAAAGACATGATGTTTCCAAAATATCTGTATTTACTGTAATATATACACAGTGAATGCAATGTACACTTAAAAATGAGTTTGTCATGCTTCAACAGATACAATAATCTTTTCATGGTGACTTCAAGTGGAAGAATTGCTTGAATAGTATTTAATCAAAGGGACTTTTACTGGAATAATAGTAATAATATTTTTTGAGGTACTTAGTTCATCTGAATCATGTCCTTTCTCTTTTTCTTTCTCTCTGGGTTGCTCATGTAACCAGTAGGTAAAATACAAAAAAGTCTGTGCTCCACAAACAGCATTAGCAGAGCCGTTTCTCCCACTGCGCGAACTCCTGTGCAGTGAAGTCTGTGCTCCACCCTCTTTGACAGTGGCTAAATGGACTGAGCTGTCGCTTAGGCACTTGAACTTGAGACAGCAGTTCAGACTATAAGCAGTCCAGGAGTGCAGATGCTAGAATTGCCTCAGCGAACTTAGGATCTTTCTTTCGGACCAAGGAACTTCCTTCTGCTACTGAACAGGTTTTCCTTGGTGCTACTGTTTATACCGAATGGAGATTCAGCTTTCTGGGGCAAGTCTTTAAAGTGGAGTCCCTGTTGTTTGGCTCGGGGGGCTGAGTTGCCTAGCCAGTGTATGCTCAGAAGTGGTGTGTGTTGAGTTGCTGGATGCCCAAGCCCTACAGTGATGTGGTTGTAAACAGGGAAGTGGCAACACTTTGTCTGGTTTGAGAGGGGGTCTGGTTCACTCAGCACATTCACACCTTTCCTGACATGAGCAAAGACAGCTTAGACTGCAGCTCAAAAGACAAGCAGAAAGAGTTGTTGTCATGCCCATCTGTTCATAATCTAGTTGTTGACAAGTTTACCCTGGAGATAAGAAACACAGCTTTTTACCTGCCTCTGGTTTAGCAAAGGGATGGTGATGAAGTTGCACTCTCACTTCCCCAGAAAATGTATGACCAGTGTGCTCAGGGGTATTCTTGAAGTCGCCGCTTCCCAAGCCTCTTCCAAAGTCATTACTGCAAGATAAAATGCACAATCAAGGGGACAAAAGAGATTAAAGACTAAAAAATGTATAAACCTATAGTCTGGAAGAGGATTAGAACTCTGCAGAAAAGGAGGTTCAGTGTACTTCCATATTATTTTTTCATCTCTTAGACCTATTTGGATAAATGCATAAAAATGTTCAGGGCAAAACCTCAGCTACACCCATTACTAGGAGAGTTTTTCTCCAGTCTGTCAAAGTCAGCAGAGGAGTATATAGCTTAAGAGCAATTTGAAGTGCTTCTTGCTCTCCTTCTCTCCGTTGTCCTTTTGGGTACAGGTTGAGGTTCACTAAGGTACTCTGAATACCCTGCGTGGTTATAGATTGATCATTCACCTGTTAAAAGTTGTTTGATCACAGGCTGAGCTTAATGGAAGATGATGGTTTAAATTCATTAACATGGGCACTGACTGAAGTGATCAACTTTGTTGAAGTTAGTGACAGAGCCTTTATCGGCTTCGACAACTCAGGGTGAGTCATTGCAGTTCCAGCTCAGAGGAAATATAATGAGCTCAGCCTTTTTCTTCCATATGATCTTGAGCATGTGCTTAGAAGCTGTGCTGAGCTGGATACACAGTGGAGCAGAAGATCAGTGCACAGAGAGAAAGTAAGTAGGATTTTATTAGTAAGGATCTCCATGCCTTCAGCTACTTGCCAAACTGTCCAGAAAAAAAACACTGGACTTCTTGTATTTCTTTGACTGTTCTATAATGTACAGTGGATGAATTATATAAAATATAATTGTTTCAAAGTGATATTTCAAAGTAGGTTACATTTTAGAACTTTCAGCCTGATGTCTTTTGCAATTACATCAGTGAGAATCCTGAGGTATTGTGTAACTTCTATATCATCATCTTATACTTTTAATTAAAATAGCACTTAACAGTATTGCCACCAGCACTCTGAAATAACTTGTGACTGTTAAAATACCAATTTTGTGTACCACTTTTTATCCTGTTCTTCAACAGCATGTGGTCTTGATGACTGGTAGCTTTTAATACATGACTTCGGGTTCTTTTTTGCGAAACATTTTAACCTTTATCCCAATTTTTCATTTAGGAAACTTGTCTTTTTTTTTTTTTTTTGAGTGTGTGTGTATATATATATATAAATATATATATACACACAAAATTTAATATTGTGCTAGTATTGATGCATCATAGTGAATTAAAAAACAAAGACCCAGAGGTGCAATGAATAAAATTCTCCTGAGTAATGTGTTTAAAAATATGTTGATTGTGAAAGTAGTGGGGCAAAAGTTATCTTTTAAAAGCAGATTTCAAGATACCTTGGCAATACCTTAATGACTTTTGCTTTTAAAAGTATGTGGTACAATTGTATTTACACTTAATGTTTTTGTAGGCCTGTTGAAGGACACCTCAGGCGAAGTTTAACTGGCATTTTTTTTGTGGCTGTTGGAAACCGTTGTGACCTGGGAATTCCCATTTAAACAATGTCCAGATGCTCTAGTCAAAACCTAGAACATCACTAGAGCTAGAACATCTGGAACATTACTGTTGTGAGCATGTGGAATGTCAGTGAAGATCTTGTAGGCTTAGCAGAACATGTACTCTTACAGTTTTACTTGAGGAGGTGAAAAGTAACCACATTGTTACTTGCCACAAAGTGTGGTGGGTAGACAAGAAAATAATTTAGTTGCTAATAATGGCCAAGAGGGATCATCATAAATGTAACATGAGAAATTATGCATAGACTGTATATTACTGATGCTTATGTCTTCAAATGCAGTTCACATTTCCAGAACACTATTGTGCTCTTTGTGGAGCCAAGGAAAGGATAGAGTATCAGCACTGTAACAAAGAAGAGTTTGTCGGCTTACCACAATTCCCGAGTACCATGTTCTCTTAGAAAAGCCCACACAAAGCCCAATGTTCTTGCTATTTCAGCTAAATAAACTCTGCAGAGGATTAAATGACTATATGCGAATATGCATGTGAAAAGACCTAGTATTGCAGCTACCAGTTGTAAAAGTTCTTAGGACCAGTACCTTGGAAAGATACAAATGTCTATTTTTAAATTGAAATTAAAAAATGCTTTTTTATTTGTATACAGTTGTAATTTTGCTGTTAACTGTAACTTTCATTTTTTACTGAAATACAGTTTTGTAATTTGCATTTAAAATTTCTGATGTGAAAAAGATTTACAAAATCTAGTTTAATAAAGGATTTTTGCCACAAGTGTAGCCTTCTGTCTTTCCTTGGAAGACTACGTCTCAGCTTGTGACAAATTTTGTCAAATACTAGTCTTGGAGTTCTGCATGAAAGCCACTTGCCTTGACTTCAGTTTACCATCTGTAGGGAGATGAAGCAACCATCTGTGGGCATGAAGAGGAACAGATTTGTGGCCTGATTTTAAGTGTTGTGAGTGGGCGCTGAATGCTCACATTACTGAAAATGAGGGTCATGGTTTCAGATTTTTTTGGCCTGAAGATGCTGAAGAAATGCTGTTCAGGCCTAGCTTGTCTTGTGGGAGAGTGAGGGAGTGGTGTGTGTCAAGGGGAGGGGGAGTTATGGCCACTGGCAAGAGGAGAGTTTGCGGGAGGGAAATGTTCTGGATAGACCTCATTTAGCAAGACCCCATGGGTCAGCTCCTTAGGAAGCACCATCTCTATATCATTGTGGATTCAGAGCTAGTAAGCCTGGCTTTTCCCAAGCCTACTCTGTGCAGATCAAGTGAGGTTTTTGTGTGTCATGTTCCTGAAAGTGTGTGGAAAGACATACGAGAGCAAAGTGCTGGCTAGAGTCCAGCCTGTTTTATTAGCTCAGGTTGAGGACAACTGACTTTAACCCAAGTTAACTCCTGCAGAATCATTCCTATGACTTCAGTGCCTTGTAGCTTGGACAGACTGCAGAAAGAACCCAGGCTTCTGCGTTCTGCAAAGCCCTAACTAACAAGCTGTTTAAGAGAGCAGGGAAAACAAGTTTGGGGAACACTTGGAAGTTTAGCAGATGCTGGCTTAAATCTGAGGTGGCTTATTCTGAGCCACAGCTACTAGACCACAGAATTGGCAAACGTCTGGTTGGTTGTGTGCTCCTTACTCCTTAGGACTCCCTGCTCTGTCAGGGTGGCTCAAGGTACATCTTGGGGTTCAATCTCTCAAATTGCGATGTTTTAAAATGGAGGTACTGCTACTAGAGTTGCTTTCTTTGTGGAGGCAGGACAGTTGTTCATCGTGGAGACCCAGCGTTACTCCTGTCCTTGCTAACACCGTTCATCCTGAGTCACCCACCAGCTTCTGTTGCAGTCCATGCCCTTATTTCCCTTCTGTGCTGGGCTAGCTCTGAGCGACATCGTGCTTGCAGCTGGGAGCAGGCTTGCAGCTGGGAGCTTGCTCCGGCACTGAGAATTTCTGAGAGCCCTTCTCCCTGTTTAAAAGTGGGAAATGGAGTATTTTAGTCTGTCCTTACCTAGCAAAATGATTTGAACTTTAAGGCTGAAAATTGAAGTGTGGTAAAATAAAAATATGGCCTGAGGCAAACAGAAAATTTCAGCCCAGATCGTTAAACTATAATTGAACATTGTGTCTGTTGGTGGAACACATTGGGTAGCTCGACAATAGGTGGTGCCCTTGCCAATGGCATCGAGTGATGGTGGCAGCAGCTTTTAGCATGCCAGCATCACAGCTGTTGTTTCTCTGTATGACATGTACTAAAGGATGTTATTACACATCACGTGCTGTTCGTTTCTTCCTTGGAGGGAAAATACTGTATTCGGAGTATTGTTCTGGTGTCTTCTTTTTTGTTCTTTACAGATGGGTGGGGTAGAGTTTTGTTTTCAAAATCTACTTACTTCTCTGTGCTAAAGACAGGGAAGACAAGTTCATTTTTATGCTCAGATTTGGAGGTGGTAACATTGGGGTTTCTGCTCTAGCTAACCTGGTTTGCTTTTTATAGTTTAGTTGTCTGGATGCATGGACGAATCAGTCTGTTTGGAGACTGACACAAAGATGTGCTGTTTGTTAAAGTCCTGTCCCACTGTGTGTGTTGGTGGTGGCACAGTGTCTTCTTGAAAACGCTCATGGGGAAGGATCCTCTTGATGTTGCTTGACCTTGTGCATCACGGGACCTGGCTGGGTTAGCAATGGCTTTGCAGTACTTGCCATCATTCATTCTGCAGGACAGGTCAGAAGATAAGATTTCCTTCTTCCAATAGCCTGAGAGGGCTTCTACAAGGATTTGGGACATGCTGTCTTTGGAGGATTAGCTCAAAGAGCTGTTCCCATGAGCAGGGCTCTTGTTTGTCCTGAATGACAGTTTGGAGCTTTGGAGGATCCACAAATCTTTACTAGCCCTGGGCCTATCTACCCTGTGTCCCTGAGTGCTGGAGAGCTGAATGAGGTCTGCAGCCTTTCTCAGTGGAAAACACATCAGGAAGATGGTGAGGAAATCGATGGGGCACAGAGGTACTCTGCAAGCTGTAAGAATCTTAAGAGAGAAACTCTATGGAGGCACGTGGATGGGCCACATCTGAGGGGCACAATGCCAGGTGCAGGCACAGGCCCTGAACGAGCTGTGGGGAGGGCTGGCTAATGGATCCAGATCAGTACCAAGGAAGTGCTGTGATGTAGAAAGTCCTATTACAGCATGAGGGGCTTTATGCTGGAGGATGGATGGTGGCATGGAGCAGGGGCATGCCAGTGAATGGAGAGGATGGCAAACACCAGAAGGGATCTGCAAAAGCTGGTAGGGGAAGGTGTGGTGTGGCGGGTGGGCAGTGCAGAGGTATCTGGGAGACCCTGAGGTGCTGCAGGACTGTGTAGTAAGGTACCATGCATGGATGGGGTGCTACTGCTAGGGCAGCCTATTCCATCAGCTCCAGCAGAGCAGTGCTGGTGCATCTAAACCAGCATCTCCAAGCTGACTCTGGGATGTGCCATTCAGAGGTGTTGTTCTGGTAGGGCTCAACATCCTGTGCGCGACTTGTTTTGTACTGTGCTCAGGTTTTGGGGTTTCTTTTAGCTCTGTGCAGCTTTCATATTTTAAAAATGCTACAGATCTTTCTCTTGATAGAGACAAAAACTGTGTTGCAGACTTCGGGGGTAGGATGGGAGGGCTTGCAGGTTTGGTAGCTTTTTGGCAAAAAACTGGGGCTTTTGGCATCAATTCCGTGGTGGACATTTAGGCAATCCCTGCCGCTTCATGGTTTGAAAAAGCAGCCATGTATCCCCAGTGCCATCAGCATTCCCCATGGCCTGAGCCCCCTGTGCTGTCGCGCTGTGTGATCTTCAACTCAAGCTGTGGAAACAGAAAGGGCTGAGGGGAAGCACAGGATAAAAGCCACCATCTTGTTCAAAGCTGGTTTGTGCCCTCTGTCATGGCACTGAGCCTAAAACTAGATTTGTGTACTCCCTGTGAGTAGGGAATGCTGTATCATATGGTTCAGGAGACATCTTACATGACTGGGAGCGCTAAAATAATAGTATACGTAGTAAATGGTGATGCATTTCTTCTATGTGATCAGGTTGTGGTATCTAACTTTGGGCAGTAGCACATTGCACTGTGGTATGCTGCTATGAGAACTGCTCTTTCTACAAGCTTCGTAAGCAGCTGTATGGGTGATTATTATTTTTGTGTTATCCTGAGAAACAGGACCCTCCTTCTTACACACCTATGGCTGGTTATTCACGCTGGACTGGAGAGCAAGCAACGGAAATCCTCTGCCGACACCGCACATCTAATCAATTTGGCCTGTAAATGGAGGAATGATAGTCCTGGCAAGCCATGCTATGGGAGCTCTGTGTAACAGTCTTTGCTCTGGTGGCTAACTCACAAGGCATTGCCTTGGATTCCCACCTCTAAGTCAGGGTGAAAACAGTCTTCCTCACCTGTGTGTCCTTCTTGCCTTTCCACATTATCCCTTTTTACTGTCTTGCAGTGCCATACAGGCAAGCCACGGGTAACCGGAAGTTTCAGCTTTTTGGTGCTTATCAAGATAGCGATGTAAATCTCGGTACGCTTCAGAGGGAACAGAATGCCCCTGGAGGGATGGTGTACCCTGCCTGGCAGGGGGCTTTCCCCAGAGAGGGCTTTGGGAGCAATTCAGGGCATCTGCATCCGGCTCCTTTTCTGACCCTTCTTCTGGGGAAACATTTCCATGTTTGTGGAGTAGAAATGATCAACTGGCTGGTAAAGCGGGGAGCCTGAGACTGCGTGGTGTGACCGTCCCCATGTTCAGAATGGGAGGAAGTGGGAAGAACACATTCAAAACCCACTGCTGCCTTCACCTTGCGGGTTTTCCCAGGAGGACCTCCAATGGCTGCTGACTGTGCTGGGGCAGGAGGCCCGCTCTGTGCTGGCGTGTGTTTCCCTGACCAGAGAACCCAGCGACAGGGCAGTGCTGTGGGAGGTGCTAGGGGTGCCCGGGAGCTGTGTACTGGTCTTGTCAACATTGCTCTTGTTAAGCTGCCCCGAGCACTGTCGTGGGGCGCAGTGCCACCGCCATGGTGGCACCTGGGGGTGCTGGTGGCAGGGAAGGGGGAGCCGCGGGCTGGGGGCTGGTGAGAAAAGCTGCTTCCTCCAGCACTTCCCTGCTGTGACAGAGCTCAGCTCTGCCCTCCCCGGCAGGATGAGAGGAGGAACCAGCGTTTCCTCAGCACTTCTGGCCTCTGTCAGCGCTTCCTGTCTGGGGCAGCAGTGCCGGGGAGCACCCGGGCAAGGCCTGGGTGTGCGCGGGAAGCTGACCCGGCCCTGAAGCCATGGAGTAGCCTCGTGTTGCATGTGAGTTCACAGAGAAAACCACCGCAGCCTCCTGCACAGTCTCAGCAAAGCCACTGGGATTGTTTCTGCATTAAATCCAGATGGGGAAGGAAGTGTGAAGGTCCCCGGGGGCAGAAAACATTGCAGAAGTCAGACAATCTACAGAAACAGATGTGTTCTTGCACGTTATGCGTGTGGAAGTGTTTGCCGGCAGGACAGGGCTGCCCTCAGAGCCCAGGGCTGCTGCATGGGGCCTGCCCGCCCCTGCCTGGACCCTCCTTCACCTGCCCCGCAGCCCTGTCGTCACCACATCCCCACCGCAGGCAGCCTGCCTGCTGCTCCTGCCCTCTCCCTGCCAGCTCCGGGGCTGCGTGGCTGCTCTGTGCTCCTCGGCGCAAGCATCTCCTAAGAGCTCCAGCAAACAACAGCGGGCGAATGCAGAAGGAGCCTTGTTCCCTCAGTAGGGTGGATGGGTATTTTGGGAACTGGTACCTGATTTGCGGGAAAAAGATTGTCTTTGTTCTCAGTGGTGTGGCTGCTTTTATGCTAGGCTGCCTCAGAACCACAGACAGGGATGTTAAGTAACCCTCAGCGCAGTCCCTAAGCACACTTCCCTTTCAAGAAAAGGGAAGTAGGTTTTTGTATTGCTCTGGAAGAAAATACTTCCCATACATTGTCCTGACCGCCAGCTCTGCACTGGCGTCACAGGAGGAATAGCTCTAGGAAGTGAGCACACCGGTTTCTGCTTATCAGCATCAAGAAAGAAATACATGTAAATTTTGTCACACAGCATACGCTGCTGGCTTTCTCCAAATCCGTCCAAGCCAGTGGTCCAAGCACTGAGCTGATCTCAAGAGGAATACCCCAGAGAAACAGCAAACCAGTTACACAAACACAGCAGGAGAACTTAAAACGTAGTGAAGAGTCGTTCTGGAGTTAAGACTGCAGAAGGCTGTGGTTTCAAAAGTGAGGAATCTCAGCCTGGCCTGTCTGCACAACTGCATGGGTTTCATGTAAATAACAGAGCGATATCAGTCTTGAAAAGAGGCTGGATAAATGTAGATGCTCACACCCACATCTTAGCCCCAAACCAATCATTTGCAAAACCCCGGGTTCTCTTTTGGGCCTGAGAGGTCTGTGCTGCTCAGGCATGCCCAGGTCTGAGTCACTCTGTGCCTTGCATCCATCTCAGCACTGTTTGCACCCTGAAACTGGATGGCTCAGGGCCAAATCCCACGGAGCAGGGGTAGTTGGAGGGCTGTTCTGTGGCCACGTGAAGCATAGGGCCAGGCTATCACTGAAGGCAGCTCCGTTTCTGTGTTGCAGGGGGTCAGATCTGCTTTTGCAGGGCAGGTCCTTGACCAGCTCTACCTGCTAAGTATGCTGGTAGTGCCCAGGCTGTGGCTGGCCCATGCTGCCCCTCTGCCTCCCAATGGCCCTTGCATGGTCTTGCTGGAGGTCTTTGACTCGCCGCCCTCTGAAGACCCTATTCCTGCCCACACAGTGTGTTGGGAACCCACCTCGTGCTAAGTTTTGAATTCTGTTTCATCACCACATGCTGCGGTTTTGTGCCATTGCAGTACCAAAACTGGGGGTACTGCCACTGCATTAGCCTGCTGAAGAACCAGAGCCTAAATTCATCCAGGCAATGTAATTAATAGTGTGAGAGTTTTACTATATCCATGTAAGAACTGCTTGTGAAATGGCATTTTCATTTCCGCTTTCAGATTAGTTCTCTGGCAATGAGTAATGCCGCACAAGTTGCTGTGCCCACTCTACTTGAGAGACTTTAGCAGTGTTCTTTGCTGCGTTGAGAGGAAGCCTTCCTTTCTCTGAGGTATCTGTTTCTGGGAAGGGAGTGCTTTCAGCCCCCTGTTGAAAAGTGTCTGGGCAACCTACCTGATTTTCCCTGTCCAGTAAAGTCTTTTGAGGATCCCCCTCAGCAAAGGGAAAGCAAACAGCTACATCCCAGTTTTCCTAAACACACAGCTGGCATGTTGACCACATTTTTCCTGCCTCCCTTTGAAAATATTAGCAAAAAAGAATTAGGCTCATTCTTCTGCAAAATAAGCACACTTCTTTTGTGATGTTTGTATTTCTGCTGCATGGTCTAGACATCAGCAACAATTAGCTTTATTTTGTCTTAATATAATGATCATCTAGTACAGGAGAAAGGCTTGTAGGGCTAAATACAATGGGTACCAAGATTGTCGTGATTTACTTCCTGAGCATTGTGCATATTTGGGCCAAACCAAAATCAGAGCTGAGTGAACCTGAGAATAAAAAGGAAATCAGTTAGGGGGGACAGGAATAGCTTCCTTCCTTGATCTTAATCCCTTCCTAATGTCAGCAGCCTGCCGGTTTCTCTGAATGAGACAGAAATCAGTGGATTAAGAGACAAATTGACCTTCACTGTAAACTGGCACATGACTTTACATGACAAAGCCCTGGATAATGTTATTTTACATAATAGATCATAAACCCGTAGTTACTTGAGGTTTAATACTTATTTTTTGCTGTCAACTTAATTTTCAATGCAAAAATAATTTGCAGCCCTCCACTCCACCCCATGAATATTTTCCACAACAAAGTATTTGTTTCTGAAAGTCCCAGGTAATGACTCATACTGAGTTAAAAAAAAAGGAGAAGCAACGTCTTTTTTAATGTATTAACAATATTCTCTCACAGTCAGATGTTCCCCTTCACTGCACAGCATGAAGAGGTGAAAAGGAGCAGAAAAAATGCAGTTAGAAAAGGGGAAAAAAGCAAAGATCAACAGAAACTTGTGAGGCTGCAATATTACACCTAACTTTGGAATTGGCTGCGTGTTGTGCGGGCAGTGTGGAGTTGAGAGTCTCTTTGTGGAGTTCCAGATCACGAGGAAGTGAAGTCATGGAGCAAGCGCATGAAGCATATGCATCCCTAAGAAAGGTCCTGGGTTTTTATTAAAAAAACCCCGAAAGAATGGAAGAAGCAAAAATAAATCTGACATTCAACTATTTTGGGGAAGTTGTTGGGTCAAGATGCTCCAGGAAGCACAGCGGAGGGAAATGGATGGAAATCAAGACATTGTCCAAACACGTTTCTTATTCTGCAGTCTTGGTGTTTTGCTGAGCTCACTCGATTCAGAAGTTGTTTATGAAGTATTTTACAGATGGATGTGCTCTTTATCCAAAATGCAAACTGCCTAGCCAGGGGGCCTCACATCTGGATTAGTCTGCAGTTCAAAACAGAAAGCAGTAGTTGCATTTTTAAGCAGCTGCTATCTGTAGCAGACCTAAAATGGGTGATGATCACCAAAGACATTTATATCAATATAATTTGCAAATGAAATTTATTTCTCTATTTCTGACAAGCCACAGCTTTCTGGTGGAAACGTTTCAGAATGTTTGGGTGTCTGATTTTCTTTATCACTATCACAGTGGAAACTTAACTGCCTGGTTGCATGCACTGGTATTGGGAAACCCAAACCTGGTCAAAAACAGAAGAATACATGTTTAATGTGAAAATTAAGTAGCACAAGTTCTCACATAAACTGATAATACGCCGAAGCCCCTTATCCAAAATCTTGTCTCAAACTAAAAGAAAGAGTGAAGCTTTTAAGAAGATAGTATTCCAGAAATGCCTTCTGTGAGCCAGCCTTTCTTACCCTAACCGCTGTTGATAATTAACTTAATTAATTTCATGTCATAGGGGAAAGAAACAAGAGAAGGCTGCGTGGAGACCTCATAGCAGCCTTCCAATACCTGAAGGGGGCCTATAGGGATGCTGGGGAGGGACTCTTCATTAGGGACTGTGGTGAGAGGACAAGGGGTAATGGGTTTAAACTTAAACAGGGGAGGTTTAGATTGGATCTGAGGAAGAAATTCTTTACTGTGAGGGTGGTGGGGCCCTGGAATGGGTTGCCCAGGGAGGTTGTGGATGCTTCATCCCTGGCGGCGTTCAAGGTGGGGTTGGACATAGCCTTGGATGGCATGGTTTAGTGGGAGGTGTCCCTGCCCATGGCAGGGGGATTGGAACTCGATGATCTTGAGGTCCTTTCCAAGCCTAACTGTGAAGCACTGTTCTGCAAGCTTTGTATCAGCAGGTTTACAGTGTGTTTACACAGGTTATAGTCAGCAGCTACTTGTATTTTTGGCACAGACTGCCTTTCATTTACACATAAATTATCTTTTTGTTTGCTTTTTGCTTTATCTGTAATTTATCCTGTTGGTTTTTAATCATTTTTGGAAGTGGTGAGACTTTTTCTTGGAATGCATTGTACTGTCATAACGTTAATGTGGACAAATTCGCTAGCTGTCTTCAAAGAGCTCGCATCCTGCAAGGAGCACACAATGCATGGCTTTAGATATGGATCAGGCAGCCTGTTCCTACTGCTTCATGGCTAGAGATGGTCTAAGAACGGTGAAATAGCTTCACTGAGCCCAAAATATTTTCTGAAAAGGACTTGGGTTCCATTTCTCTGCCTCCCAAGCTGGTTTCAAGGCTGCTGAGAAACCCACTGCTGATGCCTCTGACTGAGCAGCAGACAGCCCTCTGTGCTTGTCATCAGGGTCTCTCATGTTCAGCTCTGGGGCAGCTCTCCTGCTGTGCCAGCAGTCTTGGGCTGCTTCAGGAGTATGGAACCGGAATGCCCTCCCTGCAGTCCAATTACCTGATCATCCAAAAAGGACAACCTCCTTTGCTTCCAGCTCCTGGAGCACAGACCATAGACCTGGCACTTAAAATCCCGAACCTGTCATCAGAGCTTTGCTTTCAGTGCTGTGGTAGAAAGCTGGAAGTGATGAGAGTCTGGCCAGCTCCAGTTGTCTGTGCTGGGAAAGGGAGGAATCTCCACACCTGTGGTGCTTTCTCCAGCTCGGTGTCCTTATGCTGGTGGAAGAGAGGACAAGTGTGCTAGTGAAATGATCCTGGTCAATCCTAAACAATGCTACCGGGGAATCCTCACTGAATTATGAAAAACCCCTATAAACCAGTGTTGAAACAGCCCAAAAGTGCCTGCCTTGAGTTTTGCACAAGGTCAACTAAGCATGTTTTTTTTAAAGTCAGGGCCATATTCCAGCTTGCATGAAAATATCCCATCTCATTCATGCTACTGGAGTGTGAATTGCACATAGCACTGCCGGGCAGTTGTTGATCTGCTCCTTTTCTCCTAGCGTGTATAGGATAGCATAGCATGGGCTGTGCTATGCTGTTAGGCACTGCAGCAGAGAGGAGGCAGCTGTAGGAGCAGCAGAGTGCAAAGCGAAAGCTTTCTGCAGCCTGGAGGTTTTGCCCTCCTCCTCCATCTTCAAGGTTTTTACATCTGCTCCCATAGTCACCAGAGAGAAAGATACATACACTCATATGCCAACCCACAACAAAACCCACACAGCAGAGCTGAGGAGCTGTCACCCGGAAGCTGACTTACCCTAAACTACTCTGCTATTTCTCATCACACTACATCTGGGTCTGCTGTCACTGCCGCGTCTGGATGAGCTAGACCAGGTTGCCAGCACTAGTTTGGCCTGGATGTGCAGTGGTCTCTGGTCACCTCTTGAGGTTTTGTTTTGTTTTGTTTTTTTTGCCTCTCAATAACATAATTGTTCTGATCTGCTGGAAAAGAAGTCCATCCGAAACAGCCAAGAGCACAGAACACCACTCTTCTTTCTTTTCTTCCCCTATCTCGCCTAGAAGAGTTGATTTCCGTAACGTTTATTTCCAACAGCCGCTTTCAGCTTCCTGCATCTGGTGAGTTCTTTGCATTTTCTTTTTTCTTCCTAAAAGTCTCAATGTGAATTGATATTCTTTATCAAATTCAGTATCTTTAGTTTTACTTTTACTAATAAGTTTGTGAAATTGATTCACATAATCAGTTTTACTTTTAATACCATTTTTTAATTACTCAGTATTGTGATAACCTGTTAAATGGTGGTCTAATCCTGCCTACGTCTCATACAATATGTTCCAGAGTTTGTTTCCACCTGAGTGTAAAAAGGCCTTGTATAAAAGTAGAAAGAGGGGTGTGATGTGCTGTGCCATGCTAGTATTTTCCATGTTAACTGATGTAAGAAAAAAGAGAGATGAGAATTACTTTAAAGATGGTGGCCTGATTCTGACCACCTTTGCTGTTGTATGAATTGCGAACCCATAAGAGATAAGAATGTGTAAACCTGCAACACCTCAAAGGATGCTTTCTTCCCCATTTGTGAGGCACATCATAGTTATAACTGTTTTGCTTCATCTTAAATGTCCCCAAGCAAATTTTGGTGAAGATTTTATGGTAGGAATTTGAGAAAGGTGAAATTAGGTTCTTAAGGGCTGAAGTGAGATTGAAGATATTTTTAATTTGCCAACATATCTGTCGCTGGCTCTGGTTCTAGCAGCTGCGTGGCCCTGCTGTCTCTAACAAGTGTGTCTACCACCTTCTAAGATGGAAGGGTTTTGTTTGCTGTCTGAATGGCCGCGGCTGTAACTCTTTGCTTTCATCTCACCCCACGTCTTCTTCTCCTCTGCATTCTGAGCCATCCATGGCATGTTCTTGGTGTGGAATCCCTTGAGGAGCAGTATGTATCTGTGCACACCTATGCACACCCATTTCCAGATTTTGCTTCCAAAACCTCCGTATTACGATGCTTTAGTGGTGGTGGAATGTCTTGTCACATTGCCAGTGAGAGGTAGTTAATCTAAAAGATGAATGAGGAGGAAGCACATGGAGGTGGGAACCATCGCTCTGATGCAGTTGCCACAAAAAGTCTGAACATGGCTTTAAGATTTTGTAATTTCTCCTTTCAGCCGTGTTTTCACCTGTGGATGGGGCAAGAGTGTGGCTGTGACGTCTGGAGGAGGCTAGCTTTAACCCAGGATTTACCCTGAAGAAAATACTTGCAGAAGAAAAAGGTAGGATAAATGAGACTTAGTTGTTAGCAGGCACATCTGCCAGCATTTTTTTGGTGTACATGCCCATCTGGTGCTGCTGTCAGAATAAGGTGGGTTTGTGCATTGCACTGTGCTGCTTGGTATTCAACGTTTCCCAAACCCACCATTGAGACTAGTGGGTGTTTACAGACATTCCAGTAGAAAAGACCATGCACATATACTTAATTAACTTTAGAATGAGGTTTAATCTAATTTTTCAGAGACAGATCTGATGACATAGTCATACAAGAGAAGTCAAGTTTACCAGAGAAAGTGGGTACAGACTTGATGTGAATACCATGTTTGAGACTTGGGCAGCAGCTGCAGGATAAAAAACCCCACGTGTGCTTGCTTCCTGCTAAATTGAGAGAGTAGGCCTTGATGGGGCCCAATACCAAGTTTTATATTCACTCGATTAGGTGTTGCAAAGCAGGAAAAATAATAGTTTTGTATTTCTGGTGAATCTGTGGTTTTGTAAGTAATCTGTACTTACTAAGTTGCAGAGCAAAGAATTAACATTTTAAAAATGGGCTTGATTTTCACGTATAGCAAGACATAAATTCACAGTGCATCAGCAGGGCAAAGTCGCTGCAAATTCCTGCCATATAATCCCACTTCAAGCGAATTTTACCATGCCAAAGCAGCATGGGATGGTCCCATGTCAGAAGAGCATCAAGCCTCACGTGATTGCCTATATCAGAGGACAGTCCCTATATCTACACACATCATTGTAAAACCACAAAGTTGGAACTACATTTCCAGAAAGTTCCTAAAAATACTCTTCCAGCCTGGTGACCAGCTTTCTCAATAAAGTGTTTATATGTAGGACTTTAATAGATTCTGGCTCAGCTGCTCCATTGGGAGTGTGAATTTGGGGATGAAATGAAAGCGCTTTCCCTTCTGTGTAAATCCAGCAACCAGGAGACTGATGCAGAAGTCTCATCAATTGGTAACAGCTGCCGGTGCCAGTGATATCAGGGAGGCAATCTCTTGTACAGCATGGGGCAGTCATATAAATCTTTAAAGATGTCGGTGGATGCTTTGCAGTATGCCCAGAGCTCACAGGAAATGAGCAGAAGTCGTGGTGGCAGTCTAGCAGGTTGCGCCACTGGCCTATCTTGGAGAGCAGCAGGTCTGCACCAGCTGCAGCTCCTGAGAAACTTTTCTTGGTGACTCGTTCTGATAAATAATTGGGAGGACACCCAGGCGAGGAGATGAAATTCTGCTGTTTCTCCTCTTGCCTTTGCTGTGCAGCTCTAGATGCATAGCACAGCTGGCTGAGGAGCTTTAAATGAAAAGGATTTTTGAAGAGAAATACCTCTTCTCTCTAAAGCAAACACACCAACCCCTTTTTCTTTATAAAATGGTAGTGCTGTCATTCTATAGTTTTCATTAAGTAACAGTTGAATGTCACTGAATGCACTGTTTAAGTGCTTAATTTGATTTGGCATTGATCATACAGTGAAAAATTGCAGATTTTCTAATAATGCTTTTGATAATGGTTTGAAAAGAAATAAGAGAGATAACTGTGAAACTTGACATTTCAGGCACAATGCTGTGCAGCTTAACATCATTTCCAAATTAGGTTCTCACTTTTTTGGGCAGTGGTGTGTGATTTTATTAAATCAGCAGTTTTCAAACATTTCCATGCCATGAGCACAGCTTACAGCTGAAAAATGTCTTGAGATGACCACAACATAGTAATTAAGAAAGGAAGTTGGCTGCAGCTGTCTCAAGCCCACTGTTAAAGCATTACAGCTTTAAAATACTGGTCAGGATCACACAAATACAATGAAGTGATGTAACAACAGACTTTGTAGGCTGCAGCCTACCATTAGCTCTCCTTCCCAAAACCAAACACAGTTTCATATGTGCTTAGCAGAATTTAGTTGTGCTTGAATTTTTACATCAGTGAAGAATGGGAAAACCTTCCTAATCACAGAATCATAGAAGAGTTAGGTTTGGAAAGGACCTCAAGATCATCTAGTTCCAACCCCTCTGCCACGGGCAGGGACACCTCCCACTAAACCATGTCACCCAAGGCTCTGTCCAGCCTGGCCTTGAACACCACCAGGGCTGGAGCATTCACAACTTCCCTGGGCAACCCATTCCAGGGCCACCCTTACAGTAAAGAATTTCTTCCTCGTATCCAACCTAAACTTCCCCTGTTTAAGTTTGAACCCATTACCCCTTGTCCTATCACTGCAGTCCTTAATGAAGAGTCCCTCCCCAGCATCCTTATAGGCCCCCTTCAGATAAAGCATTGGTCTGCAGTAGAAGGGGAGACTTCTGTAGCGAGCAAAACCTCTGTAATGCAGCAGTGAGCATGAGCACTGGCAGTCATGGGTACAAAATCTTGGTGTATCAGATCTAAGATGAGCAGCTGCCAGAGTAGCAGGAAGCAGTAGTGCCAGCAGTCATGTTCTTGCTGGAGGCTGTGCTGGAGGATCGCTATCTCTGCTGGCATGGCAGCTGGAGGATAGCTGGGAACACAGTCTGAACACTGATCACAAGTGTGTGCTCCTCACAGAGAGGCTGCAGGAGTATTTTGCTCGTGCCTGGTCCCACTTGTGGCTGTGCCTGGCATTTGTTGAATATTCCTTTATCTTTCCCACCCTGCCCAATCACTTGCTGCTGTGTCTTCATTGTATTTCTTTTGCACAAGGAATTGCATTTGGTCTTTGGTTACAGAAGCCAAGGAGAAGTGTGAAGGGATGAGGGTGGCGCTGAACTTGGCATACTTGTCCTGATGAAATGTATGAACCTTCTGGAAACCACATGAGGATTCTGCTATGGTTTGGGGGGTTCCCCAGCGGCGGGGCCGTGGTGACCTATCACATAGGAAAGACCGAGAATGTGCTGGGAAGGGACCAAATACTTCTCCTGGCAGAAGCTGGTGTGGAGGGCTGTGGTTATGTACCATGCACGATGCCGCTTGTCGCACACAAGTGTGAGCGTGGCGTACCAGTCTCAATAACTGACACTTGCCCCATGTGAGGTTGTTGTACCATCTGGTGATTCCTCTTCCTTATGAGTGACAGTAAGTTTTTTTTGAAGGTTATCCTGGATTATGTCAAACTAGAGATCAGACTGGCTCTCCTACTATAAAAGTGTGAGACCAACACCCCTACGTAGTTTGGGGTGGGACCTGTTTTGGTTGTCTCCTGTGCATACGGTCATTGAGAGAATACAAAACCTCTCACTCTCACAAGAAAACCATTCTTTTCTTCTGCTGATTGCCATGACAGTGGTCTCAGCTTGCAGCTTGCCTTTGTTTTCTTTTCTCATTAAATGACTGTGTGTAAGAACTGGTAAAGTCTTCAGGGTTCAAAGTTATTGAATTAATGACATACTGAATTATCTATTAACTTCCTCTCATCATCTGTGTGCTTGTGTTTTTCTCATTACAAAAATGTATTACAAAACATCTGCCTTAAAAATCCCTCATGTAAATTCCTTTATTTCCATAAATTTAAATGCAGGTTTTAAAATTCATTTATCTTTCAGTGGAGTTTTAATTCTAGATGAAAAGCCGTTGCGTAAAATATCTTTGAGTTTGAATCAAGTCCACCAGGATTCAAAAATAAAGCATGGGAAATGTTCTCATAATGTTCAAATGTAGCTCTCTGAAAATATCTCTTTCCATATGTGTGATCATTTTCATGCAAAATATGTAAAAATCAAGAAAATCAAGGAAAACTTCCTATGCTTCCCACTGAAAACCAGAAACTCTGCATTCAGGTTTACCATAGTGTGGGGATTTGCATGATCTTTAAACCAACCAAAAGCCAAATAGATGTCAGCTTTAAGTATCTCAAATAGCTTCTCAAAATACTGAGCTGAAAAATGAGTGAGAAGGATTTACATATTACTTTTGGTGGTAAAGAGCAGAGGCTTTTCTCTTCTTAACCTATTCTATATGACCCAGTGCTGTCCACAGTATTCTATGTTTTATATAAAAGTGACAAGAGATTAAGGTTATACTGTAATTGAAGTAAAGGAGAACAGGCCTCGAAATATAAATTCTGCTATGGCATAAGGTTGGTGTAAGATACAGATCAAAGTAAAATCTTAATTACCAGGTATAATTTGGGCTATATACACGGAAAAAAAAAGGAAATCTTGATGACATGTTTGTTTGAAATTGGGCTTTGGTGATAACTGTGCATGGAACATAGGCAATTTAATGTAGGCAAGTATGCATGCCCATTTATTGTGTTTAGTTCAATTTACTACAGTTAAGGGATTCTGGGGAGGCTACATAGTGAGAATTATTTTCATATCTGTCCTGTAAATGCGTATTAACTCTTCTCCTTGTGTGGGTACAGAGCATGAATGCCAAGTTGTGGCATAGATTGTGGAAGGCAACTCCTTTTTGAATTTATGAAACAAATCAAAAGGATAGAGACCTTAAGTCAACAAATGCAGGAAAAGTCGCGATAATCGCACGTTTTGTATCACACCTTCTGCCTGTGAAGCAATTGAAATGATTTTCAAGCAAACCCTCCAAATTTTTAACATTTTCATGTACATGCGCGCCCACACAAAATTTTTGGTTTAACTTGAAATGATGGCAGTTTCCTCTGGCTGAAATCTACACTAAAAATGTAAACAGTCTTATGTATACAGAGACAAGAAAAAGCTTTTTGTTGCTGGCCGTTCTAAGGGGAAAAGCTAAAATCATCAGCCAGTTTCTCAGTTGTTTAAAATAAATAACCAACTGAATTATTGTTGCTTACTTTACTAACTTTGCTCATGAACTCGAGAAATTTAACGTTCATCACAGTAAAACTGAAGTGATATGCAGTAAATATGTGTTCTTCCCAAATAAAAAAAGGAAACAATATGTTTTAGCAAGGAGTCATTATTGTGAATTGTTTGATCAATTGAAGCATCGTTATTTGCTGCTCAAAACACTTCTGCATTCAACACATTTTATTCTTATCACAAAATGTGCAAAAAATAATCTTCCATCAAATTGTCTAATTCAGTTCTAACTAAGATTTTCCTCCTTCACCTTTATCTCCCAATGAAATCAAACTTATGCAGATATATAATTTAATGAACATGGAGAGCCTCCCGCTCCTCCCCCTGAGGTTAGGGGCAAACTGGGCTTGAGAGTCTCCTTGTTTTGTGACATTCATTTAATAAAACCAGATCAAAGTTAAACCTGACTAGATCTCTGAAAGTAACCTCGGAGATCTGGTGAGGGATCACATGGAGGGCTGTGGGGAAATGGTAGGACATTTTTAAAGTACTTTTTAACATTAAGGAGGGTGTTATGTCACCTGTATAATTCATATATTAGTTTTCAGCTATACTGTTAATATTGATTACTTGGTAGTGTTTAAAAGATCCTGTCAAGAAGATCAGGTACAGTGCAAACAAAGGACTCAAAACATGCAGGAGCCAGCCCTCCCTGCTGCAGTGGGCTTAACACGAGCTCTGAAAGTGAGGAAGCCTTTCTGCCTGCAAATGCAAGCATATATATGGAGTTGCCAGGCTGTTAGATTTAACATTTTGCCATGTTACATATCTGCATGATTTAATATAAATCCATACATCTCCTTAACACTAAATAATTGTAACATATTGTAAAGATGTGTCTAGAAAATTTAATGGCTGCATGCACAGTAAAAATCTAATTGTTTACAGTGTGTGACCATGTAACCTATGTGGAAGTGTATGACTATTATCTATTAGTTACAAACCTAGGTTATTGCAAATCCAGATTTAACACAGCAGTCATATCTGCTCATGTGTGTGCAGATGTGTACCTATATGTAGAAACAGCGTAATGTAAAGACCATGGTCATTTCAATAATGCTTCCATTCTTTCATGGAAAATATATATGCAGGTTTTCAAATGACGGTAAAATATCTTGCCTTGAATATACGTCTGTTTCGTACAGCAATCTGTCACATAGTCTTTTGCAAATGGATGAATATCAATGTGGGTATATATATATATACGTGTCTATATATGTATACATAGACATATAAACACACATGCATGCACATATGGATGTCATATTTTTGTACATGGATGTATAGATTCATTATTGAAACTGTTACGTTTTTAAATATACGCTGCTTTATTTCCAACATTTTTGTGTATGTGTATGAAGATAGGATGAGAAAGTTGAGGCTGTTCAGCCTGGAGAAGAGAAGGCTGCGTGGAGACCTCATAGCAGCCTTCCAGTATCTGAAGGGGGCCTATAGGGATGCTGGGGAGGGACTCTTCATGAGGGACTGTAGTGATAGGACAAGGGGTAACGGGTTCAAACTTAAACAGGGGAAGTTTAGATTGGATATAAGGAGGAAGTTCTTTACTGTAAGGGTGGTGAGGCACTGGAATGGGTTGCCCAGGGAAGTTGCGAATGCTCCAACCCTGGTGGTGTTCAAGGTGGGGTTGGACATAGCCTTGGGTGACATGGTTTAGTGGGAGGTGTCCCTTCCCGTGGCAGGGGGGTTGGAACTAGATGATCTTGAGGTCCTTTCCAAACCTAACTATTCTATGATTCTATATATATGCATATACTGTTCTGTGCAATCAGTCTAGCAAATGATACATCGTTCTGCAAGAAATGACAAATGCTTATCTAAAACTAAAACCTATTAGTTGCGTATGAAAGGGAAATGGATACTTCATGATGATAATGCCTGTATCTGTAGATAGTCAAAAAATGCCCCCAAACCAAAAACAGAAATAGTGAAAGGGCTAGGCTTTCTGGAAATAAAACACAGCTATTGTTGAAGGTTGTAAATAAAAGAGTACTTCACATTTTGTCAGTAAAAAAACCTCACAAAAACAAACTGGGGAGATTTTGAAGAGTTAAACTTGTAAAAAAAATTACAAAAATATGTTGTGCCTTTTTGATTCGTCTTATACTTCAAGAAAGGTGAACTGCCTTAAAAAAGGATGTGGCATGAAAAATTTGAAGTGGTTTGAGGCCCAAAGCTGCAAACATTTCCACATGTGAGTAATTCTGTACACACAGTAGTGTCATTGAAGTAAATTACTCAAATATGCATTTTATAATATCAGGCCTTCAGTTTGACTACAGTGCAGTTAGACTTGCGTGGAAATTTGATTTGTGTCTGTTCTGATAGAGTAGCTTTTCATAGGTACGTGTGATAGTGCTATAGTCGATGCATAGCACTTTATCCATGTTCATCTGCAAGCGTATCTGTATCCCTATCTGGACCCAAAAGTAGTTCTATTTCAGTGGTGAATATATATATATATATATACACACACACATATATGTATGTGTGTGTGTACAAAAACAGACTATGAGGGAACGCAGACGGGCAGATGGTTGGCAAACTTCTGTGCTTGAACATACACACGTGTGACATTTGCACACCAGCTGCTTCATGTACAACTGTATCTGTGGTGAGGCTCAAGAAGAATTTCTTCTCTGTTTAAGGGCAGAGCAGAAAAATCACAGGGAAGGGTGGGAAAAGAAGGTGACATACCCATTTTCTTGAGGAAGAGAAACACTCAGTAAATGCAAGGGCATGTGCCATGCTTTGGGCATGACATGTGCTCTATTTCTGCTGACTTTCGAAGATATAGGATCAGGCTGAAAATGGCACATGAACTGGTGGTTCTCTGTGAAGGGGTTACTTTCCTCCACTCCATTTATCCATATTTTAATTTGGAGAGGACGGGACACTTTTACTGAAAATGGGTCACTACTGAATGCTGTGTAATGCCATCAATACCACAGAGTCTGTAATTTACCACATCATGCCATAAACATGTGGGAAAAAAATTACATCAGACTCATGCCTTGAATTTTGGAGCAGGCATTTAGCACTGCCAGATCTCCTTAACGTCTATTGAATTTCAGATCTTGGATTAATACACGAGAGCCTTACAGGCTTTGTGTTAATTTTTTGAGTGATTGCAATCATTTGTCTTCATGTTTATTTTTTTAAGTAGCTGAATCAAGGTGTGATTATCACAGTTAAAGGGTTCCTGAGATAAAATAAATATTTCTTTTGTCTAATTGGGTAATTAAAATGAGAGTTAAATAGTTTTTGTCAGGGACTATAGTAAACTTAGACATGCATTATCCATTGCTTATATATATATTCATTATAGGTGCTTTTACTAAAGTAATGAATGATTATTTTTTAATATAAGATATCTCATTATACAGTTTTATATGTATGTACAGTGTGTAAGCATGTGTGTAAATACTTACATTTTCCTACATGGAAAGCTGTTGTCCTCTTATTAAGACTTCACCTCTTATTTAACCTTGTAAATAACATTGGTCTGTGTTTGTAACTATTTTATAGCAAGATTCCCCAGTCTTGTACTAGGGAGTTTCTTTTAAATCTAATGGCTTGCGTTCCCTTGCTAATAATAAAGTTGACAAGATGACTGAATATTTCATCATAAATCCTTTTCTTCAGTTTCAGTTGTTAAAACTGCCAAAGAAAGAAACTGAGGTTTAAATTTTCAGGTATTGTCTTGGTCCAGAGTGATTTTTTGCAAAGGGTCCTAAGAAAGTGGTTATCCATTTTCTTTAAATTTCATAAATCAGAAATTATATATATATAAAAAAGTTTTAATGTTTTTTTTTTTTAAAACCAAAGCACTAAAATTTGAAAACTGAAACCGAGTTCCAGTCCTGTGAGTAAAGGAGTGAAAGAAAAATGTCTAAATTGTTATGTCTGCAATGTTTTTTAAATGCTGGAAGAAGATTGTTTTTGAGATGACAAGACACCCTGACTTTGAAAATATGCGTTCACTATACATTGCTTGCTCTTCTAATGTTAGAAAGGCATTGCAGGTATGATTGTACTTGAGGATAAAATAGCTGTATAAAAGCTTTCATCCAAGCTTCTAGGCATCCTCTCAGTTCTTTAGAATACCAAAACAGATTGAGAGATAGTCTGGCCACTAATCCATCAGTATTATAAATACGCTTGCTTGTAAAGAGAAGGAGTTGAATATGGATTCTTTGGTTGGAGTAGTTTGGGGGAAAGATGCAGCATCTTGCAAAGGTGTAGGCTGTGAGCAGTTCTCCTTCATGGCAGTGGTACCACTACTGAATGCCACAATGGACTGAAACTCTGTCCCTGTCTGAGGCAATGGGACGCTGTTTACTAAACTGGCAAGACAGTGCCAATTTGTGCTATAGATCAAAATTGTCTTAAAATGAGTTTAAAACTCAGGAGGCAGTTAAAGCAAATGTCAGAGCATCAGCTTAATGCATGACAGGAAACTTCACAGTATGGGGCCATTTGCTTGCAGACAGCTGCGGTCTCCAGATGGTCTGCAGCTGATGTATTAGTTTTCAGTAGCCCCGAGCTGTGGCAGCAAAGGCCTGTGCAGCAGTCAGGAGGTTTGTGTCTGAATGGAGCAAGTACAACTCATGCACAGAGTTGAAAACAAGGTAGCATGACCTTGGCAACTTGGTCATCTATCTGAGCATTCAGACTGGATCCACAGCAGATGCGGTGTCTCTGTCACAGCAGCCAGTTGTCTCCCTACTGCATCTTCTGAGTGCTGCCCTAACCAGGCAACAGCATTCCTGCCCTATCTTGATTTCCTGCCAGCCTTCCTCCTCCTCTCTGGCCTTCTGCTTTGCAGGAGTTTTCTGAGGTGCTGTCCTTGCCCTGCACTGCCCACTGCACCCACAGAAGTGAAGGTGTAAAGCTGCGCACTGTTCTTTCTGGTTGGTGAAGGTATTCTCTATATCACTTTCCTTTCCTTGAGAGCCTCTAAGATATTCAAGGAGAGTTTTTATGTACCTGCATTGCAGTTAGAAGGAGCAGTGATTACAATCAACATAACAGAGGGGAATTGTAGGCAGTTTTGCAGACCCCCTTCTGTATGAGGTGAGATTTGCAGGAGCAATGTAGGCAGGCAAAGAGAATAACTGCATTCAAGCATCACATGGCAGGTAGAAGTCTCTTCAGTGTTTTTCAGCTTTTTTTAGCAGTATAAATATTTTTATTTCCTCACAATGTCAGGTCTCTTCAACAGCTAGTATACACAGTGCTCAAACTGAAAAATTAGCCTACTCTGATTCTGATATCAGCAGGAACTGCGCTGAGATCTAATTGTGGTAGAGACCGGATAATGGCATTGGTTAGCATGTTAATTGCTTTAACTCTCTGAAGCATTTTGTGACTGCCTTATCTAAAAAGATGCAGTCCATGCTCACAATGATCTTATAGTAGATGCCAGAGAATGAAAATCGCATTTGGTTCAGCTTATAAACTCACCCCTTCTGATAAAAGAAGTCCTTGCTTTCCTTTGTTGGTAGAATTGTTTCAACAAATATGAGATTAGCTTTTCATGGGATGTATATTCGTGTGAATCCTCCACCTACAAAGAGCTTGGTGCTGCTGTGATCCTTTTCTCATCCTGTCATATTACAGGCTGTTAACACAATTCACCTTCTCCATATCATATTCAGCCATGATCAAGTGTGAGGAATTTATTTGCATGAGATTGCTGAGGAGCAGGACGAGCAGCGACCAGACAGCACCTCTTGTATGGCTTCTTGTGCGCATGTCATCAGCGAAGTCTGAGGGCTCTGAGATCACACACCAGTGCCATGGTTCTGTATTCCAAGGACAGAGGAAACAAAAATAGGAAAGAGAAACAAAAAAGTTGCATTAGTTACACAGATAGTATGATACAGTTGAAAAAACCGTGCTCTATCTGAAACTGGGCAAGAGTCTTCTTTGAGGTTAATCTCAAAGTTTATTAAAGGTCACTACTCAGAATGACTACATCAGAATTAAACATATGTTTCTTATAATATTTTAAATGCTCTCATTTTATTATTAAAATAAAATCTTCTATTGTTATGAGTGACTAAAGCATAAACCAAAGTAGTGTGAAAGAAGATACAGGTTTATATCTGGAATTCCAGATCTAAACCGGACTTGATAAAGTCAGTGAAATTTGGAAAACTAAATTGTTGGGGAAAAAAAAAGGAATAATCCAACCACAGCCTAGACTCAGCCACCAGTGATCAGAAGATTTTGTGCGGTCTTTTAGTGGGTATGGCATGCTGTACTGTCAGACCAAGACCATAGTCAATAATATGCAAGAAAGAAACAAAGCTTTTGCAAGTATTTACACAAGTGGTTGTACACTGGAGTGCAGAAGTGCCCCGTACTGGCCTGTTTTTTAAAGGTCATTGTTTTCTGCTGATGTTTAATCTGAAGAGTTTTACATCAGTTGGGGTGAGCTTGTGTGATTGTTTTAATACACTAATACTGCTGTTACCCTGAGGCTGTGTCAAGGACAAGCTATGTGCATAATTAGGAAGATGTCTTCAGTAGGCACATACGTAGTCCCAAATAGATACACAGGCACATGAATTCCAAATGGCTGTGAACAAAAGCAGGATCAGGGCCACTGACAGCAGGCTGTCCCCAGGATCAGAATATGGACCTTGTTATATACTTGTACATTTTTATTCATCAATAGATTGTAGAACAATATCATTTGCTGTGAAAACAATTTTGCACTGTCGTGGTGAATATTTTAACTTTTGTTATTTGTGTGTAGACTAGCCATGTTCGTTAGTCCTTAATATCTTTTTCAGACTCTAATCATTTGTATACTTTCTTTCAAAATAGCCAGCATAATCAGACTTGACAATCAACAAGCCGTGTACCAGAACAATGCTTTTATCTGTCTTTCTCTGTTCTGGCATTTATGAAATAGCAAAAGTCATGCTTTGAACATCCTTATTTTCTCTCACATTCAAATACATGTTAAATAATGAGCCTGAAGGTTTTAAGGACTACTTGCACCAAAGAAATGTTTGTTCTGAAAGGATGCCAGAGAGGGACTCTTCATTAGGAACTGTAGTGATAGGACAAGGGTAATGGGTTTACACTTAAACAGGGGAAGTTCAGGTCAGATACAAGGAAGAAGTTCTTTACTGTAAGGGTGGTGAGGCACTGGAATGGGTTGCCCAGGGAAGTTGTGAATGCTTCATCCCTGGCAGTGTTCAAGGCCAGGTTGGACAGAGCCTTGGGTGACATGGTTTAGTGTGAGGTGTCCCTGCCCATGGCAGGGGGTTGGAACTAGATGATCTTCAGGTCCTTTCCAACCCTAACTATTCTGTGATTCTATGATTCTACATGCTGACTTTTCCCTGGGAGCATGCAGCCTTGTCTGAATCATATGCTACTGGCTTGTGGTGAACTGTGGTGTTTTCAAACTATACTGCTGACACAATTTCAAAGCAGAATACCCTGAAGGAAACGTGATGATGCATTTAAGTAAATGGACTGTGTATCCTGCTTATACTTTTCAAATTTTTCATAGACATAGTCTGTAAATGTCTCATTAATTCTGCTGAGAGCTTGTCTGGGGAATGGAGAAGGGGAGACAGTGGAGATTGACCTACTGAAGTTTTACAAGCAAATTTCCAATGGCTGCCACCAAAACTTAACTTCATGGAGCAGTTTGTTTCCCAGCATCCAGGAATGCCATGAAGCAGTATCAGCCTCCATCCTGCTTCCTAGAAGCAAGCTGAGATGGCGAGAGCACGGTTGCACTGGCAGACCAGGAAGCGCTGTCTGTTGCAACGACTCCTCTAGATACCGGTAACTCAAGTACGCATGAGGACTGCCCTGCAGGCTTGGTGCTGCCTCTATAAAACATCATGCTCTGGCCAAGCTGCTGACACATCTTTTGGCAGTACACTGGGAGAGATACAGGTGTGCTGGCAGCATGAGAGGAGGTAGGGTGCTGCACTAAGGAAGAAAAGCAGGGGAGTTGGCAGTAGCAATTGTCAGTGCCTGTAAAATGTTCTCTCTGTGCTCATCTAGCACTTTTCCTTTGTTTTCCCCTTTGTGGAGTAAGCCAAAGCTTTGAGTGTGTTAGAAATGTGGGTGAGGGATGGTGGTGGGGTTAGGGTAGTGAAATTGGAGAGTATAATGGTAATGTAGAGTATATGCTTTTGTGGTCATCATTCATTTGTGTGCAAATGTCAAATCTTAAGCTGTTACTTCCCTCTTCATGTATGGAAACAGAAATGCATTATTTGTGTAACATACACAGGACATTTTGAAGTTATGCAGTGATACTTTTTAAAATTACTTCTGTTGAGCAGAACTAGTTTCCCCTCAGTTTGCAGTGAGTGATTTTTCATAGCATCTTGTTTGTTGCCCTGTATGAGCACTGAATCTTGCACACAGCTAGTGGGGAAGAGAAAAATGCTTTCAAAATAGGAAAATTTGACTGAATGCTGGCAAGAGCTCAAAAGTAATTACTTACTCTGAAGAGGTACTCTCAGTTCAGTTTTACGACAGAGTAAATGTCAGGGGAGCTGTATCCCTTTCCAGTGAAATGGTTTGACAGGGACAGGCACTGGTGATGTGGCTTTCTTTGGTTTGCACTTCTTGCTTGTTGAAAATGATTTGTAAA
The DNA here is from genome assembly GCA_039720435.1 of Amazona ochrocephala. NCBI lineage: Eukaryota > Metazoa > Chordata > Aves > Psittaciformes > Psittacidae > Amazona > Amazona ochrocephala. Next base: position 26,057,020 of record CM077879.1, read on the forward strand.
CAACACGTTGAACTTTTTGATAACTTTGTTGTGGATCCTTCATTGCTTTTGAAATCTGTTAAGGTTCATCTGGATTCACACCTTAAGTCCTTACTTCCTCACTGCCATGAGTGGTTCTGTATTTTTGCTCATGGTAGGATTGCTTAAACAGCCAACTTGGCTAGTGAAGGGTTTTTTTCCTTGACCACCTTTGGAGAGCATGGGTGCATATTAAAGGGAATCTGAACTGATCAGTTAAGAGGGATTCAGGACTCCGCCAGTCTTGTTGAAAGTCAGAGGCAGGAAATGTGTCACTAAAAGCAGGTTATTACCAGTTATACTGAAGTTAAATTGATTTTATTGTTTTTTTAGATGATTGGAGGGAAAAAATCATTGGTGTCAGTGGAGAATGGCAGAGGTGATAGGACTGTTAGATCCTGTGGAGCACCAGGAAGGTTATTTACGTGAATGGCTGTTTCAGAAGCAGCCACCTGAGAGGAAATGGCAAGGTTTGGCATCCTCAATGTGGGGTACTCCCCATGGCTGTCCAAAGACATGTCCAGGCATCTTTATCTTGATGAAAAATGTTCTGTTTGTTGTGGGTTGTAACCGTTACATTTTATTTTCTTTTTCCAGAAATGTCATTTGACTCACTGAAGATTTTAAACTGACAGCACCACAGGACCGTGTGGGAGAAAAGGGGATTTTAGACTCAAGTGACACAATCAAGTTTTGAGAAGAAGAGACTTGGACGGTTTCTCACCAAATGGAAGTTATCTAGAAAGCCTCCAAGACCCCTGCATCTCTTCATTCCACTCCTGCTGTGTGGAGACGGTGCCCTTGGCCCTGAACATTAATAAAATGCTGGATTCAGTCAAGTGTGTCCTGGTGGGAGACTCTGCAGTGGGGAAAACATCTCTGTTGGTACGTTTCACCTCTGAGACTTTTCCAGATGACTACAGACCGACTGTATATGAAAATACTGGAGTAGATGTCTTCATGGATGGCATACAGATCAGCCTAGGTCTTTGGGACACATCTGGCAGCGATGCCTTCAAAGGCATTCGCCCCCTCTCATACCAACAGGCAGATGTGGTATTAATGTGCTACTCGGTGGCAAACCACAATTCCTTTCTGAACCTGAGGAACAAATGGATCAGTGAGATCCGCAGCCATCTGCCCCGCATCCCGGTTTTGGTAGTGGCCACTCAGACTGACCAGCGGGACGTGGGGCCCTACCGTTCCTCCTGCATCAGCGCCATAGATGGGAAGCGGCTTGCCCAGGAGGTGCGAGCCAAAGGCTACCTGGAGTGCTCTGCCCTCAGCAACCGCGGGGTGCAGCAGGTGTTTGAGTACGCCGTGCGGACAGCGGTCAATCAGGCCAAAAGGCAGAACAGGCGGAAGCTCTTCTCCATTAATGAGTGCAAGATCTTTTGAGGACCATGAGCAGTGGGTTCGCCTGTTCATCCCTTCTGTCTTCGCATAAAGGTACTGCGGTAGAGAGAATGGGAGGTGAATCAAAGGAGGACTCCTGGCAGGACCACAGTGCAGGTGCCCCTACTGAGACAGATGTGCACTCTATCTGATCATGCATGGGCACTATCTTGGAAAAACGAAGGTGCAGGTACTCGCCGTTGTTCACAAGCCTTTATTGGACTTCCCTAGCTTGGACTGGAACAGGCCTGGCCTGGAGAGCTACAGATATTAGCTATGCTGATTTTGTTGTTGTTTCTGTTGATGTTCCTCAGTTGTTGGTTTGTCCGCATTTATTTAATGAGAAACATCTGCTTGGATCAGCCCCTAGCTCTTGACATGTCTGTCCATGTGGAGTTTTGTTTTTACTTTAAGAACTTTGTGTTATAGAATCTGACCACTTTGTGTTCTATTTAAAAGACTCTTGTATACATTTGTAAAATCCTGGCTGTTTTCATATTTTGGAGGTTCTTCCTTTAGCTAACCACAGAAGCGAATCATCTTATTCATATAACAAATGGCCTGCAGACAAGCCTAGCACTTCTCAGACATCTCCCAAGTCACTGCATAACAGTAATGAAATCAAGTACATCTAGCATAGGAGTGACCAAAACTTAGTGACATTTGACAGCTGTCCTGTGGCTTTGTGAGTTTTCGATGGGGCAAACCAGGAGGAAATTAACCTGATTCTTCCTAGACCTCAGCTGGTTGCAACCTCAGAAGGTCTGGCTTGCAGTCAGGGCTGGTTTAGACACATCGTTGGGGTGACTGAGATGAATCTGTGCTATTGTCTCCTCTGTTGTCCCTGCTGTAATTCTGAAGGCAAAAGATTTCAGTCTCCAGAAATGAAAGGTTTGGGATTTTTTTCATGAGCACTAAAATTCTCATGTGCTTTTAGTACATTTCTTTTGAAACAATGAAGCCTGTCACCAATCACAGTAAAATATTCAGTACAGGGCAACACGGAATGTGCGTATTTAGAATAGCTAAATTAATTTTTATCCTAAGTATAGCTGCCTGGGTTATATCAAACAGACTGAAACAGGCTTTGCATCCTGGGGAGCCTGACAAGTCTGAGAGTCAAATCCTGACATACCTACTCAGGCCAACTTACCCTCCTGCACAGAAAGACAGGCTAAGGAGTTGGAAATTCCAGGTGTCTAAGAGCACTCTGCTACAAGATGGAGTGGGGTCAACATACAACGCTGTGCATTCCTTGTAAGTTGCAGTGTTCCCTCCTCCTAAGGTTATCCATCCCCTCTGCCCCACACCATCTCTTAGGTCTTGCAGATCTGTCTCATCCGAAGGTTTCTATAGAGGAAATCCCCCAGGGGATTTCTTACCACAGCATAGGTTTTTTTTTCTCCCTTTCCCTGTCCTTCAGCTAGCTCAGAACTGACCTTTGGAGGGCCCATAGCATAGTGCCATAAAAGATGGCATGTACGGATCCAGGAAGAATGACCTCTGCCTGTTTTGACTGAGCCCTGACTTGTGTTCCAGCAGGAATGGATGCAGTGGCTTGTCTGATTCAAATCCAAGATGGGACTTCAGGAGTTACCCTACTAAGCAAATAAGCTGCAGCTCAGACCTCATCTATCTATAGTCTGTCCCTGAAAAACTGATTGGGTGTTCTCCTCCTCTATTCTACCTCCGAGCTTCTCTATAAAGAGACATTCTGAAAGAAATCATTCCCCTCCTATGAATCCAGAGATGGCCTCACCCGTGATGTCAGTGAGCAAATACTTGCATCACAGGCACCTTGAATAGCAGTGGTGCACGGGACACTTGATGTGATCGTCCTGCCAGCTCCCAGGCTGGTAAACATTTACCAGTCATCAACCTGATTGTAAGAGAGGCTTGTGGTCACAAAAACATACTGGTCTCATGTGGGGTTTTCATATCAGCTGTAAATCTTTACAAGCTTCTGCATCTGAGAACACGAGGGTTCCCATCACCACCCATCTTTCCTGTACTCTTTCCTACTTTCTGTTCAGCTGTTGATTGCAAATCCTTTGCCCCCTGAAACACTAAAGCTGTCATGTTTGTAAAAGAGCCTGAATGGTGGTGTACTTCTGCAGAGTCACACAAGTGGCTAGGTGTTTGCTGTCCTTGGCTTTTGGAAGAAATATGTTTCTACATCTCAACTCTTGCAGTGCCTCTTCACTGAAAGGTTTGCTCTTTGTAACCGAATTCAAAAGTAGCCACTGTTACCGTTTAAACATTAAAGATCACATGCAAAATGTCACCTCGTGTGTGTGCAAATCTGTTACAATTGTGGACATTTTTGTTCTGGTCGCTACTCCTCTAATGGATTTAATACCTGGTTTCAACTTTTTCCAAGACATTTTTTTGCCAGCATGTTCTGTTAAATGGTCTTTTTCCTCTGTGAGTTAAGCTTTGTCTACAGCAGTTCATGCTGCTGTTTTTATGCATTGAAGAGCAGTAGCTGCTAGGCCTGGATGCTGTGCTGTGGTGTCTGCCACAGTATTGCCAGATTTGGGAACCAGAAAGCTCCAGAGGGTTGTTGTATCAGATTAAGCCAGATGAAGATGCATTCCAGAATCACGCCATAACTGACAATCCCGTTTTATCTGTGTTTGCTTCACAAGGCTTCCGACGATGTTTTACAAAATGAAGAGTTCAAGGTCTGCTTGCAGTTCAGTGAAGAAAAGTGGACAGAATTCCCAGAGATACCTGAGCTGAAGACATGGGATGCGCAGGGAATTCAGGGGTGGCTTGATAATGTGCATCCTAGAGCCAGTGCAAGGTATGAGGGCACCGAAAGCCAGCTGACTTTTAAAATCAAATGGAGAGAAGATAAAGGAATAAGGGGATTTTCATTTGGTGCTCTGTGGAAAAAGGGGCATCAGTTTTCACAGCCTGGTTATTTTCAGATTCTCCGAGCTAAGAGGCACTTCTCACTGGGAACAAACTGTGAAGAGCAGCATTTTAGTGTCTGCAATGATGCAGCTTTCCCTGAGCTGTAGAACTCGGGGAAAAGTGAGTGCACAAAAAGTGCGTGCAAAAAGTGTGTGCACAAAATGTGGCAGCGCAGACGCAGACAGTGAAACCTGGATAGATCAGAACTGAGCCCAAGATTTCGGCCAAGTGGCTTATTGGGGTGAGGCTTGCACAACTGCAGCGGTGCGGCACTGCTGAGGTGTGCCACAGAACCCTACCAGGATGATGCTGCCAATGTTGCCTGAGCAGCAGGGTCACTGGGTATGGCTTGGGGTAAAGATCTGGCTCGAATATTCAAAATACATTCAAACAACAGCTGTGCACACGTGTTATTTTCAACTTCCCTTGCTCTGAAAAACAGCAGGTTGGGGGAGAGAGAGCCAACGCACAGCCTCGCCTCAGCCGGGCCAAGCTGTTGCCCAAATGTTCCTTTTCCGTCTTCTCAAACCGATCTCTTTCAGTTTGTTACTCCACCGCTAATTTTACTTTCGCTTGTTGGTAAAATAGGTTAAAAACTGAAAGAAAAAATAAGAGAGAAAATACATGGAACTTAGAATGAGAGCAGCTCTGGCAGCAATAGCACTGCTCTTTTGTCAGCGCCTGGATTCTCATTTTGACAGAAAAAGTAATTCTGGATCACTATGTGTTTTACTGAACTCGGCAAATCTGATGAAAAGTTGAATAAATATGCGATTGTGATTAAAGTTGGGAATTGCTCTTCTAGCAGGAGAAAAGAAGTATTTTTCCTTACTAAGCTGCAGAATGTAGTGAGTACATTACGTACTTACATACAGAGCTCCAGCCTTTTTATACTTCCTTGACCTGCAGCATACAATGTTAAGTATTTTCTAAGAATAAAGAAATGTTTCAGACCTTCTCTCCCACCCCCAGTTTTTCATGTGAGACATTTTTCAGGCTTGTTAGACATAATTGATACTGTTTTGCCTGATATTTGCGATGAAGAGTTTGCAGATATTTGTGCAGTTTTTGTGGGCACTCTGCAATTGCTAAGGTGTGCGAGCACATATTAGCTAATGCTTGTCTTGAGAAAGAAAATGCAGTTAAAGCAGCCTTTCTGTACGTGGCACCACTATGAAATAAATCACCACAGGGGTCAGACGTGAATTGAAACCCCCTGTTGGCACTCTGACACCTCAGCCTTCCCTGTATTACTGTTGCATTCGAGTGAGCACAGCCGTTAAAATAATTTCAAATAAATGAGGCAATTCAGGTCTCTTAGCACTTTCTCCTAATGCCTCTGCTACGCAGGGCTCAGGTTAATATACAAAGAGTAAATAGCTTCATTTCAGAACATCAGAACGGCTTGCCTGCGCTTGCCTTTGTGAGCAAGTGAACTACCTTGACTTCATTGAAAATCAGTTCAGCCTCTGAAAAGAACCCGGGTAGGAGCACCATCGGGCTAGCCAAACTCCCTTGCTCCGAAGCGACAGTAATGAACTTTCATCTCTGGATGCGAGGAAGCAACTTTTATGCCTCAGAGATTTCCTTCACAGCTGTAGGTGCAAAAACTCCTGACCGGGTACTGGTGCGTGCCTGTCCCGGCTGACCTGTGTGCCCGCTGCGTTGTGCTTTGAGTGGCCAGCTGTTCAAAACAACATCCAGGGAGAAAACCACCTTTGTGCGTTTGTTTGCATTGCTGTAACTGCTTAGCTATAGCTATGGTGGCCTTTCCATTGCTCTGCACCTCTTGCTCCATCGTGGCACAACCATGTGGCTGTTGCATGCCTGCATGATCTGTGTGGCTTGGGAAGCAGAGGAGGAGCACTGAGGAGATGCTCCTCATGACTCCCAGGTTGCTGTCACTTGCAGATGCCCTTGCAGTAACAGGTTTATTTTGTGTGCCATCTCTCTCAGCCGTCACTGAGAGATGGTGTCTGCAGGTGCTGTCCTGCTGGTAGCATAGGCTGGAGGGCTTGTCTCAGCTTTGCTGTGCTCTGGCGGCTGCACTGGGGGGAGAGGTCTCAAAGCACCAGTGAAACCCATGGCACATCCCTTCCTGAGCACGGGAAGCTGGTCTCCAACCTTGCATAAGCCAGGAATCGGTTATTAGCAAACAAAGTACTATCTATTGCTGCCTTTCTGGTTATGGAGAAGTGAATGAGTGACATGCCGGTCTGAGGTCCTTCACAACCGCCCTACACAGGGCTGGCTGGGGGGATTTCTGTCATTACTCCTCTCACCTTGGGCAGCTGCTGGTGTGATTCATGCAGGGGTGGAGCAGAAGGGCACAGGCCTGTGTCGTGGCTGTTTCTGTCTCTGGAAAAGAGGAAGGAAGCTACAACCGATGCCTCCACATGGTGAGGTGCTCACCCGCGTCTGCAGCGTTTCCAAGAAGCCTCTGACGGGCGCTGACTCGTGTGGGTGCCCAGGCAGGTCCTGGCAGTGCCATGGAGGACGCAAGCTGAGCCAGGGCAGCTCTGACCCCAAGACCTGGGCTGCCCTCTGGAAATGCTCCATCATACCACAAAAGGGTGAGGCTTCCAACATAGCAGGCTTTGCTTCGGAAATCAAGATCCCTTGCAAATGCCGGCTGCCCTGGATGTGGTTGAGTGTGTCTGCTAGCCACAGGCAGGGCTATTGTGGCTGAAGACTCACAGCCAGCCCCTGGGCGTAAGGGGGGGGAACCCAAGGTTCATACTGCTCAACTCTAATTACCTCGAAGCAACTGGAGGGAGAGTTACGTGTCCTATGTGCCAAACCTCTCGTAATGCACAAGCAACTGCTGAATTTTCTTTCTCAGAAAACTCTGGGGTTTTTACACATCAAATGTTACGTGACTTTCTGGATATTACCTGGACTAAATGATTGCATTTATCTACCACCATGACACCAGATCTGCTGGGTAAAAGCTAGTGCCAGCACCATCCTACTGTGAATGATGCAGTGCTCAACACAGCATGCATCTGAGTAAGGGTTAAAGGTCACAGGATTTTGTAAGAGACTGGTTTAGGACTTCTGATGGATCTTGGGCATTAAAACACATTGCCCTGGGTTCAGCTGTAACAGTTATTTTTCTTCCTAGTAGCTGGTGCAGTGCTGTGTTTTGGCTTTAGTCTGAGAGCAGTGCTGATAACACACCAAATATTTTAGTTGTTGCTCAGTAACGCTTACCCTGATCAAGGACTTTTCAGTCTCTCATGCTCTGCCACTGAGGAGGAGCATGAGAAAACATGAGGGAACAGAGCCAAGAGACCTGACCTGAACTATCCAAAGGATGTTCCAGATCATAGAGCATCATGCTCAGTATATAAACTGGTTGGAGTTACATGGAAGGGACCAATTGCTGCTCAAGGACAGTCTGAGTATCAGTCAGCGGGTAGTGAACAATTGTATTGTGCATCACTTGTCTTTTCTGAGCTTTCATTTCTTCTCTTGTTGTCTCCTATTATTATTGGTATTCTTTCTATCACCACTATATTTTACTGTATTTGAGTTATTAAACTGTTCTTATCTCAGTGTGTGGGGTTTATGTTCTTTCAGTTCTCCTCCACATCTCACCCTGAGGAGGCTGTGTGGTGCTGAGTTACCAGCTGGGTCTAAGCCATGACACATATACATGCATTTTAAATTATTACACAGTATGTGGAATTTGTGCTGATATGTGATCCATCATAGAATTGTTGACCAACCAGAGCTGCAGCCTTGGCTCGTGATCAGAGCATTGGCTTAGACAATGAACATTGCTGTTCAATCCCTCCCCCATCATGGAGGGCTTGACCAAAGCCATATCAGGTCAATGGGGAGCTTTTAAATTTAATGAGGCTCTGGAGCAGGCTCGTGTAAGGATGCACCAGTAGCTTTTGGATACCCAACTCCAAACTGAGTGCTGATGTAACCAACCTGCTCAGTATCAGCTTGACCCAAATGGGTTCACCCTGCCTGAGCCTGCTGTCTGTGCCTGGCTGGGGAACAGCAGAAGGATGAACTGTAGATGTGAAACGCTGCTGCACAGACACCGTGTCTGCCCCCAGCCCTGCTGCTGCAGCTGGGTGACTGGACGAGCCACGGCTCTGCTTGTCCCCCACATGAAGTGGGGAGATGGCAGGGACCTTTGTCTCAAGTACTTTCTGATCAGCCATGAAAGATCTTGGTGCTGGTGGGTGCTTTTGGGTTTGCCAGGCCTCAGAGAAATGCTTCTGCTGATGGGCTTGACCTGCAGAATTTGCTCTGAGTGGATTTGTAACACAGCTTTGTGGGACTGGGGCTTTCCAGTGTTTCAATTCACTGAAGGCTAGGGAGTAGGTAAGCATAAGTGACAGAAAGAGAAGGGACAATATATAATGATGCGGTAATTACTATTTTATCAGATTGTAATCACGACTATCAACGTAATGCCCTTTTTAATTGTACAACACATGGGTATGGGCTGAGCTAAACCCTGATGCATCAGGGAGTTATGCTGAATGCCAGGAGGGTACAGCAGAGGAAGGTCCCTCCATACTTACCCCTAGCCCATGGTAAGCAACTATGGTCTTTTCATCCTTACAATTTCACCCTTCCATGATAAGATACTGGGCAGAAACTACAAATGCTCCCCAAACTGTTCCTTTGTGAAGGGAAAGATATTCTTTTCCTGCACTGGGAACAGTCAGAAGTATCCACATGGAGTCTCAGGCTCCCAATGCAGTACAATATATAACTCAAGGACATTAACTCAGGCAGAGGAGCTTGATGCTGCTTCACATTTTCCACAACTTTCCATCTGACTGCAAAGAAAACTGATGTACTGCCCCTGCTCTGGAGCATCCTCAAGTTTTTGGCTGTCTCATATGCAGGGCCATAGCTTTGCTATTTTCCCTGGGCTATCCAGAGTAATTTAAAGAAAATGAGGCAACTTTATCCAAGAATTTCCTCTCTTGCTTTCATAGCTGACGCATGCTTTTGACTCCCACTACAGAGATGTCAGAATGCAACTTTTAATTTATAGTGAAAGAAATCCAATGAACCTTGTTTAGCAAAAAGAAGGTTAGTTGGGAAGTTGCCCACCTCCCCAGTAGCTAGTTCTGGTGGACTCGGTGTTTGCAATAGGTGTCAGCCAGTGCCTGTAGAGTTAATTCTCTGTGAAACTGCACAGCAGAGACAGGAGGGATATCACTGCATTGTGTATTAAATACATGAATGACACAGCTTCAAGCAGAGAGTAAAAATAGTATATGGAAACAGAGATGTGTTCTGGAAAGATCTAAGGCAGAAAGGGTTGGTTAACTGGGTTCCTGAAAAAAGAAAAGGCTAAGTTTTGATTGGGATCTGGGACAAATCACTCAGGGATGCTATTGAACTATCGAGAATTAACAAGGCATTTACTGAGCAGAAGTGCTTAGATATCTGCAGGGCAGCGCTCTGACATTGTGCCTGTGACAGAAGAACTAAAACAGTGGGAAAACTGAAACGTGAGGCAGAGTGCCATGAAAACACCCTAACTTTAACTCCACACGATCAGTGTGCTGAGCTGCATGTGCTGTGGTGAACAGGAGAAGCTATGAGTATGCCAGGCCTGAGGAGTGAGATGCAGAAACAGCAGCAGAGTGCATTGTGTCACAGGAGTCTGCAAGCACAGGGGGAAGACACCTGGGGTGAGAAGAGGAAAAGACAAAGGCCTGGGAGCTCAGAGGTGCTCTTCACATGAGCAGTGTCGAAGCTGCAGCAGCAGATGGGCAGAATTAGCATGAACGTGAATGCAAATTACATCTATTACAGGGCAGAGGTATATCAGCAACCGTGGTGATGCACAGATAATCGCGTTACACTTAAAATATCCCTGGGCTGTGGAAAGAAAGCTGTGCAGGGCCTCTGAGGACTTGCAGGTGTACAAGAAGATGGGGAAATAAAAGCCTTTGACTGGACCCAGGGCTCCCAGAACTGCTACCGCTTTCTGGAAGTGATGCTGTGCTTTTCCTGTGGGAAACCCGGACAATGGGGACTCTACAGCACAACCCTGTGCTGGTGTTGCCCTGGAGGGCACACTTTCTCTGAAACCCAGAGGGAAGGAGGTGATGAACCAGCCATTTTGCTGAAAGGGGCTCCAAGAAGCAGGAACCTGAGAAAGCTCACCTATAACTGAAACAAGAGAGAGGAGCTGTGTTGATACCCCAGGAGGCAGCGATGGGGCTGCAAGGCCACACAAGTGTTCTGGGGGCTGTAGAAGGACCATATCTGATGACAAAGCCAAGTCTAATTCTTACCATTCCCTGGCTTGGCTACGATGGGGATGAGATATGTAGAAGTCAGGCCTCTGAGGGACATCCATAGCCCATGTTTCTCTTGTTGCTCCTCATCTGGCCAGTTTAGCATGGCAGATTCCCATCTTTTTCAGTCCAGAGGCCTCCACTGTTGACCTTCCACATGTGCAGTAGAGCCCCCACAAAATCATTTTGCTTTCACAGGCCGACTTCACACATGGAACAGATCATTAAGAAGCTGGTCTGCACCTTGTGCCTCCCTCCAGCATGGTCCCAAGGTCAATAAGAAAGCTCCCTCTTGATGTAGCAAATGTTCACCAAGCTGGAAATCCACTTGAATGCGACAGAGATGCTGCTAGGACACAGGAAGGCAACTCTGCTAAGACAGATACAAACCCAAACACTTCTACAGTGCAAAGAGGGCTGCGGTCATAGAATGGCAAATATTGGCAAGCCAAAGGATACAGATGATGCAGTCTGCAAGAGCTGTCACCAGGTGGATTTTGTGATCACTGCTCCGTGCTCTTTGCAGGTAAGTGTGAATGCTGCCAGCAATGCAAGGAGAATTCAGTCACGTACCCGTGCTTCAGCTAGCTCAAATCTGAGTCAGTTACTGAATTGTAGAATCATAGACTCAACTAGGTTGGAAAAGACCTGTAAGATCATCAAGTCTAAGCATTACCCCAGGACTGCCAAGACCACCCACTAAACCATGTCACCAAGGGCCTTGTCTATATGTTTTGCCAGCAATGCACAGATCTAGAGTTAACAGCCACAAAATTAAGCCACTATAAATGGGACAAACAGGAATACATTTTTCTTTCTGCCCCTGAATTGTCCTGAAGTTTGTTCAGGAAACTGTTTTCACAGGACCACAAACATGCACTGATGGAGCACTTGTGCTTACTGCAAGGAATAATTTACCGTTTTGAGGTGTATATGGTGTAGTTAAGGAGAACTTGGTTCACACATATGTAAAACACAGCTTATGGGGATGGTCTGCACACCTGCAGATGGGAACGTCTGAAGAGCAGTTTAGATTCATAGCTGCGCTAGACCACTCGATCAAAAAGTAGTGAAGAGCTGTAACAGCAGCAGTGGTGGAGGCTCTAACAATGAGAGGAGCTTAAGGATGTGGTTTACTCTCAAGAAGGTCTTGAAAGAAGGTAGGAGGGGGAAGGAGGAGAGAGAGGTGGGCTGCTTTTAGCAGAACGGTAGGAGCTAAAGCACAGTGAAAGGAAATATAGATAGAGAGTGAAAAAGGTTACTGAGAACCGAAGAAGTCTGAGAGGAGACAACGGCTGAAGGGAGCTCTCCTGTTTTCAAAAGCTGTTCACTCAGTGTGGTTTGCAGCACAGGGGGATATTTGTCCAATTTAATCTGATTCTTTTGCAACAAATGGGATATCCCAAACTAGGAATTCATTGATCAAAGTGTGACATGAGAAATAACCTGCATTTGGTGGTCAAATTAAAGGGCTCACTTGTGAGTCCCGTCTCTGCCATGCAGGAAAGCACAGTAGGGTCTTTAGGGCCACCCCCAACCCAGCGCTCTCCAGCAGAGTTAAAGGCAAAGCCTAATACGCTGCCTTCAAAAAGCAAATCTGCTTCCCACCTGCACTGCAGCAGGCTATGACACCGTGCATGGCCTTGTACTTGCCTCCTAGCACCTGCTCCTCTCACAGACCTTGCCCAGACCTCAGGGTGAATGTCCCTGGCTCTGGGGACTGTGGCACAGAGGATGGGGAAGCTGCCCCTTGGCCATTCCTGCTCTGTCCAGGGCCAGGATCATGGTCCTGAGCCCATGGGAAGAAGGCTGAGCTCAGGAGAGAGTGGGGTGGCTATTTCAGAGATGCTGGTTCAGGGGGTCTGAGGAGAGAGGACAGAGCACCTGTGAACGCCCCGGGTGTGGAAAGGCACCAGGTCCGTGACACCCAGTGACACCAAGTGGTAGCTGACAGGGTGCAGTAATGTCTGCGGCAGAGAAATTGCTGATATTTTCCTCTGCGCTCTGGAGCCTGCATACTTAGCACAAGCATTATGAAACTGGTAGGGAAACCCAAGGCTTGGTGACATTGTGTTGCCAAAGCAAAAGTTTCCAAGATACAGCCTCACTCTAAACATGTTTCGCATCTGATGTGGGAGCTTTTCATTGCTGGGAGTAAAGCTGTGGCACTGATCCTGCCCGGCTTTACTGCAGATCACTTTGAGACAGCCTGCCAAGCATGCAGCACTTTGCACAAACTGTCTTATTTGCCAGGTCAGGGCACAAATCACCTTGTGCCTGGGATGAAGCAACACAGAAAGCCTTCACAGCATGTGCTGTGGGACCGGCACTCTACTGTAAAGTCCTGCAGATGCTAGAGAGACCTGGTGGCTCACAATGACACATGGTCCCCTTGGGATGTGAGCTCTACATACCCATGGGTTTTGGCAGGGTTTGCGTTTGGAACAACAAAACTACTCTGAACATAGCTTAGAGCAGAGCTGCTGGCCCAACAGCTGGTGTATCTAAGTGTCTCAGATCCATGTGCCAATCTGCATGGCACTGAAGAAGCACTGTTAGGAAAGAAGTATCTACAAAATTGAACAGATTAGTAATGGGCACCTGTAGGTAACAGTCATAAGCTGTATTCTTCCCTCCTCACCTTGCAACAGTATGCTCACAGGCTCCATTGGCGCCAGCTGTTTGCAGATGTGTAATGGAGTGGGCAGGGTTCTGCTCTGTTTCCCACCCACTCTCCCAAAAAGGAAGCCCAGAAACACAGCAGAGATAAATCAGTACTTCTGAATTAACCAACTCCCTTGGTTAGTTCCGGACATTGGTAAGGTGAACCAAGCCCCAGGAAAGTACGGTTCTTACTCTCAGCTGTCAAGGGAGTCTAGACAAGTCAGCCGTAGGTGTCCATACCATTGTGGTTTAAGCCCAGCTGTAACTTAGAACCATGCAGCCTCTCTCTCACTCCTCTACCTTCCTCTCCCAGCTCCCAGAGGGATGGGGAGGAGAATCGAAAGAATGTAACTCCCACATGTTGAGATAAGAACAGTTCAGTAACTAAGGTATAACACAAAACCTCTACTGCTACCACCAATAATAATAACGAGAAGGGAAATAACAAGGGAAGAGAATAAAACTGCTCACCACCCACCGACCAATATCCAGCCCGACTGAGCAGTGATCTAACCCTTTCAGGTAACTGCCCCCAGTTTATATACTGGGCATGACGTGCTGTGGTATGAAATACATCTTTGGTGAGTTTGGGTCAGGTGCCCTGTCTCTGCTTCCTCCCGTCTTCCCCTCCTCCCTGGCAGAGCATGAGACTCAGAAAGTCCTTGGTCAGAGTAAATATTACTGAGCAGCAACTGAAAACATCGGTGTTATCAGCGCTGTTCCCAGGCCGAAAGTCAAAAACACAGTACTGCACCAGCTACTAAGAAGGAGAAAAATGACTGCTGATGCTGAACCCAGGACAGTATCCACCCCTTATTCCATACCATTAACGTCATGCTCAGATCCCACATTTTCAATATACCATCACTCTTATCTCATATATATACATATATATACACATCCACAGAGAGAAAGAGAGAGATCGATCATTCCTTAGTGCATGGACCAATCCCTATAAAGCTGTTGAGTCCATCCTGTCCATGACATCAGGCTCTATCTCTTCTAACAGCCTTTCAGAGCAGGAGAGGCTGTGTGCAGTGTTGGATTGTTGCCTGATGATGCTGAGTGTTCCTTTACCACTGAACTCGTCTTGTTTCATCAAAGTTCATTCTTTGTTGAAATGATGGTTGGAGGGAAGTCAGGGCCAGTCACTGGTGACCTGAAGACATCTACTTGGTGGGCTATAAAAGTGCTACATAGCAGGCAACAGTGCACAATTGAGTTCATTGGCTGTTTTCCCCTAAAATCAAATCCCCTTGAGGTACATATCAGACTGCCCCATCTTTCCGCATTACCCACCAAGTACATCCGGGTCCTTGAGCGAAAGCAACCCCACAAGGGGGTTTGCCTTTACCTGAAGCAGGAATAACCCAGACTGTCTTCCCCAACAAATTCTTTATGTGCATCACAGGAACTTTGTCCCCCTCCACAGTATGTAGAAGTTCTGACTGGGCTGGGCCAGCCCTGTTGGCAGATCCTCTGGTGTTGGCCAGCCAGGTGGCTTTTGGTAAATGTGTATCCCAATGTTTGAAAGTCCCACCACCCATTGCTCTCAGTGTAGTTTTTAACAGCCCATTGTACCATTCGATTTTCCCAGAGGCTGGTGCATGGTAGGGGATGTGATATACCCACTCAATGCCATGCTCTTTGTCCCAAATGTCTATAAGGCTGTTCCGGAAATGAGTCCCATTGTCTGACTCAATTCTTTCTGGGGTGCCGTGTTGCCACAAAATCTGTTTCTCAAGGCCCAGGATAGTGTTCCAGGCAGTGGCGTGGGGCACAGCGTATGTTTCCGGCCATCCGGTGGTTGCTTCCACCATGTTAAGCACATGGCGCTTGCCTTGGCGGGTTGGTGGGGGTGTGATATAATCAATCTGCCAGGCCTCCCCATGTATGTACTTCAGTCATCGTCCTCCATTCCAAAGAGGCTTTAACCGTTTAGCTTGCTTTATTGCAGCACATGTTTCACAGTCATGAATAACCCGGGCAATAGCGTCCATTGCTAAGTCCACCCCTCGATCACGAGTCCATCTGTATGTTGCACCTCTACCCTGATGGCCTGAAGTGTCATGGGCCCACCAGGCTCAAAATAATTCACCCTCCCCTTCAGCAGTTTCTGCAGCTTGTCACTGGGGACTCCATACAGCTGCCTTCCATCTCTGATGCTTCCAAAGCACTGGAGGGGCCCAGTGGACTAGATACTCGCCCATATTATCCCACACACCTTGCCACTCATGACTGTCCATCCTTGGGGAAAATCTCTTGGTCCTCCTATATAGTCGTCTAATCCTAGACAAGACCCAAACACGACTCTGCTTAACTTTCGAGATCAGATGAAATGGTGGTGGGTAAAACACACTCTGTACATGTGCTAACATGGTGATCCCCATCACAATCAGCAGGCAGGAATCAAGGGTACCTAAAGGCCATTCAAAACCTTCAGAACTCTCAAATGAAGCTGCTGTACATGTCACTAGTGTGTGGGAATGTCTCCCTCATAGGTTGACCACCCGAGGAGGGGAAAAAACCTAAACACTTCTATTACATACCTCCCAAGGTATAGAGGTGGTGACCACACCGGGAACACAAGCAGACCAGTTTCATGATCAATGATTCTATTGTTTTACAAGTCATTACCATAAAGCACAATGAAACAAGAACCTTAGCCCAAGGCCCCCAGACGATAAACACTAACACAGCGAATACCGGCTGCAAGTAAGGTACGACATGCTGGAACTGTGAGATCAAAAGCAACAACTTTGAGAGCCAATAAATCAGCATTGTGACGAGTGACTATTAATCTGAAACAATGACTGCTTATCACAAATACAATTAGACACACTCTGGTCAGACCCGTCATCTCAACCCTTCGTGCCCCACGTTGGGTACCAAAAAGAACTGTCGTGGTTTAAGCCCAGTCATAACTCAGAACCACGCAGCCTCTCTCTCACTCCCCCCTCCCCCCCCCGCTCCCAGAGGGATGGGGAGGAGAATCAAAAGAATGCAACTCCCACAGGCTGAGATAAGAAGAGTTTAGTAACTAAGGTATAACACAAATCACTGCTGCTACCGCCAATAATAATAATGATAATGCTGTGGTATGGAATACATCTTTGGTCAGTTTGGGTCAGGTGTCCTGTCTCTGCTTCCTCTTGACTTCCCCTCCTCCCTGGCAGAGCATGAGACTCAGAAAGTCCTTAGTCAGAGTAAACATTACTGTGCAGCAACTGAAAACATCGGTGTTATCAGCACTGTTCCCAGGCCAAGAGTCAAAAACACAGTACTGCACCAGCTACTAAGAAGGAGAAAAATGACTGCTACTGCTGAACCCAGGACACATACTCTGACATCTGAAGATGTGGAGGTTGATTCCGTCCTTGCCTTGGATACCCGTGCACAGACCACTGTTATCACAGCTTCTGCGCCCTTTCTGTTACTGGCCTGCTCAGTCCTGACACAGCTATCACCAGCTGTGATGCCCGCTCGTGGCAGCAAAAGGAGTGAAGCTGTCTTTCCCAGGGATCTGTGCCTCAGATGTGGATGAGTTCAGCTCAGATCACAGCATTTTCACATCAATTGTTTGCATATTTCCATGACACTTTTAAGAACTGAGTATCTCTGAGGTTTTTTGCTTTCCCATTGAATTTAATTGAAATTTGCCAATGCATGAACAAGTTGTTGGAGAGAAAAGAGACAAGCAGAGAGCAATGACATAATCAATTTTTCTTAGGAATTCAGGTGACTAGAGTGATCACCATATTTTTGTGGTTAGTCAGATTCCTATGGAAAAAGCTTTCCATACAAACAGCATATTCAGTTACATCATGCACATGACAGGTGCTGCTATTGAAACTGTGGGCAGAGATGTAACAAAACAGATTTCTACTTGTGTTTAAACCTTATTCTATATTACAACACCATTGAGAGGGATAGAGGCACTTGTCACAGCTATTGTTCCTCTTTCTGAAGTTAATTACACTTTCACTTTAAAGGTGTTTTTTCCCCCACCTGTCATACCAGAGGCAGAAGTAGAAACTTCCAGGAATTAATTTGTGCAGCAAAGCAGCATGAAGGTATGAACATCTATATTTGGTATAGAATCAAATAAAACAAGAGGAATTAGAGATACAGGTAACCTTATGGACCTAAATGTTTGAGGTTCAACTTCTGCATCAAGATCAAGACAGACTTACTCTACCCTGTGGATCTGAGGCATTTAATTTCATGGCAGCCGCTTTAGAGGCTTCTCCTTGGACAGGGTAGAAAGTCAGCTGTGACGAGCTAATGTGTCTCAGCATTTGCTGAGACAGAGTTGGACACTGATGGGGTATGAGGGATGTGCAGCATGAATGCATGGCCTGGTGCTAAAGCAATGGGCGAAGCCCTCCCTCTGCAGCTATCCTCAGTCATAACATACTCGTCAGCAACTCTGCGGCTGGATTAAATCCAGACGGGAATACAGAGTTCATTTTAACAGTGGATTAACAGCAAAAAGGATGTGGTCTGCATCGTTTCTGTCCTTGGATTTTTAGCCATGAGGTTGTCTGCCAAAGCAGATGTGTGTCCAATCTAACAATTAAAATGAGGTATGGTCCATAGATTACACACTGGTGTTTACACCTTAAAATGTTTCACTAAATGGTGCAGAGTTTCGGGGAGATCACTCAGCACAAATGTGGCTCTCTCTCTCGAAGGGAATGGAAATTATTGAACTCGGCACAGGTTTAGCGAGCTGCAGCACGGAAAGAGAGAGGCTCTGACTCATCTACTCTGCAAACGACCACATGAGACTGCAGTTTCACTTTTTGATGTGGTCTCCTTACAGAAGTGTATGCCAGCTCAGTTATCAGGATGAAATGTTATTATTCCTTCCACCTGGCCTAGCGCTTGGTAATTTGACTTGAGGTTCTGGGGGAGGAGAGCTGAAGCTGCCTCAGTGGGCGTCCAACCCACAGTTCAAGCAATAATTCAGTCGATGCCTTCAGGGGTGAGCTGAGCTCTCCCACCCACTCTCTTCATCCCCTTCATGAAGGAGACAAGGGAGGTGCGTGCAGAAAGGACTATGGCTTATGCTCTGAGGTCCACACACATAAGAAACAGTTGAAGGAGACCGCAGTGAAATAAGGAGGCGTCTGCTGCCTGCGTGCTTGACAATGTTTGTTATATAAAACATTTGGTGGGATTAGCGCACACTCCAGTGTTTTTTTAGAACACTGTAATAAGAAGGAGAAGCTCTCGGGTATCAGACAAACCTCCCTCTCCCTTACTGTGCACATCCGTAGATCACTGTGCTGTGCCACTGCTATGATTTGGGAATGCTTTTAATTGCGAAGTATGTCCAGTATGCAGTTACAAATGATATTAATTTGAACACCTTTGTTAGTCATACCAAGAAGCAACTAATGACAATCACAGGGCTCTAGCTACTGGACTCCCTTCCCAAGGAGCTAATTGCCTGAAACAAAGAGAAGCACTCTGGACTGGAATGAGCCAGAAGTAAGGCAAAGCTTACTGTGGAGTAAGCTGCCTGGTTAAAATACCTCGGGGTGAATGCTCTTGCTCTTTGATGAAGCATGAATGTGAAGTCATTTACACCTCTTTACTTTGTGTTTTGCTGAGTGGGTGTGTGTATTCATGAGTAGTAACCAAGGAATAAATGACATGCTGTGAATTCACACCATCAATTAATTCCTTCATGTGCCCATGCTCTTAGACAGAGGAACACCCTGTTTCTGGATGGTGGGTGAGGAGAGGTGTGAGGGCTCTGTCAAAACAAAGCTGCTTCTGTGCATACATAGTAGGAAAATGAAGTGGCTGAGAAACCTTATGGCCACAAACTGTGTGCCTGCAGTCTTCCCTGTGGTTTTGGCCACCTCAGGCTGACTCAAAGGCAGCACACCAGGTCTGCCTGGACAACTGGGGAAAGGACCATTGGTAGAAACAGGAGATGGAGCAGTCAAGGTGTCATCTCCAACTCAGATGCCAACATCCCAATTGGAGTTGGTAGGCACCTAAAGCCTTTCTCCAAGGTTCTGTAGACACAAAAAGAAGAACGAGAGAAAAAGATTATGGCTTGCTTCTGCAGGGCCAACTTGAGAAATTTTGTGGAATTAAAAAAAAAAGCTGAACTTGCTTCAGTGCTTATTGCATGGTTGGAGGTGTAGAGATAGGCATGTCCCAAATCTTTGACCCAGGAAGCCTTTCTTTGCTTCCTGCCCTCACACTGGGCTTAGTTGTGCTCTCCCCATGGCAGTACTACCATGTATTCTAACACTGGATTTTTTAGCTTAATTTTGCTGCCTAATTTTCCTTCAGGAGCCTTCAGAGCTTTACTTTTCCTCTGTCTCCAAGGAAGAAAGGAGGCAGGTAGCCACACTTCCATTCAGGCTGGGACGAGCAGGTCCCAAGTGCTGCGGATGTGCACTTGGGACGTGCTCCCCAAGTCCCAGTGATGAGGATGTGTGCAAGAGGCTGGGGGAAGTTGGGAAGCTTCTCCTGGGCATGAGAGCTGAGGGCAGCACCAGCCACGCCATTGCCCTAGCCCAGCTTTTGCAGGCACTGTCAGAGAAAACCAACTAAAGGGTTCTGGGTTACCCCCTCTGGGTAACATTAAGAACTGAGGTTGGTGCTGGGTGTTAAAACACTGTCCTGGTTCTGGAGTTTTTTCTCAGGGGCTCAGATAAGGTGGGGGAGCAGCTTGTGCTCGGAGCTGATTGGCGAAGGAGCTAAAGCAAACTACATGGCTTAACCACAGGGACCTGTTTTCTTTCTGCGCCGGAAACACCTGCCAGAAAGGCTGTGCTCACCCAGGCTGTACGAAGAAAAGCCCCACATGAGACTTGCAGCCCTAGAGCAGTGGGTCAGGGGGTGATGATCAGCACACGGGTTTGAACTGAAGGCAGCTTACTGTGCCGTTTCACCAGGTGCATGGCAAAGAGAGCAGTGCGGGGCAGCGGGCTCCTGGGACAGGCATTTCACACAATGGGCAGCTCACTGGGAGGTGCATTTTGCCTACTGTCTGGAAAAAAATGGGGAAAAAGAAATAACAACACTACAGCTGTTGCAATTTATACTGCAAAGCACTGGCTGTGGAGCTGCAGGCTCTGGCATGGAGAGATGCGATGCGGTCCAACTGGCCCACATCAGCGCGACGGGGTGAGCAGCTATTCACTGAGCACTGTGGAGAGGACTGTGTGTGCTGGGTCTGCACCCACCCTGGTCATCCAGCAGCAGAGTTGCTGCAGCACTGTCCTGGGGTGGCCTGGACCCTCTGTGCCCCAAAAAGCGGTACTACATCCTTGGCCACAATGGTGACCTTGTGTTTCTGCAATCTTGGTGGTGCTTCATGAGGAGGAGCAGTTGGTGGCTTTTGTCCCATTTGACATGTGGTTTGCATGACAAAAGCCCAGGGCAAGTCACAGCCAGAGAGCAGGAACATGCAAACCCTTGCCTAGGGAGGTGCAGCTCACAGAGAGGGGCAGCCTGTAATGTCTGATCGGACAAGTTGTTAAACATTTTTTGCCTCTTCCTCCTTTCGCGGACACCCACTGTGCACAATTCACTGCTTGTGCTCCACTCATCAGCATTTCTAGTCCAACAAAATGGAGGCTTGCCAAGCTGGGGCACACTTAAATGTCAAAGATCTGGACAGCTTTGGCAAGCTGCCTGCATCTGGTACATTTACATAGAATCATGGAATCATGAACCATGGAATCATAGAATAGTTCCCTTCAGGTGTCTGTATGTTTGACTGCAATTAGCACCTGTTGCTGAGTGATCACTTGCTAAATGATGGCTCTGAGGGCTGAGCACACGTGATGCAGGAGGGTGGCATTGGCTTCGGAGCTACTGTAACCTAAACAGCCCACACTGCTGCTTACTGTGAGCACCACGCAGTGCAGGGCAGCTCCCAGGACATTGTGGATGTTTCTCCTAAACATTGTTAGCATTTTGACTCGCAGTAAGTGGGCTTTTGTGAAGCTGCCCAAGTAAGCCAAAAGGGTGCAGCCCCAGCACTTGCAGAGCCCACTTTGTGAACTATGAGGTGAGGGCCAGAAATGCCTGTGGAAGAACTAGCCTTTGGCGAACATCTCATGTCCAGGCATGAAAAGACCAGGGAACACCTGACGGTGAACACTTAAATATCCATTGAATAAATAATATCTTTATTAAAAATAAAAAATCCAGCAGAAAATACCCTGACACTAATGTGACCTCCGTGGCAGAAAGATGGCCACATCCATATATACAGAGCTGGAGGAGATATTGCAACAGGAACAAGATGCCCCGCAGACAGCACACATCATCTCTGTTCTTCCCATACTTGTGGAAGTTAATGTATTAACCCTAAGACATTGCACATGGGGTATAACAACAACAGTACATTTTCAGTAAAATGTTCTGCGATTTTTGCTGTTTAACCCCCTAAAGACTTTCATCCCAAACATTAGTAGTAAACAAACTGTACAACGTGCCTGTAGTGTAAGGGCGTGAGAGGTCATGTTGCCCAGCAACTGCAGGTGAGAGGATGGGGTGTGCTATGAAGCGACCAGCAATGAATGCTACAGCGTGCTGTCATGAAAGCCAAGCTGAGATGTAAGACATGGTTCCTGACCTAGTCTTACAGTAAATTTGGGTTTCTGAAGCAATGAGGGCAACATGACAGGAAGTAAAGAGCTGAGTAAATCTAAATGAGTGGTTTGTACTGGATATTGGGGTTCAGCCTATGTAAACTGTTGGGATTTGTGGCTAAAGAGTATCAGATTGTCTTTATAAAAAAAACAAAAAGCTTTAATAATTTTGAGGTCTGAGCTCTCCAAATCCAAACATTGTAGATAATAGTGCCTAAGGAATTTGTGTGCTACATCCAGGCTTTACATTGGTTTACCTTGACTTTTTGAGGATCTTGTTTACATGTTATTTTGGCCCACTCCACTACAGTTTGAGCCTGTAAAAGAAAGAAACAAGTACCTATCAATATAATATCTATCTGCATCTATCTGCTCACAACGCTAGGGTAAGGCAAGGTTAAATTTGTCCCTCTAATTTGTCAGTTGATTCCCCTTCATTAGAAAGGGGCTGCATTTCAGTGCTATTGTGCTCAGTGGATTACAGGATTTTTGCGCCTGTGATGAGCACAACGCTTAGCAACCTGGCAGGGAAAGCTCCTTGGAAGTTTTAACAATACATCAGTACATCAGTTAAATTGATGTCATTTCCTTTCCCTTCCCTGGGTTTGTTATCTGGGAGTTGTTGCTGCAGTAACTTGGCCTCAGGATATACAGCAATTAAAACTATGGGTGGTTGCACTGCAGGAAGATAACACCTCAGGAAGACTACTTCACAGAGGTGTTTTTAGGATGCAATTTGATGAGAACTTTTTGGCAGGAGAACCAACCTATGCCATTTTCTTACTTGACCTCAGCTGGGTTAGTACAGCTTTTTGTAGATGTACACGATAAAGTTAATCTGATTATTTTTGATCTATGTTTGTTTCTATATTTGCTTCAGGTTTAGTCAAGCAAAGTGTACGAGCACAGAGAGGGAACTGACAGTGGTGGCTTGTGGCAAGCTGGTATGGCTGTTGAGAAAACACTTGCCAACCTGTAGGTGCAGCACAGCCTTGAGCATTTGTTTAGGACCTCTTTTCCCCACTGGGAGAAAAGTGACCATCACCATTTGGAACGGCTTACAGAGCTGATGAGGAACCATCAGTGGCATTCAGCTGATTTTTGTGGTGTGTGGTTTTTTCCTTCCTCATGCTGTTCTTCCCTGCTTGCTTGGCATCACGCAGATCATTGCTGAGGGCACCCAAAGAAGTTTTCCTAACTTTGAGCTGGCTACAGTGAGCTCTACATCCCTTCTCATCGCATCTTTTGGGTGGGCTGTAATTACATCAATATGGAGAAATGGCACGTTTCTATCTTTGAGATTCTTAGTGTGAAGCCATCAATGTTACTACCATGAATACCCTGCTTCCTGTCTGAGATAGGCCAGCACCCCCTTCCCTCTCAGAAAATTAAGGAGCAGTAAAATGAGAGCATTTACCATCCTTGTATTTGAAAGCACTCTTCTCACAGCCTTGAAAAGATTATCAGTTCAAACTTGGATTATAACATGCCTGCTGGGTAGGGATGGAATGACCTTTCAATGGCACACCTGAGGACAGCCTCATGGTTGCTCTTCCCCATGCCCTCTTGGTTACTGCAGCCTGCTATGCTTCTCTGATGTACATCAGCGCTTTTCTGGTGGCACAAGGGACAGTAAAACAGGTCCTCCAGCCACTTCCCTCTAGCTTGTCATTGCCACATGCCAGCCCCTGAATTCTAGGCTGAAGAGCAGCCCAGGGCTCCACATCTCATCACTCAGCATACGGCTGAGCAGTCATGCACACTGACACATGGGCCTGTGCAGTCAGTTCCATCCCTCCAACATGCACAAAACAGAATTCTGCTTCTCCTTCTGTAACAATCCCTTTTTTCCTCTTGAGGAAAACACGTGCGACCCACAGAACCCCCTGGCATTCGCACAATAAACCAGTCTTCCCCCTCACTCCAGAGGCAAGCCTTCTCCCTGTCTCCCCTCCATGACTAAGGCTGGAAGCCAAACTCCTCTCTCTCTCTCACCATTCATCCTGAGACCTCTGCTCTCTCTGGTACACTTGCCATGTGGGTATTTAACTGAACTGTTTACCTTGCAATCACAGAGTGCTAGCTAGCCACTCCGACGTACAGCTTCACAAACATGAGCAAGACTGGGGCTCAGTGTCAGAATCACAGTGTGCTAGTTCTGCAACAACTTGTAGTAAAGCTGTAGAAGGGGAACTACCAAGTGTTGTATGCTAGGGAATTAACAGATTACTGTCTACTATCACAGCTCTGTCTTCACAGTGCGCTCTGCATGGGGAGCAGAGCACGGGCTTTCTGTAACTAAAGATCCTCTTGGAAATTAGACTGGGTATTGAGAAGCACAGTACCATGCTGGCCACATTCTGTATGCCTAGTTGTCACCTACGCAGCTCCTGAACACACTGATGTGATGCACTATAGGGCATGCCATGACTTTGCAACCCTTGTTACAAAAAGTGACACTTAAACTTATGACTTATTCAATTAAGAATCTTTCTTTAATGAATGTTCCAATTACAGAATGAGGGTTATTTGTGTTAGCCATCTCCTATGTTCTCTGACACAGTGGATCCTTTGAACCAAGCAGGGTCATCTTTAATGTGTTTGCCACATTTCAATTAAAGGCTACTTTTGGTCTGTATCAGAGTTAGATACATGCTTTGAAGAGGCACCAGTGAAGAATCTAAGAATTGTCAAGGGGAAAGCTTCTATAGATAAGGAGACAGACTGCAGCAGCAGCACCTGAGGTTGGATGCAGCTGCTACATAACACAGGACAACAGGGTCAATTTCCCTGCTAGTGTCTCACTCATGTAGCAACTAAATTCCCTCCACACTCACAGCTTCCAATTACTATCAACTAGTTTTCCTTCTCATTACATTAGACAGTGAAAAGGATTCATGCTTGCATCAAGTTATCTTGTCACCACTGATAAGTAGCCTTTGAGCAGGGTCTAACATAAAGATTCTAGAGAAGTTCTTGAAAGAAAACAGTTTAATAGAAGATTACACAAAATCAAACTACGGTCAGAACAAACATGCTGAGTAACACACACACTAACCCACAAGCCACAGCAGCTTTAAAACCATAATGCTCCACTCTCAAACCATTCCAGGTGAGAAAAGTCACCTTGTACTAGTTACATCCCTTCTCTGTAACTTTACAGAGCACTTGAAGTTCAGTCTGTATAAGATATACAACTTCTGCATTGCAGAAGATACCCCTTACTGTGGAAGCTCAGCAGACAGAAGGAACTATGTAGTTTTCAGGATCTTCACCACCACCTTGCTGTTAACAGCTTCATCAGAATACCCATGAGAGGCCACTCTCACGGTTCCCCAGCAGGAAGGAATGCACACCATACTGGTTTGGAGGAAGTCCAGCAAGCCCAAGAGCACAGTGGAAGACAGTTAGGAATTCCCTCTTTGTCACAGCCATACTATCCAAGTGCACAAAGAGGGGGCCCTCTCCTTGTGGCTGCACTGCCACATAGATGTGGAGAGCTTCAACAGGACATACCTACATGTCTTTAGAGAATCTCAGACAGATCAAATTCCTCTGTTGGCCCATCCAGGATGTATGCAAACTAAGGTTTGCACTGCCTGCAGTCAGCTGGAGGTCACACAAGTACAAGAGCTCTGGCTGCACTCTATGTTGGTGATTTGCCACCATCTCTTCTATACAGAGTGCACCAAAAAAAGCTACAGTAAATATGGCATGGAACAATATACACTCATAAGGAGAGCTACACGCAGATTCCAGAGTACCCAGCAGAGATCTTAACACTTCAATAGTCACAGGAGAGTACTGAGCATTTGAAGGGCCAGTCCTATGTTTCAACCCCGATATCCTGTGGCTGATAACAGGATCTTGAAGAGGATCAGGATGATTGACCATTCTGGAGATGAAGGACAATCCTTCCATATACATTATTATTTTTGCAGGAGGCAGATCCTGGGACTCGATGTTGACCAAGAACTCTTTCACATGATTCACTGGAATTGGCCAGACTGCAGACAGAGCCATACCTTCTTTACAGGCAAGGAAATTCTTCAGGCCGTTATAGTAGATGCGCCATAAGCGGCTATCTCCTGAGTCCTCCAGTAACAGCAGAGCTTCCAGGGGCCAAGGGCCCAAGGGATGCTTCCGATGAGCCTGGTTGAGTTCATCTGTTGAAAGAAAACCACATTAGCAATGGCAAACAAGGTGGCCTCATAGAGGGTAAAATAGTTTCCTCCCCTTCAACATGCTTCAATTCTATTCTTAAACTTCTCTGGAATAAAAATTGTCCCATACATTCTTATGACTTTCACCTGCACAGCTTCCAAGAGCAAGAGCACAGAAGGATTAAGCTCTCAAAAACCACTGTGAATTTTCTCTTTAAAGTAACACCTCAAGCCTGATGACAGATCCAGCACAGTACTGCAAGATTTCTGCAACCCCACATCTCCATCAATAGGCAAAATGGGTTGAAAGTGACAGAACCACCACAAACCAGCAATGGACCCAGCAGCACACATTGATCCCAGAAGTCTCCCAGCACTAGATCCAGACGCTATGGAAGCACGTGGAAGCCTCCATCGTATCTCCCACCACACAGCCGGCTGACCCCAGGGCCACACTCATCAGCTCCTTCCCGGCTCCCAGCCTCCACCCCACCGGGACCCTGCGGCCCGGCCCGGCCACCCAGACCCCGCGGCAGCCAGCCCATGCCGGGCTCCCGCCGCAGTAGTGCCACCAGCGCCCAGAGGGGCGAAGGGGCAGCGAAGGGCTCTATCCCAGCTCCCTGCATCGCCAACAAAACGGCACCGGCACAGCCGCAAGCACCAAATAGCGGACCCTCGTCCGCGCTGCCCTTTAATAGCCCGGCCTTTACTTCTAACCAATCAACGTCCGCCGTGCCCTCGCCTCGTTCCTAAGCAATGGCGGAGCGCCGCCGCGCAGCCTGTGCCTGAGGGGCGGTGCGGCGCAGCGCAGAGCAGACCCCATCTCCCCTCGCCACCGGGGCTGCTACGGCGAGGGTGGTATTTCACTGGCCCGTTGTTGCCTTCATTTTGCCGCATCTGGGGCCTAAGGCAGGAGGCAGAGGTGGCGGAGTGTGTGCCCGCGGGCGCACCTCCACCGTGAGACTGAACCTCTAGCTCTGGTTGTGTTCTGTGCCAGTTGCAGAAACAACACAACCTGCAGAGGTACAAACGCACAGGACCGGATGAGGGACAGGAGTAATGCTCAAAGCTTAAGGGAGAGGGTCTCCCGGGGACAGAGGTTGCTGGGGTTCCTGCCCCGCTGTGTTCAAGGGGTGAGAGACTGGGCCAGTGTCCGGGCCAGGAGTCCTCGGGGTACCGGGCCACCCTCCTGGCTGCTTACCAGAGCAAGGCTCTATGAATACGTCCTAAAAGAGATGAGGGCACACAGGGGAATACCAAGCCAAAAGCTCAAGATGTCGGCTGTGGAGCCTGCTCACTTTTTCTGTCTTGGGTATCATCAGGGATAGCTGCCACGGAAGGGTGGCTATCTCATTAAGCTGAGCACAAACACCTAGGTATGCAATCAGTAATTAACAGCAAGGGATGAGTAGCTCAGAGCAATCAGCTGTCCTGAGTTGTTCTACAAGAAGCTGCAGAAAACCACATCTTGGAGACCCTAGGAGAACAATAGGTGAGGAGCACAAGTACTTCTCTCTTCTTTTACCCTTATCAGTAATTCTACCCGTATTTCAGCCTCTGATAAGGGACAATGTAGAAAACATCCGTGCTTCAAACCTTTCAGTTCGCTGGCCGCGCACGGCTCCTCACGGTTCCATCCATCGTTAGCGGCCGCTTCACACCCGCCTCGCTCTGCGGCTATAAAAAGGCCCGTGGCGGCAGCTGCGATAGTCTTTGTGTAGCTGCGTGTGGTGTGGCTTTGGTGCTTCGTCTACTCCTGCTATGTCGTACAGCGACGGCGCTCTGGCTGGGCCTCTTGCTGCGTCCTTCTGGGAGATGTTGGCGCTGCTGGCCCGGGAGCCGGGCATGGAATGGCTGGAGCGGGCCCTTGCTGGGCAAGCAGACCCGTTCTCGCGTCGCAGCCAAGGAGCAGGATACAGGAGCGCGGCGGTGGTGCATTCAGGCGCCTCTCGGCAGCGCAGGGAGCGCGGCAGTGCGGGGATCGGTAAGTGTGTGCAGTGCTCTGCTTGTGGGGTCACCAGCATGTGCGGCTGTGGTGGCAGCTCAGTGCCTGCCGCATCCCCTGTAGCCTAGGCTGGCCTGGGGCTCTGGATATGGAGTGACTGGCGGCCGAGGCCGCGTTTCCACCAGGCTGCGTTTCCTTGGTTTTACTCCAGTTCTTGTGTGGGGCTGAAGCTTTTAGAAGGAGGCTTCGTGGGAGTCCCCTTCCTGGGCTGGGGAACATGCCACTTTTTGGCGGGAGTGTGATGTGTGCCCTTTGCAGTTGATTTCTATAAGCCATACTGGGAAGCCTTGGTTTTAAATTTGCCTTATGCTTGTTTCCTCCATTGCTACTCTATAAAGTTGTAAATTCCCAGGGTGTTACCAGATCTAGTGTCTGAATGGACCTAGTATGTTGCTTTTAGTTTCCAGTTTGAAAAATACCTCAGCTTTGTGTGTAGCTGTGTGAATTGTTTTTAATCAGATAAACAAGGAGAGCGCTGTCTAGAGGGTATATTGCACTAAGGAACACTGTTTGTTGCTGCTTTAAATGGCATGCTTGTGCTCGTTGTCAGCATGTGCTAATGTGGATTCTCTCTTGCAGGGAGGGAGTTCCGTTGCTCTCCGAAACATTCGTTGGGACCTTGGCCTCTGAAGACTTTGTCACTGTTGGAGTGTTCAGTGGATGGTAGGCTTTGGCATGCCTGCCTTGAAGGACTGAAGAAATTCCTTGTCTTTAGGGGAAGCATGGGAATGCCTGCAGCCTGGCCAATTCCAAGTGAGCAAGTTAGAGGATTTTTAACTGCGGAGTCTCTTTATTCACCCTCAAAGGCACTGGTGTATGTGGCAGGACTGGCTTATTTATCAAAACTGACTGGTAACTCTGATCCTCTGGAAGATCCTATCACACGTTTCATGGTGATAGGGCTGAAACGTCGAGCAGGCATCCTGAGAGATAAATACTTGCCTGTAACAATTGAGGTGTTGCGACCTCTCTTAGGTGCTCTGGCGTCTGTATGCATAACTCATTATGAATACTTACTGTTTCGTGCATTGTTTACTGTAGCTTTTTTTGGGGCACTTCGAATAGGAGAGATGGTTGCAAAGCACCGTGATATACTGCAGCCTGACCTACTGTACCTGAGTGACCTCCAGCTGATGGAGAGGAGAGTGGCGTTTCATCTGCGTAACTCTTCTGTGGGTCAGGAGAGACATGTCATCAGCCTTGGGCTGTCTGAAGAGCCATGGGTGTGCCCTGTTCTGGCTGTCCAGAACTATATGACAGTTCGTTCACAGCTGGAAGGGCCACTCTTTATCCACTTGGATAATACAGCTGTAACAAGGAGGGACTTCCTGACTGTCCTCCGAGGGGCCCTGCAGCTGCTGGGGCTGTGTCCAGAGCAGTATGGTGTGCATTCATTCTGGCTGGGGACTGCTGTCACTGCTGCACGCTGTGGGTATCTGCGGGAAGATGTAACTCGCCTGGCAAGATGGCCCTGTATGGTCCTAAACAGACCATAGCCTTGGAGATGGACAGGAAAACAGAAGCTAATGAATTACCTTCTTTCTCTGGAGTTAATTGCATGGTTTCTAGTCTTTGGCATTAACACCTGTAACAAACTTTCTACCTCACAGGGGGGTGATCTCTGAAGTTAGCTCACAGTGACTGCTTGTGCTGTGGATGGACCTTGTCTCTGTCTTGACAGAACAAGTCTTCAGGTGGTTTTATCTTTATAATGTGAATTAATAAATGTTACCTTTTTAAAAACAGTCTTTGCCTGCTAGTAATATTGTTGCTTTTTGCCCAGAAGAAATTGGCTTTGAGAGCAATGAATGATGAGCAGGTTCTGAAGAGAAACTCTAAAGTGGGTGGTAATTAAATTGCAGTATGTTTTTATGTAGCTGTACACTTTTTAACACTAACATGTCTCTAAGGTCAAAGCTATATTATTAAGCTATATTATTAGCCCAATAACAGACAGCAAAGGATAAGCTTTTTAAAACATTGGTAATCATATGATGTTCAAAGTGATATCTGATACTGTTTAAATGGGGGACAGCAGCCTTTCTATTCAGCAAACTCTGCCTCCAAAAATACTTCATTTAATCCTCTAGGTAAATTCCCTCTGAGCATAATTAGCCTAATCAGCATTTTAAATAACAAAATAGCACATGGTTCACTTAATGATTTCCTTAGGATGTGATACTAACTGTTCCTAATTCAACCTGTTCTTTTTCCTGAATTTTAAGCTACTTTTTAAGATTGAGGAGTTGTTAACCACAATCATGAAGTACCATGGTTTGAGTACTCTCTACAATTTTGCAATTACAACACTTGTAATATTTTTATAGCATGTGGTGGAATATCTTTTTCACCATATGGCTGGGCTGGGGTGAGAGTTGATGACTCACAGTCCCCTAGCTGACAGCTGCAGTGAGCAAGCTTTTGATCACCCTTATTACTATCACTGATCCAAACCTGGACCATGATTACTGCTAAATGGGCTGACTTTGTATCGTGCTTTGGCCTATACCCTTTTTCTAACAAAGCTATAGACCACAGAAGTGTGGGAGCTAGCTGAAATTCAATGCTGGCTTGATCTCCATGTGGATAATTAGCTGTGATTTCTGAGACTTTTGATTAGTAAAAATTAACACTGTCTGTGTAGGGCAGTGCCAATCTGCTGCTCTTTGCTGTGAGGGTGACATTGTGTTCACTGTGGGAATTGACTACAGTGCAGTAAGACTTCTGTGGCTATGACCGTATCTGAGATCTTTGTTCTAACTGCATTTGAGCTGAAAGCTGTCTTTTTCATTTTGTGGCTTTGTTCACTAGAAATGCTTGTTTATACAGTCACTTCTGCTTCCATGCATGAAAGCTGAGTGTAACTAGAGCTAAGGTGGTACAAATGTAGCATCTGCTCAGTGGCTTATCCTGAAGTGCCCACCAGCTGTTGGTTAGGCTGAGCAGACACTTGGAACATACCTGCGTAAGGAATTGCTTTGTGATCTGCAGAAGCCTTGACAGATTTTTGCTGTCCTTGTGTGTGATGTGTCTGCTCATTGGCTTGGGCTGTACTCAGGCATGCCAGCTGCTAGTACTGTCTGTTGCCTTGCTGTAAAAAGACCTATGTGTTGCCTATACGTGGCATGGTTTTGGTTTGTTTTAATTGGCAATAAATTATTTTTTCCCAGGTTCAGTCTATCTTACCTGTGACAGTAATAGAGTGATGTCCCCATCTTATAGTCCTTGTATAAGTAGATCAAAGTAGCTGCACCATTGTGGCAGACATGGGAGGTATCAAAATGAACTGGGTACAAAACCAGCTCAGTGGATGTGCCTGGCCATTTAACTTCTTGCTAGGGCTTTTAAATTGATTTCAACAATAAACTGTGCTTCCCAAATGGGGAGACAGGAAAGCCTTTCAAATATTTTTATATAGTGTAAATGGATGTTCTAGTAAGACAGGAACAGCTGTATTGTGTAATGTATGTGCCATTTTTAAAGCTTAGAGGTATGCTTTAAGTCTGTCTTCTGGGGAGCCTGGTATTTGGCAAATAAATGCTGTGATGATTGCTCTACAATACTGGGAAAATGAGTGTCTGTCTAATCGGTAATTTCTATGTTTGTGTGATATATGAAGCGAGAGAATAACCTTTGTTCTTATTTCTACCTGCATTCTGTAGCTGTAGCCAGAGCTTTTGGTCTTGTAGCCATTTAAGTTGAAAGTACAGTCTTGAAAGCAGATGGAGGGATTGATGAAGAATCGACTATAGTTATCAACTTCACTGATTTTTGATCCCAGCATTGGGAAGAAGAGAAATGTGTTAAGGAATAGCCATCACTGAGGTAATCAGCTTTTTCAAAATCATTGTTTTGGTAGGCTGGCTGGAAAATTTTTGGTAACAGGGTTATAGATGCAGTGTTCAATCTGTAATTTCTTGTTGGAGCTATAGGTCACCTTTTACATGGCAAATTAAACTGAGACAGCTGGTAAGTAAATAAAACCTGTCTTCTGAATGTTAGGAGTTTAGTGTCTTATCAGCTCAGAATCGTAAAATAGTTCTCTTTAACAAATTCGTATTTGCAGAGTTTTTCTATTTAGCTGTTTGAATGATCCTGAATGGAAGCAGAAGAGGATATAAGGTACTTACTTTAAGAAGCAAAATGGGGAATTACTTCAACTCACAATTCTTTTTCACAATGTTAATTATTTCACACATTTTTATCATGTTAAAGCGAAAGGCTAAGCATACCGACTTCAGGAAGAGCTAAATTACTCCTGTATTACTGATCACGGCCTGCTATGGGAATTCGCTGTACTATGTAGACAGAATGGTGAATTTGCTGAATTGTTATTCATGTAGAAGCTTACAATTTCTACAATTTATAATTGTTAAATTTAACTCATTAGACTATTTTCAAGAATAAATGGGAAGTGATTTGTTTTTTTTAAACCACTAAACTTTCTTTATACACCCGGTTGGTATGCTTTTGCCTCTGTTCTGATTGTGATGCTTATATCAAATACATATTTTTTAGAATGACAGAAATAATGTTACCCATTAATTATTACAGTAGTAATTAATCAAATATAAAGCATACGTCCTTACACAGCTAAAACTTTCACTGTTGAAACGGTACCTCAGAGTGCATGTTCCTGAAATGGATGAAATTTGCAAGAAATGACTTCTTTCCATATCGACTGAAAATTGAGTAGGTAACTAAATCACATACTTGTCAGGTTCTACATCAGGATCTAGGAGTACTTCTTGCTTGTAGAATGAAAGCATCCCTTGCTACTCTGACTAAGCAGCAACCGATGTCCTTTGATAGCAAAGGCCCATATCCAGAAAGCTAAGAATAAATAGGCTTTTGCCTTTAAGCCTCTTGGGGTTTTCTTTTCAGTGATTAAATAGAGAATTATTTGTGCTGTAAAAAGTGCTGAGGAGATTCTTTGAGAAAACCTGCAAGTGCATATAGCATACTTGTGTTTCTGTTTGCAACCAACACCTGCAAAAGTAGACTTAAGATTGAGGGGTTCCATTGATTTGTTACTTGAATGTCCCCTTCAAGTACCTCTTGGGTACCTAGAAGTGTAATTTCTTTTTTGTCACCTTGGCTTCTTCCTTCTACTTAAAGATATGTATATCAGTTGTGATGTTTACTTGTGCATTGAAGGGACCTGATTGCTCCATAGCAAGGAGAATACTGACATTCTGTAGCAACTATAATAGCAGCATGCTTTGTTTACCCTGCTCTGGATTTCTGTTGAAGATGTTTCATTTCATATTCTTAAGTCATACCCCATCAGGAGGTTTGTAATTGCTAATGTTGCGAACTTGGAAGCTGTGTAGGCATTGAAAGAACATTTATTTTCAGATATTTCAAGAAAAAGCGATGCTTTTCAATTGAGGTAGGTGAGGAACATTCTGCTTTGTGTTGTGATGCAAGTTCAGCTAGAAGCATTAGTATATAGCAGAATTCACCAATTGCTACTGGCTCATTAAATCTCCTCCAGTGAGATGTCATAATGTTGCCATCTCATTCTGTAGGGCTGGCTGTGTATTCACTGTAACATGTTGCTTCACCACACCAGTGTCTTATTTGCTACTTACATTGCCTTCAAGTACTGACAGAAGGGGAAGAGAAAAACATGTGCCACAAATCCCATGCTTTTTCCCATATGTATAGCTTCCCACCAAATATCTGTCAAGAGTCCAGACCTGACCATTCCTGAGTCATTGATACCATTGGATTAGGAGTAGCTCTTTGAAATGGCAGTGTAATATTCTGCTTTTGTTAGAACCCAGGGGTAAAGGCAATATGAAATTTTATGCTAAAATTGTTCCAAGTTCTAGCAATGTTTTTATACTAGCTCTTTTATACTAGTTTGAGGAACTGGCTTTTGCACTTTCATATACACTTCCCAAAAGCTGTAACTGTAGAATGGTTGTGTGATAGTTTGTCTTCTCATAGTTCTGCCATAGCTATAAGTTGTGCATTAATTCCTCTTGCCTTTTCCCCAACATCTTGGTTCTGTTTCAGAATGAAATGCCCTCCCTTAGGGTAAAGGCAGTGGAGCAATTGGCAAAGATACTTCATCATTTACAAGTGCTTTGGAAAACATTGGCTGTTCGCCTGCCAACAATTGGTAGCAGGCAAGCAGCCAATGTTTTCCAAAGCACACAACCCAACCAGGTATAATATGTGGTTATAGTAGTATTTTAATAAAAGAGCACATTTTTTGTCTGAGCAGCTTTTATACTTCATACCACCTTCCACAGAATCTGAAAAAACAGCAGTTATTAAGCCTGGAAGATTCAGTTCAGTGTTGTAGGCTAGCACTTCTAGATGGCAAATCCTTTGTGGGCATAATAAGTTTTTTCAGCCCAGCTAACCAAAAAAAAGGATGTTCTTCAGTGGTGACTCCCTATATTAAGACTTGAATGTTTTTCCTTGGAAGTACTAAGCCTTCATTTCAGGGTATTGTGAGTTGAAAAGAAGGAACCAATATCTTGGTGTTGAGCAGCTGCTTAAAATTTTGCAGATGAAAGCCTATGGTATGAATACTGCCTCCCTTAACTGATCTGTAGCCACTGTGCTCAGAGATGTTTAAAACAAGAGATGCTGTCTTTGCTGACATGGTGGTGGTGCTTTGTCCCTGAGAACTAAATGATTCTGTTGTGCCAGGACAAGCATAGTTGCAGAGTGAATAAAACTGCAGGTTTACTAGCGTATTTTGCTCAAGTAGAATTTTTTTCCTGCTCAGTCCATAGCATAATGTAGCTGTGCTCTTGCTAGGGCATTCTAAAGACTGTCAGTGTTCACATACCGTAAGATGCTTCAGTAGCTAAAACCATGATTTATGAAATGTTCTTTTCCTTCAAAGAGATGAGTAACTGCTGCCTGACTTATCCTACAGGGAGGCTTGTTCAGGCATAAATGCATTGTGTAATTTGTGTCCTCCCCCATGTAGTTGCTCTAATATTTTTAAAGTGGGAAGCTCTGCAGTATTTGTGAGCTTGGGAAACTAGTTAATTTGGTTGAGTAAAAAAAAGCCCTTGCTCTTGAAGTGTTTTGCCAAGGTGGGTATTTTGCTCTACATAAAGCAGTATTTTTGTTTTCTTCCTCCAAATTCTGGGAACATGGAGAAATCACCTGTGTAGATTGTGATTGTGATGGAGCAGGAATAATTGGATAATGCCAAATTTGGCAATAGAAATGTTTGCTTTGTGTCTTTTTTCGAGGAGATTTGTATTGCAAGAACAATTGTATACAACACTGTATAAAGTAGCATGTATGAATACCGTTTCAGCATTCATCTTGCAATTGGAGTTCTGTGAACTCCTTAAAACACAGTTAAAGTTTAGGTTGAGACATTATGGTCTGCATTTTTCTTTTTTCAGTCTTCATCATCTTTTGGCATCCTGCCTTTTCAGGCAGCTGCACTGTGTTAGTGCACAGCATTAGTCTTGGCTCTTTGTAGTGAGCTTTTAAGCTCTGGGGAACTCTGACAAGAAGACGGAAGTTCAGATGTACCATATTCTGTGTTACAAGGTAGATGTGAGCTTATCAGGAAAGCATACACTCTCAGAGGATGCTAGACCCTCTATGTAAACACCCTTGTGCTCATGATGAGTTTTTGTAATGTTTTAAAGGCATGTTCCCACCCCACTTTGAGTTTTGGAGGAGTCAAATTTGAGGTTTGAGTTAGTATCTACACTGCCTGTACTAGTCAGTTTGCAAGCATCCTGGTGAAAAGGTTGAACATGCTGACTTTTATCAATTTAATAATACAAGGTTACTAAGGGCAAAAGGTTTTTCAGCTGGGGAGGTGCTGGGAGGTGGTCAGCAGAGCTGCCTGCGTGAGTGGACCCAAATCAAATTTATATTCAGAAAAACTCACAAATGTAATGGGTTAGTATTTCCCATCTCTGGAAAATGTGGCTAGCATTCTACATTATCTCATTACCTGATATTGTGAATGCTTCCTAATGTGCTTCCTGTCTTCTATGCGTACAACAGCATGGAAGAAAATATGAATGAGTATGCTGGTTTCAGGTGGTAGGGGATTTTTAAAGAGAAGGAAAGAGGAGGCAGTGGGTGGGTGAGAAAAAATGAGGTGGAAAGAAATGTGCTGCATCTAAATGAAGTGCCGTATTCTTCTCCAGAGCAGGCACATTGAGGCTATTCTACTGGCAAGAAGGGTGGTTGTTACTGTGCTGTTAAGACTTCAGTTGGTCTAAGGAGAGAAGTCTGACTCTGAAGAGTTAGTGTGCTGCTTGACCCCATCACAAGATAATATTCTGAAGCAAATGCTGTGAAGAATGTGAATATAACAGCTTCTTGGGAAAAAAAATTGGCAGGAAGGCAAGTAGAAGCAGACTGTGAGACACTTCTTACAAACTGTGCTTAGAAACCAATCTGTTCTTCTTTATTGTTCTCTGATGAAGGGATGGATTATAAATGGTACAGACAGCCTTGAGGCCTGCGATAATACAGTGTCTAGCTTTTCCAGTTGGAGGCTTAAAACCTGAATGCTTTTTATGTGAAAAAGGGTGGGAATCCATTAAAAAAATTCTCAAAGTACATGTCAAATTCTCAGCCATAGGAGCAAATGATTGTTCCAGGCAGAAAGACAGATTTGTTTATTTGAAAGAACAAAATTTTAAGTATATTTACGTTTCTTTCCTGCTTTGCTTATAATTTGGCTAAGATAAATGTCTGAAGTTGGAAGTATTAATAGAGAAGAGATCCCTTCCCTGCCATCTCCCCTTCAGTCTGCCCTTAAAGTGCATGTGAGTTCAAACTTCCCTTACATGGCGGTACACTGAATTCTGATTTTTTGGTATCGATAACAGTACATATGCTTGTCTAGGACAACAAAAAGTTACATGTGTCATGTGAGTGTCATACAAGCTCAGTGCACCAATGGATCGTACACTTTCATCCTGCTGAATGTAAGCATGGAAACCACGTTCTGCTCCATTAATAGCCCATATGCATTCTCATGGAGTCAAATAAATGTTAAAACAGTCCTGGAAGCGGGATTGGATGTTGTGCCATTAATTGCTCTCTGCATAAGAAGTTGCCTGTGCTCTATATATGGTTTTGTATCATACGACTGTAGACAATGATTTATATTTGCCCGCCCTGAAACCCTCTCATTACTGGTCTCATGTATGGTAAGCAGCCAGAGGAGCCAGATTCAGCCACTTGGCAGTTTTGTTCCTTCTGCTTATCAGCTTTTCTCTGAAAGCACATCTTGTCTCTACTTGTTTTATATCAAGTGTAACGCAAAAAATCAGCGAAATTAATCGAAATAGATCAAAATGCAATGTGATTTTTGTGCGATAAAGAAAATCGTCTTGAATAGCCGAGTGCATCAGCAGGCTGGCTAATAGGGCCATCTGCTGGCAGATGTACTCTGACAAGATAACTTTGAATTTTGATGGGGACGAGTCTGGGATTGGTTAATGGCTTGATTCTATCTTCCAAATACCCGTGACTCTTCTTAAATCATCTTAAGCGGCTCCGTACTATATATTAATTTCTAGCTTCATAGCAGAACTAATTACTGTAAAAAGAGAACTGCTTAACTATAAATTTAAGCATCCATTCAAATGTTAAATGGGATGCTTGATCTGTGAGTAGTATTGCGGTAGGTTATGCCATAATTTAAAGCTATTCTGAGGACATATGGCTCTGTAGATGAATCTTTCAGATCAATGAACAACGATTAATACTAATATTCGCTCTTCACACAAAATGTCTGCGTTAGGGACATTTTGATTACAATTACAGATCAGATTTCTTGTGAACAATCAAAGAAGCCAAATGGCCTGGCATACTAAGATCATTATATTTCTTGTCTTTAACATTGAAAAGCCTTTTGAACATGTTTCAGGTTTATTTTCACAAGCACTGTGTAATCAATGCAGCATCTTAAACAACGAATGTGTTCTTGTGTATGTGTGCTCCTGTTTGCCTGTCTGTATGTCCAATATTTGGTGACTAGCAATATGATAGATCATAACTGAGGCTATGATCTCTCTACCTCTCTGCAAGTTTATAGTGAATGACATGGAATATATGTGTGCATAAGATTGAATTGAGTAAACAACACATGTAAGCATGCTTCTTGGTTTTGTGTTTTGAGAACCTGCAGTTTCTTTTCAAGATTTCATTACAGGAAAGTTGCAAGTCTTTTTAATTTGCATAAGATAATACGTATTAATGTGCATCAGCCTACAGTGCTTGGCAGTGCTGGTGTAACAGGTCACAGGGTTGTCTCTAGCCAGTGGCAAAGCAAGGTTAGTCTTGTTTCCAGTAGTGTTTATAGCAGGATGCTTAAAGCAGTATCCCTGGTCACTCTGATGACTACAGCAAAGCAGTAGCTACTTGCTGACATAATGGCAGTGGGCTGCAGGCTAAAGGTATCCTCTGAGACTGCACTCATCTGACTGTATCCAAAAATCTTTCATCTTCCATCTCTGATTTTTGTTGTCTGTAACAGCATATACATTCCTCCCACAGAAAAAGGATGTTATCACATACTGACTAGGGGCTGCTCTGACCTTTTTGACTTCTAAACAATTCCTTTTTTGCTTCCTTTGACAATTCAGCAAATGAAGTGATGGAGATGAATTTCATTACAGGTGCTTTGACTGAAATTCTTTATTGCTTACCTATTAAACCTGGCTGTAAACGTCATTGATTTATAGACACCACAAAAGCACAACCATTAGCCAGTGAGTGCCAGGAGTGTACACAGGGGTCATATTCCTTCCAGCCAAAAGACTACACAAGAGTAAAGCAACAGTGGTTTTTATATTTTGTGTGGATCAGAGCTATTCTGGACCAATTCCTTTTGCTGGTAGTTCATTCTATGTTCTCACCTTTATATGTTAGTGACTGTTTCATTACGTGTTCTAAAAGAATGACAAAATACATTTCAGTATATCAGGAAGGATGCATTGGACTATGGAAAGGAGGAAATAATCTTCCCTTGTCTGAGAAACTTGTAAGAAGATTCCTGCAGTACTGGAAACTAACTTGGCCATGTGAGTAATATAGGCAGAGCTAATGAAGGTTTGATGATTGGGGTAGATGGGAGGCCAGGTGTGCTATTGTTTCATATTCATCTCTCTCTCCCGTAAGTCTTTTGGGGAAACGCA
The DNA here is from genome assembly GCA_039720435.1 of Amazona ochrocephala. Classification (NCBI taxonomy): domain Eukaryota; kingdom Metazoa; phylum Chordata; class Aves; order Psittaciformes; family Psittacidae; genus Amazona; species Amazona ochrocephala. Next base: position 26,096,257 of record CM077879.1, read on the forward strand.
GGAGCTCTCCAGTAACTCTGTAATTCTTAGTAAAGTCTTGTCAAGTTCACCTGGGAAAAATTGTACTGTATTGGGAAATGGCATTTTATCTGCGGAGTCCAGTTTTGCTTCTGATTTACTGTACTGAATTCTGCTCTGTGTTGTCTACACCTGTGGAAGTTCTTGTTTGCACAGCGATACAGGGCTACTGCAAATGTTGCCGGCGTTGTCTGACTTTGGTGTAGCTGCCGTCTGTTCCATGTGGTGAAACATTGTTTTGTCAGCATGGCAGTATGTAGGCTGTGGGTTTTTTTTCTGTCATGTGACATATTGGACGTGTGATGTACGCTGTGACTATCCCAGTTAAAGCACTAAGGCAGGTAACTTTTTTTTGTGAGGGTCCACAAATTCTGCACAACTGGTTTCGAGCAGGCTATTGCTCAATACATAGGCAGGAAAATGTGGCCCAACAAAGAACTGTAACAGGGTTCTTCATAAAGTGGACAAACTCACTACATTTGTACTAAAAATTGCAGTGGAATACGATTTTCCTGCTGGTATCCAATCCATTTGTCATCAGCTTGAGAACAGGCAGCTCTCAGCTCAGGTTACGGAGAGAGGGAGGGCTCATCCGAGCCTCAGGCAGTGGCAGAGACAAAGCCCGTCCGTCGCTGTAGGACTCTGACAGCTGCTGAGGGAGGACTGAGCTGCTTCTAGCAGCTCATCAGTGCCTCAGCACCTTTGTGCTGTGCAATTTGATTATTTTTTTTGTTAGTTTTAGAGGGTGATAAACGTTTCTGTCCTTGGGAGAACGGTTTTATTTATTAACCAAAAATGAAGAGAAATAGCCTGTCCTCCTTTAATGTATCTCTGTGGCTGCTGTTCACAACAGTGATACTTCAAGGTGAGAATACTGCTTGATAGCTAAATGTTGCATTGAGGTTTACTTAACTCGGGAGATGGTGTCTTGACGTGTCTTGCATGGTTGAGCTCCAGAAAGCTTTCAGCGTTTTGTTTTACTTTGTCTCATTGATGATACAGACAAAACGAATGACCATGTACAGCCAGAACTTCAATGCTTTTTGGGAAGCTTTTGTTTGTCAGGATTTCTTCTTGGTCGGGAAGGTTTGCTTTGAAGTCTGATTAGTCCAGGATGTCACTGTGAGTCACCAGAGTGATGTACTTCAAAGCACTTTCTTACCATGTAGTGTCAGCTGGCGTTTGTGCAAGTCTTGAGTGTTACTGTCCTCACCCTTTGCTTGCAGAAATGCATGAATCTGTCTGAAGGTAATATAGAGACCGTCTAGAGAAACTGTGATGTACAAAACAGTGGAACAGCACAAGTGGTGTGTTTAAAACCTGAAGTTTCAGTAAAATGATCTTAGTGATCAGGTCTGGCTAGCAAGAAGCATCTCCAAATACGTGGTTTAGAAAAGATGTTAGTGTGAGGATGTATTTATACATTGTGCAATTGCCAATTTGTGAAGAAAAGCAGCTCAGAGTTTCTCCAGCTAGCTAATAAATGCATAAATATTTCTGAAAGTAGCATGAATCTATTAGTGCTGTATTTAGGGAGATATCACAAGTCATTAGCCTGGGAGTAGGTTTGACTTCAGACTTTGATTCTAATTTTAGCTTGGCAGATGTGTGACTTAAGAAAATAATCTATATAATCTGTAAAAATATGCCTATGAAAGACATCGGTAAAATAAAGGTAATGATATTTGCGTTCAAAAAGGCAGGAATCTCCGTACGCAGCTTTTCTTGAGTGTGAAAGCTAAAGTTACCTATTAATTTACTACAGGTGAATGCTGTCATCAGGTATTGAGTAGCTTCATCAGGTATACTTCTGTTTCTGAACTAAATGATATTCTACAGTATATGAATGACAAATATAGGAAATACCACTTTCCTACTTTAAGGTACAGAATACTACTCAAAGCTGTAGAATGAAGGTGTCTTGTCATACTACCCAGTGCTTAATCTGATGTACTGAACAAATCTGTTATCTAGCTGTAGAATCAGCCAAAGGAAAATATGCTCACATGCTGTTTAATGAACTCTTTGAAGACTACTCAAATGCTCTAAGACCAGTGGAAGACACAGATAAAGTACTGAATGTCACTCTTCAGATCACATTATCCCAAATTAAAGACATGGTGAGTAACAGGTTTTCTAAAGGTGTGCAAGAAGCATACTAGCTGTAAACCTTTTGCTTGGAGTAGGAAAAGCAACTTGTATTTTGTTGTGACAACTTCAGTAATGCTTCCTCAGGAGGGTCCAGTTCTCCCAGTACTTTATAGGTTCCTATCTGACTTCCATTGTAAGACTGCAAACTTCAAGCTGCTGAATTGTTAAGACTTCTTTTGTAGTTAGATGTTGGTGTCACACCCTCCAGGCAACTTTTGATGAGTTTTAAATAAAAAGAGCAAATGCTTTTTCTAAGTTGCAATTAATTCCTACATAAACACCCTATTTTAGCCTTCAGTAACTTCTATAAATTTGGTTGAGCTAAATATACTTTTAAGGCAAAAGAAAATGTGTCTGAAAGGAGAATGGAAAATCACTCTTGTGACTTCTGGATTACAACTTCAAGGCCTCACCAAGCTTTAAGAACTTGTTAGACTGAATCTGTCAGCTGCTTGGTATTCTTAAAAGGAAATTCGTAACATACTGGGAGCTTTAGACAACTGCGATTAAAGCTAGGGAGGATGCAGGGGGAGGAAGGCTGGGCAAAAGAAAGTCAACAAATGAGCTCAGTATAATAGTGTATGGACATATGGCTGGGAAGTACTCTTGTGGCCTGTCAGTATTCTGGCTTGTTTTGAGCACTACTTTAAAGCTATAGAACAAATGCTGTCTGCTTCTAAGATGTAATTTTTATCACCTTCAGCTTGAAATACTTCTAAATTTTTATGCAGGATGAAAGGAACCAAATTTTGTCAGCTTACTTATGGATTCGACAAAGCTGGTATGATGCATACCTCAAATGGGACAAAGATAAATATGATGGGTTGGATTCTATCAGGATTCCAAGCAGTTTGGTTTGGAGACCAGATATTGTCCTATATAACAAGTGAGTGTGGCTGGAGAAAATCAGCTGAATATGTCGGATGGAGGGAGGGAGGGGGTTGAGGGAGGAATTGGCCCACAGGATCTGAACTTCTGTAACTGTATCTGACCTTCGCAAGGAGCGTGTGTTGTCTTAACGTTTGCCTCTGATCATTTAAATATTTCGCAATAAAACCATAGGCAAGGTTTGGTAGTTGATTATGGTACACAGCAAAGCTGTTCTCTATTTCTCTGCACTGGGAATTGAATACCCTGTCAGGCTGAAGTGCTTTCTGCTGAGGTTGCTGAAGAGCTCTGGAAGGTTGTCCACAAAAAGGTGGTACATGAAGGCTGCACTTCTTGTCGGCTCTCCCAGGCCAGTAGTGACCAGTAGATTATTTTCATCTTTGGATGGATTCTTATCCTACTGCATCCTGTTTGAGGTCAAGTTTGAAGATGCTGTGGGCAACAAATGGAACAAAATTTAGCAGCACTGATGTTTGGCATTAACAGGCATTAGTACCTGTTAAAAATAGTTGATAACAAGTTTGTACTGATGGTCAGTAGAAATAGAAATATGATTTCAGAAGCATGCTTTTAATGGTGTGAAGTGAAGGTCTTCTGCTTTGCCCCCTCTTCCCTAGCCCACTCCTGAAGCTGTTGCCTGTCAATTCTGACTGTCATTTTTCTGTCTTTTAGAGCTGATGATGACTTTTCAGAGCCTGTGAACACTAATGTTGTGTTGAGATATGATGGAAAAATCACTTGGGATGCACCTGCTATCACGAAGAGCTCATGTGTAGTGGATGTATCTTATTTTCCTTTTGATAGCCAACAGTGCAACCTTACATTTGGGTCCTGGACCTATAATGGTAATCAGGTAGACATCATCAATTCTCTTGATAGTGGTGACCTCTCTGACTTTGTAGAAGATGTGGAATGGGAGATTCATGGTATGCCAGCAGTTAAGAATGTCATCACTTATGGCTGCTGCTCTGAGCCTTACCCAGATGTGACCTTCACACTGATTTTGAAAAGGAAGTCTTCTTTCTACATATTTAACTTGTTGCTTCCTTGCATTTTGATCTCTTTCCTGGCTCCACTGGGATTCTATCTCCCTGCAGACTCTGGGGAAAAAGTGTCTCTGGGTGTTACAGTTCTTCTTGCTCTGACTGTGTTCCAGCTGATGGTTGCAGAGATCATGCCTCCCTCTGAAAATGTACCTTTGATAGGTGAGCTTTATACACTTTGTCTTTTAATATGGCTTATTAGTAGCAGGGCTGTATGTGTAATTTGTGGCCTTTGGGAAGATAAAGATGCTACACTCTTAAAGCATAATGAAATACTTACAGTGCATGTGGAATTTGTACAAATATGCTGCAGCTCTAAGTTTTTGTGTTCATTTTAAATTATGTATAATCTATGTTGTATTAAATGTAGTTAGACATTTAGGGTTATTTTATCATGTCTTGTAGTGAAGCTAATAATGAAAACAGTTTTAGAACCAATGTATGAAGTGTAAGCAAGAACTAAGTACAAGGTCACACTGCTTCAAGACATGTTTCTGTCAGATCCAGATGGTTGGATGGCCTGGCTGTGGCTTTCAGAGTTGACTTAATATCTGTCAATCATTACGTTGAATTGTAATTCCTGCAATCCATTATGCTGGATTTTAACTTTTGTTTGAGAATTCAGAAGAGCTGATGTGTAGTGAAAGGGTGGTGTTCAGCACTGTCTGTTCACCTTTTGCCAGGACCTTCCTCCTGCCCTAGGCTGATCTGCCCTCTCAGAAATGAGGCTGTCTGCCTCGGAAGACAGTTGCCTCCACACTGGCTTCCAGCTTCACTAACAGAATTCAGATCGATTACTTTTATTTTCATTATTAATGTGTATATAGAGAACTTCATGGCTTAACTGAGACTGAATACTGGTCAACGAATAGTTTTGAATGCATTTCCCACACCAGCAGCAACTATTCCTGCCTAGAAGAGCCTGACCTAGCTTTAGTCTGCTTTCTCCATTACCTTACTCTTACTCAACACCCTTTCCAACCCCTTTGAAAACTGGGATCACATCACACTTATCTGTGGCCAGCCTTTGTTTTTCCTGCAGAGGCTGCACAGCAGTGGAGCAGGGCTGGGGGCTGCCTCTTTGCATAGAACAGAAGCCACAGTAGTTTATCTGGAAAGCTGTGTACTGCAGTTGTGAAAAGCAGTGGCTGAGTGGCACAGTTTGTACTTGCTGTATTTATTATCTATTCCTGGACAGAGTGAACCTTGCTCTTACTTGGATTAGCCATGATAAAATTTGCACATACAGCTACCAACTCTCAACAGGCAATGGAGCCACCTTTTAGCTCTGTGCCTGGCCTCTCAGCTGTCACTATGCTAGTTATGGATACCAGCAAGGTCTGGATATTCACTGGCCTGTGTGAGTGTGAAGGCATCCATCCGCTTGTATGGGGTGTGCCAGTAGCTCCAACAATGCGTCATCACTTTCATTAATAGTGGCAAGTGGGATTTCTAATGTGCCACCTGAAGCCATTGACATTGGGATTTTGCAGACACCAGGAAAAGAGGAGGGCTTCTGATAAACATTAAGTTGCTTTCTGAATGGGTGTATCTTGAGAAAACAGAGGTTTTTGACTTGCAAATATTTATCCTGCTAAAAACTTACTCGTCTGAGAGGCATATAAGGTTTTGCTGTAATGACTTTAATCTTTGTTTTTAAATGGTAAATTAAGTGTGATCAGACAGAATCAAGATGATTAAAAATTGGTGTTACTTGCATTTGTTTAGCACTGTGTTATCATATTGTTATTTCTGCATTTATTTATAATTTTTTTAATTATTAGGGTAGTATCTCTAATATGATTTTATTTTGTGTTCCAGGAAAGTATTACATAGCAACTATGACCATGATAACAGCTTCCACGGCGCTGACAATCATTATAATGAATCTCCATCACTGTGGTTCAGAAGCAAAGCCTGTTCCACAATGGGCCAGGGTGGTTATTTTGGACTACATGTCAAAAATCTTTTTCGTTTATGATGTGGGTGAAAATTGCACAAGTCCAAGAAGAGAAAAGGAAGAAGAACAGAAGTTAGAGGGGGATGAAGGGTATCAGAGTAGGCACACAGAGGTAGGGAGTCACCTTCCCAGCAGGAATGATGACTGTGATATCAAGGAGAAGCCCAATGGAAATTTCAATAAAAGCTGTGGAGCTCATGCTGACATTAATGTTAGGGAGACTGTTAACTGCTGTTCCTGTTACAAAATGCTGATTAAAAATATTGAGTATATTGCTAACTGTATTCGAGACCATAAAGCAAACCGGGCCAAAGGAATTGAGTGGAAAAAAGTTGCAAAAGTGATGGACAGGTTTTTCATGTGGATTTTCTTTATCATGGTGTTTTTTATGAGTGTGCTGATCATTGGAAAAGCAGCTTAACTGAAGATGAACACATTCCTTTTGTAAACCTGAATATACTGGGTTGGCTTGTTTTGGTGAAGCTCTGGGACAGGGCTGCTTTTGAGATCTGTCTTGCATTCTGTAACAATAAACAAATTGATTTTGTAGGCTGTGATGGTGTGTGGAGACATCGCTCAGTGAGGGCTTTGTTAATGACTGTCTTTGCCTTTTAGCGGGGGAGTGCAGCCCTGATGAGGCTGCTGTGAAAGCAGTCTGCATTCCATCTTGATGGGTGTCAGCCATGACTTCAAGCTGAATGAGGTGGAGCATTGCAGTGATGGAGCAGACAGCTTTGCAGGGAGCACAGTATTCACAGGTCTGCATCTTTGCAGCTTGTAACTTGACCAGCCCTTCCCCCACTGAAGTGAATTTATGACATGGTGGCAGTTCTTGGAAATCATGTCTTCATGCTACTGCCTTTTTCCTTTTTAGCTTTTCTTCCTAACATCTTTTTGTTATGGCTCTCTAATCACTGTCCTATCATTTCATAGGCTCTACATGTCTATCTGCAGTGTCTTTCACTTCTGATACCACTGAGCTTACTGAGTATGAAAATTAAATTGATTTTCGTCTTTGTCACCTCCTGCTGCTGAATATTACCCTATTGTCACTAGGGCTCCAGTAAGCCAGATTCCCAGGATAACTTGCTCACCAAGTTGGAGGGCCCCTCTTGAGCCTAATAACAGGAGGGACTTCTGTCCTCCCTGAATGTCTCATTCCCTATGCGATTTGTCAAGATAGGCCTGTAAATGCTACTTGAGACTGCTTAAATGTGAGGTGGTGACTTCTGTCTCTGCTCATTTTGTTGACCTTCATCAATATTCACCCCACGTGTCCCTTGTCTACTCTTACACCCTCTTTAATACTTAAATTTTAAAGTGCTTACAGGAATGCAAAGGTTCTGTGCATTGCTTAGCATGAAAGTATGATCTTACAGTCTCATTAAAGTAGTAATCAATACTCCTTGCTCAACACCTCAATACTTATGTGAATGTGTTTGCTGACAACACCAAAACCACATCTCCTGGGTCTTTTTTCCTGTTAACCCCCTCAGACTGGAACTCTGGAAGATGCCTCATCTGGTAAAAAGTGAGAAGCTAGTACCCCAGGCATGCCCATGGCAAATAAATTGCTTTTACGAAGCACCCTGAACTTTGAAACCATGATATTCTAGATGCAGCGGGAGAGGCAGAATGACACTGTAATGGATCTCAGTCAAAACCTCGTGATAAAACTCACTTTCATAATTGTTGCAATTAATAGAAGCATGCCTGTGAAGGTGTAACTTAGAAGTAAGGAGTCAAAATGGCAAATTGGTGCAGTTATGCCCAAATTAATTGGAAGTAAGGTGTTTCTAATTATTATGTAAATGATGCATTGAATTGCTAATACCAGGTTTTCTTTTGTGTGGAATAATTAATGCTGTAAACTTATCTGGATTCTCATACATAATGCAAACCTTAAAGTCCACGTTTTAATGTAAAGCTAAAATGGGTGGCTAGCCAAGAATAAACTCAGTCTGTGGAAAGTCTCATATGTTCCCTGTATATTGTCAGTTCCTAGTCAGCCAGAGTAACTTTGAATTGAAGAACTCCTTTAGAAGACAAGCTGTTCACTTTCACTGTGCAGAAAAATGGTTGCACCCATTTACCATGGAGTTCAGGGTCTGGCATCTGGCATTTATACTGCCTGTTTGGGAAAACCGATTTGTTCTTTGCTGTGGGAAAAAATACTGTTCCAAAAGTTGAGGGAGCAAAGTATTCAGAAAGGGAGTAAAATATTCTGAACGTGAGTCTTCATCATGCAGAATTGATGACCAAAGGCTTGTCTCTACTTTATGGCTGGCATAAAGTGGAGTTTCTGTTCACTGTCCCTTCAAATATAGGACCTAGGTACATTAAATGTACACAGTGTGTATCAGTGCCAGGGTCTACGAATGTTCAAAGGCTAAGGAACTCCTTGCACTGGGATTTGTGAATGATGAAAGGTTATATGGATTTAAATAGCTGGGAGGTAAACATGAAAGACAAATCTATCAGCACACTAGTAACTAGTCATGAAGTGTTGAAAGGTGGAGCAATATGTCAGGAATTTGTGACTCTGTATTCTTCAGGGCTCTTCATCCCACTAGTGGCACCCATTAGAGACAGCTTCCAG